>CM037876.1:25582507-26182507 GCA_021292165.1 Shinisaurus crocodilurus | reverse complement strand
GCGGGCATATTTCAGATGACCTATGTGGCGCCATCCTGATCATAAGGGAGCATAGGAAGCTACCACAGGGGAGCACAACCCACAAAACTAACGTTTGGATTGGGCCTCAGATTTCTCAGGTATTTGAGGAAGGTACAGCAATAGTCCTATGCATGTCTACTCTGAAATAAGTACCACCGAGCTCAAGGGGACTTACTTCTGAACAGACATACATAGGACTGCAGTGTTATTTCCAGTGAAGTATGCATAGAACGAAGGTGAAAGTCCAGTGAGAGCTACAAAAGTTGATGATCAGGTGTTATTGGACACTATAGTGCATCTCTCTGGCATCATTCCAGTCCAGTACTGTCTTATACATGGAGACAAAATTAAACACTTACTCCTAGAGCAGGGGTGTTGGACCACTTCTGGCCTGAGGACTAAATTTCGGAGAAGCTCTTGAGGGGCACATTCCAGAGGCAAGTGGAGCCAAAGGTAAAAGGGGGCTAGACCAAAAGTAAAAGTGTGTGTGTGTGTCGTGTGTGTGTGGTGTGTGAACAATACCAGCATATTTTAACTTAAAGCTCTTACCGTCACTAACTCAGCCTTAGGCCTTAGGAGTGGCATTCGGATCTTTTAGAATGGGGAACAAACTGAGCAAAAGCTGGTGAACCTCCAACAATTAGTGGTTGGGGAAACCCCAGAGAGCTGAATCGGGACCCCATTTGGCCTGATTTGGCCTCTGGGCCTATGGTTCTGTACCCCTGTTCTAGAGGATATGTTTGTCACTATAGCTATAATGCAGGAGGGGTAGGTAGACTCCAGGCTTCTGAATCTACTTTGGTTTTTTCACTAGAATTTTGAGATCCACCAACTGGACCCAGGTGGAAAAGACATACACTGAGAATTAAAGAATTCTGATTCCAGGAATTTGTTTTGAGCACCAGAACTGAATGGAAGCAAGTATTTCCACCCAAAAATCCACTCCTGATTGCACACACACACCCAGCTCTTTTCATTTCTGCAGTATAATCTAGGTCAGTCATTTTGTTTCTGCTATCATTAAACAATTCGAAGTCAGACATCCTTGTTGACTTACTGAAAGTCACCCAGTGATCTGCCAATAGATCCTTATCTGGCTGGGACTGATGGGACTTGAAGTCCAAAATATCTGGAAGGCACCAAATTGGGAAAGGCTGTTGTAAAATAATCAGGAATGGTTTTTGAGAACCCAGTTTTGATTAAACTGTACCTGTCGTCCAAACACCTTTAGTCCAGCATGGATCACAAAACATTTGGCCCTTTCAGATAGCATGAAGATGATGGGCAGTAAATATTCTGAGTTAGGAGCCTCATAATCAGCCCAGTGCTCTAAATTGAAGAAGGGATTTTCTCTGCACATTCTCCTTACATCTTCCCACTGTCAACTTGACAAAGATTTATGTTATTAATTGACACTCCCTGGAGAATGAGAGCAAACACATTTTTCATCCTTTCCCCCACCCTGACTGCAAATGCCCAGTTTTCAATGAGTGTCTGGCAGAAAGCGAGAGAGATTTATAGCGCAATCCTACACATGTCGACTCAAAATCAAGTTCCATTGAATTCAATGGGGCTTACTCCCAGGTAAGTGAGTAATAAGGTTGCAGCCTTAAAAAGACATTAAGGGCGCAATCCTACAAAAGTTTAGACAGAAAAAAAGGCCTATAACTCCCAGCATGCCCCAGCCAGCATGGCTGACGGGGGCATGCTGGGAATTGTAGGACTTTTTTTCTGTCTAAACTTGCATAGGACTGCACGCGATAACAAGCTTTCTTCAGGGGGTTTCTACAATTGCTTAAGATAGCATTGATAAGGTAGCCACTTACAGATCGCCAAAATGTGGAAATCCATCACCAGAAACAGAGGACAAAAGAGGACACAGATCTGCACAAACATTTGCATATGCTAATTGATAACTGTAGATGCAGATTTAGAAAACAAAATACTATAATTGAAATAGAGCTACAATAAATCCCACCATCGTGACAAAGCCAATGATCTGTGTGCCTGCTTGGTCTGCTGCCCAGGTGCTAATTGTTGATGGGTAACTTCAAGGCCCTGCTGCTCCCCCTTCTTATGATTCTTTTATCTTTGATCTGGGCTTGGACTGGGCATGTGCTGAAAGCCAAATCCTGTGCATGGTAGTGGGCTCAACACAACCAGCTGGAGGACATTGAATGTAGGCCTTCCAAGAGGCCATCCAGCACCCAGATGGTTGTGTAAATAGGCAACCAGTCTTCAGGCACATGGGGGGGGGGGGAGAGTCAAGGGCAAATAAATAGCAGGGATTTTAGCTACTAATTCACCTATGGAAAATGCTAGCCATCTAGTCAAGTGTTTAGAGTAATATATTTAAAGTGCTCCTGAGATATAGACTGATTGGATTTTAGACAGCTTCCTTTTGCTAGTACTACTTATCAGGCACTTAAACTTGCTGCGGGGGGGGGGGACCCTTCCATTAGGGTGATAAGAAAGAACAAACAGTGTTAAATCCACACAGAAATGTAGAAGGAGAAAGAATTAGAACAGTGGTGCACTAGCACTGAAAGTGGAAGACAAGCATGCTGAGCATCAGAAGTAGTCTAAAAGAGAAAACAAAATGAAGGATCTGCTATATGGACCAGCGTAATCCCAGAATCACAGTGGCCTTGAGTCACAGAGGCATCCCAATATGAGCAGAAACTGGCTGATAATACAGCAGCATATATTTGTGATGAATCAGTTCAAGACCACATCACAGTTTAAAAATAGGCCTCTCATTATGAGCTGTCCATTCCAGCTCATTCATGGCTATGCGACTGACATTCTCCTTCATGGTTATTTTCCTTCTCTTGTACCTTCATATCTATTATTGCAACAGGTTCTGGCCACTCCAGGGTGAATTTACGATGTGCCTAGGATCCAAGCTGCAATAAATTGAACAGTGTGAAATCCCCACATTAAAAAATGCCTTCAGGTCTGATGTATTGAGGACCATTTCTCATCCAAATCTCCATGAATGTTGTATGTGTGCAGCTAATATTTGCCGTGCAAAATTTGAAAATAAAATTGATAATTTCTTAAGGTTTTCTTACAGAGCTATTCAATATAACAGAGCTGTCTTTTGCACTTCTGGAATGATCTCCCTTTCTCTCCCTTTAGTGATACTAATTTATTAAAATCATTTGTGTAAATTATGCACTGTTTTGCCACAATTTCCTAGTGATGCAATCCCACCTGCAGAATTGGGCCTGGTCTAATAATTATGCTAATTATGTGGTCCTGGTTTTCTGTGAGCACTACAATAGGGGTCTTTATAAGCACTAAACCTCATGATGTACACTACAATCTGCATTAATAGCATCTATCCGTAACCCAACCAGCATGAACCTTCCTGTACACTATGTAGTGTATAGGTTATGGTTGCTGATTGAGTGACTTGCCTGCTATCCGTTGCTCCTGTTGGTTTGCTCGGGGCTGCCAACAGGCGGTTCCAGGCAAGTGTTTGTTTTGTGTGTTTGTTCAGTTTTGTTCTGGCAGCCTTCTATAATTAAAGACATGTTATGAGGATCTCTAAACTTGACTCCTAGTCCTCTAGATCAGTGTTCTCCAACCTTGGGTCCCCAGATGTTTTTGGCCTACAATTCCCAGCATGCCCCAGCCAGCATAGCTGGCTGGGGCATGCTGGGAGTTGTAGGCCAAAAACATCTGGGGACCCAAGGTTGGAGAACACTGCTCTAGATAAATAGTGAGGACATTACACACTACGTTCATCATCTAAGGCTCACCTAAAGGTGCCTCCTCCAAGGGAGTCTCAGAAGGTGGCAACAAGGGGGAGGGCCTTCTCGATGCTGCCCCCCCCCCCGATTATGGAATGAACTTCCCAGGGAGGCCCACCTAGCACCAACATTGTTATCTTTTCAGTGCCAGATTAAGACCTTCCTCTACTCTCAGACATTTGGCAGCATATTATAAGATTTCTTAATCAGGTCATGGGATTTCTTACTGTTCATTAAAATTGTTTGGATATAGTGTGCATGCGCGCCTGCTTTCTGTTTGTGTGTAAACTGTTTTTTTTTTAATATTATGTACAATATTGTATTATTAAGGTTTTTAATCTTTGTAAACCGCTCAAAGAGCTTCGGATATTGGGCAGAATAGAAATTTAATCAATGAAATAAAATGAATGAACTCGGGCATTCAGTTTCTCAGGAGATTAGACCCATGTGAGGTGAGAGCAGGGGTGAAGCAAGTAGATTTGTAGGATCTAGCTCAGTGGAAACATATGTAAGAATCATTACATAGACAGAGCAAGGGGGTATTTATTTAGCAATTTTGCCTGGGTGTTTTTTCTTCTTCCTTAGGGCCACAAAATCCCTTTCTCTCTCATGTATAACCATTTGTAGAGGGAGAAAATTAGAAGGCCATACTGTCAGAATCGGTTCACAAGACCATCCAGAAGGAAGCAGAAATTAGATAGCATGTCTCTATGAGCAATATCCTTGCAGGATTAAATGGTTTAGAAGTATTCACAGCTGCAGTAATTCAAGCATCTTAAGACTTTATTCTCTATAGGGTATAAAGGCTGAATAAATACTCTAGTAGGATTGGTAGTTATATGTTTAATTACTTATTAGTCTTGGGATATAATTCAAGAGCCAACTTTAATGATCTACACCAGCCTTCCCCAACCTGAAACTGTGGCGTAACCCCACAATTCAGTTCCCTGGTGTATGTCTGCTTTAGTATATTTAATGAGTATAGAATGTTGAACTGAGTGGGTGTGGTTTGTGATGTCTTGGAAAGGGTGGGGGTAGGAGTATATAAGGAGTGTTTCAGTGATGTCAGAGTTGTTAGTTGAGTGTTGAGGTTGGTGTTGTGGAGTTAGTGTGTTATGGGAGAGTGTTTAGAGTGTAGGGAGAGTTAGGTTAGTTGGATTATTTGTGTATTTTCTGTCAGGAGTTTTGAGATAAATCAGTGCTTGTCTGAGGAGTGAAAGTATTTAGAGTTATAGAGACTTAGGTTAATTACAAAGTGTTTGGGGTAGGCAGGTTTAAAGTTATTTTCTGGAACTAAGATTTTGAGAATTAAAATAAACTTATTTTTATTTTGTTTGCTACCCAAATCCTACGTGTCAGCTTGGCGTTATTAACCTGCATTAATGTTAAATCTACACACACACACACCTTTGTTCCACAGTATCATAGATTTAAAATAGATCCTTAATAACCAGTATTAATCTTTTCCCTCATTAGTAGGGGAAAGGTTTCATTTGACCCTCCCCTCAGGCTTTTAAGTGTTGATGCTTAGCCTGAGAAGGGTTTATGCGCCTGGTCCTAAAGTGTAAGGGACCGTGTCGTTGCAGAAACCCTCCAGATGTTTTGGACTAAAACTCCCAGCATTTCTGCCCATTGGCCATGCTGGCTGGGCATGATGGGAGATGAAGTCTAAAACAAATGGAGGCTACCACGTTGGGGAAGGATGCTCTACATTGTCATATTATGGGTTTACTTCCTTATACTATCATTGGTCCAGACCAAACTGTGATGAATTGACCTTGTCTCTTTATGTCTCTATTTCTAGTCAGAGTGCCATGTTTCCTACTTTACAAAGTGCACTCCTCTATTTGAAGGGTTGTCAAAAGACATCAAATATGTAAAACAACAAAACCCACCAAAAATTATTTAAGGGCTATCAGAGGACAGTCCTCTATTTGAATGCATCCTCTACTAGAAGGACTGTCCAGTCCAAGTCCAGCTTGAGGAAAAACAAACATAAAAAGTAAGAGCCAATGTGTTGAAGTTGCCCATCAACAGTGAGCACCTGGTCAGCACACTGAATAGGCATAAAAGTCACCAGGTCACAGTCTTCCCAAATATTGTGATATATTGTAATTCTATTTCAATTAGAGTAATTATTTCTAAATTTGCATCAATACATATCAAGTTAACACATGCACGTTTAATGGGAATGTGTGTCCTCTTTTGTTCTCTTTTTTGATGAAGAATTTCCTCTGTTTTGGACACGCTATTTCTAGAGATGAGTGAAAAGCACCCCTTACCATTTTTCCAGGAATTGTAAAAGTGCCTGGAAGTCCTCCCCCCCCCCCACTTTTGGAGGCACATGGCTACCTTTCGGCAGCAGTGGTTTCTTAACCTGCTTTCCTTTTCTTTTTCTTCATCATTACTTTCATCATTTTGCTGCTGCGGCTGCAGGTGGTACTAGCAGTGAAACTGCTCACAGTGACTACCTCCAGGCTGTTGCTCTCCCCCCACCTCCCCACTCCTTTCGAAGTAACCATGGCAATACCTAAGGTGGCAGCAAAACTTAAATCCCCCATGAAACATTTGGCAATATTTGCAACCCCACTGAAATTGCCCCCGATTTTAGCCCTCTTTTTGACCCAGATTTGAAGTCATAGATAGGTTCAGAACTGCAAGCATTCCATTCAGCGTTACTGTTTCTAGAGGCATGAGTTTTTTATGATTAACTTTGCAGTGGTTAGGCCCAGGGGCAAACTACAATCAAGAGAATTATAATTAGGTACAGTCAACAAATTAGTGCTGAGTGGGCCTGTCTGGATTCCTCTCCCCCTTACTGCAAGCTAACACCATTTCAATAGCAGGCTAGAGTCAGTATACTGCAGATACTGAGAAAAAGGAAGCTGGCTTTGTCCACGGCTTCTCTTTGGTCTTTTAGGATCAGCGTAAGGCAGCTTTCCCCAATGTGGTATCCTCCAGCTGTTTCAGACTACAACTCCCATCAGCCCCAGCCAGAATAGTCATAGTAAGGGATTCTGGGAGCTGTAGTCCAAAAAAACTGGCAGGCACCACATTGGCAGAAGGCTGGCAGAAGGCATTGGAACTCCTAGCCAATCATGTGTTCCCTGCCTGAGACTGAAGAGGACTTGATGCCATTTTAGAGCTTGGGTGGCCAGCTATATATGAAGCAAACCAATCCTCCTTTGTAAACATGTTGAGTTGTATGTGTGGTAGAGTATAAATTGACAGTGTAAATTGACAGTACAGTCATGCCTTGGATTTGAGAGCATAATTTGTTCCGGAAACGTGCTTGTAATCCAAAACACTCTTATATCAAAACGAAATCCCCCCAAAAAAAATTGTACAGAGATTTTTAATTTAAGCCGTACTACAGTACTTGTATTGCAAGACATCGCTTGTATTTCAAGTCACAAAAAATTAAATAAATATTTAAAAATTTGCTTGTCTTGCAAAACGCTCTCAAACCAAGTTACTTGCAATCCAAGGTATTACTGTATAATAACTGCTGGAAGTGAGGAAGAGGAGAAAAAGAAGGGTACATGGAAAATAGGGGGGAAAGGGATAAATTGATACCATTATTGATGAAATTATTTTTTCTATAGGTTTCGAGAGGGAGAAAGGATGACCTGATTGTGCCTAAAGTTAAATGATTAAAAAGCCATAAATAATGCACATAAAACAAGTACCTGGAACGTACCTGCAGTTAATCTAATTAAACACTTGCCTGTGCAGGATTCCTTTGTTTGCACTCCAGGATCAGTCATCCCAGGAGAGCCAATGTACTGTAGTTGATAAGAGTGTTTGACTGGGAAGGACTTGGGAGACTGGATTCTAGTCCCCACTCAGCCATGAAGCTCACTGGGTGGCTTTGGACCATCACAGACTCTTAGCCTAACCTACCGCACAGGGTTGTTGTTATGAGGATAAAATGGAGAAGAGAGGATCATGTACACTGCCTTGGACGCCTTGGAGGAAAAGTCAGGATATAAATGTAACAAATAAATAAACAAACAAATAAATACCATGAAGCAGTTGCTTTGGGCAGCAGATTCCAGAGCAGGTACCATTTTCCTGGCCACAGACTCCTTTGTTTTTCATTAAAAAAAAAAGCAACCTCCAAGGGCACTGACCAAAGGGAAGATTCCTGTAGATTGCAGGAACATTAATTGTTGAGAAGAAGTATCTCTCCTGTCCTGACTGATGCATTTCATTTTATTGGCTACACGATAGATGCAAATGGGGGGGGGGGAGCTCCATTCCAGAGCAGAGGGTGGCATGGCATTTTAACTTTTCATCTCAGGTGCAAAAATGTCTATGATTGGCCACAACAAAGAATATCCTACATATCAATTTAGATTTGAGCTGTGATCACGGGGTGGACAGGGATGAGAAACAAGAGACAGGCAGGTGGTGATAATAGATTGGAGGGGCTTTCCTTCTCTCATTTTGGAGTGTCTTTTTCCACAGTGGAGCCAGCTTAATTTAACTTGAAATGACTATGTTTTCCACATTCCTAATTAAATCAAAGTGGCAAATGTGGAGGCACCAAATTAAAGACCCATCATTCCAGGAACTATCCTCCAGATTAAAAGAGGACATTTTACAGGTTGCATGCCAGATGAGCTACATTTGAGGATATATCCGTGTTACAGGCTGCTGAGAAGACATACTTAGACTCTTTTTGGACAAGCTGTGAAGTATTCTCCCCTACCTTTTCCTCTCTCACCCCACACTCTACCCTTAACTGAAGCGTCATCTCCTTCAGCTGGCTATTGTGAGAGATAGTTAATGTTGTCATAAAATACCGAGCATAACAACCTATCTTGGCAGCATGTACTCTGCCAAATAAGGAGGGTATTTTGTTTCCCCCTCTGTTTTTCATTTGCTGCAGCTGATAGAAAAGGCACTCATTTATCAGCGGTCACAGCACATGACAACACTCACACCCTGCAAGATTGCTTTGTTGTACCTGTACCCTCCAAAAGAATTCCATTCTGCCGCAGACAGACATCTCTGGAGCAACCTCCAAGGGCACTGACCAAAGGGAAGATTCCTGTAGATTGCAGGGACATTAATTGTTGAGAAGAAGTATCTCTCCTGTCCTGACTGATGCATTTCATTTTATTGGCTACACGATAGATGCAAATGAAATTATCCTTCAAATTACTGAAACCAAACTGTTTGCTGCACACTTCAAAACAGTAAAAGATAGAATTTGGATCAGACAACAATCCCACCAAACCACACTGGAGTGACGGGCAGGCGGGCGGAAACAAGTGATAGATGCAAGTACAATCCTTGGCAGTTGGCATCTCACTGTCATGTCTGAAACGGTAAATTAAAAATACAGAAAGGCTGGAAATTAACTGAGATAACTGTTCCTTGATAGTAATATTTCCTGTGGGCTGTTACAGGGCCTTTTAAATGTGCAACAAAACCAACATGTGCAGTTTCAGGAAAAAATGTACAGGCCCAAAAGTACATTTGTGCAGGTCAAAAACTTCAAGTCACATGACTTGCAATGTTATTTTGGACCTGCACATTCTTTCCTGGAACTGCACATTTTGGGCCTGGTTGCTATAATAAGTTAGGGGTTCACTCACATGATGAAGGTCACACCAGTTTCACATTAAAAAGAAAAAAAACCAAGACCTGTCAGAGACAACTGGATGGGGGGCATTGCACTTTGGATCTAAGTCTGACTGTTTATTTTATACACAAGTGTATCTTGCATTAGATTTCTACAACTTATGTAGGGCTTTTACTGTTCATGGCTACTTTGGGTTGTATCCAATGGTGTCATCCCACTAGCACAGCCTTCCCCACCCTGGTGCCTGCCAGGTGTGTTGAACTACAACTCCCAGCATCCCCACCCACCCAGACTGGGGCAAGGCTGCACTAGCACAAAGCTGCTGCCACTTGCAGAATCCCCATTTTTATCCTTGCACAAGTGTCACATCCAATACTTAGATTCCACTTATTTATTATTATATTTATTAATCGCCCATCTGGTAGGTCACCCGGCCACTTGTGCAAGTATTTGCATATATGCTTTCAAAACTCATTATGACTTCATTATACTTGGTGTTGCTTATGCTATTTGCATTAGTTGTTCCGCTAGTGCTTTCACAACTGCTAGCAGAACATGAAACCACTAGCAGAATAACACCACCTCTTGTTCTTGTTTTCATTAGCATTAGGTTGGAGACAGTCCTGTTTCCCTTGACTACATGGCTTTATATATCTTGGTTCATCCAGTTATGAAACAAAGTCGATAGAAGGAACTAACTATGCCTAGGATTATACCATTAAACTTGATCTAAGTGCCACACAGGGTTTCCACCCTATATCTTTATCTCAGGTAATTGTACTACAGCTCATGTGAGTTAAAACCAGTCCAAAAACAATTACTGCAGTCTTTCTTTAGTGAGAGGCCTCTTGTGTGGGCAATCCGCGTTGGCTTTCCTCAGTGTTTGCTTGTTTGTGTAAAGCAAATGCAATCTCTTTCATCTAGAAGAGGGATAGTTTATCTACGCCAGTGTGGCGTAGTGGTTAGAGTGTTGGACTGGGACTCAGGAGATCCGGGTTCTAGTCCCCGCTCGGCCATGAAACTCACTGGGTGACTTTGGGCCAGACACTGCCTCTCAGCCTAACCTACCTCACTGGGATGTTGTGAAGATAAAATGGGGAGGAGGAGGAGGATTATGTAAGCCGCCTTGGGTTCCTTGCAGGAAAAAAGGCGGGGTATAAATATAATAAATAAATATCTCTCCCTACCATAGAGAATGAAAGGAAGACAGGCTCTTTCAAAGGAGTTGGCCCTGTCTGTTCTATGAACCAATGTGCTAAGTCTGTAACCAGCAGTACTGAGCCACCTAGAGGCAATGTATAAATATCACAAGCATTGCACTGCAGGTGCTGGAGGAAAGGTGTGGTTGGGACAACAAATCATTGAAATGAGCAGATGCACGTTTAAGCAGATGCCTGCAGTGTGGTCCAGGAAATCAATCACACCAACAAACCTAAGTATATCTTTGGTCATGTCAGACCATGATCATGTGGTTTTTTTAAATAAAGTGGAGAAGTTTTTAGAAATGAAGTGTCACGTGCAAAAGAAGTTGAGAAACTTCTTCTATTGAGAACCTCCCACATACACGCGCGCGCACACACACACACACCCTGAACTTCAGTTCTGTACAATATGACCCTGTAAACAAAGGTGTTTGCCTGGACTGCACAGTTAATCACTTATATTGCCGTGGAATGATAAATTGGCAACATACTGATTGATCATTATAATTAATGGCAGCTGTCCACATTTTAAGGATGTTAGAAACAATGTCTGCAGAAAAAGTGGCTTGTATTATCTCCATTAGTGATTTTCCTACAGTGCTCAGTAGAAAACATATAGAACTATCCTGAAATTATTCCATATATCATGGTAGGCAGACAATGCCAGAGTAGTGACTAGCAACACTATTAAAGTATTACTATATAGCACTGAAATGATATTAGCAAACATTATGGATCCCGGTAAGAAAGAATTTATATGGAATCAATTATTAGACTATGTATTAATAAAGGGGAAGGGGAGTATGCCTTGTCAGGATATGTTATATTTTTGGAATGTGGAATTTAATTGATCAAGGGGATGGAAGTATATTTGTTGGTCCCTAGGTGGGTGGGGGGTGCACCTTATGATTTATTTTTGTTGTATGTTTGTGTTTTACAGTTTTGTATGTAGTTTATAATAATTAAATAAAATTTATTTTTAAAAAAAGAATTTACATTTCAGCAGTGAGAAAAACAACAGAGGAAAGTGACAAAAGGGAGGCATAAGGGTAACAATGGTAGACAAATATGAGCAACTAACTACCGCCACAGACTAAGAGAGCCAGTGTGGTGTAGTGGTTAGAGCAGGGATGGGTAATGTCTTTCAGCCTGAGGGCTGAATACAATTTCGGAGAAGCATCCCAGAGAAGAGTGGGGCCAAAAATGCAAAAAATTAAAATAAAATACCAGCCTGCTTTAGCTTAAAGCTCTTACTGCTGGTAACTAAGGAGAGGCAGTTCAACCTTTCAGAATGGGGGGAAAAAACTGCACAGAAGCCGGGAAATCACAAAACGATCAGTGCGGGGGGGGAAGGTGGGGGGCGGTGAATAGGGTGTGGTCATCTGGGAAACCCCAGAGGGCTGGATTAGGACTGCAGGAGGGCCCCTGAGCCTGAGGTTCCCCACCTCAGAGTGGGTTAGAGTGTCAGATTAGGACTGGGGCAACCCACGTTGAAATGTCCACTCAGCCATAAAGCTCATTGTGTGTCATTGGGCCAGTCGCTCCCACTCAGCCTGACCCATCTCACAGGCTGACTCTAAGGATTAAAAAGAGGAGGGGAGATCATGTATATGCTGCTTTCGGTTCCATCGAGGGAAAGCCTAGGATATAAATAAACAAATGATCGGCAAATGATTGCGTAGGGTGCAATCCTACGGCCACTAGACAGAGTCTAGATGGCCGTAGGATAATTCAGAAGTCCCAGCTCCGACCTCGGAAATCCCCTCCGAGGTCAGAGCTGGGACTCCGAACTCGGAGCACCCTCCCACTCCCCTCGCAGCTGGTGCGGAAAGAACCACACCGGCTATGGCTCCGAGGTTGCAAAAGGGGTGGGGAGGAGGCAAGCTCTGCCAGCACACACGGTATCCTGGCAGCGCCTCAATCTCCTCTCCTCACTGCTCCGAGGCCACACACTGAGACGGCTGTCTAAGTGGTCTGCATGGCGGGAGGAGTGCGGAGGTGGCTGCCACGACACAGTCCCTTACACTTTAGGACCAGGCGCATAAACCCTTCTCAGGCCAAGCATCAACACTTAAAAACCTGAGGGGAGGGTCAAATGAAACCTTTCCCCTACTAATGAGGGAAAAGATTAATACTGGATATTAAGGATCTATTTTTAAATTTATGATGCTGTGGGTACAAAGGTGTGTGTGTAGATTTAAAAGTAAAACAGGTTAATAACGCCAAGCTGACACGTAGGATTTGGGTAGCAAACAAAATAAAAGCAAGTTTATTTTAATTCTCAAAATCTTAGTTCCAGAAAATAAACCTGCCTACACCAAAAACTTTATAATTAACTTAAGTCCCTATAACTCCAAGTACTCTCACTCCTCATACAATCACTGATTCCTCTTAAAACTCCTGACAAGACACAAATAACCCACCTAACCTAACTCCCAAACTCTCTAACACTCCCAACACACTACAACCAACCCAACACTCTACTTCTTAACACACTAACTGCCTTAACTAACTCCGACATCACTCAAACACTCCTTATATACTCCTCCCCCACCCTTTCCAAGACATCACAAACCACACCCACTCGGTTCAACATTCTAGACACACTAAACATACTAATGCAGACATACACCAGGGAACTGAATTGTGGGGTTACGCCACAGTGACCTTCGCCTCCACGCTCCTCCCATCATGCATAGGATGCCCATAATCCTCTGAGTGCAGAGGGTTATAGGCAGCCTCATTGGATTGCACTGTTACAAATGTACAGCAAAGACAGCTTATTCTTGGAAATTCTTCCCCAATTCTAATTAAGCTAAGTACAATCAATTCACCAAATGCTAACACATCCGTGACGTGTCCCTCCAACGCACAACTAATCAATAATTCTGAATGGTACTAGTGACTCTAAGAGATGGTTCAGACACCCCTTTGCCAACACCGAGATTGATCTCTGTGCCAGAAAACTAATGTGCAGAAGTTGACTTTGCTTACCCTTATCTACTTTCCAGCCTTAAACAAATAACCCTCTCCAGTGTTTCATATTCAATAGCATATTATTCAGAGTTGTTTCATAGTCACTTTCTTCTTCTATTTCAAGACCTTTATAAAGCAAGGCAGATTAGAAGGGCCCTTATAACTGACCGTACATACTTCATATAAAAAATAAATGCGGTCACCGTCGATTGTTCAAAAGGAGCTTTATGAAGACAAAAGTGCCATATTTCAATCTGACAAATTCTGTTTAAGTTTGTGTCAGCATTTCTAGCACATTTATTCCAAGCCTAGACTTTGCAGTTTAATATATCAGCCTCATCAAGCACAGAAACTTTGTTTCAGGGGCAATTTGTTTTAAAGAATTATGGGGAGTGAAAGGAATTGGACTGGGCTTTTTTAGCTGCTAGAAATGCTTTATGTATTTAGAGAACTGAGAAAAAGCTCTCTCTTTTTCCTTTTCTTTTTGCAAAAAAGATCCTATGCATATGTAACAAGTCTTAAATCTTAGCCACAGTTAAGAAACTGTGATCCGTTAATCCAGTATCACAGGTTTTCCCAGCAGTTTCTTCCCTCCCATGAGTGAAATCTCCCCTTCAGACCATAGTCAGAGTGGGCATGTGGACCCTTGGCCCCCTCAGGGGTATTCTGGGCTCATTGACTTTTCTGCTTACACACACACACAGTTTTTATCTGCAAAAAAAGAGATTCTCTTGCAAAAGTGCGTGCAGTATTCCACCCAGTGGCTCAGTAATCTTGTTTCCATCATCCAGTGTCCTGGGCAATGAATGCAAAGGTACTAGGGTAACCAAAAAGCCATTGAGCCTTGTTTTTAAATGTTATAAAGTGAAATTATTATAATAAAGTTAGAATGTAAATAAAGGTAGTTTAATGCGTTTAATTTGATTTGATAGTATTGGGAGATGCTGTGAGTACTGCATAGGCACTGGAAGGGTGGGGTGGACATTTTAATAATAATAAATAAAAATGTATGTGGTTTTTAACATTTTAATACACATCCTGTCTGTTCTATAGCAATTCCTTGCCACCTTAGGCCCCCTCACCAAAATATTGTTGGCTACAAGTCTTCTTTCCTCCCACTTTATCAGCAGTAAGGGATATACCTTAAGAGCAGCAAGGGATGTAGCACCATCAGCATTAACCATGGTTAAAGCCAACCAGATTCCTGCTTAACCTGATTCAAATCCAAAGTTGAGAACCTATTGGTGCATTGTATCCTTTAACCATGATTAAAGTAGGATTAGGATCCTTGAAGGTCCATCTGTCTCCATATGCATTTGCTCATACCTTAAGATCCCCAAAAGAGGGCCTTCTGAAGGTACTCTTGCCAACTGAAGTGAGGCAGATGGCTACCAGAGAGAGAGAGAGAGAGAGAGAGAGAGATGGGGGAAGATGAGGAAGAGAGAATGAGAGAAAGAGGGCCTTCTCAGTAGTGGCACCCCATTTTTGGAATGCTTTCCCCAGAGGGCCTTCTCATGAGAAACAGAATTTACTCTTTTAAAAGCATATATGATTTTTTTACCACAAGCAGGACCCTAGATTATTACTAATTAGGAAGAAGATAAAACAACCTGTCGTAGAACCGGGAAAGAGATACACACACACTATAGACATATTTATAACAATATATATATAATACACACACACATATTTAGTATGCTCTTCTAGATATTTTCTTGCCTACTGAGCCAAGGAAATGCAGACTGATGGTGGGGAAGAAAATCCAAAGTATTTTCACTAACAGCTTGGCACTATAACTCGTGGCTGCAGCACAAGCTTTTTGAATGTTACAAAACTGCAGCACCTCATAACATAACGTTATGCTAGATGAAATGTCAAATGATTGAGAGGTAAGTTTCATCCTGTGCTGGTGGAAAAAAATCAAGATGGGATATCTCTAGCATGGGAGAGGTGTGTGTTTGCAAACCACAGTGCCACAGAAATGTTTGTTGCCTTGGGGATGCCACGAGAAATCGACTAGGGGCTCTTGCAAAAGGGAATGCCCCTGTTGAGTTCCTTGCAGGTAAAGGTAGCATGAGCAGGATCTGCTTGACTCAACCCTCAGGACCTGCAGAAGGGGGAGATGGCATCAAGACTAGACACCTGGTGCTTCCTTTTCCTTCTTGGCAAGGCAGGGAGGAAAAGTCCCACCATCCTCAGAGGGAAAATGATGCTATTTGTGTCCATTTCTGCCAAGGAGGCCTTCTGGGTTGAACATAAGAATGCTTTTAAGTTCCTACGTGGCAAGGAGGCTGTACAGAATTATGTGCATGGAAAATGTATCCGGGTTTTCCCAATATTTAACGGCAATCTCTGTTCCAGTAGTTTAAACCCTTTGTGTTCTTGTTCAGCTGTCAGTGGATAGGATGAACAGCTGTTCCATCTCTTTCTCCATCATTTCAATATTCAAAAAATGTCAGCAAATCCCCTCCCCTCCTACCACATGTTTCTGAAGGCTAAGCAGGCCCAGTTCCTGCAATCTGGAGCCAACATTATTCCAGCCAATTGGCTGAGGATAATTCAGACTGGATGAAATACATTTTCAGAGTCTGCTCGGGAATCCACTGCAGTTTTGTCCCAGTTTGAGTGATCACAGATGATATTTTGGGATTTGGAAGGAGGGATCAGATGCCCTGGTACTTCCATCACATATTGTTTTCTAGGCCAACATTTAACCTTCAGAACACTGGCATGTTTTAAAGATCAGTTCGAACAGTAAATGCCATCTATATAGCCAGGGCACCACAGTGCAATGAATTATGGGTGTCATACAATAAGCATTTGCAAACATGTAAAGCAGTCTTCCCCAACTTGGTGCCCTCCAGATGTTTTAGACCATAACTCCCAGCATTCCTGACCATTGGCCATGTGGGCTGGGGCTGTTATGAATTGAAGTCCAAAACATCTGGGGGCACCAGGTTGGGGAAGTTCTGGTCTAAAGCAGGGCTCTCCAACCTTGGGTCCCGAGATGTTGCTGGCCTACAGCTCCCAGCATACCCAGCCAGCATGGCTAATGGCAAGGGATTCTGGGAGCTGTAGGCCAGCAACATCTGGGGACCCAAGGTTGGAGAGCCCTGGTCTAAAGAATGCCCTTTCTCCCAGGATCTACATAGTTCTCCCCCTTCCCATTTTATTGTCGGAGCAACCCTGTAAAGTAGGTTAGGCTGAGAGATAGTGACTGGCCCAGTTAAACTTGTTGAATGAGAATTTGAAGCTTGTGTCTCCTCAATCTTGGTCCAACACTCTAACCCAGCCGGGGCCGGCTCTACCATTAGACAGAGTGAGGCAGTCACCTCAGGGGGCAGATGCTGTGAGGTGGGAGCAAGGTATTGGAGGGCAAAGAGCTGTGTGCCACACATCCTGCCCTGCACCTCCTAAGCAAGCCTGCTGCTGTTCCAGTGTGGTGGAAGATGCTGTCCCATCACCTCTGTTGATGAAACTTCCAACTGTCAGTCCAGTCAGCTTTTGTACATGGAAATGGGAGGAGCCGCCATCTTGTCCTTTACCTCCGGCAGCAAAATGTCTTGGCCTGGCACTGAACCCAGACTTCACTACCCATTGACCATGTTGGTCAGGGATGATGGGAGTTATATCCAACACATCTGGAAGGTGCCAGTTTGGGGAAGGCTGCCCTGACCACTACATCTGCAAATAAAAAAAGTAAAAGAACAACAAGAGCAAAAGCATTTAGATGTTTGTTTACCCTCAAGGATGGGTTGCTTTTAACATCACCTAATAGTAGAACTATGTGTTAAAGGTATTGTTTAGGTCCTTATGGAATTACTGCAATGGGCTTCAGGACATGTGAAAATAACTGTCTGAGACCTGCAATCTGCTTTCTGAAATAAATGAGTATGCTGCAATAATATTATATTTCTCAGGTGCTATATAGCACTTTGTTTAATGGCTCTTATTCATTTACTCTGTTAAACCTCAGAAACACAATTCAGAATTTATTTATTCTCAAGCACCAGGCAACAGTTGCACACCAATAATAATAAGTTTTCTGTAAGGAAGGCAGGAAACTGCCAACCTGCCATTTACTGATGTATCAGCCAATCTAATTTTGAGGCTGCCCTTGGGGCAGCTAATTTCACAGCTACCCCCAATTTTCCATCTGGGGTTTCCTTCATTTAAATAAGCCTTTCTTGTAGGTGAAAAGGGAACTGTTAAATTTCCTTGCAAAACAGCTAATGCAGGCTTTTCCAAACAACTTGCAAACTGTATCAGGAAGATGTTAAGTCCCCAACCCACCTCCAGGTGTGATTCCGTGCATTCCTCTTTATCTGTTAACCTGTTACTCATGAATATCATGTCAGCTTCAGTTTGAGAGCTGCATTTTATCACAAGCATCATTCCACAGTAAATTTTAGCTCTGTGCTACAGTGAAATAGTGGGCATGCATGACATTCTAATTTAAACACAACTGGTGTTCTGTATTGATAGGTGTAAAAATAAATAAATAGTCATGAACATTTTTTCCTAGCCTACCAAGAAGTCATAATCACAACAATGTATTATAGATTAGTTACCACTGACATGCAGACTAGATGCTAAAATTCTAATGATTCTGCATATAAAAATGTAGGTATGGGGAAATTCATTCAGATTAAGCAATCTGGATAAAATGATAACCTTGTCTATATGCCCCAAGCCGAATATTGTGTACTTATCCATGCTCCATAGTTATAACATGTGAGGAAATACTCCTGTAGGTGTTCCTGATTCTCCACAGATAAAGATAACAGCGCAATAGAGGTTTTCCAAGTCTCTGAAAGAGCCTTGATGGAGAATTTTAAATGAGGCATCAAACAAACATTTCTATCATAAACAGAGAGAAGGTGAGAGAGACTGAGATAAAACTATCCCACGTGTTTTGCTTGTAACAGAATAATAAATGAAGAACCAGATTCTTATATGCAGCTATTTTTTGTTATAGAGAAAGCTATACATCCAGACCTGTCCATCAATAAACCTCCATTTCTCTTACGCTTACCTCCTATCTGGAAACTGCCAGTCTTTTCTTGAAAATTATATTCCCCTAGAAGTACACATCTGAAACCACATCTCCACATTTGTTATAACACTTCTTCTTTTTTTTTTTTTAAACAAAAAAGTCCCATAGCCACAAGAATTTTACAAATCTCAGCGAACAGCTTTGATAGATTATGTGTTGCATCCAAAAGTACCCTTCTCTCACAGGTGTTTCATGCTCCCAGTAGAGCTGTTTTTCTACACCTCATGCTAGAACATTGCATGAGGAAAATAGAACTTCTAAATCCCATGATGATGTGCATCTGCTTGGACAAGAGCTTGCTTGCACAAACTCTTGCACAAGCAGAATCATGATCACTGCTATAGAGTCTGTTATCATAGCCAAGCTGGCCCTACCATTAGGCAGAGTGAGGAAGCCACCTCGGGCAGCAGATGGCAGGGGGCAAGTAGTGGTAGTGAGGCATTAGAGGACAGAGCTCCATGTAGCAGGCAGCCTGCCCTCCTGATATCCTGAGGTGTGGCAGAGGCATGCTGTCCAATTGTCAGTGTTGAAGTAAGATTCAACTATCAGTCTGGTTGACATGAAAATGACATCTGTATATGGAATGGTTGTGTGTGTGTTTATATTCTCCATCTGCTCCTCAGGCAGCAAATGTCTTGGGCTAGCCCTAATTATAACACTGTCTGAATTCTTGTACATGCTCTCGCACAAGTGTTAATGGAACAAGAATACTGGCTATTTTCCTTCATCTCAAAATTCCTATATGCCCATTTCATTTTACATGTTTGTGTATTTGAATTTTTTTTTAATCTTAATCAAATCTCTTTGATATGAAGAAATTAACAGAAAAAGTTTTCATTTCTCTCCTTCACATCACAGCAGAAACATCCTATTACACCAACACATTTTGTTAAACCCAATTACTCCCGCCATATGGACGTACTTGAATTAGGCTCTTAAGATGGAGAATTATAATGGCTTCATAAAATCTGAATTTCCTAGGTGGAAACTTTCTGTCACATATACATGTGGTTGAAATAGGGCAGGACTAGATGTTTGGTGGCCAGCATGGGATTCCCAGCCCCGTGTTTCCTATTAGAATGTGAAGTGCGAGTAGGGAGGTATTTGGACCTGACAAGTAGTAAGTGGGAATGTGTATGCTTAACCCTTCATCTGCCCACCACTTTTTCTGTACATCACCTCCACAGGTACTTTAAGAACACTTACACCACTTTGCCCGTATAACTTAAGGCCACACTATGCATTCTCTATGCATAGTGTTGACTTTTGGGGTGAGGAGGGGAAGTTAAACTTTTCTTCTTCTGCCAGGGTTCTGTCAAAAATAATAACTTAGAAGCTATTTGCATTTCAAGAGAGGTCTTTATTAGTACCCAACTGGAGCCCCCCTTGAAACGCAAATAGCAGCTTCAGAGAGAGGACTTTTGTCAGGGTGAGAAAGAGTTAAATTGCCCAGCCCCAGCCTCCAGAGTCCCAAAGCTGCTCAGGTTTCCTCGTAAGTAACAAATAGAGGTAACAAATAAGAAGGCTAAAAACAACTGGGCTTGCAGAGGAAACATGGTGGATGTGGGGGGAAGGTGAAACACACATCTTCACGCATCCACCAGGGATGTTGAAGAGTCCTTGGTCTCGAGTCACGAGTCGAGTCACGAGTCTTTGGACCCGAGTCTCGAGTCCGAGTCCGAGTCCTTGGTCCAAAATGGTGACTCACGAGTCACGAGTCCTGAGTCACTCCCAAAACTGACTCCATGAGTCCCTATTAAAATCAATGGGGTTTCCCCCCAACAAAATAAGGCTACTTCAGATGTGTGGCTTAATTTCAAAACTCTGCCACTGATTTTGGCAAGAACAGACCAGGCAGACAAACCCAAAATAACCAGGCAGGCAGAGGAGGAAGGGAACCCCAAAGCAGGCAGGCAGAGGCCTTTGTCTTGGACAATTCAACTGCTGAACAGGTCAAGAAGAGACCAGGCAGGCAGAGGAGGCTGGGGACCCCAAACAGGCAGGCAGAGGCAGCCAAACCCAAAATGTCTGACCCTAACCCAAACCCCCCACAACAACACATCAATCAAAATAAATCTCAACACATCGTTGGGGCTGCACTCCATAGTGGCTGAGCAGCGGCGCGCCTCGCTTCCATGCGCTCTTCACCGATGATCGCGCTCCTTCTGGCACAGCCAGAAGACTCGTCAACAGCCCAGGGATGTTGATGAGTCCTTGGTCTCGAGTCCCGAGTCGAGTCTCGAGTCCCATTAAAAATATTGGGACTCGAGTCCGAGTCGAGTCAGAGGGGGGGCTCAGTCCGACTCACGAGTCGAGTCCTCGAGTCCGAGTCCCCATCCCTGGCATCCACACAACAGTTCTCCCCTGCAAAGGCCACCTGCTGACTGTTCTCTCTGCTGCAGGGTATTTCCTGGACGAAGGAGAAAAGGTTGAGAATTCTGTTGTTGTTTTCTGCCCATAGTCTTGTTTTATTCCATAGATGCATATGGGATTCACACAATTTCCCGTACAGAAGTCCCTTCAATGCAGACAGAGTGTCCTTTACTTGACCTTCTAACACAGTGTTCTCCAACCTTGGGTCCCCAGATGTTTTTGGCCTACAACTCCCAGCATGCCCCAGCTAGCTACGCTGGCTGGGGCATGCTGGGAGTTGTAGGCCAAAAACATCTGGGGACCCAAGGTTGGAGAACACTGTTCTAACAGAATGGGTTTTGTTTTAATGCTGTTTTCCTGTCTCTCTCTCAGCCATCGCTACTTTTAAGTGGAAGTTCTAACTCCTTCAGTTAGCAAGCTATGTATTATGGCTCCCATGTTGATGGTGCTAATGATGCTTCTGCATGCCAGTGACTCCACATGGTCCATGAAGTGAAGCAGTGCACCACTTGCCATGTGGATTTTCTACATGGAGAATTACCACAGCAGCTGCAGCTATGTGGTTCTGGCATGAGGAGTATCAATATGGTTAGTGGCTCAATGAATGACAAACACTGTTTAAAGCTACCATAATCTCTTGTAGGGATGGACAAATCTGTCTCTTTCTGGTCTGTGTCACTTTCACGTATGTTCACTCATAAATCAGTACTGTTCTGTTTCTGAATTACTTTGCAATGTAAAAAAAAAATCTGGATGAAAATTTGCATTTAAATCCATATTTAAACAATAATGTTAAAACATTTTTTTCTCAAAATATGCATTTCTACATTCATCTTTGCTCAGGAGATGCATTTCTAAACATATTTTATCTCTAGATATGCATTTTAAAACACATTTTGATCCACTCTTTGCTGAGTACTGCACTGAAACATTTGGGAAGTACAAAAGCCAGTGGCTAAGTCACTGAAGAACAGACATTACTTTAAGAGCACAATCCTATACATGTTTAGACAGAAAAAGAGTCCTACAACCCCCAACATTCTCCATCCAATAGGAGAATGCTGGGAGTTGTAGGACAGTCTAAACATGCATAGGATTGAACCCTAAATCTGTGTGTAGCAGCAACGTCATTTTACATTTTTTACTCTAGGGCAGGTACAAGGGGTCCCAAGACAGATCTTGAAAGATCCCACCCCAGGGTCCTGATCTGGATCAGGGGTCCTGCACCTACTCTAGTGTAAAAAGTTAAAAAGATGTACCTGCTAGACACAATATTTAAAGTAGCATCTGTTTTGGCTGAGTTCTAATTAACACATTAGATGGCGGGTGCAGGTCAAGTCAGTTTGTATTGAGTGATATTAGGGTGCAATCCTATGGCTCCTATATACTGTCTGAAGGGCCATATGAAACCGGGGATTCCCCCCCCCCCTCTGAGGTTGGAGACAGTGCTCCAGCCTTCAAAGGAGGAGTCGGAGATCCAACTCCCTGCCCCCTCATAGCCAGCGTGGAAATAACTGTGCTGGCTGGCCTCCAAGGTTGGAAAATCAACCTCAGCGATGAGGAAAAGGGGACGTTCCAGTGAGCAGGGTGGGGAGGAGACTGGAGAGGCCAGGATATGAGCTTACCTGAGCCTCTTCCAGCTGCCCTCCCTCCCCCTCTGAAGTGCCATTGCTAGATGGGTAAAAAAAAAAAGCACGAAAAAAGCAACGATTGATCAGAGGACAGGAAGGCAAAGCAGGGCATTGGATACACGGACGCCTCTGAGATCAGAGGCTTCCATCTCTACAGCTGTGTACTACACTGTAAACTTAAGTACTTGCAGAAAGCACAGTAGGCATTGGACAAAAGACAGCACAAGAACCTGAAGGTTCAGTTTAGGTGCATTCTTATTTAAAATGGTGGCTCCATTTCTATGTAGTGGTGGGGCACAGAGCAAACAAATACTTCGGTGTGTCTTTAGAATCAAATGCAATGTATTTACGGTATTGCTGAATAACTACTCGTGATTAGTCTTCTAATGACAATCGTTGTGTTTTGTAACAGTGCAATTTTCCACACTGTGTGCCTTTGGTTATGTTTTCCACAACATTGCTAACTAACTAATGAAGTTTGCTCTTCTATTTTTTGGGTGTGTTTTTTTTTATGATCACATTTGCAAAGGATGATTTATGCTAATATGTTAAAAGCTCTTGAATTAATGCAAACCAGTAGTGAAATGTGTTGACCTCTGGATTAACTTTACCCAAACTCATGATTTGTTCTATTCACACATAATTTACAAGCATGAGAACCTGGAGCGATATGTCAAATATAAGTACAATGTTTTGTGCACAGCCCACAAAGATAAATTGGCTAGCATTCCTTTTTTTCTTTATTGCTTAAAATTCAATTAGGCTAATGCAGATTGCCCTGTTTAAAGAGTTCAGAATATCATTATGAGCTATACTTGCAGCTCATTTTCCTAATGTCTATTAAAACATACCTTCTGAAATTTATAATTGTAGTTAGAGACAATGATGCTTTTTATATAAAGTTAAGTGCCATTTAAAACCACAAAATGGAAGTGTTGTTCAGAGTATTTATCTATAAAAGTATTAGCTAAAGGGTAGGCTAAGCAGTCATAACCACCCTTATCTGCTAGGTTATTATAAGAAATCTAATGTATCTTCCAGGTCTAAATGCAGGAAAAGGACAATAATGTGTCCATGGTTCTGAAAAGCAATTATGGAATTCTGTTTGTTTGTTAAGGCGATGGGGAAGGAAAAGGAAACACAGATAGAAATAGGACTGAATAAGACCATAGATATGCTATGCATGTACCAGGGATTATTAAGTCAGCCACATAATATTCAACAGACATATCCACTTTGATTTCTAATTATCCTGGCTGGCATAATTCCTTGCAATACTCTTTGTGCTCTCTGGTGTGTACACAAAAGCAAAGTGAGCTTAATGAAATCTTCTGTGACTATATTGGGTGCCTTCTTAAGATGGCAAAACAAAAAGGATTTCCCCCCCCATAATAAGTTTGATCAATATGAAATACAGTGAACCACCTGCCATTTTAGCTAATGTTGAGCCAACCTATTATTGGGGGTGGTGGTGTCTTTGGGGCATTCTTCACCAGATTGATTGGGCTTCACTGTAACTTCACTGCCTTCAAAAGGCCCTGCAAAAATGAAGCGTCCCTTTTGCCCCACACCCTCCAAAATCACGCCACAGCCATAAGAACTTACACAGCTGTCATTGCTGTAAATCATTGGGCTGTCAGGGATCATGGCATTTCTAAATAAGTAATGTCAGGATGACTGTACAGCCGCTTCTGAGGGCAGCTTATCCATTCCATTCTTTCTGGGGGAAATGACTCCTTGGTGGTAGGCGGTGATGGGAAGTGGAAGTGATGCTGCTTCCACTGGCCATAATTAATTTAGCCTTGTGCCCAGGTCCAGCCCTCTCATCAGGCAGAGTGAGGCAACCGCCTCAGGCAGCAGATGCTAGGAGGCAGCATTGGTACTCGTCTCCCAGCCATTCTACTCACTTAGGGGGACAAAAGCTGTGTCTGCCTCACAGCCTGTCCTGCATCCCCTAAATAGCCTGCTTCCCTCAGGTGTGATGAAAGGGCTCTGTCCTGTTGCCAGTGTCAAAGTAAGGTTCAAGTGCCAATCTAGTTGGGTAGCAAGGGTAAGGTGATGCAAATATGGAAGATTTGCCACAAATGTCTACTCAGAAGTAAGCAGGGCAAGGCCCTGCAGGACGAGGGTGAGAAGGAAGCAGGACTGAATCACTCAGCTGCATCTTCCTCTGCCCCCAGCCCACACTGCCCCCTTTTCCCCCACAGGGAAAAGCTCTTATGTCCATCGGCAGCTGATTGGAGATAAATGCATTCTCCTCCTAAGCACTGGGAAAGGGAGATTTTCAGCTGCTGAAATAACAGCTTCCCCCTCCATGGCAGAGGAGGTGAGCCCAGGAGAAGAAGCTGCATCAGGCCCGTAGGTCAGAAGCTCACCGTCCCAGCATTACACAAATCTATGGTGCAACCACACTTGAACACTGGGCAGTATCCAGTTGTGTCCTTCCACCAGTACAAATGATTTCACATTAGTGGAAACTAGGTTCTGAACCATGTGCAAGAGAACAATCTAATTAAAGTTACGTTTCTGCAAGAGCGGTAGCACCGGTACGGCTGCACAACTGGTTACAAGCACAATGCGGAAGAGGTTGCACAACAGAAAGATTCAGCAGAGCTCCACTAGTGCTATTTGAGTTTGCAGAATGACACTATAGGATGCTGCCCACTGTGTGCAGTTCTGGTCACTGCAGCTCAGAAAGAGCATTGTACAGCTGGAAAGGGTGCAGAAAAGGGCAACCAAAATGATCAAGCAGCTGGAGCAACTCCCCTGTGAGGGAAGGTTACAATGTTTGGGGCTTTTTAATTTAGAAAAAAGGTGAGTAAGGGAGCACATGATACAGGTACCTACAATGATGTATGGTGTGGATAGAGAGAGGTTTTTCTCCCACTCACATAATGCTAGAACCTGGGTTAATCAAATGAAGCAGAATGGTGGGAGATTCAGGGCTGATAAAAGGAAGGACTTCTTCACACAGCACATAGTTAAACTAAGGAATTCACTACCACAAGATGTAGTCATGGCCACCAACCTGGACAGCTTTAAAAGGGAATTAGACAAAGTCATGGACAATAAGGATATCAATGGCTACTAGTCATCATGGATACATGTTACCTTCTGTGTCATGGGCAGTTACTGGAGAACATGAGTGGGAGGATGCTACTGCATTCATGTCCTACTTCTGGGCTTGCCATGGGCATCTGTTTGGCCACTGTGTGAACAGAATCCTGAACTGGATAGGTCTTTGGTCTGATCCAGCATGGCTCTTCTTATATTGTGTTCTTACTCAGAACAACAGATTTATTTATTTATTTAGTATATTTATACCCTGCCTTCTTTCCTGCAAGGAACCCAAGGCGGCTTACATAATCATCCTCCTCCACTGCTCCATTTTATCCTCACAACAACCCTGTGAGGTAGGTTAGGCTGAGAGTCCGTGACTGGCCCAAAGTCACCCAGTGAGTTTCATGGCCGAGCGGGGACTAGAACCCGGATCTCCCGAGTCCCAGTCCAACACTCTCACCACTATGCCACACTGGCTCTCTGCCAATGATCCCCATTGGCAAAGAGTTCTGTACTCATGCTATCAGCTTTTTTGTGTAGGCTTTGAAATTCAGCTATTATTATCCATTCATTTTTTTTATTTGAGTACTCTAAATTAATTCCTGATTTGAGAACCTATTTAAACCACAATCCTTTAGGTGCTCCTATATAATTTATCATTCTTTCTATGTTACCTCTAGGACATTGGCATAGCATGGACGTTCTAATGAAGGAAAGGCCTGTACTTGATTTCTGAAGTTTATGTACCAGGTACTTACTTATAAAAGAAGTCATGGTCAAAAGCCTTTTGAAAAAACAAATGTGTGATATTTTTTGTAATTCTTCAGCATAACAAATATTAAAACTCTTTAAAAAATAAATAAATCCAAGATTCAGAAAGATATAATTTCCCTTCATCCACAAAAACTAAGACTGTCTGTCAATTCTGAAAGTACAAATCCCTCCTTTATCTATCTATGAAATATACAGGTAAATGTCAGTATGCAAAATCCACATAGGTTTTGCAGAAGAGAGTCATAAGGAGGAGCAACAAGGCAATGTTGCTTACCCTACAGAAATTCGTTTTTGCTTTTTCAAGCATTCCTATGAACTTTCCTTCCGGGAAGAATCTTTCCCATTTTGTTTTAGGTGAAATTCATAGAAAACTCTAGGCCAATAATTTTTCAGATGCATGCTTCTTTGAGTTTCACTCAGTGGAGGAAAAAAATATTGGAACTGGTTGTAAAAGAAATGTAGCACAAATCTGAAATATGAGTCTTTCTCTAAGAAAGCAAATAAATTTGCAAGGAGAGCAATTTTGCCAGTATACAGGCATGACGTAGAAACTTCAAAAGAAAAATAAGGCGGGGGAGGATTTAAAAGTCAAGGTCAAGTAGAAATAGTATGACAGAAAGCTGGAGTGTGTGTCATAAGTCTCTCTTGGGACAGCCACCAGAGGGAGATACTTTGTGAAGAGACAAACAGCCAGAGAGAGAAGGTGATCGAGTTCACATGTCTGAGTGTCTTGTGTTCATGTGTTGTTATTCTGGAGTTAAGGCCTGCAATAACAGCTACAAGTATTGTGGCCCTGTATTTTATACTGTTTTAAATGTATTTTATTCTGCTTGTTTTATTTCACATTGTACATCGCCCAGAGTAGCCAGCCGGGTTCTGGCTAGATGGGCGATCTAGAAGTACAATCAATCAATCAATCAAATAAGGATGTATGAACACCCCCCCCCCCAGTTTCTTTACCATCAGAACATTCCCTGGTCACACTCTTGAACGCAAGCACAGTTTTTGGGCAAGGCTCATATATTCCCAAGCTTGTGATCATGTTCACAAAATGCATCTGTCAGAAAAATGAGCAGTTCAAAAATGCACTTTTTGACAAAAGAGAGAGAGAGAGAGAGAGAGAGTCATATTTGTGCTTTTGTAAATGGGTGGGGGGGTATGAATTTGAGTGCACAGTTTAAAAAATGTGGACCTAAAGGTACACTTTCCCCATTTGAACAACAACAAACGCTTGCATTCGGGAACGGGAATGAGGCAGACAGGGCTTTGAGGTGGAACTCAGAGAACCTCGATGAACTAGAGCTTTGCTGATTCTCCCATCCCTAATTTCGACAAATACATTTTCTGCTGAAGTGGCTGGTGGCTCCAATGTCAGTGGGGGTATCTACTCCTGTGTTTCAGTCTGAACTTTAAAGTGGCTATCCATGGCACTGAACCAATGTTGGGGATGGGAGTCCAGCACCATGGATAGCTCCTTAAAAGTTCAGGCTGGAACCTGGATTGGATACACCGCCCCACTGACATTGGAGCCACCTGCCTCCACTTATTTTCTGTTTCCAAAAATCGGGTCACTCTAATCTCTGAAGAAAGAATCTGCCTAGTTAAGCAGAAGGCCACAAAGTTACATGATAATACAATGAACTAAAACCCTTGTGGTAACTTACAAGTTGCATGGAGCAGCATTCATTTTCTGCTTAAGTGGCTCTCATCCATTGTCAGTCTTCCCTACATTTTCCAGCAATACAAAGTTCTCTGATCATCATTGACTCCAGGAAGATACGGCCACTTGTGTGGAAGATTTAGATCCTCTTGTCTCATTGAACATTTGCTTCCATTCTGTTTCAGCTTCACTTATTATCATCCTCCCTCACAAAGATGACTCTCGTACCTGATTGAGTGTCACTTTCCCCCCAAAATACCTTCTCTTCCTCATCTCTGTATAAATGGTTTGCTCGCACAGTAAGGAAAGGCTTTATCATGTCAGGAATCGAAGGACAAATTTCAGAGAACATTCTACTTGAAACTAGGCTTGCGTTGAGGATAGATATGACTCAGATACTATTGCTACATGAAGATATGCCACTGGATACAGCTAGTCAAGACTGGGCCTTTCACTGTGCAAACTGAAAAGAGCAGCTTCCCGTATTATGTTTGCCTACTTAGATCTTGAACAGAAAGCAAATGGTTGAAGACAGAGTACTTCCTTTTGCTGGAAGAGTCAAGTGCAAGTCTGACATGTGGATCTTGCCGATATCGCAGAAACAATGTAGGTTAAAGGCTGGCCACTTAAGTTACGAATCATCCAAGAAAATGGAAATGCTTCGCCAAAAGAGAGGACAAAAGTAGACACTGATTTGCATAAAATGCATATGCTAATGTATATATTTAGATGCAAATTTAGAAATAATTATTGTAACTTAAATAGAAATGGGATCCAGCTCACCAGGGCTGATGTCAATGGTAGGCATGGTTGGGCACCTTCCAAGGTCCTACGCCCCAGCAGGGGTCGATTGACAAGAGCTCCCTGCTCTTCCTCTTCACCATTACAACCTGCTTGTTCAACTGCCTCTCACTGATGGTGGTGAGAAGGAGGAACAGTAAATCATAGAATCATAGAAAAGTAGAGTTGGAAGGGGCCTACAAGGCCATCGAATCCAACCCCCTGTTGTTTTCGGCCCAGTGCGCCAGCCTATCGAGATCGCTTTGAATTTTGTTTCTGTCTTCCAGAGTATTAGCTGTTCCACCCAACTTTGTGTCATCTGAAAATTTGATAAGCATTCCCTGTACCTCCTCATCCAAGTCATTAATAAAAATATTGAATAGCACTGGGCCCAGGACCGAGCCCTGTGGTACCCCACTTGTTACCTCTCCCCAGTTTGAGAACTCTTTGAGTCCGATTCTGTAGCTAATTGTAGATCCACCTGATAGTTGTTCCGTCCAGCCCACTTTTAGCTAGCTTGCTAATCAGGATATCATGAGGCACTTTGTCGAAAGCTTTGCTGAAGTCCAGATATATTATGTCCACAGCATTCCCACAGTCCACAAGGGAGGTTACCCGATCAAAAAATGAGATCAGATTACTCTGGCAGTATTTGTTCTTGACAAATCCATGCTGGCTTCTAGTAATCACTGCTTTTTTTCAAGGTGCTTGCAGACTGACTTCTTTATAATCTGCTCCAAAATTTTCCCAAGGATTGATGTCAGACTGACTGGTCTATAGTTCCCAGGTTCCTCCTTCTTCCCCTTTTTGAAGATAGGAACAACATTAGCCCTCCTCCAGTCATCTGGCAGTTCACCTGTCCTCCATGATTTCTCAAAGATAATAGACAGTGGTTCTGAGAGTTCTTCTGCCAGTTCCTTTATTACTCTAGGATGCAGCTCTTCAGGCCCTGGAGATTTAAACTTGTTCATAGTAATCAGGTGTTCCTTGACCGTTTGCCTATCAATCTCAAGCTGCAATCCTCCCCCTTCAGTCTGCACTTCAGGTTTGCCCGGGGGGGGGGGGTCATAGACCCTCTTTTGGGAGAAGACCGAGCCGTAGTAGGAATTGAACACTTCTGCCTTTTCTTTGTCTTCTGTTATCAATTTGCCATCCTCATTGCATAGTTGAACCATCATTTCTTTCCTCTGTCTTTTACTGTGCACGTATCTGTAGGGATGCGCCACAAACCTGGGGGGGGGGCTCACGCTCTCTGCTGGCTCGGCTCTCCGCGGGGGTGGCCCCCCCACCTCAATCTTCTGAGCGGCATGGAGTAGTTCTCTGCGCCACTCGAGTTGCTAGTGCTGGTCCTGTCGTGTCACACCTGGCCCCGGAAGTGACGCGACGGGGACACTGCGTAGGTGCAATACTTCGCTCAGGGCTCCATCGTGCCTGTGCAGGGTCCTGTCGCGTCACTTCCGGGGCTGGATGTGACGTGATGGGACCGGAGCGGGTGGCGCGGGCGGCTCGCTGCGGAGAGGCGAGCTGCTGCTGGACAAGGTAGACCCGTTAGGCCCGCACGAGCCCCGCGTGGACGTGAGCGGGGCCGACTTCGGACCCGCTACGCCCACGCAGGGCAAACCGTTACATCCCTAAGAAGAAAGCTTTTTTGTTGCTTTTAGCATCACTTGCTAGCCTCAGCTCATTCTCAGCTTTAGTCTTCCTGACATTATTCCTGCAGTTCTGTGCTACCTGCCTGTACTCTTCCCTTGTAGCATGGCCTTCCTTCCACATCTTATTTGTGTCCTTTTTTGTTCTCAGGTAATCTCTGAGTTTTTTGTGAAGCCACACTGTCTTCTTCTGTTGACCTCTGCCTTTTTTCCTTGTGGGAATTGTTTGCCATTGTGCCTTTAGAATTTCCTTTTTTAAAAACTCCCACCCCTCCTGGGCTCCTTTTCTCATTAGAGTCGCTTGCCATGGGACCTTACTTATCATTGTTCTGAGTTTATTAAAATTGGCTTTCCTAAAATCCAGGGTATGCGTTTGGCTACACTCAGCTTTTGCTTCCTTTAGAATCAAGAACTCAAGTATAACATGGTCACTTTCCCCCAGAGTTCCCAAAACTGCCACTCTATCCACTAACTCGTCTCTGTTGGTTAGAATCAAGTCAAGGATAGCCGATCCTCTAGTTCCTTCTTCCACTTTCTGTAGGAGGAAGTTATCAGCAACACAACTCAGGAATTTCTTGGAGGGGCCATGTTTGGCAGAATTTGTCTCCCAACAGATATCGGGGAAATTGAGGTCACCCATCACTACTACATCATGCCTCCTTGAAACATTGGCAATTTGCTTTTCAAAAGTTTCATCCTTGTCTTCTCCTTGATTGGGTGGTCGGTAGTAGACTCCAACTGCCATGTTCGTTTTATTCTTTGCTCCATTTATTTTAACCCAGATGCTCTCAATGGGGCTGCCAATGCTCCTCTTCCTGTATCTCTGTGCAGAGATACGTATCTTTAACATACAGCGCAACTCCACCTCCCTTTCTGTTGCTTCTGTTCCTTTTGAACAAATTATACCCTTCAATTGCTGTATTCCAGCCATGGGAGTCATCCCACCAGGTTTCATTTATACCTATCAAGTCGTATTTGCCCTCATGTATCAAGAGTTCAAGTTTGTTCTGTTTGTTGCTCATACTCTGGACATTAGTATAGAGACATCGAAGACTATGTGCTTTATATTCCCGACTTTCTTCCTACATTTTGTGGTAGACTATCATTGGGCACCGCTGGAGCTGTTCTCTCCGTTGTGGCACAGAGGCCTTCTTCCATTGTTACCCCCAAGTTTATGTCTCCCTCCCCTGTTGGATTCAGTTTAAAGCCCTCCTGATGAAGTTCCTCATGCTGTGGCCAAACACATTCTTCCCAGTCCTTGTGAGGTGCAACCCATCCTTTGCCAGCAGTCCATCTTCCAGGAAGTGTAGCCCGTGGTCCCAGAATCCAAATCTCTCGCGTCGGCACCACCTTCGTAGCCAGTCATTCACTCGGAGTATTTTTCTTTCCCTTTCTATTCCTCTTCCACGTACTAGAAGGATGGATGAGAAAACTATCTGGCCCCCAAAGTTCCTGAGTTCCCTTCCCAACTCTTCAAAGTCTGCCGTGATTTCTTCGTAACTTTGCTTGGCAGTATCATTTGTACCCACATGGATGAGAAGGGGTATGTGTCGGTGGGCTGTATGAGCCTCGGCAGCTGCTCTGTCACACCTATAATGTGTGCCCCAGGGAGACAGCACACCTGTCCATGGGTCTTCATGACATACTTTGGCTTCAATCCCCCGCAGGAGGGAGTCTCCCACAACTAGTACTCTTCTCTTTCTCTTGCTGTAGGCCTTGGTTTGATTGCCTCCACTTGACTGACCTTCAGCCTCTTGCTCGCTGTCACGTTGGGTGCCCGGTAATTCATCCTCTGCAGGCTGTCCTCTGGTCTCAGCCTCAAGTACCTGAAAGCGGTTCCATAGATCCACTGCTTCCACAGGCACAGAATGTCTTCTAGTTCTTCTGCTCCTAACCGTCACCCTTTTCCAGGGAGTTCCCCCTATGTTATTTTCCCTTGCTTCAGCATTCTCCAACTCTGCCTCATCTTGCCGTTGTCCTTCTGGCTCCTGTACTACGCTTTGCTGCTGTAGATCCACCATTCTGTCTAAGAACTCTTCACTTTCTCTTTTACTCCTGAGGGTTGACACTTGCTGATCCTCTGACCTTTTCTTCCAACAGCGTGACCAGCTTGCACTTGTTGCATGTGTAGGCCATGTTGATCTCAGGCAGGAAAACAAACAAATGCCACTGCCTGCTTGCTCACTGGCTCTTGGCCTGTCAAGCAAGCAAGTGGTAGCAATGATGAGAAAGAGGATGAGGAGCAATAGCAGTTGATGACAATGGTGGTGAGAAGGTAGACTCACTGAGGGAGGGGGCCCATTGAGGGTGTCTTGCCCAAGGGCCCTCAAAATCCTGGAGCTGGCACTGTACCCCATCATAGTATGGAAACTTGTGACTAGATGACCTGTGTCCCTGCCTGTTCAGTCTTCTGTCCATGAGCTAACTGTTGATGAGCTATAGTTCTTATGGCCCTTGATTTTTGTCCTGGAATTGGACAATCTTTCAAATAGAGGACACTTTCAAATAAAGGACAGTCCTCTGGCAGTCCTTCAAATAGAGGACTGTCCTCTGTAAAAGAGGGCACGTGGGCTTCTGATGTGAGCCTGGCCTTTCTGACATAACCGAAAGTAATTAAAGACATACTTGTAACTAAGAAGCTAAAATACGTGAAAGATAGTAGCTCCTTCCATTCCTTCTCCTCTATGTGTTCATTCTACATGTGGAGCGGGGGGAGTAAGTTTGTGCTGCTGACCCTGACACTGCTGTGCCTTGCTGACTCCACTTCACCCTCTATTCATAGAAGGTATCCATGTGTGTAGGTGAAAAGAGTTCTCATGTACATGTAGGTACTTGATGGGATGGGAACAATGATTGCACAGGCTTTCCAACTGCATAGAGCACCCATCCATGACCTTTGGCCCTACTGTGAAGAGGCTACAGTAGTGTTGGAAAAATCTGCCCCCCCACTGGTCTAACTTACCCATCTGCTTTTTGCCTACCCTAACCAGAGGCCTCTGAAAGGCCTGCTTTGTTCTTTGTAATATTGCATACTGTCTCCCCCTCCCAGATGTGTTCTTCTGCCGCCAGTCCAAAATGCAACAATTAGAACTTCTTTGAAGCCTAGCAGGGATTGATAAGGAGTTTTGAAAGTAACAAACTCTTGAAATGCCCCATATCAAATCCAGCAAGAGGGAGGGGTGATGAAGTGCTTGGTTAGCATAATCAGACAAATGTGCTTTGTATGATGTGTTCCCATAATTCCCTGCTATAAAAGGTGAACCCCGTGTTTGTTTTTTTGTTCAACTCTTGTTTGTGGTGTGAGCCTCTCGAGTTGGATCTTCTGCGTAGAATAAAGCTTAGAAAACTCAACTCTGCTGTGCTGCTTCTCTTTTTCTTGAGTATTGGCTCTCTGGGAAAGGACCTCTGAGGCTGAGCATATTTTTGCAACAGTAGTGCCAACAATGTGTTGTGACTCCCTCCTTCCTTCTGTCTTCACAGAAAGAAAATGTGGATGAGATAGTGTGCTGACAGATAAGAAGGCACTACTAGCATTGCTTGGCTATACCTCTGTGGAGCATGTTGCCATGGTAACCAGGCCCAGTCAACCTCTCTGTCTTAATCTAAGCCTACCAGCAGTCCTATCAGAGATATCAGGAAGAGATTATCGGTGGCTAGTCAAAAGTTGCAGATGTTATTGCTCCTGATTATGAGGGGCATCTGAGGGGCATTTAGGGCCACACTATGTAGCATGACCCCTACCACTCGCACATGCTGTGAACATCCCGGCCCCCATCAGCTGCGCATTCAGCAGCCATGTGAAGGGGTACTATGCATGTACCAATGTACACATATGGAGCTCTTCCACATGAGGGGGAATCCTGGGGTGGGGCTACATAACGTGGCCTTGGACCTCCTCACATGATCATTTCACTTGTGAGGGGGGTCACGTGTACTCCCTTTATTTTGGACTGTTTCGCTCGCTTTAACCCCTCGTTTAGTTCTGAATCTCTGCTTGCCCCTCATCCTAGACATTCTGGGCTGGCCTGTTTTAGGAGTTTGGATCTCCAGCCTGTCTAGGCCTTGCACTGTAGGTTCTAGGCCTCAGTCCTGTATGGAGCATTGGATTTGGCCTGGTTTTTGACAGGGGATTAAACAGAAGAACAGTAATGGGAAATAACATTGTGTAAGGCCACAGGTCAAAAGATTCTGCACACCTGGGATAACATTCTGATTTCCCAGCTCTGCAGTTCCAGGATAGTGCTGTAGTTACATCTACCATTGATCTCATCTGAGGTTCAAAATGTATTAAAAGTGCAGTACATGGTGCATTCATTTTGAAACTCCATATTTAATGCAGTGAATTAACAAATGATGGATACTAGCAATGACTAGACACAGTGAATATCAAATAAACTATGTCCCATGGTACAGTGCAGCAGTATGTAAATGATTTGGTTCATATGCACAGAAAAAGATAACAAGGAGCTCTTCAGAAAGCACATAAAAGAATTTCCTTTGCAGCAATTTTGTTATTATTTACCTGACCTTGGTATATATAATAAGGCTTACATGTAGCAATTGAAATATATCCTCTCCCTCTCCATTTCTCCCTCACGAACCATGTCTCAACAACTGACATACTGACTAGTAGAAGCAATGGATGATAATCAAGTATAATGCTTGACATTGTGGAAATATAACAGAAAACTAAATTTCTAACGCTCACTGGTGTTATTTATCTGTCGGAAAAGCAGTTGAGTAAAAAGCCTCATTAATCTTAAATGACTGTCTACAGGCCTTAGTAACCAACACTGGATAAACAGATAAGAGAATGGCACTACTTCCCCAGAATAAAATTTGCCACTGGCTTAGGGCATAATACTTACCTTTATGTGTAGTTTTCAGTACTGAGGGCCAAAGTTAAATGTGTCTTTGCATCTAACCTACAGGTGTTGTTGTTTCTTAGTGCAAGTTGCATCAGCTGGGGAAGTGATCATTATTTAGCAGGATCAGAGCAGTCATGGAGAGGGATTTAATTCTTTGCTCTGGTTCTGAGGTAAATCCCTCCTCTGAAGCAAATATTTGCATTAGGAAGAAATCCCCCATAGACACAACCTCTCACCCCCACCCACAAAACCCTGCATGTTACATAAAAAGCCGCATTTAATGCTCTGTGTAGTTTGGTCCTGGAAAGTGGTAGAAAGCGGAGAGCATCATAAATCCAAATGTTAGACCCTTTTTTCTACTGCCTTTACTGCTGCTTTCATTGTTGCTAAATGCTCCCACAGCAGTCTCAGTATATTGAAGGACCTCCAACCATGGCACCTGGCTTCCAGGTGTGTTTGCATATCCTGCAAGGGGCAGAGTTCCTCAGGAACACATATTTTAACAGAGGCCATGGTACCACACTGTACATGTAAACTGGGCCTTTGATTTTAGAGAGCTGCTGGGAATTCCAGAATAAGATGCAGCCGTTTGGCCTGGGATTCCCATTGTTGAGCTTTGAGGCACGATGCCAAATTACCACCAAGAGTTCATTTTCACTAGAAAACAAAAAGGTGCCTAGAGTTGTTTCCTGGCAAGTTTTACACCAGCCTGGAACTTTCAGTGTAATTGTTATTTGTGCCAATTACATTGCCAATTTTGTCAATTGAAGTGCATTATATAATGTTAATTATTATAATTATAATTATAATTATAATTATAATTATAATTAAGTGCATTATATAATGTTAATTATAATAATTAAATAATGCAGTTCTTTACTCACTTCTATCCCTTTGGGGAATAATGCTTATTCTGAAAGTAGATTCCATTAACCTAAGTTTACAAACAGGTCCAATAACAGGCTGGGAGAAGAAGAGGTTGCTTTAAATCTGGGGTGGGCAACTCAGAGGCAGTATGTGCTTCTCCGTGGCCTCACGTGTGACCCCTACTGCCACCCCTATATTGCAAAAATTTGGTGGTGGCGGCAAAATAATAAGCCGTTTGCTGCTGAAATTAGGTGGCAAACCGGTACAGAGATTCAAAAAGTGCCAAATTTACGGTACCTTATTTTCAAACTAAATATGGCCCTTTTGAATCTGTGCAGCAGTTTACTGCTGAATGTTGGTGGCAAACCAATGGTTTTTATTCCCTGGTGGCACAGCAGCAGCAGGAATGCAGTCCCCAAGGGATTCTGGTAGGTGAGAATTGGGCCCCCAGCTGCCCGAAGTTCCCACCCCTACTTAAATACCATAAGCTAACAGCACAATCCTATGAGGGTGCCCACAACCCTCCGATGAACCCGGAGGATTGCCTGCATCCTATGCAGGGTGGGAGGAGTACGGCGGATAGGATATCTGCTGCACTCCCCTCACCATCAGAAACATCTAGATGGCCAATTTTGGCCACTGGGATGTTTTCCCTCTCCCCGTGAGAAGGAGAGGCTGAGGCGCTGCCTGGGTTCCTCAGAATCCAGCAGAACCTCGCTCCTCCCCTCCCCACCACCAGGAACAACCCCCCCCATGGGAGAACCAACGAGGGAAGAACTGTGTTGGCTATGAGGTAGGGGTGCGGTCTCTCCACTGTAAGCAGTGAAAAACATCATAAGTCTCCAGTGCTCTCTCCTGCAAAGAAAGACAAAGGTCGGTAGCACTGCCCCCCCCCCCCTGGAACCTGTCACTGCTCAGGGAAGTGGCAAGTGGGGACCTGTAACATTCTGACCCAATTACAGTATTGTGCAATTTTTGTCTTTCATTATGTTTGGAGGCAAAGAGACCTTAAGGGCACAATCCTATGCATGTTTAGACAGAATAAGCCCTACAAGCTCCCAGCATTTCCCCAGCCAGCATGGCTGGCAGGGAAATACTGAGAGTTGTAGGACTTATTCTGTCTAAACATGCATAGGATTGCCCCCTAAATTGCATTGTTTCTGAGACCCGCTTTAAAACTCAATCTTCAACACTGTAGTTAGAATGACCTCAGTAAACCTTTTGCCCTGAAGTTACTTATGTGTGATCAAGCATCATTTCAATTGCAGACCTCAGAGTTACAACCCAGGATTCCCCAGGTGTAATCATGTGTGACTGATTTCCTAAGATCAAGCACTGATCTCATTCACTGTCCATATTTCTGTGTGCCTGGGTTCACTTTTTTCCACACTTGAATAAATAACTGTTATTTGAGGTTCATTGTAAATATACACTATGGGGCGCGGGAGAGGAGAACTATATGCCAGAGGCATGGCAACTTTTCTATAAGAATAAATGATATAGCCACACATTATGCATCATGACTTTTAAACTAGGCCTATCTGACACATGGCATCGCTTGCTGGGGAAAGCTACTTGAGAGGGGTAAATATAGACTTGCACGTACAAACCTAACCCAACTGGGGGTGGGAAGCAAAACAAAACATATTTCCACTGATCTATGGCACAACACCTTATCAGATATTGTACAAGAAGATTATTACTGTACTATTTGCATCAACCACAAAAACACTTTGATTAATTTGGCCTGGGTAGCAAATGCATCGGTATGAAAAAGGGAAACATTATAGCTTGTATCCAAAGGTCCATGATCAGCCCCTTGCGTTCCCCCCCACGACCACAAAAAAGAAAAGCGACAGAGAGAGAGAGAGAGAGAGAGAGAGAGAGAGAGCTTCTCTAGTGGGTTGGGGAACCTTTTTGTTCGAACCACTCTAAATCATCAGGAAATTTGGCCACCTCACTGTTCATTCCTAATTCCAGATCATTTATGAACAAGTAAAAAACAAACAAACACCAATCCCAATACAAATCTGTGTGGCTGTGACTGGAGCTTCCCTCTGCAGAAAGAAAGAAAGAAAGAAAGAAAGGAAAGGAAAGGAAAGGAGAAAAGAAAAGTGCTGTAAGTCAGTAGGGGGGGCATTAAACAGGGGAAAGGAAGACTCAGTGGGTAACAGTACAGGAGAGAGTGAGTGCCAGTGGTGGGCGGAGAGAAAGTGAGCACCAGGGGAGAGAGGTTGGAGAGGCAGAGCACCCAGGAGTAGTGGGGAGGTACAGAAGGCATTTTGTCTTCAGATCCCTAAACCCTGGCAGTGCCCCTGCCATCTTGTTGAAATTTGGGGCTTCCCATAGGTACGTACTTAGCCAATGTGGGAAACAGGATTCTGATCAAGCAGAGCTCTTCTTATGTTCTTAATGGCTGGGTTCTCACATCATGACAACCCACCCTGGGTTGTTCTGTGAACCACGCATGGTGAGCCCAGCAGATGATCAGGCTCGCCGGGGGTAGTTCACTTCCTCCCCCTCCTTCCCCCTCGGTCCTCCAGACAGTATCCCAGGGGACACCAAAGCAGAATCGAATCGAGTCATCTATCCCACCATGCCACAACTGAGAGCCATTTTTGGCTCCCTGCAGGTTTCGTGCACTTTAAACTTCCCCCACCCACCCCCTGGAGATAGTGAAAGGTGGCTTCATAGACACCTTTCGCAATCCCTGTTTTGGCAGCCACTGACAGCCCCTTCAAAGTACCTGAGCAGACCCTTGGAGGGGCTGCCTATGGCTGGCAAACAATTTTTTATCCCCCCCCCCCAATTTTCAGAAATATTTGCAATTTTTTTTTAAAAAAGCCACACTTGCACAACTGAATGCAGTTGCACAAATGGGGGAATCGGGGGCCTTGGCTGGGCAATGTTGAGTGTGGGGGGGTACCTGCTGCAAAAGAGGGTCCAAAGAGGCTCCCCCCCCATTTGAGTTGGTTTGGCTGCTGTTGAAAGACGACCTGTCAAGACAAACCAAAGCATGAGTGATCTTTGCTCATGAAAAGGGGGTGGTGGGATTTACAGCCCTTTTGTAGCAAGATCCTCTTCTTTTCTTTCTTTCTTTTCTTTTCTTTCTTTCTTTTTTTCTTTTTTTGCCCTGATAGTCCTTGGGGTGATACACATTTTGCACCTTTCCCCCAGATTCTAGGTACTCGGGAATGCGCAAAAGTGTATCCCCACATTTTCTGGCTGTCAAAAACTCTGGGTCCCCTTTAAAAGGGGCTTTTGACAGGGCGACGGATTTATTTATTTATTTGGTTGGGACATATAGCTGTATATGTCCCAGGCCAAAAGCCCACATTGCCCTCTCAAAGCCCCTTTTAAAAGTGACCCAGAGTTTTGGCAGCCAGCTGTCAAAACTCCTTTTCCCCAGAAAAAAGTGGGGAATGCACTTTTGCATTTTCTTGAGCAGCTAGAATCTCAGGGGAAAAGTGCAAACTGTGCATTACGGGGGGGGGGGGAGGGAGAAAAGAAAAGAAAGAGGGTGTTGCTCTTTCCCACTACCCCCTTTTCACAAGCAAAGCTCACTTGCGCCTTTGTTTTGGCTTGTTAACTCACCTTTTGGCAACTCCCAAACCAGACCAAAGGGGGAGGGAGCCTCTTTGGACCCTCTGTGGGTCAATGATCAAGGTAGGTACCTGTTGCTCTTTGGCAGCAGGTACCCCCCCCCCCGACATTGCCCAACTAAGGCTCTCAATTTTCCCACTTGCAAAACTTTTTAGATTTTTTTAGATTTGTGAAAATTGTTGTTCGAAAAAGAACAAGTCACCACGGGTAACCTGGGCTGGATTTGGACAACATGACAACCAACCATGGCGTGCTGCCTATGGTGGATGGTGGTGTCGTGCGAACCATGTCATTGTGATATACTTGTCTTCTGTACACTTTCTAAGAGAGAAACATTACTTTATCATTGCCAACCAATGGGTTGATGCAGGAGCAGCAACAACAGGCTGTTCTTCACAAGAAATGATAACATTACAGTTAATTTTTAATAAGCGAGAGTAGGCTCAGTCCTTATGGGTGGTATATTTGAAATTGCATTCATGTTCTTGTTGGTCTGAATCTCTGACCCAATTTGACTGGCATTTTGAAATGCCACTTTCAGAATTAAATTGTACTGTGCCCTCTGTCAGTCGCAAAAACTCACAATCAATCTGTTTTGTATTTTACCTTTTTAATATATAAACAAATCACATGTGTCCACCATTATTTTCCATAGTTGAGCATTTGGGGAGTAGAACATTTGGATGCCTACTGTTATGAAATCTGTTATTAAAATTATCTTTCCAGTTTTATCATGGCAGATGCTTTTAGCAGCTGCAGAGAATGGATTTTCTTTGCTGCCTACAAACAAATGAAGCAAATGGGCAAAGAGTGCGTGCTTTGCAGAGAGATACAGCTGATGGGTCCGTCCATACACTGAAGATCAATGGTTTTGCTAAAATATTGGATCCAATTATCACCTCCAAAGTAATTATTTTGGCCTGGCATCCCATTTTGTGTAAGTTGCTTTCATAAATAAGCATTCATATGCCGTGCACTCATTCTAGGTCAAACCTCTGTGCATGTTCTCTGATGTATACAAGGACGGAGGTTTTGGGCATGCTCTCTGCTCCTTTCACTTGAATGTAAGGTGCAGCTCAGGTTTGCAGAGGCATACCCATGCGGAGTTGACCCCCAGCCCCCAGTTGATATGAATGGGACAAGCATTGTAGGCAAAAGAGATCCATATGAACATGGTTGTCCCTCTCCCCACACACACTGCTTGTTGGAGGTGGCTAATTTTATGCTTAACTTAAATCTAGAGCTGTGTGCAAACGGGCTCTCAAAATTCTCCAGCCTGTTTGTGTGTGTGTGTGTTCCTTTATATTATGCATCTCTCCATTGCTCTGCAGCCCTCATGGGAGGGATTACCTCATGCTATCTTCCCCTGAGGCTTTAATTCAAGTGCAGGAAGAGGAGGAGGTTGCCACAGAGATTATTGTACAATGAAAGACAGGACACTCACACACACTCCTTGGCCACCCACCTCTTAAGTAAGGTAAGCACAAGAACCCTGAACCCAACCCATGAGAATTTCTCCAAAATTTCTATTGCTCTGAATTTCTTTTCTGAAGCCTTTTTCCTTCCGATAGAATTGAATGAGAATGGTAGGGAAAAAATGTGGAAGAAATTTTTGGCACAACACTACTTTAAACGCTCTCTCCACACATTATATGTGAGGATCCCCAGTCTCACTCCCCAACAGATATGAAGAGGGGAAGCGTATGCTTACCAGCTTCCACACTACCTCAAACCCCAATTGCACAAGATTCCAGATCATGTGGAGCCTATATGCAAATAGCTCTACATGTGTGACTCCTCACTCTTTAGATTCCATGGCTCAAACATGGATGTGTTGTGACATGGGGGTGGGGCCAGTGACGCGGTCCCACCTCCTTTCAGTTGCACGGAGCTAAAGGGCTTTAGAGTCTTCTAATGTAAATGTCTGATCCATTGTATTTCACTTCCCATTTTTTATTCTCCGTGAGGTTATTGAGTATTGCACCGTACAAAATGGCTCTTAGTCTGCTGTTCTGCAGCAACACCTGTTGCGGTCTAGGAATTTATGGGATGCGCAGGCATGGCAAAATGCCAGAACGTAATGCATTACCAGCTACCATGAAGATGTCGCTTGAGCATGACTGTAGTACCTTCTCACCACTTTGTCATGCCGAAAAGTTAGTATCTGACAGTAGTACAAGACTAATGCAAATTGAGATAATTTATCTGTGCTGAAGGGAAATAAACTGTGTTCTAAAATCATTTTGCTAACATCATGATAAAATCTGATACCTTGATTATTTTTGCACTAAAGAGATTTGTGTTTCATATAGTGATGATGATCTTGATCTGACCTCTCAACTGACCATGTATTATTTGACTATCTTAAATTTAAAAAAATAATAATGCAGCAGGCCTTAAATCATTACTAACGTAAAAGCTAGCGATTTTATTGAAGGGTGCATTATCTATCCCTAAAACAAACAAGCAAGCGAGACATTTTTGGTGTTCTGAGAATAGGTTTGGGGTGGGCCAGATAAAAATATTGTACATATCATAATTGTGCCCTGCCCTTCTTCTGTGGAGCTTAGTTTGGACTACATGGGGTTATCGTATTTTATGCTCTTCTGAGCCATTTTGAGTACCCAGTCCCAGGATGGAGTGGGGAAAGATGCCCTCCAATGGGCTTCTTTCTCTGTTGGTGGGCCCCTTCCTCCATCAGTGGGTCCTGGTGGGCTTACCTGAGAGCAGCAGGAAGAAGTATGCAGTAGCAGCCGTGATTTGAGCAGCACTGGATGGCTGTGTCTAGCCACAATGCTTGGACATAGACAGCATCACTCCAGGGCATTGTGAGAAATTAAAATGGCAGCTACACCCAACTGCCCAGTTCTGCTTGGAGCTCTGGATCAGACTTTTTAAAGGGGAGGGACAGGAGAAGTGTCAGTGGTGGGCTAGCCAAAAGATATCAGCTACTGATGTTGACCTTGGGTTGGGGAGCAATACTTCCACTTGGTTGAGAAAGAGCATCTTTTCCGAAGTTTCATGACTGAGCTGGTATTAAAATCCAGGTCCAAGTGAGTCCAACAGTCTAGTTACTATTTGCTTTCTTTATTTACTAAAATCATTTTGATCCCATTCAGCATTAACCTACTCAGTTTTCAGAAAAAATCCCCAAGGCAGCTAACAGTAATGATAAAAAACAAAACAAATCAGTATAACATACACCATACCATAAAAACACGAAATCAGCAAACAACAGTAGCTACTGAATGGCAGGATACAGCCCACGATTTTCTGAAGGCTCTTTGAAATTGCCAAGTTCATGCTGCTCACCGGAAGGCAAATGGTGATGGAGCTTGGTGGGTTCCTACTCCCCCAGGACAGCGTTCCTTAGCCATGGCAGCATGACTGAAAACATGCTCCCCCACACCCCGCAGCCCAAAGGGGTGAGTCAGGCTTTGTGCGCGCTCTGAAGGGAGACGGAGCAGCCCTGGGAGGTACACACATGGTGCATCTGCACATTAACAGGTGGGGGAGTGGGAGCACACTATAAAAGCTCACTCCATCCCCTTCCCCAGCCTCTTTGGATTCGCTCCCTGGCCCACCCTTTCACACACACCCCTATCGGTGACAGTATAGTAAGACTAGCCGCTATGGGGCTAAATATGCATGATTGGCAGGGTTGATTTTTTTTTAACCTACTGTCACTCAGGGGGAGCCAGGATATTGACATGCATGATGCTGCTTAAATAAGTTGATCACATTTGGCAGGGTAGTTGGGGCCCGGGGGGGGGGGATCACCAGGATACAATTAGGGAACACCTTGAGGCACCTTTATGGTGATAGGGGATTCAATAGACTGGCCCCTCCCAGGTCAGGGACCCATGGGGCAGGAAAAGGTCCCCCTCTGGAGCTTTCCTGATCACACATCTAAAGCTGTGGGACATGGGGGGCTGATTCAGAGGGGCCAATACCTAAAGGTGTGGCCAGCTAGGTGGGAGGCAGGTAACATATCCACAGCAAGCTCGCCCAACTAACTAGGCAGATGGGCAGGGCATTGCAAGCCAGCTCATGTCACAGCAAATCCTGCACAGTATGATGCTTCAGGTCTCCCTTAAGGTTAAATAAATTTGTGGTCCTAGTTCACCCCAAATCCTGTGTCTCGCCTTTTTTTCTTTCGGGTTGTAAAGGACCTATCTTATGTGCCCAAGATGGCAGGGTTGTACACAGATGTACATCTAAATATTAACTATTCCATCTAAGGTGCACCACATGGGAAGGTTCTGTGCACAACCGATAGGAAAAAGACGGTATGATATAGTACAAGATTTCTTCTGCCAGGCCCTTTCCGTAGGTGGACTGCAGCACAGTCACTGCCCAGGATTCCCTGTGCCTACCAAGGACAAGGCTGTGGAGATCAGGATAGACTATGTACGAATGGGTGCTCTAAGGCTTGCCATTCTCAAAACATGATAAGATAGAACATCTTAACAAAGGCTTGGTTCACACATGTATGCTCATTATTGGATGACTCCAGCATCAAGAAGTGACTTGAATGTGTGTGAATGAGTTACCACAGATCACCTGATTTCACAGATCGAATGCTTTGCACTGGGTTCAGTTTACACATTCAGCTACAAGAGGCATCACACATACAATATTCAAGTGATGTACACGAATCTGAAAATCAGCCTGAACATTCTGGAGTCTGGCTGTCCCAAAAAAATAATATATATATATATATTTCAAATTCTATAGAAATGAGAAGTGATTCTTCCAAATGAGGGATAACTGTTAGTCCTACCCCTGACCAATATCAGATAACTATCCTTCACACTGTATATTGCTTTTTTCATTTATGAACCATTTCTCTTTGACTGGAATGTTGACATTTCATTTCACTGATAAATTCCAAATTGTGTCACAGACGTATTGTTAGCATATGCACTTGACACAGTGAGGCTAAATATATTATGTAGAACTAACCACAATAACATACCAGGGAAAAAGGCAAAACAGAACAAGTAATTTGACCCACTTTTCTGCAGTAAATTCTTTCCCTGCTAATTATTAGAATTTGTAAAGGCCTCGAGTTCCTTGTACCTGAACTAAGCCCAAGTGTGCTGATTCTCTGAGAAAAGATCTGGAAGCATGAAACTGGCTTTGGGAAGCTTAGCTACGTTCTCTGGAGTATTGTGTCCATTTTCAGTTCCAGTGGGCTGTGTAATTCTCCCACAGAACTAGGGAAATAACCGCAGCAGAAGCAGAATCTCAGAGCAGGAAATGAATATAACATTGGGACTTTATAGCCCAGTATCTATTTTCCATAAGTAGGGATGCCAGGTCCAGCCAAGGACATTCTGCTGCCTGAGGTGAAGGACAAGATGGCACCCACTCCTGTCTCATGAACTAAAGTCGACTGGCAGTTGAATCTTCCTCACACTGACAATGGGGCATCCTCCTCCACCCCACCTGAAGGCAGCAAGCTAGCTTAGGGGGTGCAGGGCAGGCCATGTGGCGCACACCTATCTCCTCCAACACCTTGCTCCACCTCCCAAGATAGGAAGCTGCCTTATACTGATCCATCTAGGCCAGTATTATCAACACTGACTGACAGTGGCTTTTCAGGGTTCTTGGCAGGAATTTTTCCAGTCCTACCTGGAGATGCCAGGGACTGAACCTAGGACTTTCTGCATGGAAAGCATGTGCTCTACCACTGAGCCGCAGCCCCTCCCTCAAAAACAAAGCCCATGCTTAGGAACATAGGAAGCTGCCTTATTAGTCCATGGATCATTGGTCCATAACTGTAAACATATTGCACTAGCAGGAATGACCTCTAGCCAAATGGAACTGCTAGTGCTGGCTAGCCCAGCTGGGAATGAGCTGACACGATTGCTTCTGGAATGGGGAAAATCAGTGGAGCTCATGGAAGAGAACTCTGCTCACTTGCCCCATTCTGGAAGTGGTTAGTTTTGGCTAGTTTCCAGTTGTGCCAGCACTGGATACTGTCCTTAAGGTCAAATGACATGTTACATTAAATATGTAGCATGCAGCTCCCATTGCATGTGTAAAGGGTGGAAATAACAAGTCGAGACAGTAAATATGGTACAAATTTAGGGCCACATGTATTGAATAATCAAGATCTGTGAAGGGGAAGAAGTACGGGTCCCTAGCTATACCGGCCACTGGCCAGTAGAGGTCTTTCAGGCGACACATCTACCCCCGAGGGGGCGGCACCTGTAAATCCCCCCCCAAGTTTTACACCATCCTGGTAATCGGAGACTTTCCCAATGTCACCTCCTCACAGAGCCGCAAAACTCCGAGCGGGCAAGGTGAGTCAGCCTCGAAGGCGATCCGTATCTCCCCAGCTGGGCCGCAAAACCCTGAAAGGTGCCATTGGATGCACACCAACCCTAACCCCACTGAATATTCCCGCACTTACCTGCTAAATGTGACCAAATTAAACCAAACAAAAAGAGCCAATTAAAGTTAGCTCCTGATCTCTGCATCACAGTGTGGAGGAGGCGAAACACACACATTGTCTCATAAGGCCAGTTGAGGCAATGAGCCAAAATTCCTACTTGGCTGCCTAACGGGCAACCGGCAGAGCCCATGCTGCTAATGGGGAGTGAGTGAGGGAGCTGCGGACAAAAGAGGCCGAGGGTGGGGCTGCCAGGACTAATATCGTCCCTGGCTCCTGCCCCCCCCAGACCTCACTGGAGCGTGCAAAGCACACCATTAGGCCCTCAACCTGCCTCCCCCGCCACACACACGCACGCAGAGTTCTCCCAATCAGCAGCTGCATGTGGTTGGGGGAAGAGAATTCTGTTTTGCTTGTTTTTTTAACTTTTATTTTGGCACCATTAAAGGCTTTTTCTTTCTTTTCTTTCTCTTTTACTATCAGTTACTGTCATATGGGGGAATGATTGGGGAGGGGGGTTGCAGATGGTGAGGGGAGGATTAAACCTCCCATCCTGCACCCTTCTGATCCAGATTGCCTCCCTGTGCTTAGTATGAGTAAAATAAAAAGAGATGGGGAGATGTATGCCGCGTATTTACCATAATGTGCAGATGGACCCCTACTTTTACTTTGTTTTTGCACAGACAGATTCAGGCATGATTAATTGAGAAAAAAAAGAAAGAAATACAGCACAGACTGTAGACTTTCTACATTTCTTTTTTCAATTAATCAGTTACAGCACAGTCAGATCATATTCAGCCTTGTAAGTAATTCAATCAGCTTTCAGAATGTAGAAATTCCAGTTACCTAGTAGAAACTTTTGGACAGTAACAGCCATTCAGTATTAATTTTAAACATTGTGTATAACCATGTTAAACAGTGCATGAGCTACAAAAATACATTTTTTGTGTGTGTGTGGCTTCTACCAACTTTGATCACATAAACAAGTCACCAGAAAAGAGAATCTAGGACAAAGACATTTTTAGGTCATGTCCAGCTCCATTAATATAGAAATACCTAGGGTCTCATATTGAACATGAAATAGCCTGTATAATTTAACCAGGGGTTTTAGTGGAACTGAGCCTCTTCCTAAAGTACGACTACATTTGCTATTTTAAAACGTATACGGATAATTGAATCTTGATACAACGAGGGTTTACGGTTGTGTTTGGCCATTTTTATTAATACCTTAGGACAAGAATAATAATATTTTTGCACTCTTCCCTCTTCTCTGGGCATCAGAAAGTACAGGGAAGCCTTTTCATAGAATGATTTTCCTTTGGAGAGGAGCATAGAAAAATGGTCTGCAATCCATTTAGGAATTACAGGAGCGCAGAGGCAAGCACGTAGGCGCATATTGACTTGCAAATATGTGCATGCTGCACAAGTGAGGTTGTACGTGTGTGCATTCTGCATGCTGCCTTCTGTATGCTAATACAAAAATAATGCAAGAAACTGCAGTTGATTCTAATGACATACCGTATTTTTTCCCAACTAGTCAAGGTAAACACAGTGCTTCAGATCCAGACTCTGGGGTTTGGATCCTCGAAAGAATCACGAATGGAAAGAAAATAGCCCTTAGCACTACCTTGCAGATGCCTGGTACAAACAAAAAAATGTTCATGCATTGCTAGAACAGGTGGGGTCTGTAGTAGTTCTAGGAATATAAGAACATAAGAAGCTGCTGTATACTGAGTCACACCATCTAGCCCAGTATTATTGACACTGACTGGCAGCGGCTCTGCGGGGTTTCAGGCAGGACTCTTTTCTAACCCTACATGGAGATGCCAGGAATTGAACCTGGGACCTGCTGCATGCAACACATGTGCTCTAGTCACTGACCTATGCCCCCTCCATCATGCAATCGTTTCTCACCCAATGTACTAGAGTGGTGTAGAACAGTCATTGTGAGCAGAAGGCTCCTTCCATGAGATTGAGGGCACCTGTGGAACCAACCCAACAACGTAGTGTGCACAGTCTCTTACACATCTGTGTACTTGCAATTTGAGGAGTCCAGTCCCAGACACACCAGACTACTGGATTCATGTGACTGAGTGACTGCTTCTCCAAAGAAATATGATCATATTGATACAGAGCCATCAAAATGCATGGTGCTTTATGGAGTACAAGAAGACAGGCCCTTGCACCTGTCTATAAACTGATACAACATAGGAAGGTGGAGGGAGGAATGGGAGAGGAGGGCAGGTAGAAGAAAACACCCAACGGTGTTGTGATAAATCAAGTAGAGCAGCTTGAATAGACAAACAACCCTGGCCAATTTCTAGGAGCAAAACCAAGATGGGAAGCAGTCACAGTTCATTGCAAGCTGGTCTCCTTCCTCAATTACGCTTGCATGCCCTGCCCCCTTGGTTTTCTGCTTCTTGGCATGGAGGGAAGGCACCTTCCATGCCAGGTGAAAGAAAGCAAGATACACCATCTACGAAGGGATGCGGACACCGGTGTCCTTTCCTGGATAGCATGCTGCCTTTCCTGTAGCAGCAAAAAAACAAATGGGGCAGGCTGGCAAAGGAGAGACAGTCTGCTTTCTATGCCAGCCACAGTGGAGGGGGCTTCCCCTCCTTAGTGGCTAGCATAGCGGTGGGCGGATGGATGGATCAGTCTATTTTTGGTCTGTGTTGGTTTTGCATGTGTTCACTCTTAAATCTGTTCTGTCTGGTTTCCACATCAATCTGTGATTTTTGAAAAATATAAACTGTATGAAAAATCATGTTGGTTTTGAACACATTCGTCCACAGCAGACACATTTTTGCACACACTGTAACTTAGAACATGCATTTTAAAGCACATTTGGTTATGTTTTCTTGGGTGGTAGAGGACTCTATTGCAAAATTCAGAGAAGTACAAGAACCGAAGGAGAACTGTGTTCCCATCTTCAGCATTCGTCTAGCCCAGGTGTCACCAACATGGTGCCCTCCAGATGTTTTGGATTTCAACTCCCATCAGCCCCAACCAGCATGACCAATGGTCAGGAATGCTGGGAGTTGCATTCCAAAACATCCGGAAGACACCAGGTTGGGGAAGTCTGGTCTAGGAAGAGCAACTCAGGTCAGTTCACTTAAAAATGTGGAGCAAATGAAATCCTCAAGCACCTGCAGTGGAGGAACTGAGAGCACTCTGTCTCTTTCCTGCCATCCTGGAGGGATTTGGCCCCCTTCAAGAACTCTTATGAACAGAATGTCCCCTTCAAGGTTTTTGGTGTTTGGAGGCAGGCTGCTTGATGGGGCCCAATTCCATTTTGGCCTGAGTAGTGGTCTTCTTCTCACCCATCCTTATATGGAACTAAATCAAGAGCTTCTGATTTAGCTCAGGGAGGTTGGTGACTCCTATTTTGGTGGGGCTCCTTTTCCATTAAAGGTTTTGCAGCTCTTATTTGGAGCTTCATAGGAGCTATCCATGGTGCTCCGTGGCGGTGAACCCATTTTGGGGATTGAGTTCAGCACCATGGATAGCTCCTATGAAGTTCCAAATAAAACCTGAAAAAAAAACCTGCAATGGAAAAGGAGCCCCACCAAAATAGGAGTCATTGGCCTCCCTGAGCATATTTCTTGGTTTAAATCTTATTCTCAGCCTCATATTAATTACAAGACATGTAATGAAAAACAAATCCAAGGTAGCAGTGAATTAAGGAGGAATTATCACAGAATTAGCAACTGCAATAAAATGTGAATTTGGACACTGAAGGCTTGACTCACTTTTATCTGAAGGATTACATTTGATTCAAATGAGTACAACAAATCCCACTACATTTGCTTATTAATTGCTCATCAGATTGAGACCTGGCTTAAGAATTTTATTTCTGACCTGTCCGCACTCTTCTGCAGCAGTTCATTTGGTGTGATAAAGCTGCAGAGACAGATGCTTCACTAACAATGATAAATGCAAGTGTTTTACATTTGAGAAGCTTTTATTGGATTTGTTTTACTGTGTAGTTGTTTCCAACATACTTACTTCTTTCATCTTGGTTTGTACAGAATTAATATCTGAGGGTTGGGTGCGAGGGAGGGGGGGATTCTTTTAAAATTTTCTGTGCTAGAGTGCAGAGGCTAGCATCCTAGAAAGCCATATGGGCTAGAGGGCTAGAGGTGTTTTGACTGTTTTATACTGTAGCCGACAGGGATGGGGACTCGGACTCGAGGACTCGACTCGTGAGTCGGACTGAGTCCCTCCTCTGACTCGACTCGGACTCGAGTCCTAATATTTTTAATGGGACTCGAGACTCGACTCGGGACTTGAGACCAAGGACTCTTCAACATCCCTGGGCTGTGCCAGAAGGAGTGGAGAGGAGCGTGATTGCCGGCGAAGAGCGCATGGAAGCGAGGTGTGCCGCTGCTCGGCCACTATGAACGGCTACCAGGAGTGCAGCCCCAACAGTGTGTCAAAATTTATTTTGATTGATGTGTTGCGTACTTGGGAGAGGCAGAGGAAGGACCTGAGATTACTCTGTGTGGCTGCTCTGAGTGTGAAGTAGCCTTATTTTGTTGGGAAAACCCCCCATTGATTTTAATAGGGACTCGTGGAGTCAGCTTTGGGAGTGACTCGTGACTTGTGACTCGTGAGTCACCATTTTGGACCAAGGACTCGGACTCGAGACTCGGGTCCAAAGACTCGTGACTCGACTCGTGACTCGAGACCAAGGACTCTTCAATATCCCTGGTAGCCGATCACTCAGATGAACAGCCACGCCACTTTTCTGTTTAGACTGGCTTCTGTGTTCAGTTGGATGACTGGCTACATCAAAAACTTTCAGAATATCTCTAGTTACACACATGTTTCTGCCCTGGCTGTGCATATGACTTTCTAGGATAGCAGACCTATTCAGGTACTTCAGGACTGGAAAGTCCAAAACTATTCACAGCAACCCTATCCAAACAATCATTTAATTAAGCAACAACAACAACAACAACAAAATAGGGGAGGGGGTTCGGTTGTATCTAATTGTGTTCTTCTATGGACAACACTCCTTGATCCAGTGGAGGCTTCGGTGAGCTGAGAGGCTGGATTTTCACAGGCTCCCCCTTTCTCCCCCATGCCACCTACCATGCTATTCCAAAAGGTCCCCCAACCATTAGTGGGGGTAGAGGGGAGCTGCAAGGGAAGCTGCTAGTCCTGATTGGCTATAAGCTTCCTCCAGTATCAGAGGCAGTATGACAATGTATGTACTCCAGTTGCTGGGGAACATGGGCGGGAGGGTGCTGTTGCACTCATGTCCTGCTCGTGGGATCCCATGGGCAGCTGGTTGGCCACTGTGTGAACAGGTCTAGATGGACCCTTGGACTGATGCAACATGGGCTCTTCTAAGTTCTTATGAAGGAAAAATCAGCAAAAATAGCTGCTGCCACCACCGGTTAAGCTTTCAGAAGCGTTCACTGGATCAACTATAGTTGAGCTTTCATTCTGAATGTGCTTCATATCAGCAAGCAGGGGAATTTCTTATATAGGCAAAATAAACAACAACAAATGATGACAAGAACAACAACAACAACAACAATGTTAGGCCTGCCTAAACAGGTCGCTTACATATCCCAACTCTCACTCCTTACAGAAATCACAGTAAAATCTGGTGCAATGTTACTGATCTCAGCATAATGCCAAGACTGGATCTGCAAGCTTTATGATCTAGCCATTTGAAACTCATAATCACATATCGATGATGATGATGATGATGATGATGATGATGATGATGATGAAATGTCTTGCCACCTGTCACTTTTTTCTAGCTGAAAGTTATTGCTGGCGTTGGCGGTGTTGGTGTCGCTGTTAGGGGGCTGGAATACCAAAGGAAGTGTAGAAAAATGTCAGAACAGAGAGCTGCCATAACTACCTTAAGTCATCCCAGTAAATGCAATACAGGGAGTTGCCCCATGTTAAGAGAAGGGACCTAGTGGGGCAAATGACAAGTTTTTGATGTGCCAAGGGCTCCCTAGTTCAGAATCCATAATGCCATATTCTCCAATAAGGGATGTGTCAGGTTTCTTTTCTTTTGTCCAGCTATGCATCTCTCAGTTGCCACTATTATCTCCTCTTCCTAATTTATTCAACTGAAGGTCCAATTCAAGCATTATACCAGGATTGCTTAGTTGCGGTACCCATGTGGCTCCATCCTACAAAACTTCACTGATGTTTATGATTAAGAATCATTTGAAAGGGCAGCTATTCAATGGCTTCTTCCCAAATCATTGCTGCTGTCCTAACGGGGTGGGGAGTGTTGGTATGGGATGGAACTACATAATTTGTCCTAAGCCATGTAGTTCCTACTTTATAGACATTACTGGAAGTAGTGTTGCTGTGTGAGTTCCTGCTATGTCTGGGATGCAGCTTCCATATCTCTGTGGTAATGTATAAATTCAGCCTAATATCCACTTTTGATCTTTCTACACAAAAAAATAACCTTAGAAATTCACATGAGCTTCTTTCCTTCCCCCCTCCCACTGCCCAGTCGCCCCAGAAAATCCATTTAGCCTCCTTTTCATTATGGAAATTAAATTCCAGACATTTCCCTCCATTCTTATGTGCATAAAAACTTAGCAGGAGCTGAATATCAGCAGAAGCACAAAAACTCATTCCGATATAAAATATAATTTTGGCTCAAGTTATAATTTAAACTTGATGGATGATCAGTTTCCTGCATTAGATTGCAATAATATCCCTACTATCCCTGGTAATTCAGCTTTCAGAGTAGAAAGTCATTTTTAAAATTAGAAATAGCGTTGGAATGAGACACTGCCTTCTCTCTCTCGCTCGCTCTCTTTCTCTCTCTCTCGCTCTCTCTCTCTCAGTAAAATACTTTTTCCAAAACCATTATCATGAAAGAAAACCCAGCAATAGCCAGTTCTGTCAACTTCATTGGGGTCAAGACATCGCCTTGTTTGCCTAATTCCCAGCATTTGTACTCTGTCCTGACAAAATGTTTAATGAACTCATGGGAATGGTAACAATACTGGTCACTTTAAGGATGCTTCAGTGCACAGGGATTCAATATTTGCTGCAGGCCAATCTTCACAATACAGCTTCCATGTGAGAGACTACACCAGGGTATACATTGGCACAGATAAGCAACTTTACCCATGGATGCCAAAACATCTGAAAGGTGCTCACTAAATGGATGCCCAGTTCAACTGGTGGCCACTGACCCTGGCATAGATATTTGTTCTGCCAGGGAGATCAAATTCAAGACTGGATTTCTGCAGTGCACTGTATGTGGGGCTGCCCTTAAGGCTGCTCTTGAAGCTGGAGCTAGTGCAGAATGCAGCAGCTCAGCTGTTGTCAGGAGCTGCCCCTTTTCAGCATACAACCCCTTTGCTGAGGGAACTGCACTGGCTGCCTATACACTCTTGGGCCAGGTTTAAGGTTCTGGTACTAATGTACAACACCCTAAACAACTTGGGACCAGGATACCTGAGAAAGTGCCTTATCACTTACCAACCTGACTGGTCACTGAGGTAATCTGAAGACATTCTCCTGGTGGTTCCACATGGACCCATGGCCCAACTGGAGTCCACCAGGATCCATTTCTATGGAACTCCCTGCCTCTGGAGGTCAGGCAGGGTCTGAACTACAGTCATGCCTTGGATTGAGAGCATAATTCATTCCGGAAATGTGCTTGTAATCCAAAACACTCTTACCGGTATATCAAAACGAAATCCCCCAAAAAAAATTTGTACAGAGATTTTTAATTTACCCTAAGCTGTACTACAGTACTTGTATTGCAAGACGTCGCTTGTATATCAAGTAAATAAATAAATAAATAAATATTTAAAAATTTGCTTGTCTTCCAAAATGCTCTCAAACCAAGTTACTTGCAATCCAAGGTATTACTGTATGTTGTTTTTGGGACCTGCTGAAGATGTCTTTGCTTCAGGAAGCCTTCCTTGCTGACCAGCCAAAGTTTTAATGTTATTCTGTTTTTAATGCATTTTTTATTCTTTTATCTGTTTTATCTTTTTATTATTCATCGCTCCAGAATCTGTGTAGATATGGAGTAGTATACAAATGCTATAAATAAATAATAAATACAGGCCTGTGGCTTATGCTGGCTCAGCTTGTCTGGGCGTGGAAAGCTAAGCAGGATCAGGCCTGGTTATTACTTGGATGGGAGACCCCTCCTCTAGTTTCCTGCATTGAGCAGGGGGTTGGACTCGATGGCCTTGCTTGTAGGCTCCTTCCAACTCTATGATCTATGAAATCTATGGTGAGCAATTTGCATGTTTGTTTTGTGGTCTGCAGATATGATGTATGTTAGCTTCGAGTCACACTGCTAGATGTCCTGGGTTTATAAGGCTGGATCTGGATCTTTAAAGTAGGCCCATTGAAATTGCTTGCCTAAACTTCAGTCACATTAATTTCAATGGGTCTTACTCTAAGTATGACTAAGTCTGGTTCCAACTCATATAGACCAGATGAACTCTGTGGAAGAGAAGGTAGATTCTTACACAGTATGCCGATACATGATACCCCATAGAGACTCTTCTGTGGAAGAGTGTTCACTGAGCTGCTTTTTCTTTTTTCTTTTGTAGGGGCAGAGACCAAGCCCTGGCATCCATGCAAGAGGTGCAGGATTCAACCCCCCCCCCCAGCATCTCCAGACAGGGCTGAGAAAGACTCCTGTCTGAAACCCTGAAGAGCCAGAGCCACTCAGTGTAGACAATATAAGCTAAATGGACCAAGGAACTGATGCGGTATAAGGCTATGTGAAGAGCTATTGCCAATCAAAGTGGATGGTATTGGGACAGACTGGCCCATTATTGGACTCAGTGGAGCTCCTTATATCCTACAAACTCAACACCCCGCTGTGTCATTGTCTCCCATTTGAGAGCTGTAATGTGAGCATCAACATTAGGGGGAATTCATCTAGAAGGATAGAAGGCTTCCCGAGAGATAAAGCTTGTGAGAATCCTGAGAGGGCTTAACCTGGCTAAAAGCATTTCTCAGTGCCCAAACTCCATTTGGGGGGAGCCAGCAGCAGCAGCACAGCTTACACAGCAGCTAGTTCAAACAAGCATTTCCTTTGAGTAATCTCAGCTGCAGATACAGGCCTGTGGCTTATGCCTGTGGCTTATGCTGGCTCAGCTTGTCTGCGCGTGGAAAGCTAAGCAGGGTCAGGCCTGGTTATTACTTGGATGGGAGACCCCTCCTCTAGCTTCCTGCATTGAGCAGGGGGTTGGACTCGATGGCCTTGTAGGCTGCTTCCAACTCTATGATCTATGAAATCTATGCACTCTCTCTCTCTCTTTCATCCCCTCTCCAACTTGAATGTTCTCTCCCTTTCTTTGCTGGCCTTAACCATGGTTTAGAACAGCCTTCCCCACGCGGTGCATATGCACATCAGTTGCTGGGGAACATGGGCAAGGAGGGCGCTGTTGCACTCATGTTCTGTGTGTGGGTTTCCCATGGGAGCTGGTTGGCCACTGTGTGAACAGAATGCTGGACTAGATGGACCCTTGGTCTGACCCAGCAAGGCTCTTCTTATGTTCTTATGTTCCGATTGTTCTCAGCCGATAGGATAAGAGTTGTAGTCCAACACATCTAGAGGGCGCCGGGTGCGGGAAAGAAGGTTTAGAATTAGATCTGCATCGACATTAGACCAGGTTCCCATCTGAACTAGGATTTGAAACCAGGGTTTGAAGTGGATTTGCAAACCCTGGTTAAGATGGAAATCTTTAACACTATTAATAATAATGTATATATGCAATGCACTAGCTGACACCTTGTGCCTTGGGGACAAATGCATTGTAGTGTAGCCTTGTGGACCAATGCATTCTACCTGTAATCAGTAAAACTGAGTTATGCCTTTTCCCTTTTGTGGTCTGAATTTCTCTTCCTGAGCACCCCATCTATATAACCCTGGCAAACCCTTACAGTGATCAGTGCAGGTGTTTACAAATGATTAATGCTCCACAAAACCCGCTGGATAGAGTGGCCTTGTGTCCTACTTTATAGAAGACAGTTTTCTACTGAAGGCATCCTATATTTGAAGGGCTGTCCAGTCCAAGTCATGTTCAAATTTTAAGGGGGAAGAAAAAAATGTAAGAAGGGAAAGCCAGTATGCTGAAGTTGCCGATCAGTAGTTAGCACCAGGACAGCAGACTGAGCAGGCATACAGGTCACCTGGTCATGGTCTTCTCAACTATAGTGCGGCATATTGTATTTCTATTCAAATTATAGTAATCATTTCTACAGTATAAAATAGCATTTGCAAATTTTATGCAAATCTGCACCATCATGTGCCCCTTTTTGGTGACGCATTTCCTCTTTTTTGGCAATTTGTAACTGTCCACTCTGTCACTGGACAACACTCATGGCTGAACTCTGGCACAGCTCCCATTAATTTTAAAGGGGCTTGCACAATTGACATTTCTGGTGGATGATCACCATAGCCTTCAATGGCTTAAAAAGAAAAAAAAGGGGGAGGGAGATTATTCACCAAGCATCCTTGGCTTTCACAATATTTATTTTAAAATTATAATGTTTTACAAAAAAAAATGTAATTAGATTTAAAAATTAAAATGTTGGTATTTCTCACTTTCATTCCAAACTGCACATATAATATAATTGTTCTTTACCAGATGTCCTTTTTCTTTCAACTCTAATGAGTCACCTTCTTTGCTAAAAAGTGTAATTAACCTAAATATAAATAAATTGTTTTAAGTATGCATTAGAAATGCAAAACAGAGTTGGTAAATGTAACCCCCAGACTTTTATGATTCATTGAAGTTTAATCATACATGTGCACACAGCTTAATAGAATTTATTATTGAACACCAGAAAAAATATAAATAATCATGAGAAATAATGGCTATTATAAATTAAAGGATTACTAAGCACTATGCGGCTTAATTATAGGTTGTTTAAAAGACTGAACACACTCAGATCAGGGCCCACTCAAGTGTCTAAACATGGGCACATATGGACACCACGGGCAAAGAATCTTAACTCATCATTTTATTTTGTCTAGAAAATATAGTTACATAGGAACTGAAGATCACATTATAGCTAAGATGAAAGTTTTGCCAGTTTCCCCCCAGTTTGCTCAAAATGTGTTATGGCTATTTATTTATTTATTTATTTCCCACCTTTTTTTCTTGCAAGGAGCCCAAGGCGGCTTACATAATTCTCATCCTCTTCTCCATTTTATCCTCACAACAACCCTGTGAGGTAGGTTAGGCTGAGAGTCAGTGACTCGCCCAAAGTCACCCAGTGAGCTTCATGGCTGAGTGGGGACTAGAACCTGGGTCTCCCGAGTCCCAGTCCAACACCCTAACCACCACTACGCCACACTGGCTCTCTACACACATAGCTGCTTTGAGAAATACATTACCAAACAGAACCAGTACTATTCAGTATATGGATTTTATCATATACCATCTCAACCTGGCTTGCAGTGGTGTGGTAGAAGTTGCAGAGCCTATCGCCGCGCTCAAGCACTAAGATGTGCAATGCTGGCCCTGCTCCTTCAGCACTGAGTGGTAAGGTCTGAAGAGGGGTTCTACTTGCATGTGTCTGAATGTGAGTACAACTCTCTGATCTGCTTTTTTCAGGATTGCATGAAGAGTTATACCCATGTTCAAACAAACAAGAGCAGCACCCCTCTCTTCAGACCTCCCTACTCAATGCAGCGAGGTCAGGGACTGAGGGAGTGTGACCACCAGCATGTGTGGTCCCATGCCCCTTACTCGTGTTTATGCACCCTGTTTGGGATTAACACCTGGACAGGGCTAATTTAAGAACAGAAGAAGAGGAATGGTGGATCAGACCAAAGGCCCATCCAGTCCAGCATGAGAGCAGGAGCACCCTCATGCTCCCCAACAAATGGCATGCTGCCTCATAGCCATCATGACTAGTAGCCATTGATAGCTTTCTCAGTGCAGCGAGGTAAGAGACTGAGGGGGAAGGACCAGCATGTGCCCCTTACTCATGTTCACGTACCCTGTTTGGGATTAACACCAGAAGATAGCTTATTTACGTATTAACTTTATATGCTGCCCAACTGGCAAGTGCTCTCGGGGTGCTTTACAATCATAGAAATAAAACAACAGCGTTAAATTAACAACCAACAGAACAAATACAACAATGAAAATATCAAAGTAATGAAATATTGAAAGCATTAAAAATATTGAAGAGCCAGCAGTGAAGTTAATACTTTTTCTGGCCTCTTTCTTTCATAGGAGTGACAGGAAAATATATAATGGTGTGTCCAATTCAGCAGAATGTTCCTAGGTATTAATATAGATTGATTGACAGCTTCACATTGACATGCAAGAAAGGAAAAGGAAATAAACCAGTTCAAAACATCTGCACGGCGTGATTAGGCAACAATTGTAATGTGTGTCATTAATTGGTTATGAAAACCAGACGTGTAAAATAACTTCCTCAAATTCTTGTGTGTGCTCATGACTCCCCCCCCCTTTCTGAGTAGGCAGAAAAAAAAGGAAGACCTTTAAATATGGTTATGTTTATATTTAGCGTTTGTTTATAAATGCACACTGTCTTGGCCCAAATGTCTCCCGCACTGCGTTGTTTGGGGTTAATGGTGCTGTGTCACCATAATTAACTAACATTTGACTCATGGTGGAATTAGAATTTATAGATTGTGAAGATTGACAGTTATTTAGATTGTGTAATTGTCAATGGCAAATGCTAAATGTACCCGTGCCTTATCATCTATTACACCTGGGATAGAGAACCTCCGGCCCATGGAGCAGATATGGCCCACAGAGCCTCCCCATCCGGCTCACCAGCCTCTCCTCCAGCTCTACCCCTCTCCAGCTGCCTTTCCACACTGTGTAGTGAGGACCGAGCTCCCCTTGTCACTCTGCTGCATAGGAAGGCTGTTATCTCTTTTCTGGGCTACATGCAGTGAGAAAGGGGCTCCCTTTGTCACCAGGCAGCACTGAAAAGCTGGTATCTCCAGTGAGCCGCTGATCAGAGATAACCGCCTTTCCCATACCAGATCTATAAACACTGATAATGATCTCAGGAGGTCAACCGCTTATCAGTTTTGGAGGAAAATGGGGCTGCCTACAAATAAGAGAGTGGGTCTACATACTGAAGGGACTCTACATACGTTTGTAAATTGAAAGAAGCCTTCCCTGACTAGCCTTCCTTGAACCAGCCACGGTTTTATTGGCACAATCTGATTTTAAAGGGTTTTATTCTGTATCTAGTGGGGACTAGAGCCAGCGTGGCGTAGTGGTTAGAGTGTTGGACTGGGACTCGGGAGATCCGGGTTCTAGTCCCCACTTGGCCATGAAGCTCCCTGGGTGACTTTGGGCCAGTCATGGTCTCTCAGCCTAACCTACCTCACAGGGTTGTTGTGTGGATAAAATGGAGAGGAGGAGGAGAGGATTATGTAAGCCGCCTTGGGTTCCTTGCAAGAAAAAAGGCGGGGTATAAATATAATAAAATAAATACATAAATAAATAATCTAAGCAACAGATTAAAGAGGAAGAGGAAGAGGAAGAAGAAGTCTTAACCTGGCTTTCTAAACATATACAGTGAAGATGCCAGGTGGCTCTCCCTGGGAAGGGCATTCCACAGATGCGGGGCCACTACAGAGAAGGCAATTTCCCTCGTAGCCACCTATCACACCATTGTAGGTGGCTGGCACCCAAAGAAGATCTTCCGATGATGATCTTAGCAATTGGGCAGGAACATATGGCTTCTGAGTCCAAATAAGTGCAAATATCTCATTGGAATTAGGGGAATGGCTGCTGCCCAGTGGGAGAACACATGCTCTGCATGCAGAAAGTTCCGTGTTCATTCCTTGGAAACTCTAATTGAAAGAGTCTCAGGTGGCATATCTCTACCTAAGATCCCGGAGAGTCCCCTTTTAGTTGGATTAGACAGTACGAGGCTAGACAGAGACCAGTACATAGGACAGCTTCACGTGTTCTTATGCTCAATATGCAAAACTGACTCCACCCAGGGCCAGCGCTACCACTAGGCGAACTAGGTGGCTGCCTAGGGCGCATGGCTAGAGTGGGCACAGAAACGCTCCGCTCCTGCGTCGCCTGTGCCCCAGACCCACGCAGACACTCGCCCTTCTCTTCCTCCTCCTCCTCCTCCTCCTCCTCCAGGAACGGACGAGGAAGGGAGGGCGCAGGCCTGCGCTCCACTTTCCGCGGTGCGTGACGTGTGTACAGAAGAGGAGTAGGAAGATGAGAGCAAGCAAGCCTGATCTGCTGCCGGCGGCAGCGACGGCAGGAGCGCGCGAGGCGTCAGGCAGCCAGGGCTCGCTGCGCTTGGCGCGTCCAATCTGGTTAAGGAAGCCGAGCAGGAGAGCGGCCAGGCAGGCATGGGGCAGCAGCAGCTGCGCCCGTGAAGGCAACTCTGTGTGGGGCTGCTCGCTTGGCGCCGAATCCCACTCCGCCTCCTCCGCCTCCTCCTCCTCCTCCAGGCAGGCGGGCTTGCCTCTGTCCACCTGGGCTGCAGCTGGAGCGGCTAGTGGCTGCTGATCCGCCGCAGCTTGGCACCCTTCTCGCCTTCCTTCCTTCCTTCCTTCCTCCCTTCCCGGGCTGCGGAGGCCGGCGGCAGCAGCAGCAGCAGCAGCAGGAGGAGGAAGCTCGCTTGCTCGGCCGACTCTTCTTTGCCGCCGCCGGGACTACTGCCGCCGCCGAGGGAGGGAGGGAGGGCTCAAGTGGGAAGTGACGGGGCAGCTAAATATTTGATTTTGCCTAGGGCGCCAAACTGCCTTGCACCGGTCCTGACTCCACCAATGCTCAAAGAGTGTGCATTTCCTTTCCCAGAGGTTAGATGACTTCAGCAAGATAGAAATAATAAGAGTATAAGCTAAGGAGGTTTAGATTAATGGTGGGCAGACTTGAGGCTTGCAGGATATACTTCAGTTTTTACTAGAACCCTGAGATCCACCAACGGGAGCTTAGTACAAAAGACATGCACTTGGAATGAAAGGATTCTGAACCCAGAAATTTACTGGGAGTACCAGAATGAACAGAATTCGCTGTCTTTCCATACAAAAATCCACTCTGGGCTACCCCAAGCTTTCTTCATTTCAGCAGTATAATTTAAGGTGGCATGCGAGTCATTTTCTTACCACTACGGTTAAACAATTGGGGGGATCAGAAATCCTTGCTCCTACTGAAAACCACCCAGAGATCTACTAGTAGATCCAGATCTACTTTCTGCCCACCCCTGGTTTAGATTTTAAAAGACCCTGAATAATCAAGGGCTGCTTCCTTGCCTCTGCTTTTACCTTGGGATGATTGTCCATGTAAATAGTACATTGTAGCCTCAAGTCAATGTAATTATCTAAAATAACGGAGATGGCTGTGAACAGAAGCAGCCAGCAAGTGAATGTGGTGACAAACTGTATTAATGGTTTTCAGTTGTAAATTGACTGGAGGAAGAGCAATTTGTTTGGGATTAGAGTGCATGTATTGCCAGATACTAGGCGAAAGTTCCAAATCGTGTCTACTGCAGCTAAGAGATCTCTGGTAGCAAAAGTGTGAAGGACCATTGCCATAGATCCTTGAATAGCAATCTCTGTCAACATCAGTCACTGTCAGTCAATGCCTACAATATAGGACTAAATCATGGACCAGTCGATCATGGTGTACCTGTAGTTGAGTAGCATTCAACCTGCTTTAAAAGGAGCTGCACTCCCCTAGAAGGAGCAAGTTCGTATTCTGGGGATGCTCATAGATCCCTTGAGGCCGAAGTGGCTTCAGTGACATGAAGTGCCTATTATCAGCTTCAGCTGATATACCATTTACAACCCTACCTGGACAGAGAAAGCCTGGCTACAGTTCTCCATGTGCTGGTAACCTCCCACCTGGATTATTGCAATGTGTTATATGTTGGTCTACTTCAGAAGATGGTCCAGAAACTTCAGTTAGTGCAGAATAGAGTAGTGAGGCTGCTTAGTGGGACTGGCCATCCTGAACTTATTATTCCAGTCCTGTGTCATCTGCACTGGTTGCCAGTCAGTTTCCGGGCCCAATTCAAAGTGTTGGTGCTGACCTTTAAAGCCCTAAATGGCTTAGGGCCAGTCTACCTGAAGGAGTGCCTTCTCACATATGTTGCTGTCTAATTGCTAAGATCCTCTTAGGAGGCTCCTCTCTGGGTGCCGCTGTCCACAATGGTATGACAGGTGGCTACCAGGGACAGAGCCTTCTCTGTAGTGGCTCCCCATCTGTGGAATGCCCTTCCCAGGGAGACCTACCTGGCATCTTCACTGTATACATTTAGACACCAGGCTAAGACTCTCCTCTTTAAGTAGGCATTTAACCTTTAATCTGTTGCTTTATTAATTTTACTGTTGGCTCATGAACGTTTTCAATGTTTTAAAAATATTTTTAATGTTTTTAATGTTTAATTATTATTTTGATACTTGCATGGTATTATTATTATTATTATTATTATTATTATTATTATTATTATTTATACCTTTATTTCTCACACCAAAAATGGGTGTTGGAATCAGGCCTAAAGCACCTGACAGGATAAAAATAATCTAACACTGGCTTTGTCACATTCACATGGGCAGAGGCTCTCAGGATACCAAAGCGGAGATAAGAACTGTGACAGTCAAAATGTTGTCATATGTATTGGATTTTTGGGAAATTATTTTTGAAGAAATATCAGAAATTGTTGGTATTGATTTAGAAGTTTGTCCTAAATTAGCATTGTTATCAATAACCCAAAAGGTGGCTGGTCCTCAAAATGTTAAAGAATTAATTGTAAATTTGTTAATGGTGGGTAGATTAATGATAGCAAGAAAATGGAATGTTCAGCAAGTTTTCTCTATCACTGATTGGTATAAAGAAGTGTTGGATATGGCTTTAAATGACATGTTAACTTGCAATATCAAATTTAAAAGGGGACAATTAAAGAAAAACAATTTTAAGGATATCTGGGGTTTATTTTTGGATTTTGTGTTAAATAAGGGGAAAGGGAGTATGCCGTGTCAAGATATGTTGTATTTTTGGAATAATGAATAATTATAGATTATAGAGATAGAATGTACTATACGGTCCCGTGGTGGCAGGAGCACTATATAAGTTGTATGTTGTTATTTAGTTGTTTTATATATTGTTTAAAAAATTAAATAAAAATAAATAAATAAATAAATAAGAACTGTGACAGCATAATGCAGTGGAGTTGGGGGAGTAGCAAAGCAGCACGTCTACTGCCTCATACAAATACACGCCAGCTCACACAGCCCAGGTTGGAAGGGTGGCTGGGTGTTCTTTTCCTTTTTCCACCCAGCAGTGTGAGTGTCTAAATTTTTGTTTTCTTTCCCGTTGATTAATTTCCTACACCAAGCTGGTGTAGGCGAGGGGCTTGATCCTGTGGCTGCTCAGGGGAATGAAGGGGCTTTGGATCCAGTGGATCCAATGCTGACTGTGTTCCACCCCCTCAGAGCTCTCCGCAGACATAGTAGGGACCTCTGCAGTGGTGGAGCATCTCCTGTCAGTGAAACTCCTCTCTGTTAGTGGAAGCAGATGAAGGGGCACCTCCACCTAACCCTATCTGCCCCCCTCTTCCAGCAAGCTAGATCTGGCCACCACCATGATCAATACACAGCTTCAACATAACTTATATCATAATAAAATTACTCTGAATCTTCATTATATAAATGAACTGTGGAGGTATTTTCTGTGCAGGGCTTTATTTAGAACCATTTTTCAATTCTAATTTAAAGCTTGTACATATACGGTGTTGACAACCACATTTTTTATTTGTATATTGACTATCATTTTGACAAAGATTACACCATTTATGGGTTGTTCTTCAGTATAACTCTTGGTATGTAATGGTTTGCAGTAAATACACTTTATATGTTCATGCTGGCTGTGATAAAAGGAACGCATATGAAATGTGCTTACAAAAAAACTGGTGAAGAAAGATGGAAAATAACTCAAGAGTTTGTGGCCCAATATCCACTTTGTTCAGCTGCTCCTGCTAGCTTTATGTGGATCATGGCCTGAAAGAGGCTAACTGGAACTTTTACACTCCCAGAAATCCATAATTTATATTCTTTTCATTTTTTTAAAAAAGCCTCCTATAAAGTCTCACCTTTCTAAAAGCTATTTCAATAAAATTTTATTCCCAGCTCTATTTCAAAAGTAATTTGACCTTGGTTTCTAAATTTGAAGAAGGTTATATCATGAAAATTTCCTTCCAGAAGTCTGGGTTTTAAAAATATTGGTCATATAGTACATCTTCTGGATATAACCCTGAGATTAAGGCTATACTGCGTAGACTTTATTTTTCCTGATGCTAAAATGACGAAGTCCTATGAGTTTTAGCTTCACAACAAAGTCCTGATGCTAAAATGACAAAGTCCTCGCGATCCTTATGTCCAGGGATTCTCACAAAGCAAGATCACTGTTTCAAAACACAAATTTGTGGAACATGAGTTATATCATATGTACGTGGGTCTGAACTCTGCTGCTTCCTTGTATACATGACTGATGGCATTTCGAAGTTCTTAGTTCACACAGAAGGGTACTAATGAACTGGATTGTGCATAACTTTCTATTAAGCACTAAGTCAGACTTCTCCATTACCAAGCACAGAGGGGACAATAAGCCACCTTCTACTTCCAAGTGTCAAATGACATTTTTCCAAGATTACCAGACATTTGCAAGTCATCCCAAAAGTGTCTCCTCCTCAAAACAAGGAGCATGATCCAGTCAGGGTTAGGCACTTTTGAGTCCAAAGTTAAACATATAAGGTTAAACAAGCAAACTGCTTGGAAAGGTGATATTTGCCTCCTTGTCCTCCATTCTTTGATTTTTTGCAAGATGGGCTTTTCAGCACCAGTTGCCTCTTTTCAGCCTGTCTAGCGAGGGCGCTTCAGAGGGGAAGGAAAAGGAGGCTGGAGGTTGCTCAGGATAAATCATATTCTGCCTCCCCGGTCTGCTTCCTGCCCACTGGAACTCCGCCTTTCCCCCCTCTCTGAGGTTGAGTTTCTGACCTTGGAGAGGCAGCAAGCATGGTTCTCCCTGCACTGGCTGTGAGGGGGCAGGGCAGGGGAGCTGGATATCTGACTCCCCCTTCCAAAGTCGGAGTGCTGTCTCCAACCTTGGAGGGGGAAAACCCGAGCTATCCTATGGTCCCTGGGACACTCATGCATGGACCTAGGGATTGTTCTCTAAATATATTTATTTAGGGTGCATTCCTACAGCGTAGATGCCTGATGGATAGAGGGCTCAGATCTTGAAGGTTTCTATGATCCATCCAAAGCCCTGCCGGCAAGAGCCTTGCAGGGCTGGAGGAGGAGCAACAGAGGCCTGTTTAGCCTCTCTGTCCTCCATTTATGCTAGATGGGACTCTGAGCCTGTCTAGCTCACTCACCTTGCTGTGGGCAGGAATGGGAACTGAGAGGCTTGTGGATCCATGTCCCCTTCTCTCCACTCCCCACTTCACCTACTGGCACGGCCCCTTTCCTCCCTCCCTATCCTCTTCTGAGGTCGCAACACCCCACTCAGAACCCCTGCTCCTGATGTTGTCAGGGAGAAATCCCCAGCATCCCATGGTCCTTTAGACACCATCTATGGGCCATAGGATTGCTCTCTTATTCATTTAATTCTTTAATTCAGAACATTCCTACTCTGAAAAGTCTTCAAGGTCACTCAGAGCAAAGAGTTAAAAGCAGTAATAAAATAAAAACCGACATCACCATAAAAACAAACTACAGAAGTTAAGGACAAGAGATGTAAAAACACAAATAGGAAGTGCCGAGTAAAACAATTAAAACGGTGTCCAGAAGAATTAAACACTTATCCAAAAACCTTTCTTAAAAGGGGCGGGGGAGGGGGAGTTTGAAAATGTAGCAGAAAGACTATAAAAGAGATTGTGAGTTGGCTACCCTTGAGAGAGACTTCCAAAGCTTGTACACAGCACAGCTACTGAAAAGGCCTTCTCCCTGGTTGGGACCAGATGTACTTCAGGGGGTCTAGGGTGGCCAGGTGTCCTCTTTGAAAGAGGAGGACAGTCCTATATTTGAAGGGATGCCAGAGGACCATCCTCTGTTTGAGTGGCTCAATTCCAGTTCATAGATAACTGTAAGAACTGCTGCCCATCACTGGTTAGCACCTGGACAGCAGACAGAACAGGTGGGCACACAGGTCACCTGGTCACAATCTTCCACACAACAGTGAGATGTACCATATTTCTATTGAAATTATAGTAATTATTTATACATTTGCATCTACAGTCATGCCTTGGATTGAGAGCATAATTCGTTCCGGAAACATCTTGTAATCCAAAACACTCTTATATCAAAACGAAATCCCCCCCCAAAAAAAATTGTACAGAGATTTTTAATTTAAGCCATACTACAGTACTTGTATTGCAAGACGTTGCTTGTATATCAAGTTTAAAAAAAAATTAAATAAATATTTAAAAATTTGCTTGTCTTGCAAAACGCTCTCAATCCAAGGTATTACTGTATACTTATAAATTAGCATATGTAAATTTCATGAAAATTTGTGTCTTCTATTATTCCTCTTTTTCGGTGATGCATTCCCTCTTTTTTGGTGATTCATAGCTGTCCACCCAATGCAGAAAGACCTCTGTTGATGATCTTAATAAGCAGGCAGAAATTACTCTTAGCCATTTATGTCCACAAATCTAGACAGATTTGGCTTCTTCATTATCAAGTGCTGTAACATAGATATTTGCAACTATGCAACTATGCTCATAAAGAGAAGAAATACTACCCTCAATAAAAGAGAGCTCACTGGGCAATTAATTTTCACCAGACATCTTGAGTTACCCCATCCAATTATGGAAATATATTAATTTTCTTTTCTTGGTGGAACAATGGATTAAGATATAACTTTGACTGATAAAAAACAATCCAGCTCCCAAATTAATGTCCCCACTCTCAGTCCATGCCTAAACTATGAGTCTCCCTGTGGAAAGGACAATATTGCCCTTTTGATGAATTAAGCAACACTGTCGATTTATAGGAAAGCAGCTGTAATTCAACAGCTTGGCTCCTTCATTTTGCCTGCATCCTGCATGTGTGCTTTCAAAACAGTTTTCTTCTGCAGTCATGTAACTGGCTGAAGGAGCCTGTGAGCTTCATTTTGCAGTAACTGTGTGAGCCTGGGCTGAGTGTTCAGTTCCATATCTCTTCTTCATATCCATACAAGTGAATTGACCCAGTTTTGCATGGGTTGGAATTGCCCTTAGTGTGATACAGCAATCCCCTGGCTTCAAACTGTATCAACTGCAAAGCTAGGAAATTCTGCCCTTAGTGACTGAAAATGTTACTGTAGGCTTCAACCACATGGACACATTTCAATTAATTAACTTTAAATAATGTGTTTTAAATACAAAATAGCCTGGAAGTGCACACCCTTGGTTTTGCATGCCAAGTTTCAGGTGCCTAGATTTCACAGTCTTGGAGCTATGTTGCTGTCAGACAGACAGACAGACAGACAGACAGACATCCTCTTTTATTATTATAGAAGTCTGCATAGCCAAGGCATATAGCAGATAAATATGAATCCCCTTTATTGGGATCCTCATATTCACAGCTTTATAGCAGCCCGGCAAGATACAAAGCAGAAAAAAGGAGAATTGTTTCCCTACTACAAGTCCCTAGAGTGGAGAGACTTAGTACAAACTGTATTTCACTTCCAGCTACAGGTTCATATTGCAGATAGAAGTTGTGTATGCATATGAAAGTTTGCAAATTACCCAGGAGACACCCACAGTTTTGATTTTTCACATTTAGTTACTGCATTGGATTTGCCTTGCTTATTTTTCAAACTTCCACTTGCAGTATGCAGCTGTTAGGTGGAAGTGAAATATTGTGACCTTTCCCTGGCACTTATCCCCTTCCCCCACCAACGCGTAGTTGTTGGTGGGAGGACTATTTGTGCGCGTAGAGGAATGAGAGGTGAGGCTGTTTAATTTTGAAACCACCTATGGGCTCAAGGCGGGGAGAGGAGCGGCGGAGGCCTTTATTAGGCAGCGTCACTCCACCCTCTGCCTCTTTTCTCAAAGGAGCTCCCCCCTCCCTCCCAATTCACAGTGTGGGATTTCTGGTCGCCGGTTGACGGGGCCGAGTAGGAATTTTGGCTCACCATTGCTGATTGGCCTGGTGGTGATGTGCGTGTTTCGCCTACTCTACACTGTGTTCTTGGGTTGGGTGCTTTTTTGTTTTTGCGTAGTCTCCCTGATTTGGTCACATTGGCGGTAAGTACGGATTTTAGGCAGTGGGGTGAGGTTCGGTGATCATCCCACGGCACCTTTCAGGTGACTGGTGATACCTTAGCCTCCCCTGAGCCCGGTTTCACGGCACGGCCAGGGAGATAGGGTCCGCCTTTGAGGCCAATTCCTCTCACCCGCATGGCGTTTCACGGCCCCGTGAGGTGACATGGAGGGGGCCTTCCGACACCGCACGGTGTAAAATTGGGGAGTGGCGAGTTACAGCACCACACCTCCGATTGGGATGCTTCGCCTACTGAAGGGTATACTGGCCGAGAGCCGGTTTAGCTAGCACCCGCACTCGTCCCTTCCCAGATCCTCGAATCAATAAATGTGGCCCTTAATTTCACCATCATTCTGTGTCTCGGCTCTTATTTCCTCTTTTGTGCACGCAAACTCTTGTACTGCTAGCTTCTTTATAACAGACAATATGCATGTCTCCTCCCCATCATCCACTGAATGGGCCATGAATTATACCAGTCCTGTCGAATCAAGAATTGCGAAGAAACAACTACTCTCTTCTCCTTCTGCATTCCCTAGCTCACTCTGCGAGGCTTGTAGTCATAAGGATAAATGCATTAGTGCAGGGTAGGGCTAAGGAGGCATCAGAATTGACTGGAAATGCAAGACTGTACATCAGAACTCTTTGCACCACTATTACCTCCTGTTGGGTATAAAACTGGTGCTTGACATCAGCTTTGACCTTCTAGTAATGGCATCCTCAACCTCTTCCCCTTACCATAGCTCCACCGCAAATATACTGAATTAAATGAACCCAAATTAGCAATGGGTGAACTTACCCCAAGTGAATTCATTGCTTACTTGGAAAGTAACAAATTTGTCCACGCAAGTTCTCCTTCAGTATGAAATCTCATTCTGTGTACACGTGTTTTTGTGCAGCATGACATCATGCAACACCACGTTAGGTGCCCCCTTTCTGACTGGTTGTTTGCATGTGGTCTGCCTGTGTGATGACAGTGTGTGATGTTTATTCCCTGCTGCCAATCACAGGTACGAAGATGGACCCCACAGTGTCCTCCTCCTCCTCGCAGAGCCAGAGCGGCGATGAGGGAAGCAGCTAAGGAGACTACTTCAAGTACATTTTATGGGGGTCTAGGTGGTAGGATATTTGAATTTGGGGGGGGAGATCTGTGTACTACTTTACTGCACATGCTACAAAGCTCTCAATCAATTCCAACTTTAATAGCAAGTTCGTAATACATTAATCTAGGCTTGCTACAAAGGTGAGCATTATGAGTGGACAAGTTTTGACCAATGAACTAACTAATTATGAAATTCAGCAGCATCACTGTAATGGCTATAGGTACAGAAGGGTTTTTCCTTCTTTAGAACTTGTTTTAGGGTCATTACTTTAAATATGTGTCTAGCAGCTACATCATCCCCCCCCTCCATTTTTACTCTAGAGTTACTGCAGGGGCCCTGATCTGGATTGGGATCCTAGCATGGGGCTAGGGGGATTTTAAGATTTGGATTGCCCCCCATGCCTACTCTAGAGTAAACATGAAAAGAAGACACAGCTACTAGACACACATTTAAAGTAATGTCTGTTCGGCTTTTAGGTAGACTTTGATACAAATTTGCTGGAGAAAAGGAAAAAAAAATACTCAAGAAATCCCTTATCACTCACATAGATGTCAAAACGTGTATCTATTTCCCTTTTCAATATGTGTTGTAATAATGTACAGATAAGTTATCCCCATGTATAGCTTCAAAAGGATTCTCCATTCAGTTTTTAATATTCTCCAACTCAGGAAAATGCTTTCAAGTGAACTCTGCCTATGGTCTCTCTCAAGGGAAATAAACCTTTTAAGTGGGAGAGTTGTCTGCACTTGATGAACATAATGAGAATGGGGCATCACACTGAAGCAGTCCAGTCCCACTATAAAGTATTTAAACAATGACAGAATTCAGATATGGCAATTAATCATCATATTATTTATAGCAATTCAGGAGTAGCTCACACTACATTAATCAGGGATAACGTCTGCTTAATTAACAATGCTGCCAAAAATGTCCAACAAGCCCATAAAAATAGCACCGACTTGAAAAGAATCGCCAAGGGATTTATAACTAGGAAACAAGGCATCCTTTCAGTTCATCCAGGTGCTGCTCCCAGCTCAACTTTCAATAGCATTTCCAAACTGTCTGCACAAATCTGCACATCTGAACAATGATGGTGACCTTTTAGAACAATGTGGTGCCCAGTGATAGGCAGGTGCTGCTGCATACTTGGATACACCTGCCTACTTGTCTTGCATAGGATACTTCTGGGTCAAAATTGGCATGTGCCACTTTATGTGACCATTTCTGTTGTGTGTATCTTCATGGATAGAAGGTGAGTTGGATTGAGCCAAGATACTCTGGCTTTAATGGGTTTCTTGGCTTCACTGTCCATCTCTCTCTACCTTTACTCTTCCTTAGCAAAGCCCTTTCACAGTTAAAGCCACCAGTAGAATTGGTGAGATTCTGGTAACTGATATATAGATAATGGGCCATCATTTTCCATTCGTTTGAATCACTACTGAAATGGAAAGTTAAGCCTTCTGGAATCTTAACAAAGATGCATTGCTCACTGTCACTGGGCATGCATAATTGCACATAAGTCTCCACACTTGTTGAGGAGACAACACGTTTTATCCAGCACTGTTCATGACTTATTAGCCTAGTGTTTTATTGCTTTACATTGCTGACAATGAATGATACTGTGTGCACTCAAATGCTGTCTTCCTCCATCTGATGAATACTAACAAAACATTAAAAAGTGCCCGCATAACACACCTGAGTAATTTATTGGATTCTTGATTGATAGATTCATTTTGGAAAATATCGTAGTGCCACATTATATTATTAGTATTCCTTTTTCAGGCCCCATTGATGTTGAAGTTTGGACTGGGAAGGTGTTACGGTTGTCACGAGAAGACCGAGTTAAAGGATCAAAGCCAGAGCTAGCATTAGCAATAATAGTTTTCATTTAACACACTCGGTTGGAGACAATGCCGTTATCCAGGTAACCAGAACATTTATATTTCAGGAGAGTTTTGAATGTGCACTAAATGACCCCTTTGCTGCCTCTGTTGCCAAGTAAGGTGGAGCAGAAGAGGTATTATTCCAGAAGCATTACGTTCAATAAAATACCATGTATGGAATAGGCCACTTTACTCTTTGCTGTTCCAAAATGGGCATTCTAACTACTACAGGCAATGCTGTTTGTTTCTTCAGCTAGAGATCCTTCTTTAGCATAGATCAAAGCCAGAGTTTCAAAGATTGCCTTTTTGTACCTATTCAGAAAATTATTATCCTTGCATTTTGTTCATTCTGTTATTTTCCCTTCAACCCTATGAGCTACTTGGCTTCTCTTGGGCTTGGTTGGACTAATGCTGCGATATACAGACTTTGGGCGTATTCATTGGTCCAGTGTTCCCCACTTGCAAGGTGCCCAGTGTCCATGTTGTTAGCTATTTCAACTGGGAAGCATTTTTTACACACAAACCTGAACCTTTGCTTTCTATCTGGGGGACTTTGGGTGGTATATGTGTTTTTAAAGCTCTGGAGATGCAGTTTATTTCCTTCATTTTCGCGGATGTCCACAAATCACGTAATAATAACCAAGATTGATTAACTAACTGGAACTCTATCAGATTGGATGAAGACTTGCCTCAAACAATAGAAGTGATTTCATTCCCCGCACTCTATATTTTATTCAGCAACTGTTAAAACTGAAGACTTAAACTTGAAAGATTCATTAATGCTTTCCATAATTATATAAGCTCTCAAAATTTGTTTTGACTTGATATAATTACCATTTGCATATACTAATTGAAATAAATTTGCTTATGTAAATCAGAATATCTCTTCACATATAACCAACTTTTAATAGCCATGTAATTTTTTAAAAAAACCCAAAACAAAAACCTATCATCCTCTTAAGCTAGATCTTCTGTTCTAATTTGTCTATGCCTAACATGCAAATTAGTCATATAGTTTCCATATCTCTTTAAGGTTTCACTTAATTTTAATTACAAGACTTTCTTTCAAGTAACAGAAGTGGGAGGTATCTGCTGCCTTTCACGCTTCGTTCACAGAATCGTACTTTATGAACGATTACCTAATAAGCACGCTAACAGTGAAAAAGCCACAGCATTCTTTAATTACTTAAGAAGGTGAGCTAAAAACACTGATGCACAGCAGAATCAGCTGGACTTTTATTTGCTTTAAAAAAACAAAACAGCATCCCATACAGTGTGATTTAGAGCAATAAGAAACTGTAAATCCAGTAGATTCTATGAGCCATGAACTTCTTAACCAAGTGGACATTCTCATTAAAACTGCAAGTTTTATGAGCTGCATAATAACTATTTTGTAAAGGCTGGTACAATATGGACAACTATTTCAAAAATCAGATTGTGTATGTATATAGTGGCCAAATATTCTCTTGTATATCATGCAGTTCCTGGTTTGATTAGTTTAGTCTGGGGGTAGGCAACTTGGCACCCAAATGTGTTGGACTACCCATAATTCCTGGCTATTGGCCATGATGACTGGGGCTGATGAGAATTGTAGTCCAAAACATCTGGAGGATACAAAGTTGCCTACCCTTCGCTTTGTTATCGCACTGGAAATCATGGATGGTCCAACAATTTTTGCTGTCCTAGGTAAATTAAATCCCTTCCCCATGTCTCATTGCAGCATTCTCCAACCTAGTGCCCTCCAAATGTTTTGGACCACAACTCCCAGCATTCCTAACCATTAATCATGCTGGCTGGGGTTGATGGGAGTTGAAGTCCAAAAGATCTGGAGGACACCAGGCTGGGGAAGGCTCTTTTATTGTATGATAAGCATCATAACAATGGTGAATTAAATGATCAAGAGTTAACCAGGATACAATTTGTTGTTTTCAATTTTAGTGTTTTAGGAAGCTGCCTTATAACAAGTCAACCCATTGGTCCATCTACAGTAGCTCAGTATTGTTTACTCTACACTGACTGGGAGGTTTCCCATCCCTATCTGGCGATGCCAGGTATTGAACCTAGGTCCTTTCACATGCAAAGCATGTGCTCTACCACTGAGCTTTGGCCTTTCCCAAAGTCTCATTCTCTCCATCAGTAGGTCTTGAACCCTTACCCCAAGGAGGACTGTGAGTCCTATCTGCAGGCCTCCTCTCAAGGGAACTATTAGGACGATGTGTGTTTCTGTTTTGCTTTCTCCCCTTTACAACTGTGTCTATGGCCCGGGTGGCCAGTGGAGGTCATAAGGTTTCAGTTGTATTCCTAGAATGCAGGATATATCAGAGACAACCGACAAGCTGCTAAGCTCCCTCTGGGTCCTTCCATCAAAACTACACGCCCAAATTGTTTTCCTCTAAGTCATTTTAATAGCTGTGGCAGGTGCCCCTGGAATTTTGGCATCCTGCACCGTTGCCTGGTTTGCCTCCATGGTTGGGCCAGCCGTGCTAAAAATTACCATCCAGTGGAGGCTGGTGGTGGCTCCAATGTCAGTGCAGCTGTGTATCTGCTCTGGATTTTACTCCAAACTTTTAAGAAGCTATCCATGGTGCTGAACCCCATCCCCAAAATGTGGATTCAGCACCATGGATAGCTCCTTAAAAATTTTTTGGAGTAAAATCAGGAGTGGCTACACAGCCCTGCTGACATTGGGGCCACCAGCCTCTACTGAATCCATCACCATGCATAAAACCCACAACATTTTTAGCATGGCTGGCCCAACCATGGAGGCAAACCAGGCAACGGTGCAGGATGCCAAAATTCCAGGGGCACCTGCCACAGCTATTAAAATGACTTAGAGGAAAACAAAACAACTTTTCAGTGGCCAAACTGCCTTTAGGAATTAGGATGATACTTAGGCGAGGCTGCCACAGTGCCACATACTCCACCTTTTCCCCTTTAAAGGAGTGATGTTGAATCTCCATTGGCCCAAAAGCCAAATTTCATTTTGGAGAAACTCTTGGGGTGGGGGGAGATGGAATCTGGACAATAGCAGACACTGAGTCAAATACCATGGATCCGCCAACTCTAAATATGGTTCTGAACAGTTTTGACGAACTTCTTGAAATCCCCAATATTTTAGTCAAATCTGCAGTATTCTTCATCTTAGAATCTTTCGGTGTGTCCATTGTGGCATCAGTATTTCTGTGCATCTTTAAAATAATTTGCATTACTCCATCTCCTATAATGTTTCCAAATCCCACTACAAGAGATAGTGGAAACACTAGAAAACGCATTGCAAACACTACAAATCCCATGCTGCAGTGTGGTCATGAGGACCGAAATACCTACATCTGACAAATTATACTGTGGATACAAAAACTGTCGAGGAATACAGCTTCCTTCTTCAGGCTGAATATAATTAGAACCAGATTCCAGAGTGAGGTGGGGCATCAATTTGACACGGTATTTAAAAGCCCTACAGTGTGACAGAGCCCCTGCTTTGCATGCAGAAGGTCCCAAGTTCAATCCCCAGCATCTCCAGGTGGGGCTGGAAAAACTACCTGCCTGAAACCCTGGAGAGTCGCTGCCAGTCAGTGTCGGCAACACTGAGCTAGGTGGACTAAGGGTCTGACTCAGTATATGGCAGCTTCCTATGTCCCTATGTTCCCATGAGCTTGGATCCTGTCTCAACATTTCCAGAGCAAGGCTACCAAATTTAAAGTTGTTATAGTTTCTTCATTCCCAGAATATGGAGCTCATGTATGAACTGTCACAACACAAACTGAAACCTCATGGTTCATATTTTTCTTTTCTCCTACTACCTCTGAAATTTTAATTGGTAAAAATTAATCTTCATAACTGAAGTTTCTGATCTATTCAAAATCTATTCAGAGGCTGCTGGTACATAGTGTACAGGGTAATTATTTTGGTATAACTTCTGACAGTTACCACAGTGTGTTTTAAGGAGACAAAAATATTATTCTTGCAGAATGCATGCATGTATACGCGTGCACACGCGCTGCTATATTTGACGTGCTATATTTATACCTATTCAACATTCACTATCACTTTGTAACACAACTAATCTGAAGTATTTTAAATACATACAGACACATATTTAACTTGTGAATCATGTCTTTCTCCCTATAAAATGCTGATGACTTCATTACAGTCATACTGCTATGTACACTTCCCAGAATAATTCCCATTTATTTTGGGAACATACATAGCAATTTTTTCAAGAAATCTATTCACACATAAAATGGAAATTAGTACATTTAGCATATATTTATATGCCACCAAGCTGGTACCAGCCAGGGAAATGAAGTGCAGAGTTAGGGTGACTGTTTCTGTTGTCTCCCTATCACGCTCTTTTCTTGCCACCCCCCTCCCACTAGCAGCTTTAGAGGAGCATGATGGCTTTCCTGTCCTGGGAAGGGCCCAGGAGGCTAATGGGACAGTACCATGGAAATGAGAAGGGAGGTGGCTGTAACAGGTATAATGTGGCAGCAACTGCTACATAACTGGAATAACCCAGCAACTGTAGTCCATGCTCTGATAATTGATCTGGAGGACTATTGCAATGCTCTCTATGTGGGGCTTCCCTTGAAGACAGTCCAGAAGCTGCAGCTAGTGCAGAATGCTACTGCCCGCGGGGCAGTGAAATGTGAACATATTATACCAGTTATGACATCTTTGCACTGGCTGCCAGTGAGCTCTCCAGCTCAAGTTACTGGGTACAAAGCCCTCAATGGCTCAGGACCCAGGTACTTGAAGGACTACCTTCCCCAGTACTGACCAGCCTAGGATTTAAGATCAAGCTGGGGAGGCTTTGCTTGTGGCGCACTCAAGGAAAGTGGCCTGTGGGGCTATCACATGTATTAGAGCCTTCTTGGTGACAGCACCCTAAATATGGAATTCTCCCAGTAGAGATTCAGCTGTCTCCCACACTGATGTCATCAAGGCACCAGTTAAAGACATAGTTATTTGTACAAGATTTTGGTAGGATATTGTAGAGTTGGGAAAAGTGCAGAAAAGGGCAACTAAAATGATCGAGGGGCTGGAGCAACTCCCCTATGAGGAAAGGTTACAGCAGCTGGGATTGTTTAGCTTAGAAAAAAGGCAAGTAAGGGGAGACATGATAGAGGTGTACAAATTTATGCATGGTGTGGTGAAAGTGGACAGGGAGACTTTTTTCTCCCTTTCTCATGATACTAGAAGCTGGGGTCATCCCATGGAGCTGATTGGTGGGAGATTCAGGACAGATAAAAGGAAAGACTTCTTCACACAGCACATAGTTAAACTATGCAATTCACTTCCACAAATGTATCACATAGGTACACAAGTTTCTCGGGAACATGGCCAGGAGGGTGCTGTTGCACTCATGTCCTGCTTGTGGACAGCTAGTTGTAGGGTTGTGCACAAAGCTCGATAGAGGGGTGGAAGCTCAGCAAACTCACCGGGCTTAACCCCCCGACCTCTGCTCGACTTACCTTTTCCCGACTCGGCTTGCATCCTCACGAGCCGAGCTGGGGAAAGGAACTTCCGGTTTCTGGCACTACGTTTTTATGTGAAAAACAGCATAAACATGTTAAAGTGGCCACAATTTGCGTAACTGGTGCTACATTTTTAACATTAAAAACAGTGTAAAATACTTTAGAACAACTGTGATTTGCATAGTTTGCATACGCCATGCAAATCGCAGGTTGTTCTAACATATTTTATGCTGTTTTTAACGTAAAAAACGTAGTGCCGGTTATGCCAATCGTGGCCATTTTAACATAGTGTACTCTGTTTTTTACATAAAAACATAGCGCCAGGGACCCAGAAGTCCAGCAAGTGCCTCAGCACTGGGCTCAGCACCCATCCCCTAGCTGGTTGGCCACTTTGTGAACAGAATGCTGGACTAGATGGACCTTGGTCTCATCCAGCATGGCTTTTCTTATGTTCTTATGCTATAGACAAGTGTTTTATCTGCTTTCCGATGATGTAGTGAAGGTTTTATTGTAGTTTATTTTATTATGTATTTGTAATTTTAGAGTTATGATTTTAATGGTGTTCATGTGTTATGCTGTTTTTATAAGGGTTGTTAGGCCACGCTGGACTCCTTTTGTGGAAGGGTGGGATATTAATATACTGGGATAAATCCACTGGGAAGGGAGGTAGCATATAATATGCATCAATATCTTAGATGTCTCTTATTTCAGATGCCTATGCCCCCACCCACCCACTTTATTTTGTCCTCTTTGTCCCACTCCTCCTCAGCCTTGGTTCTCCTCTTTCTTACAGTATTTTCATTCCTGCATCTCTGTTGCAAATCTCAGTCTGTCGGATTTTGTTCATTCATTATAAATTCATGAATTCATTATAAATTTCCTCCTACTAATCTGATCTATTTTTCTGCCAAGCAATCTTATTTTTCTCATCTTCTTCAATTGTCTTCCTGTGCACAACATCTATTTGCTTCTTTCAGTTCTCTTCCGTAACCTCTTGCTTACCTATTCTTTCCCCAGTCTCTTAAGGTAGCTTTGCTCAATATTTTGGTGATAACATTTCCGTTATTTGTTCCTCCCTGTTTTCTTTTGATTGTAATATTCCTCCTACTTATTCTACTTTGCCAGATTTTCCTCCTTTCTCTTTTTCTTCACTTCCTTCTTTTGGTTGACAGTTACCCTGGTGATATCCAACTTTATATTTCTGTTCCCTCTCTCTTCCTCTATGTTCTTACCAATATTCCCAGTTGTCTTACACATCTATCTGCCTGGATTATATATAGCTGGCATGACTAGGAGGCTGGTAGTTCCAATGGCAGTGGGGCTGTATCCGCTCTGAATTTCACTTTGAATTTTAAGGAGCTATCCATGGTGCTAAACCCTATCCCAAAAACAGATTTTGGCACCATGGATAGGTCCTTAAATGTTCAGAGTAAAATCTGGACTGGATACACAGCTCCACTGACATTGGAGCCATCAGCCTCCACTGGTCATTGATATCTTATGCCCCGAGTTATTCAAAGAAAGCCCCCTCACACACAAGACTGTTTGTTCTTCCACACTATCTTGAAATAAGCTTTCAATAACTGTAGACTGGGCCATATATTCTACTATGTGCATGATTTCCTTTTTCCTCTGTTAACAGCATCCTTCAGACTTCTCAACAAGTTAAGAGATTCGGCGTGATCTTTGATCTTTCTTGTTCTTTTTTGGCTTACTTCTGTTCTAGCTAAGGTCTGTCACTTCTCTCTCTCTCTCTCTCTCTCTAACATTTTCCAAATTCATACATTGTTTTTTAACCTACTGACTCTGCTAAAACTGTTCTTCAGACACCCATTCAGTCTCGTGTTTTGTTCATCAGTCTTCCTGTCTCCCAGCTTAAATCTATTTTCTGTTTCTCAACTCTTCTTCTTATTTACCATTTCTGCTGTCTTGCTCTAATCATGGTACACCTCTATATGTTTCCCTTTAGTGGCTTCCTCTGCTGTTTTGTATCAAGTTTAAACCTCTCTCTTAACCTTTAAGTGTTTCATGATCTTGCCCTTAACAGGCTCCATTGCTTTCTCTATCCTCCTCCTTGACCCCTATGTTCATCAAACACAAATCTTCCTCTTTAACCACTACTCTTTTGTGCTATTTCTCAACTCTAGCTTTCTATCTTGTGGTCCCATTTTGTGAAGAACTCACCTTCTTTAAATATTCAGCTGACCTCATTTGTCTGACATTAAGAAGTTGCTAAAAACTCTTCTTTTCTCTTGTGTGTTCCTCTCTTGATGTACTATTTGCCTTTTTTTTTTTATCCAATTTTTTTATTTTCTATATAAAACAAACACATAATATCAAACATATAACAATTAACAAAACAAAATAGACCTCCGATTTTTCTTCTACAGCAAATACAGGTAACAATAATTTTTCTTACTCGATAATCCAAATGAGAAATCTCTTTCTTCCCATTGTCCCAGATTCACTTATTATTCCATAAATCCACAAACAAACAAATCATTATTTTCCAGTCTCTGCAAAAAGTCAATTAGAGGTTTCCACTCAATAATAAATGCAGATGTTGTCCTTTCTCTAATTAGTGATGTAAGTTTGGCCATCTCTGCCAGCTCCAGCATCTTGACCAACCATTCTTCTATCGTAGGCACTGCTGGACCTTTCCACTTCTGTGCATATAGTAGTCTCGCTGCCGTTGTCATGTATAGAAATAAAGTTCCATATCTTCCTTCTAGCTGACTGTCCATTATTCCCAATAGAAAAGCCTCTGATTTCAATTGAAAAGTAATCCTTAAAATCTTTTGCATTAATAAATGAATTTCAACCCAAAAACTTTTAGCTTTCTTACATGTCCACCACATATGATATATATTTCCATCGAACTTCTTGCTCCTTGTGTTTCATTGTTCTTTTCATTGGCTTTGGAAGCAGCCGCCGATTCACACACACACACACACACACACACACACACACACACCCAACCCAACCCAACCCCAGATAGGATTGCTCTGTGTTAGGCACTGAATTCATTATGCATGAGAAGGAAGAATAACCTGGAAAGGAGGGGGGAAGAAGCAACTTGAGTGATTGAAGCAAGAAGTGAAGAATCCTGTTGTTCACTTCCTGTTGTTCACATTTCCAACATATATCTGATGCACCGCTATACATTCTAGCCAATTTCTCCGGCGACAAGTACCAACGATACATCATCTTATAAAAATTCTCTTTAAGACTAGAGCATAAAGTAAATTTCAAACCTTTTAACCACATATTTTCCCATTGTGTCATTAGTATATTATAACCAAAATTTTGAGCCCATTTTATCATACATTCCTTCACTTGCTCTTCCTCAGTTTCAAATTTCAACAAAAGCTTATACATTCTTAAAATAAGATGTTCATCATTTAGACATAATTCCCTTTCAACGTCAGATACCCTCTGTTCAAATATACTATTTGCCTTTTTATTTCTGTCTTATTCCTAGATTAACTAATGTATTTTTTCATGCTCATTCCTCCTTTCACCCTCTGCCAGCTTGTACAAGGTATTTCCATCGAACTTCTTGCTCCTTGTGTTTCATTGTTCTTTTACATTGTGAGCCTTCAGGGCACAGGCTAGCATTTATTTCTGTTTACCATCTAATGCTGAAGTCTCCAACATGCAGGCAACAATGTGCTTCTTGGTGCCCACCAGTCTCCCTGCCCTCCTGATTTTTATTTTATTTCTTAAGCTTAAAAAAAAAACAAAAAAAACCCCTGGGAAACTGGCATGCTGCAAATGAAGTGCTGCCCTCCAGCAAAATCTTTACTTGGGTCCATAAGAGTGGGGTTTTTTTTTTCTGTTTTAGAGCTCAGAACCCATCTCTGCCCATGGCAGCCATTTTGTGAGAGTACCCACAGCACACTTTCAAAACGCCACCCAAATGTGCCCACTGACCCCAAAAGGCTTGGGACCCTTGACCTAATGTATCAGGCAGAGCAATCCTAACCCCTCCTGGACAGCTGCGCAAGGGGGCTAGGATGTGGTGGTGGGGAAGAGCTCTGGTGGTGGTGGGGGGAGGATCTTCCCCAAAGGGCCCCATTTCACTTCCAGAGAGCTCCACAGGTGTAAATCTATCACAGCTGGTGTTTCTGCCAGGGGCAGGGGTGGAGGCAGTTTTGGATCCAAAGCCCCTTTGTTTCCTTCTCCTGGAGCTAGCATAGCTCACTGTTTTCAATTGGGGGATTCGTGTTTACAAAGATCTGCTAGTCTTTGAAAAGCCTGGCACAGCTTCCCCTGAGCTAGCCAGGCTTTGGAAGCAGCCACCGATTCACACACACACACACACACACACACACCCAACCCAACCCCAGATAGGATTGCTCTGTGTTAGGCACTGAATTCATTATGCATGAGGAGGAAGAATAAGCTGGAAAGGAGGGGGGAAGAAGCAACTTGAGTGATTGAAGCAAGAAGTGAAGAATCCTGAACCTTTTTTTGGCTAGGTTGCTCCATATTATTGTTAGCAGGTCTACTCTTAAATCAACTTCTGTAACAACATGACTGACAGTAGAAAAAGTTCAGAAGTGGACAGAACTTATTTCACAGGTTAAGCATCAGGGAGAGACAAGTCGTGAAAAATAAACACATTTTAAAAAAAATTAAAAAAAATTCAGTCCATTAGCTGCCACTGTTGAGTCCGGCTCCAACCAACGATGCAGAGCAAACTGAATTGTCCCCGGTCAAATCACATGTACAAGAGAAATGCCATGAAATTTCACAAGTTTTGCAGTTTTCACACATGGGAAAAGATGATTTTGCCACACCATTTAAAGTCTGGCATAACCACTCTGTGCCTCCTCAACTTTCCTTGAAGGAAAGATTATTGACTTCTAAAACACCACCTTGATAATGGATTGCTGTATATGAAGCCATTCATTTACATTCTCATTCTAATGTAGAAATATGCTCTAAGGCATGGTTGGGCTGTATGCGGCCCCCATGGCCTTGAGTGTGACCCTCGCCACCTCCACTGCTGCCGCAGGATTGACTGATAGATTTCCCTACAGTGACTAGGTGAAGCTAGTCATACAGGTGTAACTGAATTTCACTTCTCTCTGCTTTTCATTTTTAGCACTAGTAGAGAATTCACCTTTTCCATTCAGAATTTATCTGAAACAGTTGCAAATCTATCACATCATTGCTAGAGGAGTCAACTGTTCTCTTACATATTTTTCTGGAGAATAAGTAGACATGCACTGTCTAATCAGGACACAAGATCCACAGCCAAAAGTCAAAATAAAGATCTCCAGTGATGTAAAGGAGCTCTTGAGGAGGTCACTTGATATAGCAAGCAAGCCACATGTCACTGAGGAATAGGTCATTTGTACAGAGAACCTCTAGAAGCCTGCTTGACTTTTAGCAAAGATGCTGAGATTTCAAACACTAGAAAGAAGGTTGAAGTGCCTCTTCACTGAAGAAGGGAAATCTTCCCTGGAATAGCTTATCCAGATTTTCTTGCATGCGGTGTCAAGTGATATTTCTGGGATGTTGTGCATCATTCATTTTGCCCAAGAGCTGTTGTATATCAGTGAGGCACACATTTTATGAGTGTGCAACTGAGAAGAGAAAGGGAAGCAGAATAAAGTGTAGGAAATTGAATCTTAGCTATTCAATCAATCAAAAGCTTCCAAAAGGGGGGATAGATACCCTGTATCTGGTGCGCCTTTGATTTATGAGCTACAGGATGACACGTAGTTTGTAAAACAAAAATACAGAATAAGAATAAAGAAGCATTTATTCACTTAGTTGCTAGAAAAATATACGGAAGCACACTAGTAATAAAAACAGTGCTTGTAGGAAAACATGGTGAATTGTGCAGCACCTCCCCACAGGGAAAGCCTGATCAATTAGCAGGAAAGGTAATGCATTTTTAGTATCTTTTACCGAGAAAACACTACACAGCTTAGTTTGGGACTGCCTAGCTTGTGACTTCATAAAGTTAAAATTGTATTTGGTAATGCAGAGATAAACTCTTAAGGCTACAATCCTGAGGTCTCTAGACAAAATCCCAGGGATCATAGGATTGTGCAGGGGAAAACCCCCAAGGTCTTAGTCAGAGCTCCGATCTCGGAGGAGTTTTCCTGATGACAGGGGGCCCCTTTTGGCTCTGACGACCAGCCACCACATGGGTTTCCACGATGGCTTCCTCTACGAGGTCAGATATCTCGTGGAGGGAGAGAAACAGGTGGGTGCTGGTGGGTGAGGCAGGAGTGGCAGAGAATCCAAGGAATCCTAAGCCCCCACCCAGCCTCCAACCAGGCCCTTGGCACAGAGGAGATGTTAGACAAGCTGTGAGGTTTAGCTAACCGATCTTTCCTTTTTGGAGGTGGGGGGGAGGGAGCAAGAAGAAGCAAGGCAAGGAAAAGGAAAAGCAAGTATTGCTTTATAGCTTGAAGCAAACTTACTGGAGGCATTCAGGAATTGCCTCTGACCAAAACACATTTTAATGGAATGTGTGTTAACAAAGCCAGTAATAAGTGCTGAGTGTATTATTATTATTATTATTTAAAAAGCAACAACAAAACCATATATAAGCCTACCAGCCTTTTATCCACACTCATATCCGGAGCTGTGACATGAACCCCAAGGAGTCTCTGCAAAACGCCAGTCAATGACTTCTCACGTCGTAATAAGGTGTCATTTTTCCTTCATCTAACATGCAGTCTCTCGGAACGCCCGTGTAATTTTCTAGGCTATATATAACATCCCTGTTTGTTCCCCACCAGACAATGCATTTCTTTGAAGAAATGAAAAGGAACATTTATGCATAAACTTGTGAAGATGTGCATCCACTTAGCAACATTTTGGGTTTTTTAAGGGTGCAATCATATGCATGTTTAGACAGGGAAAAAAAAAGTCCTACAACTCCCAGCATTCCCCAGCCAGCCATGCTGGCTGGGAAATGCTGGAAATTGTAGGTCTTCCCCGGCCCCCCGGCCCCCTGGCCCCATCTAAACATGCATAGGATTGCGCCCTTAATGTTTAGTAATGAAAGTCGAGTCCAGGGCTGGGGATCCTCAGGCCTGTGTGTGTGTGTGTGTGGGGGGGACAAATCTGGCCTTCCAGGGTTCTTCATATGGTTACACCCCTTCCCAAGGCTCCACCCCCTTTCCCTGTCCTCTGATCATTTGGAAGTTTTTCCAAATTTTGTGCAGTCCCCCCCCCCATTCTCAAAGGTTGTAATGCCTCTCTGAAGGCTTTGTTACTGGCAGTCAGAGCTTTCAGCTACAATATGCTGGGATTTTGGCCCCCACCCCTTTTGCCTTTGGACCCGCCCTCCAGTGGAATGCAACCCCCAAGAGCTTTCTCCAAAAATGAATTGGGCTCTTGGGCTGGGAGAGGGTCAAAGCTCCTGGTCAAGAGTAACACCAGTGGGAGGGGAAGTACAGACACTTTGCTCCTAGAACCTCTTCTAGGCTTTCATTTGCTTCAAAACTTTCAGTTTTGGGGTCCTTTTACCTATTAAGAACATAAGAAAAGTCCTGCTGGATCAGACCTAGGATCCATCTAGTCCAGCATTCTGTTCAACCAGTGGCCAACCAGCTGCCCACGGGGAAACCCACAAGCAAGGCATGAGTGCGACAGCACCCTCTCGCCCATGTTCCCCAGCAACTGGTGTACATAGGAATTCTGCCTCTGAGATTGGAGGAAGCATATAGTCAATCAAAACTAGTTGCCATTGATAGCCTTCTCCTCCATGAATTTGTCCAATCCCATTTGAAAGTCCTCCAAATTGGTGGCCATCACTACATCTTGTGCAAGTGAATCCCAGAGTTTAACTGTGCACTGTGTGAAGAAGTCCTTCCTTTTATCTGTCCTGAATCTCCCACTTCATGGGATTCTCCAGCTTCATGGGATGACCCCTTTGGGTTCTAGTATTATGAAGTAGGGAGAAAAATGTCTCCCTCTCCACTTTCTCCACACCAGGCATCATTTTGTACACCTCTATCCTGTTTCCCCTTACTCACCTATTCTCTAAGCTAAATGGTGGCTGGACTATTCCTTTCCCTTGGCCACCACCAGTTGTATGTCTATGTACATATGTATATGTGTGTGTGTGTGTGTGTGTGTGTGTGTGTGTGTGTGGCTTACGCTGGCTCAGCTTGTCTGAGTGTGGAAAGCTAAGCAGGGTCAGGCCTGGTTATTACTTGGATGGGAGACCCCTCCTCTAGTTTCCTGCATTGAGCAGGGGGTTGGACTCGATAGCCTTGTAGGCTCCTTCCAACTCTATGATCTATGAAATCTATGAAATCTATGAAACACAACACACATACACATAAACACAGTCACTAGCAGAACAGCAGGAATTTCTTGGAAGGTATTGGAGAGAATTTACTATGGTCACAATCTAACATGGATTGTGGATTGTGTGTGTGTGTGTTTAGAGGGAGAATCAGAAGTTTTAGTGCCTAGAACTATTTGAATACTATCTGAAGGAACTGGGTCAATTTGGTTGCATCTACCCCCATTTCTGAGGAATTCAGCCGCTGGCTAATAGGCAAGAGAAGGCCTTGCAAAAAATTCATGTATCAAGCAGTGGGGAAGTAGGACAAGTGGGATATTTTTTGTCGATCCTTGGTGTGTGTTCCAGCAATATTATGCATCCTTTTCTTTCTACAAGTTGGCTGGCAACAAATGTTCAGCAAGTGTATAAATAAATATGTACATTGCTTGCGACACAGCAAATCGTGACCGCAAGCTTCCTAGTAGAATTACAGCCGACATGCAGTGGCCATTAAGAAATAATCTGTCCTTTCAAAAAATAAAGTGACACATTGGAGGTACAGAATGTGCCTTGTGGGGAAAGTTCTTTTCCCTCTGTAATGCAGCCTGTCAAGCTGAATCATGTCCAAAATATATCCTTTGCAAAATGGCCGATTGCAATCCGGGCTAGGGGCATCTCATTCCATTGCCATTCTCTTCCCTCGCTTGCCTCCCCCCCACAACCAGTCTGCTGTTGCCATGAACACTCCTGCTGCCATGTGTCCTGTCCCATGTGGCTGTCTTTACAAACGTGCTCAGCTGTTTCCATGGATACCCCCATCTGGAAAATGTTTGGCTTCCTTTCAAAAGGGAAGCACCTTCACCTGTCTCAGGAGACAATGTAATGTCATTGACTTGATGCAATCATTTTAATAAAGCGAGGAAAAACATGGCTCCAAAGACTACAAACCTTCATCTCTCACACATTTGTCCAGGGAGGAACGGGCTACCTTTCTCATATTCCAGAACCACCGGAGTCCCTCTTTTAATATATCTCGGTGCAATTTCCAGCCCTGAAGCCCAGTTCATACATACAGCTGTATGTATTAAATCCAAAACAAAGCCAAACTGTATATGGTAGGGCAGTAGCTGAGTTGTAGAGCAAATGTTTTGCATGCGAAAGATCCCCGGTTCAATCCCTGGCATCTCTAGGTTGGGCTGGGAAAGACCCCTGTCTGAAACCCTGGAGAGCCACCACCAGTCAGCGTAGACAATTCTGAGGCCATCGTTTGACTTGGCCTTGATGGTCTGAGCTGGCGTAGGGGCAGCTGTCTATGTTTCTAGACATTATTCTATGTATGGCAGCTTGCTCTGCAGATTTTCACCATCCTAGTAAACCTTTTAAGTTGGTCACATCATGGAGAACATCTTGGCAGAGCCGTGTGGCCTGAAGCAACCTCTACGTGGCTGGGATCTAAACCAACATGTTGCAGGCCCGGCATGAGCTCTCTTGCCGCCTGAAGCCTCCCTCCCTCCTTCCCTCCCTGTTGCCGCCGTTGCGGTGCAACCATCCCTTGCCACCATGCAACTCTCCCTCCCTCCCTGCCACTGGCAGCCCCAGTCTGGAGAACCCACCACCTTTCCTTTGCTGCCTTGCGGGGGCTTTCCGGGCTTGGGCTGGTGGCAGCAGGAAGGGAAAGTTGTGCGGTGGTGGTGGTGGTGGTGGTGGTGGTGGAAGGGAGTTCCCATCTCCTGGCTCCGTGCTCTCACGAGATCTCGTCACATGGTCAAGACATCGCAAGGTGTCAGCCATGTGCCAAGATCTCACAAGAGTCCCAGAGCCCTGCAGCAACAAAGGTTGCTCTGAGCAGCCCCACCGGTTGCTTCCTCGCTGCGGCAAATGCCATGGTGGGAAAGTGGCTGGCGGGGTTCTCTAGAGCAGTGTTCTCCAACCTTGGAGCATGCTGGGAGTTGTAGGCCAAAAACATCTGGGGACCCAAGGTTGGAGAACACTGCTCTAGAGCACCCGCTGGAGGTGGCAATCATGATGCTCGAAAATCCCTCACATGTACATCAAACAGAAGGCCATACGACACCAAATCATGTCAATAGTATCACTTTTGTCATAGACTAAAACACGTTTTGTTTGAAGAAGACTTTGATTCTACATACAAGAATCACTCTATTATTTGTGTTCAGATAGGTTCATATACACTCATGTTGTACACTGCTGATCCAAGTGAAACCAGCACTAGTTTAAATCACATACTAGGATCAATATTTTCCCAGTGTCATTGTCCATCCTATTAGTGTTTCATATAATTAGATAATTTTTAACCCATTTGACAAGTTTGCTTACTACAAATATTATTGTAAAACTAATAAGCCTGGGATTATTATTTGTGTGGTACTAAAAACTTTGTAGTTATGCATTCGGGACAGCTTAGAAGTGAATGTAGACCCATGAGGTAATTAAGCATACTAAATAAATGTATTCCTGTGAATGCTTATACAGCATATAAACAAAGGCCAACACTGATCTAGGAAAGTGTCCCCACCACCACCACCACCGCCTGTCCTTTCCAAGGATAGAAGTCTTCTCTAAGATATTAATTAAAATATTTGTCTAAACTCAGATTCAGACTGTCTGAGCATTTAACATGCACAATTTTTTTCTTTGGATATCAGCCGTGAGGAGGCCAAGCAGGATCAGGACTACAGCACATAGAGAGGGGGAGGTCAACTCTTACTTGCTCCACCACAGACCCTGATGAAAATAATCCCCCTGAAGCTAACATTAGGTCAGGGAGGCAAGTTTCTTTTGGTGCCAAAGGTTAACCAATGGTGCCAAAGGGGCTCTGTGATCCCAATCCTGCTCATTCCCTAAGATTTAAAGAATAAAAGTGCACACCTTACATGCTTACACACATTTCACATCACAAGTAGTTTGACCCTTGGATGGTACTTTTTGAAGTGCAGTACAATTTTTGCACGTGACTGCATTCAAACAATTGCCTATCTGCATTAAATTGGAGATGGTTCAGTCCTTTCAGAAGACTGTACCACTACAGCCAGCAAATATTTGAATTGGCCCTAGAATTATGAAGGGGTGGGACTCCAAAAAGTGATAACAGTTTATTTTAAACCACTTCAAGTTGCCAGAAGAGTATTAAAGCCTTTCTTATAGTTTGCTGAACAGGTTTAGCATAAATGAGTGCATTGGTTACAGTAAACCCATTTCCAATGCTTAAAAAACCCCAACACTTCAAATGTTGATCTACACCACCATTCTGCATGTCAAGCCATTTGTGTGAAGAACCTTCTCTAATGGTTCAAGACATTTTAACCATGCCATTGCAAAACCTTTTGCATTTGCAATTTATGACAAAACATTTCATGACCGTCGGGAACTGGTGGATCCATGTGCAGCTGCCCCATGAAGTGTACCACTGAACTGCGGTACTTCTCACTCACTGGCAGCTTCTCACTCAATGGAGTACCTTCAGATCCTGGACTGGATCCACCCACCCAGGCTGGCCATTGGATCCTCTTGGGCAGGAAGGACTATAAAAAGTCTTCCTGTACCAGTTGAGTTCTGCTTGAGCATCAAGGTCTTCCTGACCATTCGCGTATTGCTGCATCCTCAGTTATTCATCAGTCCTGATTTCTGTCTTGTTCCTTGATCCTGGCTCCTGGCTCATTTTGGGTTTCCCATTGCTCTCGACTACTGGCTGATCCCACAGTGCCTGGCTCAGCCCAGATTGCATGACAGCAGGACCACATAGGAAATCCCTGGGAAATTCATGCTTTGCATAGGAAATCCCTGGGAAATTCATGCTTTGCATGTGTGAATTGGGTCTTAGTATTCCGCTTCCACTTGCTTTTATAATTCCCCTTCCTACTCCTGGGAGAGTAGAAAGAAGTTTGGCCCTTAGCCCTACCTGCATAAAATGGTGCCAGAGGTAGTCAATGTTACACCATTCAATAAACCAATAGCCATCAGACCAATAGAGCCAATCAATGTTCACAATGTGGTGCATGGGCATTCAAGTTACACAGAATTCTTACTTAAACTGGATATTTTAAAAAATTGGTGGGGCAGGATGGAGATAAGACTTTTCTGGGAAAATACATGGTGTCAATTTCCAGCTTGCTTCAGTCTCAACATAGTTAACAGAAGTAGCCCTTGAAGACTAGGTAAAAAAAAAGTGTGCCTTCTTCTTCAAAATATGTCAGGTTACACAGAGGCTGGCTGGAACCAATATATGAAAGAGGCTGATTTTAGCCACACTTTCCCCAGGCAAAGCAGACACCAGATACCAGTGGAAGCACCTTGCATCAATGGCTACAGCAGAGTCAGACAGCCAAACTCACTTTGAAAACAACTCTAAAGGTGCCACTATTGAGATGAGAAAGGATTGCTTCGAAAGACCATACAGGTATGTGGTGCAGATTTCTTCAAGCACTCCTAATTAAGGGCTTAATCTAAATCAGCTAGTTCAACAGAAAGATTTGTTTTCTATTCAAAAGGAAAATCAGAAATTCATGGTTTAACTGAATTAAAAGCCAAAAGCTACAAGGATTGATATGATTTGTTCCCATTCTCTTCCTGGTTAGCTTTGATACAAAAGGTTCATCAACGTGTACAAACAGAGCCAGTGCTCAAAATTTCATAGTAATTTAATACCTGCTTAATCAAAATTAAATGGCTGTAGTGCTACAGGAATATACATCACCATTTCACAAAATGAATGCCAATTATGGGTTCAATCCAGACAGCGCAATCCTATGCATGTCACACAAAATGGGATAGCAAAGCACTCCAAAAGGACCTCTCTAAATTGGGGGAAATGGAGATTAAAATGGCAAATGCAGTTCAATGTAAGCAAGTGTAAAGTGATGCACATTGGGGCAAAAGCTCCTAACTTCACATCAGTGCTGATGGTGTCTAAGCTGGTGGTGACTGACCAGAAAAAGGGACCTGGGGTTGTGGTGGATGGCTCAATAAACACAGTGATCCAGTGTACAGCTGACATGAAAGAGGCAAATACCATGTAGGGGATAATTAGGAAACGAAACGAAAATAAAACTGTCAATATCATGAAACTACTACACAACTATGGTGCAACCACACTTGGAATACTGTGTACGGTTCTGGTCACCAGGACTAGAACAGGGAAAGTGCTGTTGCGCTCATGTTCTGCTTGTGGGCTTCCAACGAGCATCTTATTAGCAATTGTGAGAATAGAATGCTGGACTAGATAGGCATTTGGTCTGATCCAGAAGGGCTCTTATGTTCTTATATTCACTTATTCACTATTTGCCTTTACAAAGCATTATTTTCAACTAATGGCAGGGCTGGGTAGTATACTTATTTCCACTGATTAAGTGAGAAAAACAGTAGAGCAGTGTTCTCCAACCTTGGGTCCCCAGATGTTTTTGGCCTGCGGCTCCCAGCATGCCCCCAGCATAGCTGGCTGGGGCATGCTGGGAGTTGTAGGCCAGGGGCATCTGGGGACCCAAGGTTGGAGAACACTGCAGTAGAGTGATTTGGCTGGGGGAAATGTAGATACCGTTGTTCCAATGCAAAGAATTCTGTGCCCTAGAATCCCCACTGGAAAGGAACATCAGAACATAGGAAGCTGCCTTATACCAAGATACAGGTCTGTGGCTTACGCTGGCTCAGCTTGTCTGAGTGTGGAAAGCTAAGCAGGGTCAGGCCTGGTTATGACTTGGATGGGAGACCCCTCCTCTAGTTTCCTGCATCGAGCAGGGGGTTGGACTTGATAGCCTTGTAGGCTCCTTCCAAATCTATGATCTATGAAATCTATGAAACTACTCACAAAACTCCGAGGCTTTTGCAAATAAGCAATGCTCACAACTCTCCCAACTGAACTTCCTCCTTTAACAAGGTAAGGTAAGGAGGAAAGAACAAAATCCTTACCACTGCTTGTGAAGGGGTGTGTGTGTGTGTGTGTGTGTCCAGGGCCAGCCCAAGACATTGTGCTGCCTTAGGTAAAGGACAAGATGGTGCCCCCTTCCTATTCCAGGTAGAGAAACTGACTGGACTGGCACCTGAACCTGACTTCAACACTGGCAACAGGATAGAGTCCTCCACCACACCTGAGGGAAGTAGTCTGGTAGTATAGAGGATGTTACGTAGGACACACTGTGAGCTTTGCCCTCCTAAGAGAGAGTAGAATGGCTTCTGGACTACCACTGCTGCCTCCTAGCTGACTGAAGCCTGAGGTGGTTGCCTCACTCTGCCTAATGAGAGGGCCGGCCCTGTGTGTGTGTGTGTGTGTGTGTGTGTGGATAACTGGTGACTGCAGGGAGCCCTCTTCCGCAGCCAAACAGGCTTCTATCCTGCCTGATCACTTGTTGATGATGTTTCTGAGCATGTTCAGAAAAGCTCATTTTCTGCCATGATCCAGGAACTGGCATTTCAGTCCCCACAGGCAATTTGCCATGAGGAGCTGCACTGCCTCTGCCACAGCTTAAAACAGCTTTAAGAAAGAAAGAAAGAAAGAAAGAAAGAAAGAAAGGAAAAAGGAACATCACAGTGCTGCCATCGCAAATAGGAAGCTCCGGAAAGTTTATGAAGAATTATGCCACCCCCTTGAATGACCACTATCTCACAGACTCAACACCTTGCCCCCCCCCCACTCCATCTGCAATACAGAATCTATAATACTGCACTACATTATAGCATTGTTATAAGGGTTACTAAGAGAGTAATCCTATGGATGGCTTTGCACCAAACTAATAGTTCTCCTAATCATGGATAGTGGAGCAATGCATGATTATTTTCCCTGTTCTTCAATTCAGATCAGGACAATGGTACTTCAGGACAGGAACGTTTAAGCTCCCCTCCCCCAATTTTATCCTGAAATTCCACCTCCCTGCATAGAATCATAGAATAGTAGAGTTGGAAGGGGCCTACAAGGCCATCGAGTCCAACCCCCTGCTCAATGCAGGAATCCAAGTTAAAGCATCCCTGACAGATGGCTGTCCAACTGCACCTTGAATGCCTCCAGTGTGGGAGAGCCCACGATCTCCCAAGGTCATTGGTTCCATTGTCGTATTGCTCTAACAATCAGGGATTTTTTCCCTGATGTCCAGGCGGAATCTGGCTTCCTGTAACTTTAGCCCATTATTCCGTGTCCTGCAATCTGGGATGATCGAGAAGAGATCCTGGCCCTCCTCTGTGTGACAACCTTTCAAGTACTTGAAGAGTGCTATCATATCTCCCCTCAGTCTTCTCTTCTGAAGGCTAAACATGCCCAGTTCCTTCAGCCTCTCCTCATAGGGCTTTGTTTCCAGTCCCTTTATCATCCTTGTTGCCCTCCTCTGAACCCTCTCCAGTTTGTCTACATCCTTCTTAAAGTGTGGTGCCCAGAACTGGACGCAGTACTCAAGATGAGGACCTAACCAGTGCTGAGTAGAGGGGAACTAGCACTTCTCGCAGTTTGGAAGCTATACTTCTATTAATGCAGCCCAAAATAGCATTTGCCTTTTTTGCAGCCACATCACATTGCTGGCTCATATTCAGCTTGTGATCTACAACAATTCCAAGATCCTTCTTACTTGTAGTATTGTTGAGCCAAGTATCCCCCATCTTGTAACTGTGCATTTGATTTCTATTTCCTAGGTGCAGCAGTTGGCATTTATCCCTAGTAAATTTCATTCTGTTGGCTTAAGCCCTGCGCTCCAGCCTATCGAGATCACTTTGAATTTTGTTTCTGTCTTCCAGAGTATTAGCTGTTCCACCCAATTTTGTGTCATCTGCAAATTTGATAAGCATTCCCTGCACCTCCTCATCCAAGTCATTAATAAAAATGTTGAAGAGCACTGGACTCAGGACTGAGCCCTGAGGTACCCCACTTGTTACCTCTCCCCAGTTTGAGAAGGTACCATTGATAAGCACTCTTTGAGTTTGATTCTGTAACCAACTGTGGATACCTTATAGTTGTTCCATCTAGCCCACTTTTAGCTAGCTTGCTGATCAGGATATTGTGAGGCACTTTGTCGAAAGCTTTGCTGAAGTCAAGATATATTATGTCCACAGCATTCCCACAGTCCACAAGGGAGGTTATCCGATCAAAAAATAAGATCAGATTGGTCTGGCAGGATTTGTTCTTGACAAATCCATGTTGGCTTCTAGTAATCACTGCATTGTTTTCAAGGTGCTTGCAGGCTGACTTCTTTATAATCTGCTCCAGAATTTTCCCAGGGACTGATGTCAGACTGACTGGGGAGGAGGGGTTAAAAAAAGAAGAAGTCTTCATTGGAAAAAATGGAGACTTCCCCCCTTTTAACACCCATGAGGGGGGTGGAATTTGGGGACAAAAATAGGTGAGGGGAAGTTTAAACCCTCCTCTCCTAAAGTGTTGTGGTTGTGATCAGAACTGGGGCCATGCACGCTTGCAGGAGAGTAGGGAAAGCAAACACACATAGCTCCACCATGTGTGATCAAATGAACATTTCGTCTGGCCTTCTGTTGATCGAGACAGGGCTCTGAGATGAGATTGGAGCCCTCTGTCTATCCTATGTCCTTCTGGCAAGAATCAGGTAGAGCAGGAGGAGGTGATTTTGCCTTCCATTCCTATTTAAAAATAAAATGTTCAGCCAGACAGGCCTCTAAGCCCTTCTAGCTGACCTACCTTGTTATGGGTGGGGATGGCGGTGGAAAGGCTGTAGGATCTTGCCCTCTTTTTGACCCTCTGAGGTCTTCTGAGGTTGTTGTTGTAACTTCAGAAGAGCAGCTGCTGCGGTGCTTTCCACAGCTGCTGCTAGGCGGCCAGGGAATGGTCCAATGTTGGATTCCCTGTCCTGAGGTCATAGCAGTGTCTACGGCCTCAAGAGGGGGAATCTGACATCTCCTGTACTCTCAGGGACACTCTCCCAGGGACCATAGAATTGCTCTGCCTCATAATGAACCTGATGCTTAGAGCATTGGAGGTCAAGGATTGCTATCCCCATATAACTGCTTATATAAACAAGACTTTGCAGTGCTGATTTATCTTGCCTGATTTGCATTTGGGCTCAACTTTCCTTTATTCCCCTCACCCCCAGCTTTGTAAATCTGACACAGAAGAAAGGTCTGTTAAGATCAAAGGCTGACACACACTCATCAAAAGGAGTTGGTCTAATGAAATGGATCACCCTTCACACTTTCATGAGCTTCAGATGTTTCTCTGGCAGAATCTGAATAAATTTCAAGACTCTTGTGTAATCTCTTGTGAGTGATACATCAACGGAGTGATGGAAGTCCTGCCTTGCCACTGTGAGAAACATAAGGGGATTAATGTGTTGGTCTATGAAATAACTGCCATAAAGAGCAGCCACAGTCAATTAATACACCTTTAAGTCTTAATTGAGCACAAAAATAACCCTGACACAGTCTAATTTTTGCTTCTGGGGACCTGCTTCCATTTAGCGTACTGAGGAAGATGACCAGGAGAAGGTAGGATTAGGATTGCTTCTAGATGCAGGGACTCCTAGAGCTGACAGTCAAAAGGCACTGTGCCACTGTTCCATCTTTTCTTCCTTAAACAGATATTTTCTGGTAAGAAAAAAGATGGAAGAAGCAGTAAGAAAACATGGGAGGGCTACCAAGTGAAGCTGATGTCATCTGGACCCCCTGTAAAATTTTGTGAATGAGGCACTGCAATTGCACAATAAACGCTGCATCTGGAAGCATCCTAAGTCACCAAACAAGTTGCCACAGAAGGACAACTGACTTAATAGAATTCTCTGTATTGATTTTTCCTTTTAGCTGATTTCTCATCTGGATCATCCAACTAACCAAAATCAAGTACTATGAAAGCAGCAGCAAAGAAAGGGATCTGATTCCCAAGCTGAGGGCTGCTTCAAATGTTCCAGATTTCCTAAATAGAAAAAAAAATATATGTAGAAAAAACCACATCTAGATAGTTTGTGTCTGATGACAGTACATACAGCAATAGCCATGACTTCTCTGCATGGATGTCTATGATGTAAGTATAGATACATCTGGTCAGATTTCTGATATTATTAGTGGGACTAGTGAGTTCATTACACTTCACAATGTACACCTTAGCTTGTACCTGTCTTGGATTTGTAAATTTGATCACAGAGAACATTGTTTCTGCTATTACCAGTTCAATGCAAGAGGCTGCTAAACATTTTCTGGTGTTTTGTTGTTGGGGTTGACTTGTACTGCGGAGCTCTGAGGAATGAGTGATCATTACTGGTGGTGGAATGCATGTTTATCACATGTGATTGGTGATACAGCATCCACACAAAACTCAAGATTGCACATTTGATTGTATCCTGTTCTATGTCCCAATACTGCTTTATCAACAGCTGTGACCATAATATATATATATATGCAGACACAACTATACGTAATGAGAAGAGTTTGCAGCAGAGAGTACAATTTGCATAAACTGTCCTGGAGTGTAAGAGCTGAGCTGCATACTCAGGAGAATCACATAGCACAGCACTCCTGGGACTCCAATTTAGAATGTGGGATGGGAGGGTGTGTACAGCATGATTGAATGCCCCTCTGTGTGAAAAACTCCACACATACAGGGAAAGCTAGTATGTCATGGAGATGATAAGGCTGCAATCCTTTTTCAGCCTATGATTGCAAATCTTCATTCTGAAAGTGGTATGGTTCTAGCAGGGCTGTACCGTGTGATTCTCCTGAACATGTGGATTAGCCAGAAGACACACTTCCCTGCTTTTTTTGGTCACTCTGAAGGTTTTGTATGTTCTGTCCACATCCCATATGTGGTTTAACATTCTTTAGCAACAAAGTGCTTGGCACAGTGCAAAACATAAACATGAAAACAATATCCTCTCCAGAGGGCTTTAGCGAACCATCTATATTAGACAAAGTAGAATGCAGGAAGAGGTCAAAGCCTGCTATGTAAGGAACATAGAAAGGTTAGAGGAGACATTTGCCAGGGTAAGCACATAAGGTATGGCTATGGGATGTTTAGAAAAAGCTTGGTTGATGAAGTTGGCGTTACATCAGCATCAGCATCTGTAATGCTTTTTGAGTGTTCGTATTCACATACATTCAGGGGAGGCTGGTGACTCCTGTGCCATTGCAGCTTTTTATTCTGAGCTTTACGGGAGCTATCCATGGTGCTGAACTCAATCCCCAAACTAGGTTCACCACCATGGAGCACCACAGATAGCTCCTATAAAGCTCAGGGGGGGAAAGATGGAATGGATAAGGAGACCTCCTGACATAGGAGTCACCAGCCACCCTTGCACACATCATTATTTCAGTAATCCTTGCAATAGCCCTGCAAGATAGGTCAATATTGTTAAAATATCACCCTTCTACAGATGGGACTGAAAGTTTGCCTACTGCCCCCCCCCCAGTGCAATTGTGGCTGCGATGAGAGTTTAAATGGGAACTTCCCAGCTCACTGTCTTTGTATCACACCAATCCTTAAGATGCAGCTCCAGAAGGAAAGGAAAGTAACTTGACAAATGAGGAGGCTTAGCAGAAGTCACAGATGAAAGAGATAAAGAGGGACCTCCTTGGTCCACATGAATTGCATGCATTTGACTTCTCTTTTCTTTCTACTCAGACCTTTCACTCCTCCTCCAGGTCCATGCTGCATGGTCATTCATCTCTTTCCAATCCCTTTCCAAAAGACTTTGCTTATCTTTTATGTGCCAAAGCTTCAAAGGAATTTACATGCATCAGCTCATTAACCTCAACAAAACTCAGAGAAAGCTAAGCATTATCCCTGTTATTATACACGTATAAAACAAAGCAGAAAGATTAAGACATATGCCCAGGAGAATACAGGGCATCAGCACTGCTGCCAAGATTAGAATTTGCATGTCTGGCTTCCAACCCTCTGCTCGCACTATATCTCTGCCATGTCTATTTGCTCTATTGGTCTAGAAAGAGATTTCATTCTAACAATAGTATTCTGTTGCATGACAGTGACAGCTACGAAGAAGGAAAAGCGTGTAGAATCATAGAATAGTAGAGCTGGGAAGGGGCCTATAAGGCCATCGAGTCCAGCCCCCTGCTCAATGCAGGAGAACAGATGTGGGCAGCCCAGGCAGTCACCCATCCAAGCACTGACCCAGCTCATACCTACTCAGCTTCAGCATGCGGCCTGCATTATGTGCTCTCAACACCACCATGTGTTTGTGTGTGTGTGTGTGTGTGTGTATGGTGAGGGTTGGCCTGGATCCAAAATAATCCATAGTTCAACATACCTAAGGGGCATTTGGGGCTTGTGTTTCTTGAACAGTAGCCCCGAGTCATGCCATATTGGCAAACTGCTTTTGAAACTGGGTAGGATTTTCAAAAGCAGCTTGCAATTTTGCATCAGGATCTGCTGCTTCTATGACATTTCACAACTATTGGAATAACTCCTTTTTTTCTTCTTCTTTTTTCACCCTAAGAAAGATATATAGCAGGCAGCAAGGTGTTATGGCTTAGACTAGGGATAAGCTACCTGCTCCCCTGCAGATTTGCTGAACTTCAACTCCCAGCGTTCCTGACCATTTGCCATGTTGGCTGGTGCTCATGGGAGTTATAGCCCAAATCATTTGGAGGGCTCCAGATTGGCTACCCCTGGAAGAGGGCTGTCTATGTCATTGCACATATACACCAAAATAAGATAAATACAGCAAAAGTGAGTGATTTGAAAATCCATGAAAACCAAAACAGTGAAAGATATTGATTGTTTAAGATGGTGAGACCTAAAACATTTCCCCCCCTTTCTGTGCAGTTCCATCCATCTGATAATGAAGTAGACTCTAGCTGAGATCAGCTCATGCCGCAATCAATCATTTGGGGTGTATTCACCCAAATGAATGTGTGTGATTGGCCCGCTGAATCAGGACATTTGTCACAGACAAACCACATTTTTGTTTTGACTCTGGGAGAATCCCTGTTCTGATCAGAGACAGGCATGGGAGTCAGACCTACCTACCTACCTCATCATCATCATCAGGCGATCACTCATGACCGAGTAAGATTGTCTTCCGGGATAAAAGAAGACCGGCCAGATGGGCGGGTGACCGGCCAGATGGGCGATTGATAAATGTAATAAAATAAATAAATAAATAAATAAAAGGAGGAAATTCTAAAGATTGTGTAGACTCTAGCGATGGGTGGGTCCGTAAGTGACTGTGGAGGCCAATTCTAGATCCACACAGCTTCCCACAGTGAGGACACAGGTTACCAGATAGAAGATGGTCCTGTAAAGGATTCATTTGACGTGCTTTTCGCTTAGCACATTTCTCCCTTTCACCTTGCACTCGGGCTTCTTCAAAGTCCTTGGAACCTTTGTGAAAGGCCAGCCTCCATTTAGATCGTTCATGGGCCAGAGCTTCCCAGTTTTCGATGTTTATATTGCATTTTTTTAGATTAGCCTTATGAACATCTTTAAACCTCTTATATGTGAGGTAGGCTAGGCCAAGAGACAGTGACTGGCCCAAAGTCACCCACCGGCTTGGGCATTTTGAGGGTGGCTGGCACTGGCGGTTACCTGGGAGCTGCTTGGCAAGAGCAGCAAGGATGTTTTGTCACTCTTGCCAAGGGGCTCAGTTGTCGATTCCCCATAATCATGATGGGGGTCAGTCGCCCTGGTTCAGATGGCACGACAACCCATCATGGCTACAAGAACCCCTACAACAGCCCATGGCTCTCTGTGGTGGCTCGTCGCCCACAAACAAGCCACCCTGGGGAAACTGGTCCAGGTTCACATGACTCGCCAACCCATTGTAAGTGCAACCCATGATGGCTTGTCATGTCATGTGGACCCAGGCACTATTGCCAAAGTTGAAAGTTCATTTAACTGACGATGTGTGTTAAGAATGTGCACAGGTTTGCACACATCTAGAAGAGCACATCTGGTAACAACCCCCTAAACTAGCCTGCTGCCTTCAGGTGTGATGACAGATGCTGTCCTGTTGCCAGTGTTGAGGTAAGAGATTAAACTGCCAGTCCAGTCAGCTTCTGTATGCAAGGGGGGGACCATTTTGTCCATTGCCTCAGGCAGCAAATTGTGTTGGGCCGTCCTTGTACTTCTCCAGCCTTGATTTTCCTGTTTTAAAAGGGGCCACTGGGGAATGTTACAGACACTGGTGTGAAATGTCAAGTTTGGCTCTAATTAATATCGCTTAAGGGATATTTATTTTGACGAGGCTTTTATCATGAAGTTGCACTCCCCCATTCCAGGCACGTAGCCAGCCTAAAGGTTCGGGGGGGGGGGAGCTACCGAAAAAGTAGTGGGGGCAATTCATCTGGTTTGCAGGCCTTTTAAAGACAAAATTGTAAACTGTTTTTTAATTAGATGTTTGTAAAGTTGTAGGATTTTTTTCCCTGCACAGTGCTATTTGATTGGTAGCACCGGGAGCCCTAGATAGTTCCCTGTCTAGATTATTGATTGATCGATTGGTTGATTTGATTTATAGCCCACCTTTCTACCAAAAATGGGACTCAAGATGGCTTACAAAAACAATTTAAAATAGATTAAAACAATAAAACACATTAAAATACAATTAAAGAAAACATCAAGTACAGAATAAAAACAGCATCCAAACCAACAGACCCAGTTACATTCCAAAGGCCTTCTTGAATAAAGTGGTCTTTGCCTACCAGCAGAAGGACAGCAAAGAGGGATCCAACCTAGCCTCCCTTCGGTGGGAGTTCCATATCCTGGGAGCGGCCACCAAAAAGGCCCTCTCTCACATTGCCACCAACTGTGGTCTCGAAAGAATGAAGGGCCTCTCCAGAAGGTTTTAAGGACCAGGCAGGCTCATATGGGAGAAGGTAGTGTGTAAGGTGCACAGCACATTGATATGCATCTGTTCATGTGACCCAATGCATAACTTCAAATTCATTCTAATCATAGCAAGCCTCCACATTCACACCCAAACAAACGTCAAATCACTCTGACCCCAAGGTACGCTGGGTATCTTTCTGCAAACACGTAGTCATATTATTTCCTTGCCTAAGTTCTGAGTTAACCCACATTTCTATTTCATTCAGGCTCTCTTCCACAATTCTCTCTGCTACCATTTGCGTAATGCTCTGTGTAGCTTCAAATATATAGAGCTGTGGGGGGTGGATTTAATTGTAATTTGCGAAATGTTCTGGAAACAAGGAAAGAATTTCCTACTTGGGAGCTATTCAAGGGATATTTCAAAACTTATTATGCAGCGGCACTCTACATGAGAAATGTAATGAGAAGTTTAAAAGGGGGCAGAGGAGGTGGGAGCAACCCAAGACCACTGTACTTGCACCCTTCTTAATTTCAGGATTTAGACAAAGCACCATTCCGTTAAATCCATTAGCGGCACCACATCCATAGGTGTTACCCTTCTAATGCACTTTTAAAAAGAGGTTCATTATGGTGCACAACCATTGCAAATTAGTGCTCTCCTACTCTCTCTTGGAGAATAATAGAAAAGGCTGGAACTGATTCATCAGAGCTTAACAGACTTCTCAAAATTAATCAGCATAACATGGTTTTCTCAAACTTTATGGGGGAAATGGGAGCAAAAATAAATCTCACCCTCACTAATGATTTCCCTTCTTTTTGCTGGATAAAAAAATCAGAAAAGCAGGAGTGCAGAGAATCACATACTCCACAACTGTTTCAGGGGGCCTTTCCGGGATGCAATGTCGTATTATCCAACTGAATGATCTGGAAGCACTCAAGGATCTGGCATTAATAAAGCAATGTACGGTAAGTGGCAGATCCTATCAGAATCTGGATGGGCAACCACTGGAAGTCCCATCTAAACTTTCTAAAGGGAAAAGGAGGTATAGGTATGTTCATAAATGCAAAGGGCAGATTCATACCTGGGAGGGACCATAAGTCAGTGAAAGACACATGTTTGGCATGCTCAAATCAAGCTCTGGCATCTACTGCCCTGCTGCCAGCCAGATGGATAGTAAATAGTTTGAGCTGGTATAAGGCAGCCCAAAGAGATAGACCAAGTAAATGGCACATCCTGTTTCCCACTTCCAGGGTAATGTGGAAAATAAGAGCTTGTGAATTCTCCATGGGGAGAATTGTGAACTCTGCTCCCATCAGGAGCCTATTTAGGCATTGCTCACCCATTTCCCCATTTGGGAAGGGGGAGATACACAAGTCTGCAAGTTACATGGAAGCATGGGTAGAGGAAGCAGGGTTTCCTGTATTCCGGTAGAGTCGAGCAAAAGTTACTCATGGTCTTCTACAAATCTATTTGGCAGTGCCAAAATGCGTGATTTCTCCTTCCACAAAATGTTTGTGTATTCATTTACATTGCCCTCGGTGACTTTATTGCATAGCGAATTCAGATGGGGGCACATAGTATTGTGACAAGAGCCCCTATTCAGCTATTATTAAACTGGGTATGGCAGGTAAACACATGAGGAGCACTGTAGCCCTGCACTCCTTCCCATGTGTTTTTGTCACCCGATACTCGGGGAGGGTGATGGTCTGAAGAGGAGAGACTCCTGTGTCCATGGAGGCTCTCCAATGTGATGAAGAACCCTGGAAAATCTGAGAAGGCACCGGAGCTGAAGTTGTAAGCCGGTATAACTGGAAATTGGTTTATTGAATACCTATACTTCAGAGAGGTGCCAGAGTTCAGTTGTTTATCACTTGACAATGAAATGGATCAAGAGCCAGGAGTCTGAACTAAAGCGGCATCTCATTTTTTAAAAAAAGTTTCATCATTAATGTAACATTACTCTCTCCTGGCATAGTGCCAGCACAGTAATTGTAAAGGGAGCAGATTAAGCCACTGGACGACAACCTCGATCTTCTGCACAGGTTAATCTGTTTTTAAGCCTCAATCCTGTCATGTGACTCGAAGCTAGCAGATATATATATATATATGTAAGCCCCACAAGTCTTTATTGCAACATTAGCTATGTGCTGCTCTAGCTACAGTTCAGTTGAATGAAAAGATATGAAAAAGAGAAGAATTACCCATTTAATAAAGTAATTACATTACAGAAGCAAATATATTTATTGCATGCTTGACACTGAAAATGCATTCCTCTGCATTCTCTTACATTAAAAAAAAAAAAACAACCTTTCAGATCAACCATGTTTTCAGAGCAGAGGTTTATATATGCAGGAAACAGACTTAGTAAGAAGTATATTAGCTTTAGTATACCATACTAACTACTTGTTTGTGTGTTGTGTGTGCAAACAGCAAACACACACACGTATTCTGAATTGCATTTGTGTGCACCCTAATTTATGGAGTAGACCATTTTTTGTATTGTTATGTTCACTCCATTTCTCTGAGCTGTGAGAAGTTCCAGAGGCACAATACCAACCCAGGTTTGGTTTGGGAGTCGCCCTTCTGTGTGTTGCTGTCTTCTTAAATACAGTTGTGGACATTAAGGAAAGCCTGGCATAGCCCCACTCATGGGACTGGTGTAAGTCCTTTTCATAGGGCTTTTCTATACGAGGCATTTACCGTGCTCTCATCATTCCCTACTCATGGTTGTTTATGGGTTCTTTAGATGACTTCATGACCTTCCAGTTTCGCTAACCAGCACTTTCAGCGAGTTTATTTTTAGAGCAGGGAAAAGGAGGCATTTAATTGTGAAAGCAAAAGAAAGCACAATTTCCTCTTGTGCATTTCCACTATTCCACTATACTACATCGCCACCTAGAGGTCATGTAGCAGAGAAGCAGGAAATGTAGTGCTCAGATCTCAATTCTGAGATGAAACTGAATGTAGATACAGTGGATTAACAGACATATGTAGAAAAGTTCATAATGCCTGAATAAGGCAGCCTTTCCCAACCTGGTGCCCTCCAGATGTTTTTGCTCTACAACTCCCAGCATTCCTGACTATTGGCCATGCTGGCTGCGGCTAATGGTAACTGAAGTCCAAATTAGCTGGCATCAGGTTGGGGAAGGTTAGGCTATATTTGCACGTTTATGGAGGGCAGATCTATCAATGGATATTAGCCATGACAGTGTGACGGAACCTCCAGATGCACCAGCATCATAGAATCATAGAATCATACAGGCCTGTGACTTACGCTGGCTCAGCTTGTCTGAGCGTGGAAAGCTAAGCAGGGTCAGGCCTGGTTATTACTTGGATGGGAGACCCCCTCCTCTAGTTTCCTGCACTGAGCAGGGGGTTGGACTCGATGGCCTTGTAGGCCCCTTCCAACTCTATGATCTATGAAATCTATGAAAATCTATGAATCATAGAAAAGCAGAGTTGGAAGGGGCCTACAAGGCCATTGAGTCCAGTCCCCTGCTCAATGCAGGAATCTAGGTCAAAGCATCCCTGACAGATGTCTGTCCAGCTGCACCTTGAATGCCTCCAGATTGGGAGAGCCCACCACCTCCCTAGGTAGTTGATTCCATTGTCTTATTGCTCTAACAGTCAGGAAATTTTTCCTGATGTTTAGGTGCAATCTAGGTTCCTGTAACTTGAGCCCATTATTCCATGTCCTGCAAACTGGGATGACCGAGAAGAGATCCTGGCCTGGCCCTCCTCTGTGTGACATCCCTTCAAGTACTGGAAGAGTGCTATCATATCTCCCCTCAGTCTCCTCTTCTGAAGGCTAAGCATGCCCAGTTCTTTCAGTCTCTCCTCATAGGGCCTTGTTTCCAGTCCCTTTATCATCCTTGTTGCCCTCCTCTGAACCCTCTCCAGTTTGTCTACATCCTTCTTAAAGTGCGGTGCCCAGAACTGGACGCAGTATTCAAGATGAGGCCTAACCAGTGCTGAGTAAAGAGGAATTATCACTTTCCGCGATTTGGAAGTTATACTTCTATTAATGCAGCCCAAAATAGCATTTGCCTTCTTTGCAGCCACATCGTATTGCTGGCTCATATTCAGTTTGTGATCTACCACAATTCCAAGATCCTTCTCACTTGTAGTATTGTTGAGCCAAGTGTCCCCCATTCTGTAACTCTGCATTTGGTTTCCTCTGAATCACTCTGAATACCGGTTGCTGAAGGGGGTGGAAGAGTGGCAAAAAGCAGGGAGGCTGCACATCACTGCTGCCCATTTGCTAAGGAACAGCAGTGGGAGATTGCTACTACTACTTCCAGTATCAGAAGCAGTATGCCTATGTACACCAGTTGCTGGGGAACATGTGCAGGAGGGTGCTGTTGTACTCATGTCCTGCTTGTGGGTTTCCTGTGGGCAGCTGGTTGGCCACTGTGTGGACGGAATGCTGGACTAGATGGACCCTTGGTCTGATCCAGCTGGGCTCTTCTTATGTTCTCCATGCCTTGCTTGAGCAATTCCCAAAAGCATCTGAATGGCCACTTCTGGAAACAGGACACTGGGCTAGAAGGACCCATGGTCTGATCCAGCAAGGTTTCTCATCCATTCTTATGATATTAGCAGGTCTGGTGCACTCCTCCTTAAGAGGGGTGTGCTTTGTTTCAGGAATGGGACATTATGCATATTTGCAGTATGCCTAGTTTTGAGAACTGCCTCAAGATTTCAGATGGATTGCTTCTTCAAGCATTGGCCTGATAATGTTGCTTCTCGCTTTTGACAGTAGCGGACAGATACTAGAATCGCAACCCATACACCATTCATTCACAAGTAAGCCATTTCAAAGCATACTGTAGGTGGACGCTCTCTTGCCTTGTAACAGCTTGCAATAATGAATCTTCATGCTTTATGATTGGTTTCGTACCGATCAATGTGGCTCCCTGCAAACTGACAAGGTTTACATAAACTAATCTGCAGAAATGCTTCTTTTTACAGAAAATAATAAATATCTTCTCACTGCCTCCGTATTCCCTTAGGTATCAATCTGACAACTTTCTATAATAAACTTCCACTCAGCTCTTTTTATGTTCAGAAATAAAATACTGAACCATTACTTACAGGAGATGGTCTAGAAGGGAGTATCTGTAGTTAGCCTTTTGGAACGAACACAGCATGCCCCGATCAGTTTTTGGTTGACTATGTCATCGTTACAGGAAGAATCAATGTAGTAAGATCTATGGAATTGCTGACATTACTGATTTCACAGACCCATAATGTTTTTTGGGGGTGTACCAATAGCTGAAGAATCTCCCCATGTCCTCTTTTAACATGAATGTTTGATTTATTTCTTGACAAATCAATTCCTCAAACATCTGATAAGGAGGAGCCAGATGGAACTCCACATTTAGAACAAAGTTGCTGTACACCATTTCCAATTGCCCCGGTTTCAGAAGCTGAATAATATGCTCAGAAGTCCCCCCCACCATATCATACTATTTCATGCTCCTACTAGAGATAAGCAAATGTTTCCTTTGTCAAGTAGGAATTGAGAAGGCAATTAGTCAGTGTGGCATAGTGGTGAGAGTGTTGGACTGGGACTCGGGAGATCCGGGTTCTAGTCCCCGCTCAGCCATGAAACTCACTGGGTGACTTTGAGCCAGTCACTGCCTCTCAGCCTAACCTACCTCACAGGGTTGTTGTGAGGATAAAATGAAGAGGAGGAGGAGGATTATGTAAGCCGCCTTGGCTTCCTTGCAAGAAAAAAGGCGGGGTATAAATGTAATAATAAATAAATAAGGAAAGAGCTATAGACAGGGGAGTTTGGTGACTCCTATTTTGGTGGGGCTCCTTTTCCATTGCAGGTTTTGCAGCTTTTAATTGGACCTTCGTAGGAGCTATCCATGGTGCTCCATGGTGGTGAACCTATTTGGGGGATGGAGCTTCCCATGAAGCTCCAAATAAAAGCTGGAAAACCTGCAGTGGAAAAAGAGCCCCACCGAAATAGGAGTCACCAGCCTCCCCTTGCATGCAGAAGGTTCCAGTTTCATAGATTTCATAGATCATAGAGTTGGAAGGAGCCTACAAGGCCATCGAGTCCAACCCCCTGCTCAATGCAGGAAACTAGAGGAGGGGTCTCCCATCCAAGTAACAACCAGGCTTGACCCTGCTTAGCTTTCCACGCTCAGGCAAGCTGAGCCAGCGTAAGCCACATGCCAGTTCAATCCCCAGCATCTCCTATGAATAGGACATTCATCTGAAGGTTTTTTCAGAGAATTCTCTCAAAACCTCACAAAAGACTTGGCCCATTCCAAAATGCTTCCCCTCCAGTGCCCACATCCCCAGCCTCCCCTGCAGCCAGTTTCCCTCCTCACCCCTTGCAGCCCGTCCTGCACCTCTTCCCTTTCCCTCAAACTTATGTACCACTAGCAGCAATGGGAAAGTGATGGGTAAGGCTCACCCTTGGGCCTTCAGTAGGACAAAAAACCTCCAGTTTGAAGAACAAAGATCCCTGAGAAATGTAGGTAGCTGGCCTTGGGAGTCCAAGTGTCCTCTTTTACAGAGGACGTTCTCTATTTGAAGAGCTGTCCAGTCCAATTCCATTTTAAAGATAATGAATCATAAGAATTGTTGCCCATCAAAGGTCCGCACCTGGGCAGCAGGCTGACCAGGCAGGCACGCAGGTCACCTGGTCACAAGTCTTCAACGGTATGGTAAGGTGTAGTGTATTTCTATTTACATTATAATAATCATTTCTAAATCTGCATCTATAAATTAACTCTTTTGCAAAACACTGCCCTCTTTTTTGGTGATCTATTCCTCTTTTTTTTAAAGCGATTTATAAGTGGCCACCCTATTGCCAGGGCTTTTAGCTCCTTACTAGATCCTGGGGATTTTTGCGTTGGGAAATTTCTACTGTGAGGCCTGTGGGCCTAATAAAGGCTTAACAAGCAGATCTCACCTTCTACCACCACCCAATCACATCTACTGGAAGGTAAGTTTGGGGACAGGTAAGGAGGCAGAGACAGTTCGGAATGACAAGAGCTTACCGTAAGTAACAAGCCAAACAAAACCCAAAGTAGTTTTGGCTCAGATTGTAAAATGCATCCTTTTCTCCTCCTGTCCAGACAGTGCTGTGCCTGCCACTCATACAGGGCCGGTGCAAGGCAGTTTGGTGCCCTAGGCAAGATCAGATATTTAGCACCCCCCCTTCCCACTTGAGAGCGCTGTATTTTTTTTCCAAGGCGTTTCTGGCGCCCCCTTTAGCCCTGCGCCCTAGGCAGCTGCCTAGTTGGCCTAATGGTAGCACCAGCCCTGCACTCATAGTATCGTGTGGGATTAGAGAAACAAAACTGGGCCATTCATTCTGCATCTTCTCATGCCCATGGTGTACTATGAGTTGCCAGAGAGGGGAGTCACCTGATTGTCCATCTTATCCAACCCAGGCTATGCCATGACTTACTTCTTCTGTGGCTGTGGTGTTTGTAAACAGCAACAGAAGGAGCAAATATAAATATATTTTCCCCCCAAGGGAAGGGCATTTTGAGTCTCACGTCTCTTACCTGCCCCCTCCATTTCACTCCAAAATATTTCCAAGGTTCAGCGCTACTGTTAGGAGAAGCTGAAGGCCACCGGTTGTGGTAATAAGAACCCAGATGGTATTCTAGCCACTCTGCCTTCCTTATTCTCAAGGGATTTGTTAATGGGTGTTCACATCCAAATGTGTTTCTTCCAGTACCTGACACAGCTTCCTCTACTTCAATTGAATATTGACATTCATAGTCCAGAGTTCACCATGATGGAAACTGCATAAACAGCAAGTTTCTTAGAAAACTTTGAAAGGAGTTTGGTTTTCTTTCTAGATGGTCTTAAAAACCTTAAGAAAAGAAAAGAAAGAAAGAAAGAAAAAAAAAACAACAACCAAGGAAGTTAGTGCAGAAAGCAAAGAATATTCTGACTAATGTGTCCCACTTACACATATAAGGCAGCACTAGGGCCACATTCAAATGTTACCTTTGTAGCATGGAAAGGTCCCACAATGCATCAGAAAACCTGATGTTCCACATTATGTAGAACACAATGGGAAGGGACCATAGCTCAGTGGTACCATGCATGCAGAAGGTTCAGTCCCTCCTATCTCCAGCTAAAAGGAGCAGGTCACAGATTATGTGAAGGACTCTCTGCCAGCCACAGTAGATAATCCGGACCTGGAGGGACAAATAGATAATGTAGCTTCCTATGTTCCTATGAACTTGTGTGATGATGCCACAAGTCACCACACAATGGGAGAGGAGCCATAGCTCAATATTAGAACACATGCTTTCCATGAAGAAGGTCCCAAGTTCCATTCTCAGCATCTCTACCTTAAAAAGATCAGGTACCCAGTGATGAGAAAGATCTCCCTGCTTGAATTTCTAAGAGGGATGCTGCCATCACAGTAGACAATACTTGGGCTAGATTGACTAGTTAGCTGTCTGGCTTAATAGAACACAGCTTCATATTTTCCTGTGTCAGGGTCTCCGATCCATTTGAAGGCTGCTGATGTTGACATAGGAGACACTCCCATACTTCAGCTAAACCAAATGATAAAGATTACAGAATTCACCAATGCAGCCACATGGAAGTGGCAACCTCACCACAGAGGTAAGGTAAGGACAAGATTTAAGATTGTAATTCAGGAGCACACTCCACAGTTATTGGCAATTGACCCCACCCCGTACCCACCCCTGCTGAACCACCAAATGTGTTTCAGACTCCCCCAAGTTTAACGAGCAATCTGGATACTTGACAAGGAGGTTGCTGACTGCACTATTGACCTTTGGAGCACCCACACAGTTTTGTTAGTACAGTAGTCTTCCACCTTTTCAGACCTGAGTACCCATCCTTTAACCCAAACATGCACCCACTTCTTAATCTGTAACCCTATGTTTGTATAGTGCTAATGCTGCTGTCCCAACCCATTTTAAATTAGGCCATGGCCCCGAGCCACCAACTGAAGACCAATGTGTAAGAGGGCTTTCAGTTGTAAACCATAGTTCCCACCACCCAAGTGCTTTTTTTAAATTCAAGGTTGTAAAAATCCAGTTCAAGGTGTTTTATTTATTTATTTATTTATTTAGCTTGTATGAATGTGTGTGCTTTTACATATGGAAATTGCAAAGTAACATCAGCACACTCTCTGTATGCCCCTCTGGACCACATACCCTTAAAAAGTACAAATTTGAGGCACTGGTAACTAAAAGGATATAACCACATCCATAAGAAATTCTTTGGAGTGAAATAATATGAACCATTGGTTTGTATCTCCCCACTTGCCACCTCAAAACTTCAAAAGTAATAATTTTAGTCCCCTCGCAGCAGAGATCCACATGTGGCCCCCAGCTTGTTTACTACACAAGTAGCTGCTGAGGCATTTTCTTTGCACAATTCTTACCATATCATCCCTCCAATAGTGGAGAGTTCAGAAGGGTCTACCCTTGGAGTCCTTGCAATTCTAAAAAACCTGTTCAGGTGTTTCTTAAAAAATAATAATGGAAAGACAAAATTATATTTCACTTACATCACATTTCCCCCCTCAAGTGCAGCAACAAAGCAATGAAAAATTCGGCTTGCTGACAGAAAAAACAAAGCCTCTTCATTAATCTCATGCTCTTCCTACAACAACTGCATTCTTTAATTTCCTGTGAATCTGGTCAGTTAACTCAGTGGAAATCTTCTCCCGCATACACTTGCAGGTTATCAACTCGTGGTGCTTGCAGCGAGAGCTGAGAGACTATTTTTCCACTGCTGAAAAAACATGGTGAAACGCTCAAGCTGTCCCTGCATCCACATCTCATTATGGGAAAGATGAAAATATTCCATTTTCGGACATTACAAAGAAGTGAGGGGAGCAGGAAGTGTGAGGCATTTGCACAGGAAGGCATGTGCACTTCCTGTCTCCCTTCTTTCTTCAAACATCTGAGACGTCTTTGAATGGCTGCCTCCATATTCGCACGGTCTGCATAAGACTGCATTTCTTTCCACTGTGCTGAATGAGATATAAGACACCAATTACATAAATCAGAGATGTGTGAGGAGGAATTTGTCATTTGCAAATTCCAATACCAACTGACCTGATCTTTGCCTCCCAAACTAGTGTGCAAGTCAAAGCTCACTAATCCACTGCCTTTCATTCTTTCTGAATGTACCAACAGAGTTCTTAACTTGGAAAATGTATATTTTGAGAGAAAATAGGCTTAGAAATACATTTTTGAAATAAATTAAAATTTAAAATGCATATTTAAATATGAATTTTTGTGTGGACTTTTTAATAGTTGCAGATTAATGCAGAAATGGGACAGAATGGATGTATGAGTGAACAAATGCAAAAGTGATACAAACAAACCGGAAGCAGATATCCTTTTGTCCATCTTTATAATGGTTTGGTTCAAACAATCACTGCAGCCCCTGATTGGGGGGGGGGGTTGCCACGGTTTGCTGTGTCATCCAAACCCAGGAAGCATGTCTTGTTGGAGGGGGCAACAACCCTCCAATTTCATTTATTCATTTCTATACTGCCCAACAGCCGAAGCTCTCTGTTATGCCCTGTTCGAAGCTCCAAACATGAGCACTTGCACATGTCCACCAAAAATATTCATAATTTGTCAGACACCTTGCTTGCGTTCATCTCATTCCTGATTCCCAGTTCGATTTGTGCAAATCTTCTAATTCGTGCAAATTTCCTCCATAGACTGAATCAGCACTGCTTTACTCCATGGAGGAAAGTGGCGCAAGCCTGGGGAAGCTTGCACAAATCACCTGTTTGATTGCTGCTTGCTTTGTGCATGTTTCCCATTCATGCAGAGCGAGCAGCAATCAGAAACATGAATGGGAATCGGGCATGAGACTGGCAGCGAGACGATGTTCAGAGAATCCTGGCAATCTCAAATATCGTTCATTAGCCCACCATCTCCCAACACACACTGTTCCACTGTGTAACAACTCTTACCATTAGCAAGTTTCTCCTAACGTTGAATGGAAATCTGCTTTCCTGCAATTTCCACCCATTGTTTCTAGCCTTGTCCTCTGAAACAACAGAGATCAAGTCTGCTCCATCTTTGGCATGACAGCCGTTCATACATTTGAAGACAGATATCATGTCTCCTTTTCTCCATTGTCTCTTCTTCAACCTAAACATACCCAGCTCTTTCAACCATTTCTCATAGTATTTGATTTCCACACCCCTCATGTTCACCCACCTTTGGACATGCTCCAGTTTGTTAATGTTCATTTTTTTCTTAAAATGTGCACCCAGAACTGGATACAGTACTTCAGATGTACCCTGAGCAGTGCAATGGAAACTGAAAGAGATTTGTGACAACTGGAGACTTTTCTTGGGGATGGAGTGATGGGGTGGTTCACCCATTTGTAATACTAACCTACCTTACATATAGATTTCATAGATCATAGATCATAGAGTTGGAAGGAGCCTACAAGGTTATCGAGTCCAACCCCTTGCTCAATGCAGGAAACTAGAGGAGGGGTCTCCCATCCAAGTAATAACTAGGCTTGACCCTGCTTAGCTTTCCACGCTCAGACAAGCTGAGCCAGCGTAAGCCACAGGCTATGTCAAATATCATTGTCAGACAAGAGGGTGGGAAAGTCAAGATAAACTTTCAAAACATCCATGCTCTACAACCAAATTCAATGGTGTTTCCCACAAGCTAGTGGCAAATACTGAAAGGAGATAAGCACTGAGAAGGGTCATCATTCATTAAAGGTGGGAAAGAGTTTCATTGGCCAATGGTTGTTCAGAGATGATGAGAAGTTTCTCCCAGCTCCATGTTGTTTCTTCTTTTTTTACACAAGGGCCACTGCGGTGGCATGTATTTTCAACTGAAGTTACTAAAAATGAAATGCTTATCATTTAAGGTATATTAACTCTCTTCTGACTAGAGAAAATGATTTTGGCTAAATAATGGATGAAGGTGTCATGCATTTTTTAGTTACTGCAATGGGGGGGGGGAGAATTCTGTACCTGTTCATTCTTTTCAGTGACTTTGTTACATCTGTCACTGTCCAGTTGGACCCTCTTTTACATCGCCTGCATACCAGGGATACCAGCTAGCTACATAAATCATCTCCAATTTCCAGGCAGAGAACTTCCTCATCTCCAGCTAAGAGCAGATAACTCTGGTACTAAAACATGAATAATGCTCAACTACATCTGGTGATCTCCAATATCGAAAGTGCTAAGAAGAGAGGCTCCAACAGAGTACCCAGTATAAAATACAAATAGTCACATGGCACAATCCTCCAGGCAATTCTCCTGCACAAGTCCCACTGAAGCAGATGAAGGTTGCACAGGAGAATTTCCCTGTAGACTGTGCGGAATGGTTTTATGCTTAAGAACTGCATAACAAAATTCTCAAGTGTCTGAAAGCCACAGTCACACAAACTCACACAACTATTAATGGATGGGCTGCCATGGGGCTAGTTGAAGCAGGGGATTCTCCTTGCCCAAGCCACAACTGTCAGTAGGCAAGACACAACGGCTTCTCTTGAGCCACTGCAATGCTCTTTCACCACAGAGTGGAAAGTGTGCCACTTTGTTCTTTCCAGCACAGAGACAAAGGTTGTAGCAGGTCCTTTAATAAGGCCTACAGAGGCAGCTGCAGTAATACCCCTCTTGCTCCTCCTGACCCAAGTCATTAACCTTGTGACACCATCACAGTAGCATCTCCCAGCCTTGAAGGATTTGGAAAGGTAGTCACTCTAGAAAACCTTCCAGTAGAATGAAAAGAAAGACAGAAGACAGAAGGGAACAGAAGAAGTAGAGAGAAGGTGAGGGAAGCAGAGATGAGGAAGTAAAAGCTGGTAAACAAAAGAGAAAAGAATGAAGCCAGCTAGCTCAGTTGGCCAGTGTATATGTGGGGCTTTGAAAATGGTCCAGAATCTTCAATTAGTCCAAAACAGAGCTGCTAGGCTTATAACAGACTGATCAGCACAATCATTTGTCAACTGCACTGGCTTCCAGACCATTTATGGGCCCAATTCAAAGTGATGGTATTGACCTTTAAAGCCCTAAATGGATTGGGGCCACAGAATCTAAAGGAATGTCTCATCCATTATGTACCTGCCCAGATGCTTAGGTAAGCCTTGGAGGCCCTCCTCCAGGTGCCCCCTGCGAAATGAAGTTAGGCGGGTGGCTACAAGACAGAGCGCCTTCTCAGTTTTGCTGCTCCAGAGATGGAATGTTTTACCCAAGAGGTTTGATTGACACCCACAGTGTTATCTTTTTGGTGCCAGGTAAAACCATTTCTCCCAGAGGCATTTTAGAGTTTTATTGTTCTGAAGCCCTTTAAATCTTTTTTATATTATTTATCATTATTGTTTTTTACCTCTTTTTAATATGTTTATTGAGTGGGCTGCCCTGAGAACTATTTGTTAGGTTGGAGAACACTGTGTTATAGGGTGGCATCTAAACATCATAAAAGAAAGAAGAAAGGAAGGAGAAAATAATCATACCCGGAACTAAACCCTTTGCTGGCCTTTGGCCACTGACTCTCATGGCTCCGTGTGTGTGTGTGTGTGTGTGTGTGTGTGTGTGTGTGTGTGTGTTTATATATACCGCTGAATATTGGATGCTGAGGATAAATGGGAAATACTGGCTATCATTTCCATGCCTTGCTTTTGAGATTCCTGTGGCTGCTGGATTGCCCCTGTTAGAGACAGAGCACTGGACTTGATGGATCTTTGGTAAGATCCAGGAAGGCAGACCTTATGTTTTCTTAGGTGCTTGGTTGTTGCAGCAGCAGGCAGGCAAGCAGGGTTTAACCATTTCCAAAGTTGTCATCATAACCCATCCTGAGCATTTGGATCAAGTGGGATAAAAAATTGTCTAGCTTGCAAGGTACGTGTTGATCCAAACAGTCCCTAAAACTGCACTTCTTTTTTCTCCTTCCTCCTTATTTAACAAGTCCAGATTCCACTGAATTGCTGTAAGAATAAGATTAATGTGGAGTAGCATGCTGCGATATTATGAAATGTCTGAATGTGTGTCATGGGGCCTAAGTTGCCTCTTTTTTTTTATCATGGCAAAAGTATTTGAACTATATTCTAAAGGCTTCAGGGTCCCTCCAGTCTCCCGCCTCCTGGATGCTGAATTGAAAAGCTGAATGGCACACACCACTTAATGGCTTCCAAACAACTTCCTACCAGCCAGTCAACTTAACTCCTGGTTTTGGTTTTATAAATTCATTTCATTTCATACAAACACAAAAACACATATATAACAAACAATATACACAATTAAAAAGGACTTCCAATCTTCTCCACAGCTTAAGCAACCACAGTTATTCTTACAACATTTTCTGTTAACAAAACCTCACTTTCAGTTACGGCAAACCAAAAACAAAAAATCCCAAAGTAGGACACAAGTACTCTCACCCTCCCCAAATATAAATCAACATTTTAATCCAGTTTAAAATCCCATTATTAAGAATATTAATAATCCCTCTCTAGTATAATACATTTACTCACTGTTTCTTTCCATAAACCACTTCACTTTTAATTTTAGAGATATCATTTTTTTTATAAAGAAAAGTTTGAAAATTAAAAAAAAAATAAGTAACAGCTAACAAAACAACAGAAGCACATAAGTCTATGCTATATTTCATCTAGACTCAATACATTTTTACCAATAATCAACCACCTCGGACTGGAGGAGTTCTCCTTTTCTCTCAAAGGGGTCCCTCTCACTAGCCCCTTTAGGTTCAGGTCTATATATATTTTCTTTGGATCACTATCAGCAATCCATTTAGATTTATCCCATCTGGATTTCTCCCACCAATCCATTTGGGAAGCTGAACCCTCTTACTTCTTACATAAGAACCTCCCCCATCCCCCAATATTCAGCAATTATCATAATATAAGTCCAACCATTTATTCCATCAAATAATCAGCAAACCATTTTTATCCTAACACAGATCAAGCCATTTATCCCATCCAATAATCAGCAAATCATTTTCCCCAATCAAATACAGTATTCACAATATGCATCTTCTTCAGGCCTTAAATATTTAAAGTCCATACAAATCATATAGGCAATCCCTTTACCTGAATAATTCAATAAACAACAGCCTTTTATCTTTTCCCAGTCAAACCAAAATCAGATTAAAAAAAAAAATTATTTGCCTCTGTCAAATGGATAATCATTAAATTCCAGATTCTGAACAAAAAACAATGCAAGCCTGCTCTGGGGATCTTGCTCACCAGCTTCATAAATCTTCTTCTCAGGCACATTCAGTCCAAGAAAGACTTCAAAGCCTCTGTGAATCTCAGCATTCGCCATCTTGGGTTTTAAAAACTGTGTCATAACTTTTCTCCAAGCATTCTCCTTAAACAAATTCAGTCCAGTTAAAACTTCAACGCCTCTGTGAATTTCTGGAAAGTCTCCAACCTCCTTAATTACTTCTTTCTCCTCCTGTGAAATGTCCAATTCCTGTCTTTTTTTTTTTTAAGTCCACTTCAAAGTTTACATCCCAACCTTGGATTCTTCTTTCCAGTTTATTCAGAATATTGTTTTCCAACTTTTTCCAGAGCAACATAAATGCTGAAGTCATATTGCCTTTGTACTTCCAAAATTCCACTGCACATAAAAGAATTATAGCCCTCCTTCCGGTTATCACTTCTTATCTTCTTTGCCTCCCAGATAGACCCACATTCAACTTACAGTTAATTATCATTCCTACTGTGCTGTAGAAAGATTCCAAATCAGCCAGTCCAGATATAATCCATCATTTTGGAAGCGAACACGTACACCTCTAATGATCGGTAAAAGCCGGTCTCCTGAATACAGCGCCGTTTTCCCCCACCTCAGGTCACATAAACCACAAATCTGTCAGTCAAAAGGCAAACAGAAAGCAATTTGTAACCCTGCGAGATATTTTGGGGGTAACATCAAATCTTAGCTTCTATCAGAGGTAGACTCCCCAGTCAGAATTTCTCTGGCCAGGAACTCTGAATCAGCTGTCTCATAGAAATTCTGTGTGACTTCAAGGCTCCATGTTCACCCGGAAGCCAACTTAACTCCTAAACATGAACTGCAATGTGCCCTTCTTCTTCTGACACTCCCCCATGAGCTAATGGCTATGTTTCCTCACTGGTTACTTACTTCCCAGCGCAGCCCTTAACTAATATTAAGGTTCAGAAACAGGTCCCTCAGCTCTTCTTCTGGTAAGGGAGAAACAGCAGAGATGGTCCTTTCACCTCACAACTCAGCAGGCACCTTTCTTTCTTTCTTTCTTTCTTTCCCCATTTCCAATGGAGAACTGGGTATGGTGTTTTGTAGGCTGCCTACCGTGTGGTACGTAGGAATGGGAGAGAATTACAGGCTGCCTACCGTGTGGTACGTAGGAATGGGAGAGAATTTCATTTGGTCCACGTTTTTAAGTGAACTGACCCAATTCATTCATTTGTGGAGGGAAGCGATCCTATGGCCCCTAGACAGCATTGGAGGGGCCATAGGAGTTTGCAGATTCCCAGCTCCAACATCGGAGACTGTGCTCTGACCCTGGGGCTGGGAATTGGGGCCCCGACACCCCCTCCCCTGCCCCTTTGCAGTGGGCACGGAAAGAACTGCACCGGCTGCTCCCTGAGCTTGGGAACGCAATGTCAGAGAGGGGTAAAGGAGGGTGGTTTGGGGGCAGGGAGGGGAGGAGACTAGCAAGGTCAGAATATGAGTTATCCTGAAGCTGCTCCAGCCTCCTCCCCCTCCGAGGTGCTGCCGCTAGACGGGCGAAAAAGCCCATCTCATGAAAATGCAGGGCGGGAGGACAGGGAAGGCGAAGGATGGGGGACACTGCTCTCCAAGTTTGGGGGCTTACAGGCAGCCCAATAGGATATCACCCGAAATGTATGTGTCACTTCCCACCACAAAAGCAGTCTTGAAGTGACTTGCGTACTTTGCACTTCCTGGACTATGATGTGGATCAAAACACACAGTTATCTTTTGGAGGCGCACTTCTTCCGATTTTACACTGTAGTCCTCGGCTCCAAATTTGTGTACAAAAATGCATACACTGAGGAAAGTAGAGTATGAAAATATGCATATTAGGGAAAGTTGCATACAAAAATGTGTTTGTCTGTCAGGGAAAATTGCATACAAGATGCCTATGTTAGGGGAAATTGCAAACGAAAAAGTGAGAATTTGTGTGTGTGTTTCTTTTTAAAAAAAACCACACACACTGATATAGAAATTGAATGGGATGGACTATGATTTGCATGCAAACTGTCACAGACCAGATTCACTGATTTGTCCATCCCTACTGTTCTGACTGTCACCTTAGATCTAATCAAAGGTTGTAAGCAAGATATTTCTGTGGCCATAACTTGAGGAATAATTCTGCAATCTATCCCATTTATATGGTTTCTGGTTACAAATGTTATGGCTATAGAATGCGGTTCCAACCATATGGAAGTGTGTGTTTTGGGTAGTAAGCATACCATTCTCACAACAGCTGAAGTTGATTTCAGTTCCATCTATACAGTTTGGTCTGGAAAGCATCCAAAACCAATTGGTTAAGCAGCTTTTAACAACATAGAATGTTCAGAAACATTCCATGTACTGAGGGACAAACCTGAGGGACAAAATTGTTATTACATTTATGTCCAACCTTTTTTTCCCCCCTCCTGCAAGGAACCCACAGTGATTTGCATGGTCCTACTCCTCTCTGTTTTAGCCTCACAACAATGTTGTGAAGTTGGTTAGACTGAGAGGCACTGACTTGCCCAAAGTCACCCAATGAGCTTCATGGCCAAGTGGGGACTAGAACCTGGGTCTCCTCAGTCCAGCACTCTAACCACTACACCACAATGGCTAGTGAGTATTGAATGGGAAAAGGGGAGTTTTCAGTTTGACTGGAGTAAAATAGCCTAGGGCCAGTAGCTTGGTGGATAGGGCTGGTGCTACCATTAGGCCAACTAGGCAGCTGCCTAGGGCACAGGGCTAAAGGGGGCGCCAGAAATAGGGAGGGAGGGCTCAAGTGGGAAGGGGGGGGCGCTAAATATCTGATCTTGCCTAGGGCACCAAACTGCCTTGCACCGGCCCTGTTGGTGGAGTAGACTAAGCACTGGAAAAGCTCCTGGGAGGTGTGGAAGCTAAGAGGCAGGGATCCTAGGTAGTTACAGGAAGGATTCAGGGTAATCCACGGACTGAGAAACAGGAATCCAAGGGAGCAGGTATGAGGGCAGAGAGGACAGGGAAATGAGATAGGGATGAGGTGAGAAATTGAAGCAGGGATACATTACTGTATGAACACCTTGGGAAAGAGAAAGAAAGTAGCTGGTAATGGAGAGCTTCATAGCACACAGGAATGATCCCAAGGGCCTCTCTGCCGGTGGGAGATGTCTTTTCTTCCTAGGGATGTTGAAGTTACAAGCCACTATGTGCAATGGAGCCCTCAGCCATTTGCTCTCCGCTTCCCCAGGGTGAGGCTTCCCCCCCACTTGATGGATGCCACATGGGGGTGTGTGTGCCTATTCCTAAAATGGCTGCCTCAGTGGGCATGGCCAGTGACAAAACACTCAAGTCCCCAAAGGCAAACTGGTGAGACTAAAATAGACTTAACTTGCCCAAGAACCCAAGTACAAGGCAGAGGTAGGCTCCAAGACACAAAACCAGCCTTTTGAACCCAAATAAAGATGGGTCTGGTGGGCAACATTTCACTTTGCAGAATGCCAGCTTCCCCGTTAATTTTTTTAATTAAAAAAAAATCTTAAGAAAATCAAATCAAATCAGGAGAGACAGATAGCCTGGCAGCCTCCAAGAAAGGCATATGTGGGCAGATTGGTGCCCATGAGCACGATGTTGGAGACCCGGGCCTTTGGGCATTACTATCTTGGCAGAGTTTCTGACAATAATCAGCCACTAAGAGGGGACAGAAAGAATGTCTGGTGTTCAGCAAGCCTCTTCTGCGCCCTTTCTGTATCCATTTTACAGAAGGCCTTTTCGTCAGCACTTCTGCTAAAACATCGCTTCTGCCAATTATGCTAGTGGCCAAACACCAACATTTAAATAAGTGAAATGCCTCAGCGATGATGGCATGTTGCAAATGGCACACCGCAGAAACTGTCTGGGTCAGGTTGCCTTTAATTTATTTTTTTTTAAAGCTCCAGTTTATCCTTTCCCAGCCATGAGCTTTGAATTTTGTTAAAAATAAAAATGTTATTCTCCCCTCCCATTAAATGCATTTAAGTGAGCTCAAGGCCATGAAGCATGGTTCTGCACTCTCCGTCATAATGGCCTGCCCAACAACATGTGTTTCCTGTACAGAATGGGGGCTTGTATATCCAGGAGAAAATAGCCACTCAAAATGCAGCAGTGAAACAACAACACAATCAAACGTGTACACAAAATCAAATAAAGGTCAATACATGACACAATCATATAGCACTGTTGTGTGTCTGAGAAACCTGAGCAGGGTTGTTGTTGTTTTGTGAATGGTGCCTGGGGGCAACATTCGTTACTCCAGTGTGTAGACAAGAAATAATTGACTCAGGGTGCAATCCTATGCAAGTTTAGAGAGAGAGAGAAAGGCCTACAAACTCCCAGCATGCCCCAGCCAGCATAGCTGGCTGGGTATGCTGGGAGGTTTTAGGCCTTTTTTTCTGTCTAAACTTGCACAGGATCACACCTTCAATCAATGGGCATACAACAAACAGGAAGCTGCCTTCATATGGAGTTAAGAGTCAGACCATTGGTCCTATCTAACTCAGGGGTATTGAACTGAGCCAAAATCTGCCTTACCAAGGATTCCAATCTGGCCCTCTCTGGTTGCCTAGATGGCCATGCCCCTTTCCCCTGACTCTACCCCCTCCGCCCCGATCACCAGTCACTCAGTGGTTTTCTAGCTTTTCCATGGTTGTATGAACCTTAAGCAATAACATGCTGGTGTTTTTGGCTCCACCTCTTCGCCTTTGGCCTCACTCCATTTTGCCTTCAGCCCACCCACCACTAGAATGCAGCCCCTGAGAGCGTCTCCAAAACTGAATTCAGCCCCTGGGCTGAAATAGGTTCAACCGCCCTGGTCTAGCTCACTGTTGTCTGCACTGATGATGAGAAGGGGCTCTCCAGACTTTAGAGAGCACAGGCGTCTTCCCCAGCCCTATCAAGAGATGCTGGGGTCTGAACCTGGCACATTCTTCATGCAAAGGGCACATTCTACCACTAAGCTACAGTCCTTCCATAAATGGGCAAGCCCTGTCCCATGACTACACACATTCACCAGATAATCTGTACAGCTCCTATACACATACAAAGTGTATCTGTGTGTACAGGTTTTGTCCATGTAGTCAGGAGCCCTGCACAACTCACAGTCCCCAGATCCTAATTGTGCATACTTTGGACAGACATCAGATCCACGCAGTTTACTGAATATGAACAGGTTGTGGGTGTGGCAGGGCTTGTCACCACAATCCCCCTCCCTGTATGTGTATTGATCATGTGAACAGTGCGATTAGCATTCAGAAGCCTTATCACACGTCTTGTGTGCATTTATTTGTATTCTGCTGCACGGTAGCTTACAATCATAAAATATCTAAAAATAATCCAGTATAAAAACACTAAATATAATGAAACTACAAAACAAATCAATGTAATATACTTAAAACATATTACACATTTCTAAAATCAGCAGAAGCAGCACAGAGGCAGGAATTTGCTTTCCAATGGCCAGATGAAGTAGCAAAACATTTAGAACACTAATTTAGAATACTGTAAACAGTATTCAATTTTATACTTACTTTGTGGAACTCACTGCTATGACATGTAGTGATAGCTATGAGTATAGATTAATTTGTTGTTTTAAAAATGAGATGGACAAATTCATGGTTTATTCAAGGTTTATTCCAGGATGTTGTGAGCCCTGGACAAGAGATCTACAGTGTCCCCATGGTATGCCTGTTCTTGACCGTCTATTTTAGGTATCCCTATTATTTTTTATTGTTAATTTTATTATATGAAAACCCCAAAACACACACACAAAATTTAAAAACCCAAAACAAAACCAAACAAAACAAACAAAGTATTACAGTTTTCTTACATAGGATTTGAATATATCCATTACAATTGAGATATATATATATATATATATACAATGTGTACCCCAAAATATTTAACATAACAACAGATATACTACTATTCTTAGTCATAATTAAGCATAGACTTCAACAAAGGCAGACCAAATATCCATGCATTTATTCATTCATAGATTACATCTAAAGACCACCCATTCGAAAATTGACAGAGTCATTAAGTCCTCAACCCATTGTGTTATCGACGGTGGCCATTTGTCCTTCCAGTGTTGTAATATTAGTCTTTTGGCTGTCAAAAGGGTGCATAGAATCCATTTATGTTGACCTTGTGTTAAGTTCCAAGAAGCAGGTAGATAGTTGAGAAGAACATGCACATCAGTAAATATTAAAGAGCTTTCCATTACAAGGTTTATCCATATTATTACCTCCTCCCAAAAAGAGGCAGCCATTGAACACTGCCAAAACATATGGGTGAGAGAAGCATTAGCTATGTTACACTTACACCTCCAACAGTTAGCTGATTTTGATAAGTAGGTATCCCTATTCTTGAGCATTGGACTAGGACTGAAGAGACCCAGGTTCAAATCCTCACTTAACCAAGATTGAATATCGAGTGAGTATTTAGTGATGCCATCTCTTCATGTTGTGCCTGAGTTTATCAAGAGCAGCAATCATTTTTATTTTATTTATTTTTTAAAAAAGGAAGCTCCATGTAGTTTATGTTTGAGTACAAAATACTGAGGCCAAACAATAGGAGAGAACTATTTCCTTCATGCCCTGCTCATGAACTTTCCAAGGTATCTACTTGACCATAAATAGAACAGAATGCTGGACTTGATGTACCATGGTCTGATCCAGCAAATCAGTTCCTATGTCTTGTTGCCAGTGGTTGCCCAAAACAAGCTCCACTGATTTAGTGTTGATTGAATGCTACTGACTGTCATTTCAGACCACCATCCAGGAATGTTTAAAGAATAGGAGTGGACTTGCAGATCAGAGCACCGACCAACTACTCCAACATTCTGTCTTCCACAGCTTGGGAAATTCAAGCAGCCCATGCTGGTAATAGGCATCTCCTTTTATTTGTCCACAGCATCTGGCATTCAGATGCTTTTGAATCTGGAGAATTATTTTAAGCTACCATGGCTAATAGGAATGGATAGACATATCCTCCATAAAATTGTCCAGTTTTTCTACTGCAGCATAATCCTGCTGGATCAAACCAAAGTCCTATCTAATCTGTTTCCCCACAATGGCTAACCAGCTGCCTGTGGGAAGCCCACAAGCGGGACGAGTGCAATAGCACCATCCCATTTGTGGTCCCAGCAACTGGAATACAGAGGCAGTATGTCTCTGATTCTGGAGATAATAATATACAGCCATCATGACTAGAAGCCATTGACAGCCTTGAATGTGTCTAATCTCCTTTTAAAGCCATCTAAATTGGTGGCTATCACTACATGTTGTGGAAGGAAATTCCATAGTTTAACTATGAGCTGTTTGAGGAAATGTTTCCTTTTGTTAACCTTTTGCTACTTGATATCAGAGGACCGCCTGCCTGATACCTCCAAAGCACTAACAAAATAATGTCCAAAGATTCCTGAGCTATGCTTAATTTCATGGCAGTAAAGCTGTTTAAGCTTAAATAGACTGTTCAGGCAGGCGCATATATATATATACATACATATCCCCCAAGGTGTACAGATGTTTGCTATTTTATTTACAATGGTGTTGTTTTAATATGTATAATAACTTTTTGGAGCTCTCACAAGCTCATCTGAAATATTACAATAAATGTAAGCTAATAAATAAATAAGACCAACAAATAGTATTTGGGGGGGAGGGGGAGGAAAGCTTTTAAAAAATTCACCAAGGGTATTAGAGACCTCAGACACAAGTTTTTAAAATCCACTCAGCTAGGGATTTTCTCAGTATCTAAAAGAAAATGTGCCTCACAACACCAAACTACTGAAAAGAACCAAAAGTATAAACAGAAAAAGCTCATGCATGATCATTGTCTTCCACTGGACGATCATGTATGTTTGGATGAGGTGTGTGTAGAATTAGCCCACCGGGTGTGTGTGAGAGAGAGATTTAACCTTCAGTGTCCTTCACAACTGCTGCTCTTCTGCCTTCAAAGCCTGCTTACTGACCCTTGATCAATTATAAATCTGTCATGCTAGCTCGGTTGATTAAAACCACATTAATAGCTCCATTTTGGAAGACAGCAGTAGGCACGGGGGGGAGGGGGAAGAAACTACTGGTAAACTGGTGCCAACATGTACATCTGCCAAGAAATTTACATGCTTGCAGCTATCAAGTATAGTAACCTCGATATTTGCTTGCAATTCCATGGATATAGTTAACATTTAAGTAAGGAGAGAGAGAGAGAGAGAGTTCTCATTTATGAGCCTGATTGAAATTAATGATAATAAAAGCACTCGTTTTCCTAGTGCTTAATGCAAACAGTCATTCATAAGACTGCATTGTTATCTTCACACAAACCCTGCAAGATAGGTCACCGTTTTTCCTATTCTGCCAATGGAGAAGTGAGGCTGAGAGGGATGTGCCCCCCTGGACCAGTCACTGAAGGCACGCAGAGAAGTCAGTTCCCCACATTTATGTGGGCAGCGTGGTTGAAGCGTGGCTTCAACAAGCACAGACCGAAGCCTCCTGCAGATCTGAACAGTGGATATAATAATGAGCACAGCTCATCCAGTCACTTAAAGCGAGCGTCATTTGGACCATCTCTTTTAAATCCAGGGCTCAATAGCGTTTCTCGACAGAAATGCGTTTTCATGTAGATAATGACGAAATTCTCTAAAATGTTCTTCAAAATATATTTAAATTTGCTAGCTAGTAAATACAGTAACCATAGATACAGTCCTGTCTGCCACTAGAAATCCCCCTCCCCACAATCAGAGGGTGTTAAAGTTCATGAAGGGGATTACTACACCTATTCAGGCTGTGTCACATGAATGGGGTGTTCGTAGCTGCCACGGCATATCTTCTCTCCTCCAATCTGAGGCATGTTAAAGTGCATGAATATTACGATACTGTCCTATCAGACAGAAACCTGAAATTTAGTGTACACAGAGCCCAACACACCCCGTTCATTAGGAACGTCTGAAAATGGGACATTTTTGCACTACTCACCCCAAACTCACAATATTGTCTACCTTCTAATATCTGTGAGAACTGTGGATACTGCAAGCAGGGTTAGGCAACATGGTACCCGCAGGCACCAATGTTCCCACAAACACCTTCTTTGGTGCCCACCGAGACACCGTACTCCTCCAAATCTATATATATATATATATTATATATAATTTTCTTACTGGCAACTGGGATCGGGATGTGGGAGCCACTACCTGCTGCCATCTTAATTTCCCATGAATGCCTCTGGGCAGGTTCCCTGTCCTTTGTGAGAAGCCATGCCCACCCATGCTGCCATTTTGTGGTTGTGCCCAGGACAGTTTCTCAAATTTCCAAATGTGCCCATTTGCCCAAAAGGTTGCCTACCCCTGCTGCATGCCATGCCATGCCTCCCATAGAGCACAAGAATGCGGAATTTGCACAGCTATGACCTTTTTATGCTATGTAGTCTCCTTCACATTGACTGCATCTATTGCAATCTCCATGACTTTTGCCAACAGCCTTATTTCTGTTATATCCTCAGTTTCCTTGAGCCTAGGCACCCTATGACTTCCTTTTACTATATTCTTAGAATTATTCGTGCATCCAGATAAATTGTGCCCAATGGTGTGACCCACTGGGCAGAGAAGTGTTAGATCTGCAGCCATTTAAGCTATCAACGATGGTGTTTCTCTATACTCCAGAACAGTTGAATCAAGAAGACTCATGAAGCACACATGGCGGACTGACAAAGGCATACGGAAGGGATGTTCTCTCATCAGATGTTGTCATCAAACAAGAGCAAAAGTCTGAGATGAGTTTGCCTCTCTTTGGTCAAAGCTGTACTTGCAACATCAGTAATATGGGGAGCGGCCTCAAAAACCATAAAGGGATTAGTTCTGAACAGCATATATTTTCTCCTTCATTGCAGATGCCTGAGGTGGTGAGAGGAAGGAAAAGAAAATACTTTCTGAAAATCAAATTAAGAAAAGTGGAGAGGTTGCAAGAACCTGTTTAACAGCTCGCAGGTTTACAAACTGACAATTTCAATAACACACTTGGAATACAAAGTTATCAGCATGAACAATCCCAGCATTCTCAGCGTTGTTCACGGAGCATGAGGCCGCCTTTCTATTTTGTGGTATTGATAGGAGACTATGAACCTAGTATTTTCTAAAACACTTGCACTCTCTTCAATACAAAGAGCCAACTGATTGCGGCGTCAGGAAAAGTTGGCAGGGCTGACAAAATGCAAAAATATATACCGGTATTTAAAACACACACATCAGCAACTGCTAATTTAATGACCAGGAGGACTCCCCCCACCCACCCACTTTGTCTCTAGCTCCTTCAGAGCTTTGCTTTCTGTGATAATAGTGCTAAAATTATGGCATTATCTTCCTGCCCCTTACTTTTCACTATGAAATGCGTTCACACCTCTTTCTAAAAAAATTTATGCAGACATGATGTTTAAGGCAATTGCAAATAACGTAGGGATGTGCATAGCTTGAAACAGTCTCTTGCTGCACATTCTGATACAGGGGTCTGCTGTGATGCTCCTGCTGGTGCTTTATGATAACACAGCTTCTCTCTCTCTCTCTCTCTCTCTCTCTCTCTCCCCCCCCTTTTTTTTACTGGTGTTAGGTGATGTGGTGTACAGTTATCTCTTTTAATGGTAGAATCTAAAATGTGGTACTATGTTGACCATTGTGGCAATATTCTACACATGGTGAAGCTTATTTATTTATTTATAGTATTTCTATACCGCTCCATATGTAAGCAAGATTTCGGAGTGGTGAACAATAACTAGATAAACAGATAAAGAATAAAAACTATCAGGGATGACACAGTTTATTGTCATCAGGGAGAACACCAAGACTGGATTTAGCACTGAACCACAGAGGAACCCACACACCGTGTGGGGTAAAACCAGGAAAGTTTATTTAAGGTAAACAGATTACAATAAAAGGTGGGGAATGAGGGAAGAGGGAGAAAGGTAGGGAGACACTTTGATACATACAAGTAGAGCTACGAAATAACAAAAACTAGTTCCTTTACTAAATAAATACCCAGGCACCTCCTCTCGCCTGGGGGTTGCTCTTCTTTAGGGCCTGCCTCAGCAAAAAAGCCCTACTCCGCACTCCTTCACGTCTAGACAACAACCCAAACTAGAAGCCACAGCAGCAGTATAGATTCCCCACCCACCCTCTTGCAGTAGCCCAGCTGTTTTTAGCCAATCAGAATGAACTTCATCTGGGCTAGGAAGAAGAGGGGTGGTTCCTTGCTCATGACTAGAGGGCTTGGGAACATTTGCATGTGAATAGCTGTGGCACCAAGACATCAAAGACATGGGAGACTCTGAGGCAGGGCCCATCAGAGCCCATCAGTATATTTGCATGGGTTTCTCAACCTCCAGCTGGGATTACCTTGTTTACGCCTGTGGAGGTGTGTGTGTGTGTGTGTGTGTGTGGTGCAGGAAACTCTTTTTCTTCACAATTACTAAGTGATGTAATGCAGAATGGAAGCCCTCTCATACATCACATGCCCAATCACTCTATTTTGCAACAGCTTGTGCAATTCTATCACCACTGCCTTTATTTTTCAAGGATATAACAAAGCAAAACAAAAATACTAGCCAAACGCTTACCCATAGCAGGGAGTATGCAGTTTTCATATAGGGAATGGAAAAATCACTGATCTTGGTGGCATCCATACTTATATTTTATCTAGGCAATATGGCAGCTGCCATTGTCAAACTCCATGGTGCAGCAGCAATAAGGGTCTACCCAGATGACATGGTTACTTCCAGGGAGGCCGTTGACTCCTGTGTCAGTGGGACTCCTTATTTGCATGTGCAGATGCAAGTTAGAAATTATTATTCTATTTTAAAATACAGTACATCTCACCATAGCAATTGCCCCGAAAATGTAGGGACTGACATGAAAACCCTTAAGCCATCATGGCTTCTCACTTTGTCATGCAGAGTCCCGAATTCCCCTGCCTCCCGCAACTGCAAGCTACTTAAAGGGGACATGGGCAAAATTGCAGCTAAGCTTGCAGTTTTTGCTCAGCTGCAATTTTGCCCATGTCCCCTTTAAGATAGCCCTGCTTAGGCTGGAACAGCTGCAGTAAGCAGGGAGGGAACAGACGCTGCTAACCTGGGAGGGCCAGGCAAGGATATTTGTGTGTGCGTGCGTGCGTGCGTGCGTGCATGCGCGCGCACGCACACACACACACACACACACACGCTCTACCTGCTGCCTCTGCTGCATGTTGCTGTGGGAAAGGGATTACAGTAATACCTTGGATTGCAAGTAACTTGGTTTGAGAGCGTTTTGCAAGACAAGCAAATTTTTAAATTTTAAAAAATTGACTTGATATACAAGTGACGTCTTGCAATACAAGTACTGTAGTACGGCTTAAATTAAAAATCTCTGTACACATTTTTGGGGGGGAATTTCGTTTTGATATAAGAGTGTTTTGGATTACAAGCACGTTTCCGGAACGAATTATGGGGTGGGTGGGTAAGCTTCACCTGTTGGATTTGTGCCAATCCTGACCATTTTAAAACAAAAAGAAAGGGATTGCCCTGCAAGCACTGACCCCCACCCCATGAAAAACACCAGATGTCAACAATTAAGGGTTTAAGTTAGGTTAAAAAAAAATAATTACAAAAGCCACTTAGAAAATATTATAAAATAATATATAATATAATAATGTAATAATTATACTATATACGATTTTGAGTGTTTCCTCTAATAACTTTTGTACCTGACCATGCCCTTTGGTTGCCTGGCCATACCCTTGGCCCCACGCCCTCATGTTGCCTGGCCACACCCTCTTGATCACACCTTCATGTTGCTTGACCATACCTCTTACGAATTCACATATATGTGTCCCTATTTTCTTCTGTGAAATGTTGGAGGGTATGCCATAGTGTGAATGCCTGCGGCCAAGTGACCTGTGTGCCTTTGCTCAGTCTGCTGTCCAGGTGTTGTTGATGGGCAACTTCAAGGCCCAGCTCTTCCTTCTCATGGTTCTGTACATTTAAGGCAACTTCAAGGCCCAGCATTCCCCATGGTGGCTGGAGAATGCCTTAAATCAGACTTAAACTGGACAGCCCTTCAAAAAGAGGATGCCTTCAAAATAGAGGATGCTCCTCTGGCCATCCTTGAAATAGAGGGCTGTCCTATGTAAAAGAGGACACATGACCACCCTATCCTTTGCATTCGGTTTCACCTCTGTGATAGCAACACACATCCAGGCCCACTCATCCAGTATGGGAAAATAAATCTTTCAAGTCATATTTTTTTTCATATTCCAAGAACTTCCACAAGTTGGGTGGTTGGGAAGACAAGTTTAACCTCACCTTAAATAGAGTTGGGAGAGGGTACTACTACATGGTCTCTAGTATTTCCTGGACAGACTGGAGGGGTGGTGGTATTGGAAAACTGCTGCTAGAAACAGCTAGTATTTTTTAAAAAAAATGTTAGGAGAAAGAAATACTGAATTCTTTAAGTAAGCCTGCCTTGAAAAAGCTTAGAAGAATTATCTACTAATTTTAAATCCAGATTGTATTAGCAACATAATCTTTTATTCATGCAATATAACAGTTAGGAATAATTAGCATTTCTCCAGTGTGTGTTGTCTAATATGGTAAAATACACACAATATTTTTTTCCTATTACATTCTATGTCTAAAGTTTCTGATTTAAATCTTTGCTTCTGTAGCAGAAATATCGTACATTAGTCCCACACAAGCTGCAGCTTATAGCCTACCAGGGGCTTTTTTGCTATTGATATCTTATTTTCTTTGCCTTTCATTTCCCCTCCCTCATCTTTCCTTTCAATTTCCTTTTAACCAAAGCTTGTCAGATAAACTAAGCACAACTTTCAAGAAACTTTTGCCTTTCATCTTCTGCCCCAGCCCCAGTAATTCCCAGTCTATTGTGTTCACTGGAAACCTACTTTAAATTTAACTTTGCTCTTAGAAATCAAATTCCAATCAGCCTACAATTGCTGAAACAACAGTATTCATCATACAACTATTGCCCTCAAGTATCATTTATATCACATATACGGTAACTGTAACAGCTGCTATGTTACCTTTGTTGGGACCACAAAAATGTTGGCCTTGTTGAATTCTAGGTGCTTCTGTAGCATAGTCAACCCAGCATCCCAAAACTGTGAAGCAAACATAAAGCTGTACAGCAGCAATACATCTGCCTATACAGCCTCCCTGTGGTAGTCATGTGTTAAAAGAAAACAAGAACAAACTTATATTAACGTTTCCCAGTTTAGTCACCTGGATGCGTCCTATTCTTCCCAAGCAACTAGGCAACTGGCTATTTAAAACTTGACTATATGGTGAGCGTGCTCTGCTTCCATTTCACAAATCCAGTTCTTTGTCTGGGGCACTTCAGCATGAATTTTTGCAAGGTATAAGGACACAGCCCATAATTAAACAATTGAAGTCGCTGCCACAAGATGTAGTAGGCTCTTCTTAAGTTATTATGTCCTGATGGCTATATGCTACCTCCAGTATCACAGGCAGTATGCCTATGTACACCAGACGTTACTGGGGAACATGGGTGGGAGGGTTCTGTGGCACTCATATCCTTGCTTGTGGGATCCTGTGGGCAGCTGGTTGGCCACTGTTTGAACAGAATGCTGGACTAGATGGACCCTTGGTCTGATCCAGCATGGCTCTTCTTATGTTCTTGTGTAGTGATGGCCACCAACTTAGATGGTTTTAAAAGAGGATTAGACACATTCATGGCAGCTAAGGCTGTATATTACCTCCAGGATCAAAGGCAACATGCCTCTGCATACCAGTTTCTGGGGAACAACAGCAGGAGAGAGCTGTTGCCCTCATGTCCCGCTTGTGGGCTTCCCAGAAGCATCATGTTGGTCACTGCGGGGAACAAGATGCTGGACTAGATAAGCCAATGGTTTGATTCAGCAGAACTCTTATGTTCTTATGCACTGGTGAGTGAGAGCTGAGCACCACACACATCCTGCACATAATCCACCCTGATCCCCAAGATAGTGATGCAGGAGACACAGCAAACTCTAGGCTGTACACAGGTGATACACTAGAGGAAAAGGCAAGGCTGGTAGAAGAAACCCCACACCATTTTGTGTCTTTGCTCGCCAGGGCTGCTTCCTCCACTTCCAGTTCTGGTCTAAATTATCAGCTTCCAAACTGTGTTCTGGGGAAAGCTGGAGTTCTTCAGTTGCTTATCAAGGGTTCAGCAATAGTGGCAAGCATCCTTGAAAGTCAGCTGGCCTGTCACTACTGATATTCCCTTGCTATATGCAGCCACAGGACAGGAGAATATCGGGGGTGTTCTAAGCCTCACCTTTAGTTCAAATGAGGCCAGGAGGATGAGAACAGAAAGACAGACAGGCCTCCACATGCACTAAATGCATGTCCTAGAACACGACCCAGAATCCTTTGCAACACATTGGGGTTCCCAGGCAGATGTGCTGAGGCTCCTCACAAGCAAGCTGCTACAGAAAGGATGCAAGGATAGAAAATTTGAAAGCCATGGCTCTAAAGCACAAAGAGGGACACCCACTTACAATGTACCGGTATGCCTCTTCTAGCAGCCAGACTCAACTGTAAACCAAAAGTATACAGAGAAACTCTATCCAGCTGTACAGCTACTTGAATGCACCAATGCCAAGGCCTATGACAAATGACTTCCTCCAAAATGTCAGAGAGAAACATCTACAGATATTAAGTGTAGCTCTTTAGAAGAGATGCCTCTGATAGCCACAGCTCAGAGATGTGCTATGACCATTGCAGAAATCACCACCGCCGGTAAGCTGTGGCTACATTTATGAATTGCTCAGGTTACATGTGATGCTCCCCATGTGAACACCTGGCACATGTTAAGGGAAGATGTTGGGGCTTGGTTCAGTTGTGCATGTATGAAATCAGCCAATGTCCAGCCATTTATTCCCTCTGACAAGATAAACAAGTTGGATTCAACTTCACTCATTTTCATCCTGACAAAACTACAGGACATTACTACGATGATGAGGCTTCTCTCTCTTCATATCCATCATCAGAAAGGCACAGCCTGTAGCTATATTTGCCTACCAGCCTCAGATGCTATTTTGGTCCTTCTGTGACATTTAAATAGAAATGCAATCATTGCCAACCACATAGCCAGGTTCCCTAGCTCCTAAGCCTCTATCTCTCGTCATCTCTCTCTGCTTCAACTACTTTTCTTCTAGTAATGTCATAATCATGTCAGTCCTGAGATATTTTCAAGGATATTTGGTTCACACATGAATGCAATGACTTGATTCCTCTATGCTTGATGACTGATAGCTGAATGTAGGGGTTTATGAGAAATTTGTTTCACTTTGGTTTTGCGTTTTGACCAGAACTTACCCAGTTCACACAAAAAAACGTGTCTGACAGCATGCGTATATTTGAAAGATGTGCATGAAAAAAAAGTGTACTTTTGAAAAAGTTGAGCCCACCTGGTCCTCTATAAACAAGGACACATGGTCACCTTAGGTCTTCTAGCAGAGTAACATCATAGAGCTACATTTCAGTAAGAAAACAACATTGTTGATTCGTCACCAAGGTCAGGAGAATCATGGAAGAAAACTGGCGCAGCACTGGATTTGATCACAATACAAGTTGTGGAATCTGGCTTCCCATTTTACACCATCAAATGGAGGACCAAAAATGCCAAGTAGTTTTCCCCACTCTTAAAAAAAAAAGTACTACCAATTCCTATGGACTAGCAAAACCAGTCTTCTTGACTTTTTCCCTGTTTCCAACTTCCTTATACTTACCAACTGCCAATCAGTGTTGCCTGAATTCCACTCCTACTACTCCTCCAGTTAAAACAGACTCCCTTGGGAGGCACTGTTAAGTGATAATAGGCTTTACCCTGTCTAATTAGCTTTGCCCTGTCCATTGATGCAGAATAGAGGAACTAATACATTGACAGCACAATCCTATCATGTCTACTCAGAAGTAAATCCCATTGAATCCAATGGCCTAATTCCCAAGAAAGTGTGTATAGGATTGCAGGCTAAATGATTTATTAGATTTGCGTATGAAGATATTTGCTCAATAATTTATTCTGCTTGGGGTGAACTCATGACATTTAAGTGTACAGTAAACTGAAGTTCCTGCATTTTCACAATTCATTATTTCATACTGGGAAAGTCCGTAAATTGGAGTTATTGCCTTTACTACTTTAACTGCAACTTTACCCACACAGCTCCATTCCCTGATGTCATTTTACTTGCATGAACATGAGAGGTTGTGGATTTCAGCAGCAGTAACTTATGTAATCTCCAAAGTGGCAGAATATACCTTCCAGATTGTGAAAACTGCCAACAGGGATATCCACAAGCCCCCAATTTATGTGTTACATTGCACTTGCAAGTGCATCATTACCATGAACAGTCAAAACCAACATATGAACCAGCTGCAAGATTAAAACATCTTCTAACTGAAAACAATGGGCACATTCACACTAGAAATTCACATATATGCTGATGGGGCCTGAGCTGGCAGTGACTGACCAGGAAAGGGATCTTGGAGTTGTGGTGGACAGCTTGGTGAAAACATCGACCCAGTGGGTGGCTGCTGTGGGAATGGCAAATTTCATTTTGGGGATCATTAGGAAAGGAATAAAAAAATAAAACTGCCAGTATCATAATGCCTCTACATAAATCTATGGTGTGACCACAGTTAGAATACTGTGTGCAGTTCCAGTGACCGCACCTCAAAAGGGATATTATGGAAAAGGTGCAGAAAAGGGCAAGCAACATGGAATTCCTGTATAAGGATAAATTACAATGTTTGGCACTCTCTAGCTTAGAAAAAGGAGAGCAAAGTGGGACATGAGAGGTGTATATGCAATTATGCATGGTTTGAAGGAAGTGGACAGTTTCTAGTATTTCATAATACTAGAGCCAAGGGTCAGCCAATGTAGTTGAATGGTGGGTCATTCAGCAGAGACTAAAAGAAGTACTTTTTCACACAGCGCATAGTAAAACAATGGAATTTGCTACCACAAGTTGCAGTAATGGCCACCAATTTGGATGGCTTTAAAGGGGAACAAATTAGACAAATTCCTGGAAGATAAACCTAACAGTGGCTACTACTCCTGGTGGCTCCAGTATCAGCAACACCAATTGCTGGGGAACATGGGCGGGAGAGGAAGCACTCGTATCCTTCCCTTGGGGTTCCCACATACATCTGGTCGGTCACTGTGGGAAACAGGATGCTGGACTACAGAGGCCTTTGGCCTGGTGCAGCAGGGATGTTTCTTATGTTTTTGAAAATGGGAATCAGTTTGACTGCCATTGCTTCTCTCTAAGAAAGCCTGTGCCCTGTGGGTTTTTCAGGAATGTGGATTATTTCAACACCCCTACAATACAAGAGTGACTTCTAAGGTTCCACAGGAGAAGTGATAACACTCAGGGCCAGCTACATGTTTTCTTAAGCACATAATTGGCAACTGTGCACATGCTTTTTTCTTCTTCTTTCATAAATAGTAGCTGTGGAGGAGGGGCTGAACAGGATTGGGACTACAACATGAATGTGTGTGTGTGAGAGATATGTCATTAGCCACCGTCTTCAGGTTTCCCTGTCCCCTCTGAGCTTAGCTGCAATCCTCACAGCAGCTGGGGGTGAAGAGGAGATGGATTTCCCCAGCAAGGATATTGTTGTGTGTATTTTGGGGTGGCCTTATTTTGAATGGGCAATTAAGATCCATTACCTTTGAAAGGACCTACTCCAGATGGAGATATAAACTGCCCAAACCAGTTTGTTGATATGGATCAACACAGCTGTCTGCATGTTTGGACTTTCCTTGGAGGCGTGGCTGGGGAGACTGTCATGATGAGCCCCTGCACTTCAACATTTATCACTATACCACTGGCTTAACTGAGTGTATAATTTGGCCCTCAGTCTCATTTAAACTCAGTTTAGATTTGTAATGTAAATGCTTATGCAATGATACTAAAGGAGACATCATCTGCAGTTGGCTTTGTGAAGTGCATGGATTGATCATGGTTTGGTTTTTCAGTCAGTCGGAATGTGCTCGGGCTTTGTATACAATTAACTGAAGCGTTATTAGCATAGTAATGAAAGCTTGCCACAATTACAGAACCCTTCTTTTACAAGACTATCAAGGGTTTGCAAGGTCAGACCATAAGCGTGCAGAGAAGTGTAGCAACTCAGCATTGACACAAGTGAGAAAAAGCTTGGATGGTTTCTGGCTCCATCTCAAGATATGAACCTTTCTGCTATCTTCCCACACAGTCATTTTCACCTTCCAGGTTAGCACTAGAAGGCCATTGAAGGAACAGTTTGGGATCAAAGTTAATACTGTATGTACATCTGAATCCCACACATCTAACCGTTCTAGAGAAGTAATTGCAAACAGTTATGGCTGTAATTAAATTAATAGATTATCTCTCAGCTCCTTCTCAAGTGGTTTTTACAGTGGCTTGGCATGTGCTACCATGCCTTAACTTTCAGAAGCATCACAAAAACGGGCAAGTATGATGCTAGAGAATCACGTCTGCTTGCTCTCCTCCCACCCCATTTAAAACATTTCTATCTTTGTTCTGCATCTCCAGTGCATAATATGATGGAAAGAAATGCAAGCAGATGGCCCAAAAACCTATCTTCACTGCTCTGAATAAAATGGTATGGGTTCTTCTCCCTGTCAACAAACAGTACCTCTCAAATTACTATTAACATGACAAATCTGCCTTCGCTGTGTTGCAATTTCCAGCTCGATCCACATGCTTTTTGGGTGCTGATTGGGTAGTAGTTATGCAAAGTGCATAAAGTTACGCAAATGGCACGAATAGTGCCATTTGCACAAATATCCTTAGTGTTTTTTAAAAATGTGCAAACTGCGGCCCGTCTTAGAGACAGAAGTCCACGGAAAACCCCCCAACTCAGCCCATCTCTGATCATTGTATCGGAAGTGGGCAGAAAGTCCGTCAAGCTCAAACAAGCCAGGACTTCCCAGCATCAGCACATCCCTAGTTTATGCAGTATGCCTAGTCTTTATGTGTCTTTATGGTCATCATATGTTGACCATCTTCTTAAGCCTGTTTTGTAACAAGACTTAAAGGCAGGGAGCATGTAGAAGGAAACTGTTAATGCCCTTAATCCCTCAAACCAGGGTGGGCTAACACATCTAAATTACATCGATTGGCCAGAGGATAGTTGGAGTGGACCACAAATTGCTTGCTGAACAAGAATCTGCCCTGGGGGGGCCTTGCTACTCAGTCCATCCTGACTGATTGTAAATAGTGATGGTGCCAAACTTCAGAAGTAGGTTTGGAAAGGGGAAAATGAGGAAAACACTGAGCCATTGTGAGCCAAGCCCAAACTCTCCCCAACATTTGGGTCAGGCTCAGTAATGACTTTGCCTGGCACCAGCTCCCTGGTGCTGGTCCCTTGCCTTCTCCAAGAGGAAAGTGATGAGGAGGTGTTGCAAGCAGCAGTGAAGGCCTTATCTTTAAGACCTGGATGATCACATGGAGTGTCAATGCCATGGATCGTCATGGGGAATCTAGTTTATATAGGGCCTCCTAGCTCAGTCTATTGAGTCGAGGGACATTGTAAAACACACTGTTCATTCTTCACTACCTGAAAGATGAGGCCCACTGTTCCCTTTTTCAAAATGTATGTCTTGGGAAGGAGAATCAGTAGAAGTGTGGTCTCCAAGGCTACTATTTTGACCCTGAAAGGGAGCCTGAGGGAAAAAAAGCAATACTTTCCTCTGACTGTTCTGCATGAAATCATGGAAAGACTGACCCAATTCAATATAAGGATGGGGTGATTACATCCATCCCTCATTGTAAATACCTAACTATTCACCTCATCTATGGCAAGTAAAATAAGCCTCCAGGCAGCTAGGCAAAGAAGGTTGTAAATTGGAAAATAGTTGCCTTCTTGTTGTTTTGAGGCAGTGGATATGCCACAAATGATATGTGCGTGATCAGTCTGTGCTGTAAATGTTTTTGTGAGCTAGCAACAAGGGGGTGGTGTCCATAAATTCATATGCCAGCTCACCGGTGCAATTTTCTCTGCACTTCCAGCTCCTTTCCACAGAGGTAAGAAGAGGTGCTTTCCCTACAAGTTGGGCTTTTGCAGAATGTGTGATCAGTGTCTCACAGCTCCTTTTGCTGTCTTCAGCAAAAGCCTCACAGAAAGGGAGAGCAACAACCCCTTCTTTCTTGCATGGAGAACTTGGGGGAGGAAGCATGGGGTACTTTCGCTCCTACCATTGGGCCTGTGCAGGAGATAGCAGCCATAGCAGTGCGATGCTGGTAGTGCTTTATGCAAAGCCCAACTTTTGCAGGAGGGAAACAATCCCCCACACACATACACACACCTTTTCTTTGTAGAGTAGCGTAGGGGCCATTTATCTCCCTTCCTGTCAAGCTTTTGTGCAAAGCGGATGCTGCTTGTACCTTGTGCAAAAGCCCAGGAGGACAAACACTCCTCTATATCCCTATATCCCTCCAAATTCTCTGCTCATGCCACACAACTCAAGGACAGGGCACTTGCAACCTCAAGTAAATCCAGCATGGCTAGCAACATTGACTCCTCAGGTGCCAAAAGAGTGACACAGTGCAATGTCAACTGTCCTCACCTCCCCCCCAATTGTGTGTGTGTGTGTGTGTGTGTGTGTGTGTGTGTGTGTTCCATATGTTTGTATGTATGTATAGTGAATTGATGGAAGGCAAAGTATCTTCACCACTAATTAACTGCTGCCAACAATTTATTATGTTGCCAAAAATTCCTTAATTTTACTTTATGCAAAGGTTAGCTCCAGACACCTAGAATGCTTTCCTGGTACACTGTCGATATAAAAATGGTCCAAGCTGCTCCACACTGGCATCCAACAAGTATCTGCAAGTTACTTAACTCATATATTGCCTTGCCTGAATGTCTCTCTAGCACTGAGTGCATTAGTTTGCAGCTTGACACAAGCTAAATAGTTGCATGGGAAAGCATTCAGTGGGTTTGTTCACATTTATTTATTTATTTTCTATACTGCCCAATAGCCAAAGCTCTCTGGGCGGTGTACAACAATAATTAAAAACAAACAATAAGATACAGTTAAAATATAAATAATAAAACATTATGATTTTTTTTAAAAAAAAACGATTTAAAAGTATCTCTAAAACAAGTTAATAAAACACGACCCCAAAAACAGTTTACCACCCCACCATATACCATTTAATTGTTAAAAGCCTCAATGTAGAGGGCAGTCTTAACCTGGTGCCGAAAAGATAATAGAGTTGGCGCCAGGCGGGCCTCAGGGGGGAGGTTGTTCCACAGTTTGGGGGCCACCACAGAAAAGGCCCTCCCCCTTGTCGCTGCTCTCCGAGCCTCACATGGAGGTGGCAGTCGGAGGAAGGCCCCAGATGTTGAACGTAGTGTACGGGTAGATTGTGGTTGGGAGAGGCGTTCTATCAGGTATTGTGGTCCCAAGCCATGTTATGGATCAGTTATGGATCAGTTATAGTTTCGGGTCCAATAAAGCGGGACCTTGGCTGAAACCAGGAAAGACCTGATGGGGAGACTTGCCACCACTCAGTCTTGAAAGATGCTCCGATTCCTTTGATACCTCCATGAAAAGGCCTCATTTACTGGGAGTATCGTTTTTTTTCCATCATTGTAGAAGTGCTGCAGGCGAAACTGCACCTGTAGCTGTTGGAAGCAAGAGAGATCCCTATAAACTAACTGTGAAGCACCTGGGGAAAATATATGTAGACACAACCAATCTTTATACATATCAGCCAATAACCTTTCCTATCTGCCTGATTAATACTTCTGCTATTGAACTCATGTCCTACTTGTGGGCTTCCCACAGGCAGCTGGTTGGCCACTGTGTGAACAGAACACTGAAGCAGATAGGCCTTTGATGTGATTCAGCATGGCTCTTCTTACGTTCTTATGCTACACAACAGGATTTGGTCGAGTGAAATGATACCTCCTTCCCTAGAATGCACCTGATTCTCTGGGATCAACAATAATAAATGCTTCCTTTACTAAATATCTTCCCACCATGCATGGGAACCCTCTGAATCCACAAACTCAGCCTTAGCTCAGTGGCAGAGCAAGTGTTTTTCGTGCAAATCCCAGGGTCATGGAATCATAGAATGTAGAGTTGGAAGGGGCCTACAAGGCCATCGAATCCAACCCCCTGCTCAATGCAGGAACCCAAGTCAAAGCATCCCTGTCAGATGGCTGTCCAGCTGCACCTTGAATTGCCTACAGTGTTGTAGAGCCCACAACCTCCCTAGGTAGTTGGTTCCATTGGCGTATTGCTCTAATAGTCAGGAAATTTTTCCTGATGTCCAGGTGGAATCTGGCTTCCTGTAGGTCAATCCTCCAGTCTGAGAACTCCTGCCTGAAACCCTGGAAAGCCACTGCCAGGCAGCTAGACCAACCTTACCCAACCTGGAGTCCTCCAGAAGTCTGGTACTACAGCTCCCATCCTCACTGATCACTGGCCATGCTGGCTGGGGCTGATGGGAGTTGTGGTCCAACACACCTGGAGGACACCATGTCAGAGAAGGCTGCTGATTGCAATTGGACAATCCGTGATGGATCCAGATTGTTGAGGACCCTTAGGAAAACACCCTCCATGGGCCCCCTCCCTCAGCAAGTCTATCTTCTCATTGCCATTGTCACCAGTCGCTATTGTTCCTCTTTCTCATCATTGCTACCACCTGCTTGGTGACAGAGATCCAGTGAGCAAGTAAACAGTGGCATCTCCTGCTCCTCCTTCTCAGCCCCTCTGGGCCAGAGCGAGAGGCAGGTGAAAAGCAAGTTGCAATGGTGAAGAGGAGGGGCAGGCCTGCTGAGCCCTTGTGAGTGAGCCCTTTCTGGGGTGTGGGCCCTCGGCAGGTGCCCGACCATGCCTACCCTTGATACCAGCCCTGTAGACAGTACTGGACTGGATGAAAGGGAAGATCTAACTCTGTCTCCCAGTACAGGGAAACTGCACAAGAACACGAAGGTTTTTATACAGTGCGAAAATGAAAAGTCCAAATGTAGCACAACAATTTTTCCCTGAATGTGAATTTTTTTTTTTTTAATGGACATGATCTAGCCAAAACTTAGCACATTTTATTCCCATTTATTTCAACAGAAGAATCAGATTCAAAGCCTCCAGTTCCACTTATAGCATCTGATGAAGTGGGCTGCCTGTAACCCACGAATGCTCATGCTAATTTATTAAAATATCTGAACAACTAAAACACTTAGGGTGCAGTCCTATGCAAGATTAGGCAACTCCCAGCATGCCCCAGCCAGCTATGCTGGCTGGCTGGGGCATGCTGGAAGTTGTAGGCCTTTTTTTTCTATCTAACCTTGCATAGGACTGCACCTTTAATCTATATGAGCACTACACTTAACCCCTGACTCTGTAAACAGAAGACTAATGCGGTTATACTATATTATTATTAACAGGAGAAGCCTTAGGTACCTGGAGGTGAAATATGCTTCATCTTGACAGGATTGTATTTCAGCATTTTAAGCCTTCAACCAAGATTGTACCCAACACTTTAAAAGGATGCAGGAGGTGAAAATAGATCTCCCAAGTAATGTAGAATCACAGTTCTCTAGTTTAGTATCGGGGGTTTTTGGGGGGGGGGTGTTGAAAAAAAATCTAGCATTGAGGGACTAGCTGGATTATGCCACACTTACAAATTCGAGCTGCAACACAGTTTTGCCTAAGGTGTAATTCGAAAAGAAATTGGAAGATTCTTTTCAGGTGAAACATCTGAGGGATTTTGAAGGAAGCTAAAGGTAAGACTAGCAAGATTCCTCAGGGAAATTTCAAATGTTCTTATCAACCACTAATTGAAAATAATTTGAATTTATATTGGAGGGAAGGAGGGAAGGGAGCCCTGAACAATTCTTTACAGTGGTTTGTGGTAGCATCCCTCAGGCCTTTCTTTTCATAGAGAAAGAAAACACCAACTTCCGCCTCACATGCTATTACTGATTCTAACCCCAACCAAACTTTTCCTCATACCCTCCCCATTTCATCAAGACAGTATCTTTTGATTTAGGGTACTGGGGTCATGGGAAAAACACCTCAAAGAGGGGAATGGCTACACAGCAAGAAAGAGAATTCTCAGTCCTGTATCTAGAACCTCTGAGCATGCATAAAGTGCATTTATGTCAATGAACAGCAGCAAGGAGTAAGTGCAAATCTGAGATCTGGAGGAAGGGCTAATCATCCATGATCCCGGAAGTAAACATCACATATGTTTAGTAACATTTGAGGCTTTAAAAGTTGGTTTGTGTGTGTATGGAGGGGGTGATAACAGATCCATAACTGAACTGAAATAGAATCCTGAGAAATTTCCAGAGTAGGGCAAAAAAATTCATGAGATCTTTCAGCTGTTGGAGGAAAAGCAACTAAAAATGAAATTCTACTGGTAGCTTCCACATATCTGTATTTACAAATTTAAAGATCCATTACATTAAGGAGTTTTTGTTTTGTTTTTTTAAGAAAGCATATTGTAAATTTAGATTGCTACAGCGGAAGGCAGAATTATTTGAATGTGCTAGTTTGCCTGGATATACTAAAGTTTAGTGTAATCCTGTGCACCCTTACCTGAGAGTAAATCTCGCTGGACTCAGTTCAGAGTAAATGTGCACAGGACAATGCGGTCAATCTTATAAGCCAAGAAGCATCATGGGAAGTTTGGAGGCAAAGAATGCAGATCCACCATGTATTGCCACTGAGTACCTTCCATTTTGTTGGAATGGGGCTTGTGAAGGATTCGCACACAGCTCCCCTTGAATGAATGGACTGGAGTTTGTACCATAGCAGCACTCGCTGATTCCACCAGAGAATACTTTGCTTCATCTGAAAATTGTATTTTCATCTTTCTGTATGCATGTTAAAGCACGAGAGCACACACGCACACCATTCTCATTAGAGTATTTAGAGGTCAAAATCAATGGACAAGCACATATCACTAAATATTAAAACATGAGACCCAGCATGAGCCATACACAAATTGTGCAGTTGGCTGGAAATGCCACCTAATCCCAGATTAATTAAAGCAGTGTTCTCAAACTCCTGTTGTGTTTAGGGAGTGAGGAGTATAGGACAAGCAAAGTATGAAGAAAATAGCAGGCAGCGTGGCTAATCTCAAAGACTTCGGAGCTTTTGAGCTGCATAAATCAGAGCGACTTTTTGAATAGCCTCATAAAACACAATATCATTGCCATTCCGCTCACGGCTTTTGAGTTCTTCCTACAGCATACAGATCATTAGGAAACTTCTAAGCAATCAAGTAATGTGAATCTGATGAAATTATTCAATCAATGCATAGGCTCAAGAAAGCGGCATAATGCAGAATCACATAGTTTCGATACATTTCCTCCTCACTCCTCTCCCAAAAAAAACAGCACAAAAACCTTCCCCCCCCCCTGCTTAATATGCACGCTAAGAAAAATTACAGAAGAGGTGACTGGCTTCAACATTTTGATAAGCATGCTTAATGTAGTCTTTCTGAACTGCCTGCTCTCGTCCATAATATTCAAGTCAGCAGAAACACATGAACTATGCCAGCCTTCTCAACAATCAGAGAAACATAGCCTGTAACATGTATGCTCTAAAAAATAATCCGAGTGTGCATTGATCAGAGGAGGGTGTGCATTTGGTAGTGAAAAGATCATCTATATTCAGTTTAATGCAAACCCCTAACCGTTTTAACCACAGCTCTTGGCATCCATTCCTGTTGTGGTTGGCTAATAGTTTGACTATGAAGACACGGCACACATTCTAAGAAGGCAGCCTTCATGATAAATGTATAAATAAAAATACTCTTTATGAAGCTGGGCAAATCAACTATTGTTAAAGAGGAGATACACAGCAGTTACAATTCTATTGGTGAATTTCCCTCTGGCCTGCCACACACACACACACACACACCTCTGTATGATATGTTTAATGTTTAATTTTAGCACACTTTAGAAGTGTGATGACACTGAGAAATAATCAGTGTTTTTCCCTCTTTGGATTTGGAACAGTTATAATACCTGCTTCTTCAGTATTTCCCCCCTCCAGAATGTTTAACTTCCTTTTCTTCACTGCCTTTGAAAACCCTAGTTGGGAAGCAGTGTAATTTGTCCAATGATTTTCATCCTCCCTCTATACTTAAAGCAAAACAGAAACAACCACTTCTTGCTTGAATTTATTTTCTGAAAAATAGGGTTTCATGCAACACACACACACACACACACACACACACACAAAGCCAGAATCATATCTCACAACTTGGGAGTTGGAGACTGGAGGGACATTTCTCTATACTGCTGCATTTAGCTACTGACCCAATTTAACATGAAATTGTTGCTTATTTCAGGCTACTTATTTTCCATACCCTGAAAATAAATCTTTAAAAAAGAAAGGGAGGGAGGGAGAATGAGCGCTCTGGATGACAATTATCAATATGCCAGTTTCATGGCAACATAAAGCCATCTATAAAAAGAGCCAATCCCCTTGTCAAATGTACTAATTGTCTTTCCAAATGAAATTAATTGTCTGAGAAGCCACTTTGGATCTCCCCTGCTCCCTTTTCGAAGCAAATGTACTTTTGTTGCTGGATCTAACCACCAATGGGTTTTGGGGTGTGTGTGTGTGTGTGTGTTTTAAAAAAAATTAAAATAAATTACATAGCACTGTATTTGCCAGTTATAAATAATTAAACTGGGCATCCAGTAAACATAAATAGCAATTAATGTGAAGAGAGGCAGGGAAGGAACTGTTTGATGCGAAACCACAGCGCAACAGTGCATGCAACTGTTTGCTTAGTGAAAAGGGAAGACGGGAATCTCTCTGCGCCAGGAGTTTTCCTTCACAATCCAACTATTCATTGGTGGAAATCATTGTTCAAGTACACAGGGACTTGTCCCAAACCTTCCTCCAATGGAGAGGCCTGTAACTTTGCCTGGTTGTAACAAAGCACACCCTGTCCCGCAAAGGACCGTTTCCAGTAAGTTTGCAACCTCAACAACTGCAACAACAACAACAACAAAAATGCCTTGAATAAATCATACACGATCTCACTTCTAGGGGAAGTCGGATGCCGAGAACGACACTCGCTTGTCTAATATTCAATGACCCAGGCAAGTAAAGGGATGGCATATAGCACCCTCTATAGATGTCTCCCTTCCCTCAGAAACCAGGCCAACAGCTACACCCTGGGGGGGGGGGGATCTCTGAGCAAGAACAGTGGCAAAGCGCCCAAACCCTAGTGATTACAACCACCCCCATCTCCAAAAGCATGGATGGATTTCTTAGTCCTGATGATCCTCTTTGCTGAAACGATTTGCATTATGATCAATGTTCGGCAGACATGTTTACAAAGGGGATATCTCTGAAGTGGGAAAGGCCCAACAGAGTCACCAAGTTGGCTGGGCAGGACGGCTGGCCTTGGAGCAGCAAGGAATTTGGTCTTGGCTCTGGAGCAGCCAAGCATGATCCCTCTTTGTACCTTTACCACAGGATGTGCCAGAGAGATTTGGGGGGGGGGGAGGGGAGAGGCTTTCAACTCTGACCCGAGAGCAGCATCCCACTGCTCGCTCGCTCTCCTGCCCTCACCTCCATCTGGCCAGCAGGGGGGGGGGGACACTGAGGTTTCTCTTCCTCTCTCCGCACCCCCACCCCCAGCAGCAGGTTTGTATTGCTTCCTCCTGAAAGCCCAGCACCCCTGCTGGATCCATCCACGCTCTCGTGCACGGCCTGCGTGTGCTGCTTGCAAAGCACTCCTGCGAAGAATGACCCCGGCCCCACAACCACCACACACGAGTCCTTAATTATTTTGTTAAGCAAATATATCCCCACCAGAGATTCTTTTCTTTTCTTTCCCTTTCTTTTAAGGAGGGGAATGGCAGATTTGGAGGATCCTCTCGCTTTGGCGGGGAAACAAACAAACAAAAAACCGGGGCAGTGGGTTTTTTGCAGGGATTCTGAACTGGTGGTGGTGATGCAGCTCGATCCTTCTCTCCCCCTCCCCCTTTTCCTGCTTTTTCTCTCCAATGACTGGAGAGACTGTGGGCTTCAGGCTGAGCCTGCTGCAGATAGCTCTGTGAATCATAATCCCCTCCCCCCCCCATCCTTCCCCCCCCCCCGCCGCCTCACTCCTCCTCTCCGCCCCTCCCCTCCGCGCGTTCAAGTCCCCGTGTGGCCGTCAATGCTGCTGCCAATAGGTGGGGCCCAAAAGCAGCTTCGGGAGAAGTAGAAAGGGGTGAGAGACTGGGGGAGTGCGGGGGGGGGGGTATCCCTTAACCCTTGCTGTGCTGGTAAGCAGGCAGGCAAAGAGCGGGTCTTCCCACCCCAAAAAGGATCATCATCCCCATCCGGCAAGGAGGTGAGGACTTCAAGGAGGCCTTATATCCCAGACCGCCGATCGCGGGCTTCCAGGCGGCGGGGGTCTGGGTGGTGGGATCAGAGAGAGAGAGAGAGACGGGACGCTGTTCCCGCATCGTCGCCTGCCGCCGGAGGGAGGTGAAAATCCGAAGGGCTCCTCCTCTTTGCAAAGATCTGCTTGGCCGAAATGAAAGAGCTCACGTTGCCAAACCACCTGTTCCTCCAAGGGGGGGGTGTAACGTGGGGGCATCCGTGTGTGTGTGTGTGTATGTGCGCGCGCGCGCGCGCGGCAGGCTGTGTAGGCTTGCGATCACGACAATGTGCCGGGGATATACTTCAGGCTTTCCCTGCTCGGGTACTACTACGGTGGCCGCGGGAAGCCGAATGGAGAGAAAATGAGCCGATCGAGGCGAGCCACAGGGTGCAAAGCAAACTCTGGCTGTTTACCATCATTTCCCCCTTCCACCGCTGCGAAAGAGAAAGTGTGGCGGGGAGAGACGCTAGGGAACACCACCACCACCACCATCACCCCCGCCGGCCCAAATCACACATACACATGCCCACTGCTAAGAGGCTCGAACCGACATTGAGATCAGATCCATGCAACAAAGGTTCTTATTCGAGAGAGATCGGTCCGTTACGCAAGGCAAAGGCAAGGCAAGGCAGGGGGGGACAGCTCAAGATTAAAGGAGAGGGAAAAGGCTGCAAAGGCAAACCAGCAAAGTAGGCAGCTGCAGGAGGCGGAGGAGCAGCAGCAGCTCCGGCTCGTCTTACCGATATGAATGATCGAATCTGCCAGCGCCGCTTCCCAGGTTCGAGTCCAACACACGGACACAAGCAAAGCGAAGGAAAAAACTTCCATCTCCTGCGCTTCGGGCAAGCGGGGAGGAGGAGGAGGAAGAGGAGGGGGCCAGGAGGTTAGCGATAACCAGCGACGAGGGCGAAGGGAGCCAGAGAGAGACAGCGAGAGTTTGAGTTTGAGGGCGCCGCTTAAATCCCGCTCGGTTGGATCCTCCCGAAAAGAGCCGCAGCTGGTTGCAAGTGGGAGCCGATCCAGTCTGGTGGGGAACCTTCTCGCTACGAGCCCCGCGTCACTTCGGGGGGCGGCCGGGCATCACCAGAGTTGCGGGGAGTTGCTGCAGCAAATCCATCGAGCACCCCCCCCTCTCCCCGCCGCGCGCCCCTTCTCCTCCGGAGATGTCAATGGGGCAGCAGCTTGGCGCGCTTCTGTGTTCATCACATCCTCCTCAGCCTTTTCTGATGATTTTTTAAAAAAAAAAATCGTGGGGAAAAAAGAGGGTTATTTTATTTTCCTCCGGCGGCGATCCGCACAGGCAGGTGCCCAGCGCGCTGCTCCGGCACAGCGACTTGCAACCCGCAAACCGACCAAGCCTGCCAGTCCGCTCACCCACACCTCAACAAACACCCCGGGGTGCGTGGGGGGGGGGGGATAAGAAGGAAGAACAAGAAGAACAACTCTCTTTCCTTTCAGATCTCCAGGCGAGTGACCAGATCCCTGCAAAGTATGTGTGGAGGAGAGCACGCTCCGTCTCCAAGCTCCCCCCCGCCCGCCCGCCACGCTCCCAAAAACCCAAAGTGAACTTCAAAGCAATGCAGCTGAGAATGCAGAACTGGCGGGGGGGGGGGTGCCAGAGGAAAGCTTGATCTCCCCCTTCCAAAAAAAAAAAGAAAGAAAAAAATGGGGGGGCGGGAAGCGATGATTGCCTTGCTTTTCTCCTCCCCGCTGCACCTGGGGGGGGAGGGGGGCGAGCGCTGCGAAAACGACTCTCCAACGTGGTCACCCGAGAAAGCAGATCTACGGAGCTGTGGATTGAGCAAGGAAGCAAAGCGCGGCAGCGGCAGCGGCGAAAGATTTGCGATGATGTTCTTCTGCAGTAGCGGCGGCGGCGGCGGATTCCAGCCCGAGGAGGCGTTTTGGAGCTTGCTGGCTTGGTGGGATGCAGCGAGAGAGAGAGAGAGAGAGAGAGAGAGAGTCCCCTAGCTGCTGGCAAGCCCCGCCGCTAGCCAGCACGTTGCTTAGAAATGGATCACCTAAGAGAGAGGGGCGAGCAAGAGATAAGTGCTATCAGCCAGAGAGAAAGAGCGAGGCGGGAGGGAGCGAGAGGCAGCCCCTCTCCTCTTGTCGACCACCACCTCCCCCTATCTGGAGGGTGAGGGAGAGACCACGTAGAAGAGCTCCTCTGGTAAATTGGGGTGGGGGGGAGAGATCTTCCGCTGGAACTGGGTGGAAGGCAAAAGCCCCCCCCCCTTTATTTATTTATTTTTTAAAAAATGGGGCATGTCTTTGGTCGTAGTTTAGAGAGCGCGATGGATATTCCACCTGGGCATGTTTAACCTTGTACCTCCACCGCACATCTCTCCTTCTGTGAAAAAGTGAGTCAGGGAGCATGGCTTACAGAGGGAAAGCAAGAGGTGGGAGGGGGGGGGGAGAGAAGGTATCCAGGACGCCTGATTCCAAAGGGAGGCAAAACCAGAGACCCAGCGAGCTATTAATACGAGCTTAATTATCAACGTTTTTGATGAGATTTGCTCACAATGGACTTTTAATAACGGTGGGGAATTACTCTTGGGAAAGGGGGTGGGGGGACATAATCCTGGGGAGAAAGAAAGGCGATGGATGCTTTTTCCACCCTGAAATTGTGGCCTGAATAACTCCTGGCTGGAGTCTCACCGCATGGCACAGAAGTGTGTCAGTTAAGCTAGTTTTCTAGTTTGGAATCCATATAGCACAGAAGGGTGGGGAAATAAAAACCCAACAGGATTCCCTGTAGGTTGTCAGCCCCCAGACACACACAGATATGAACATGAGAAGAGCCCCTCTGGATCGGATGGAAGCTTGACCTAATCCAACATCCACATTCCCCACAATCATCAACCAGATGCTTATGGGAAGCCCGCAAGCGGGACAGGGACTGGTATTAAGATCCTAGAGCAGAGGTGCAGAGCCTCAGTCAGGCCCAAGGGCCAAATTCAGCCCTCCAGAAGGCCCCACCCCCATCCGATATGCTTCCTCCAACCATCAATTGCTTGGTGGTTTCCTGGCTTTTGTGCAGTTGTTTCACCCCTCATTCTAAACAGCTGAAATGCCTCATCTAAAGCTTACAGGTGGTAGAGCAGTGTTCTCCAACCTTGGGTCCCCAGATGTTTTTGGCCTACAACTCCCAGCATGCTCCAGCCAGCTATGCTGGCTGGGGCATGCTGGGAGTTGTAGGCCAAAAACATCTGGGGACCCAAGGTTGGAGAACACTGTGGTAGAGCTTTAAGTTAAATATGCTAGTATTTTTGGCCCTGCCCCTTTGGCCTCACCCACCACTGGAATGTGGCCCCAGACAATGTCTCCGAAATAGAATTCAGCCCGTGGGCCGTAAGAGGTTCTGCGTTGTTGTCCTTCTCCGCCTGCTGAGAGGAAGGTCTACTGGCAAAGAAAGGAAGTCTGCAACGTTCAACAGCCCCTCAGCTGTCCTTGCTGGGAGGTTAGGATTGCTCCCTTCAGCTGAAATCCTTTCCACACTTACCTGGAAGTAAGTTCCATTGAACACTGTAAGATGGATTTCTGAGTGGGCATACATAGGATTGCTCTATAATGTTCTAAAGTCCTGGAGGAAGAGCTGACACCAATTTATTTCTATTGACTTTTTAAATTAGTATCCACTGACAGCCTTATCCCACATGAATTTGCCTTTTTTGCTTTTCAAGCTGTCTAACCTTGTGGTGGTGAACTCCATAGGTCAGCCTTTCCTACCCTGGTGGCCATGCTGGCTGGGGGATGCTGGGAGTTGTAGCTGAACACATCTGGACGTCGCCAGGTTGGGGAAGGCTGCCATAGGTTAAGCATGTAATGTGTGAAGTACCGTACTTCCTTTTGTCGGTCCTGGACCTCCCACCATTTAGCTTTGTTGGATGTTCCCAGGATCTCTGAAGAGAGGAGAGAGAAGCTTTCACTACCCATTTCCTCCACACCATGCATACTTCTATAAACCTGAATCATGTCTGCCCTGCACTCTTTATTTTCCTAAACTAAAAAGCCCCAAAGGTGTTATTATGTGGAGGATGTTCTCCCATTGCCAGTGTTGAAGTAGGGTCCAACTGCCAGTCTGGTCAGCATCTGTACATGGAATGAAGGATGGACACAATCTTGTACTTCACTTCAGGCAGCAAAATGTTTTGGGCCAGCCTTGCAGCTCAATGAGAACTGAATATGCTCAATGGGCACAGAATGCTGAGTGCTGTTGGTGGTGGTGGTGGTGGTGGAGGGTGTATGGAATGGAGTATCTTGGGAAAGGGCATGGCTGGCTGGATCACTGAACGAGACCATTCCACTCTGCACATTTCATTGTAGGCCCTATTTGTTAATATAATTTGCCCATCTGATATGCTTCCTCCACAGAGATGTTACCAGAGCAGCAGAAGGCTGGCTAGATGATGGGGGAAATGGCTCCTATGCCTCTTCAATAATGTATCAGTTCTAAAATATAAGGAAAGAAAAACAGGCCTAAAAGAAGCCTTCTATGAGAGGTGTCCAGTTATTGACACAAGACACAATTATTGATGGAGGAGAAGGCTATCAATGGCTACCAGTCCTGATGGCTATATGCCACCTCCAGTATCAGAGGCAGTATGCCTATGTACACCAGTTGCTGGGGAACACAAGAGGAAGAGTGCTATTGTGCTCATGTCCTACTTGTGGGTTTCTCATAGGCAGCAGGTTGGCCACTGTGTGAACAGAATGCTGGATGGGCACTTGGTCTGACCGGAAGGCTCTTTATTTTCTTAAGAAGGTAGGTCCCCACAGATGATATACATATCATAGGTTTTATGATATGATATATGGGTTTATGATATGATCCTAGCCTGTCCAGGATCACATAATAAATGTAATTCTGTTGAGAGCCTCAGAAGCAATTAGATTTGGCTATTAGATTGGCGGGAGAACTATGGAATTCACTTCCACAAGATGAAGTGATGGCCACCAATTTAGAGGACTTTCAAAGGGGATTGGACAAATTCATGGAGGAGAAGGCTATCAATGGCTACTAGTCCTGATTGGCTCTATGCGTCCTCCAGTATCAGAGGCAGGATGCCCATGTACACCAGTTGCTGGGGAGCATGGGTAGGAGGGTGCTGTTGCACTCATATCCTGCTTGTGGGATCCCATGGGCAGCTGGTTGGCCACTTTGTGAACAGAATGCTGGGCTAGATGGACCTTGGACTGATCCAGCATAGTTCTTCTCATGTTCTTATTTTTAAGTGAGGGAGCTTTCAGATAAACTGCCCCCTACCTGAAAACATTCAAATGGTACCTCTCATGAGAGGACTGTGCTGCTTCAGCCTGAGGGCATTTGAATTGGCTCATTATCAACTAACATAAGAATTGGGCCTCAGTTTCTTCCATTTGTGAAAATGAAATTCAAAGGGATCCGCCCACAGGATTGGGTAAAGAAATCAGTCACTAAGTTTTAGCGATGGGGGTGAGGGATAAAATGTAAACATGGTTGCGGCCTTGGGGCTGTGGAATGAGGTTACTATGTTTACTGTCCCCCTCTTTGCTTTGGTGCATTAGTGGTGGTTTTCAAGGGCACTCCACCCAGGCTAAATTTTGGAAAAGGAAAGTATGTCCATCAAACAACATAGGAAAAGAAAAGCAGAAATTCAGGGAGACATCACACGCCTGGTCACTCCAAATAAGTAACTCCTCCCATTAAACAGCCACTGAAAACAGAATGTGTGAACAGCACTCCTTCAAAGAACAGCACTGCAGCCCATTCCATTTTCCACACATACCCATGTACCTCTTGTGTCCTTCCTAGATTTCTCCTTAAGCAGAGACCTTTATGGTAGAATTATGCTTTTGGCAGGCACTAAGCTAAGATCACCAGATTTATTGTGGATGTGACCTAAATTCTCCTATGGAAAATGGTTACTGCTTTAAATCACAGTCTCACCTAACCTGTGCCCTAATATTTTTACCTTTGAGGTAGGGGGTTGGCACAGAAAGTGCAAGTATGTTCCCGATGCTACAATAGATTGAAATCCTCTCAGGTCAAATGGAGATAATGTTGGCTGAAGTCCTTTATGTAGGGAATAGATCCCATTACTTGTATTTACATATTTTATTTAAGGCTAGCTGGGGAATGCTGGGAGTAGTAGGACTTTTTTCTGTCTAAACATGCATAGGATTGTGCCCTTAGTCCATTTATATCTCACCTTTCTTTCAGCTTAGAACTCAAGGTAATGTACATGGGGTTCCCATTCAAGCTCTGACCAGACTCAGACCTGCTTAACTTCAGTAAGGTGGCTATGCCATATGCCTTCAGACTATACTTAGTTGGGACACACTGAAGAGAAAATAGTTGGTACATACATTCCCACCTCTGTTGCTGCAGTCTTTAATGGATGCCTCCTATGCCAATGAAATATACCAGAATATTTATATTTATGGGTGCTTCCAGACAGATGGCTCCTACCGCCACCAATCAAAAGGCATTGTGGAGCTATTCAGTCTTTCTCCTTTTAACATTTTTTTTTTGAAACCTACTTAGAAAAAAGACAGAAGAAGTGGTTGGAAAACACAGGAGGGTTACAAATTGAAGATGACATTGACTGGGTTCAGGCAACATAATAACCCACACTCAAGGGTTGAGTGTGGGTTGTTGTTGAACCATGGATTGTTGTTGAAACATGGGTTATCATGCTGTTTGAACCCAGCCGAGATAACAAACCCTGGTGAACAACCCACAGTTCACAACCCAACAACAAACCATGGGTTCTCTTCATGGGTTGTTTGTGATTAACAAGCAATGGCTTGCTTGTTGGTGCAGCTGGGTTCAGACAACACAATAACCCATGGTTCAACTATAACCCACGTTTGGACAACAACCCACACTCAACCCATACTCAACCCTTGAGTGTGGGTTATCATGTTGTCTGAACCCAGCCGGCGTCTCTAGACCTCCTGTAAAATTCTGTGAACAAGGTAGGATACAGGAATGTGCAAATCAGCAAGTTTCAAGATTGTCCGGGTTCTCTGAATTCCACCTTGAAGCTTGTTCCAACTTGTGTCCATATCAGCTTGCAAGCATTGTGCTATTCTTTTCACATGAAAAGTTTTGTGTATCTTTGTGCACGTTACCCCAAATTTACACATCAATTGTGCACCTTTTTAATGTACACATTTCCTCCCATTGATTAAGGTGTGCCTGTGCACATTTTTCAAAGGTGCATATTTTTTTTCATACGAGTGTACACATTTTTCAAGCACATCTTTTCCTTCTGTGAATTACCATGGACTTTGACTGCAAATTGCGTTCAGGACCATGTTCAGATCGGGGGGGGGGGGGCGCAAACTGGGTATATTCTGGTAAAAAATGAACTGAAATTAATTGATCATACACCCCTGGTGGGGTGATGGCACAATAAAAAGCCTCATTTGAAAGCACCCTACATCTATATGTATGTATATATGAGAACCCAATCCACTGGGCAATAACCTTTCTAATATAAATATACAAGAATCATTTTTAAGATTGAGTCATTATGATTTCTCCACAAAAGAATTAACAAAATGTTAATTTGCTTCTTGGGGAAGAATGTAAGAGGAGTGCTCTTTTAACTGTGTACAATGCACAGTAGGTGGAGTACCAAATGTGATGAAACCCTTTTAGTAAACTCTGATAACTTTTTAATTCTCACTTTCATGCCAAGGGCTTTGATGCCTTATCTAAAAACAAGCTATATCCTCTGGCTGGTTTGAAGTGCCAGATAAATCCATACTAGATTAGTCATACTAAGGGGCGTGTTTCACAGAATTAACCACAGTAGTCCCCTTTGCCCTGAACCTTGGAAAATGTATGAGCAAAGATAGAGAGCCAGTGTGTTGTTGTGGTTAGAGTTCTGTATGAGGATTGGGGAGACCCAGGGTTCAAACCCTCACTTAGCCAGGGAGCTCACCAGGTGACCTGTGCCCATCACTGTCTCTCTCAGCCTATCTTACCTTGCCGGGTTGTTGTGAGGATAAAATATGTGGGAGGAGAATCATGAACACTGACTTGAGCTACTTGGTGGAAAGGTGTAATATAACATGCTTCTTTCAGTCAGTGCACATGAATGAAGCCCTCCCTAAATGCGGTGTAATGGTCAGAGTGTTGGACAGAGACTGGAGACCCAGGTTCAGGTCCCTACTTGGCTATGAAGCTCACTGGGTGACTTTGGGCCAGTCACTGACTCTCAGCCTAACCTACCTCACAGGGTTGTTGTTGTGAGGATAAAATGGAGAGGAGGAGGAGAATCATGTACGTTGCCTAGGGCTCCCTGGAGGAAAAAGGCAGGAAACAATAATAAATAAATAAATAAATAAATCGCTCTGTGTGAGGAAGAAGGGATCTCTAACAGGGAATCCTCAGCACCCTCACCAAACTACAGTTGCCAGAATTCTTTAGGGGAACACTATGACTAACATGAAATATATTTGGAAGGTGAATATGATGTTGAGAACACTTCTAGGTGGCACCTTTATGCTCATCCATTTTAGAGCTTCTGCATACAATACAAGTCAGGAAGCATCTGCCTTATGGGTGGACTACCACACTGCCTGGCACTGCACAGTTTAAGGGGAATGCTGGAAGAAATCCATGAGCCCAGGTTCTCAGTCAGTTTCTAATTTGGCTGGTTCCACATGAAAACTATCGGGTACCAGAATTCCAGGCACCCTTTAAAGCCCTAAACTAGCCTTCCCAAACCTGGTAACCTTCAGGTGTTTTAGACTTCAGTTCCCATCAGCCCCAGTTAGCATGGCTAATGGGCAGGAATCTTGGGAGTTGTAGCCCCAAACTACTGGAGGGCACGAAGTTGGGGAAGCCTGCCCTAAATAGCTTAGGACCCAGATACTCAAAGGACCACCAACTTCTCCCACACAATCCTCCCTGAATTTTGTGATTTTCCGTGGAAATCCCTCTCCAAGTCCCCTGGCTCTCTGAAATTAGGTGGGCAGAGTTATTGGAGCAAAAGCTTTCTCAGCTGTCATGCACTGGTTGTGGAATATCTTCCTGTGCCAGGCATTTGTATTTGCATAGGCCTACTAGGATGTCACTGTACCTGGTACTAATTAATTGGTTTCATTGGTTCTCCTGGTTTTTGATTGGTTGGGGTTGTATCCAATGCTAGGCTAATTTTAGTCCCATTCATTCCAATGGGTCTATTCTAAGTAGGACTAACATTGGATACATCCCTCGGTTGTGCTCGGCTGTTTTCTGTGGTTTTAATATTGAGTTTTATTGTATTGTACTTCATAGAATCATAGAAAAGTAGAGTTGGAAGGGGCCTACAAGGCCATCGAGTCCAACCCCCTGCTCAATGCAGGAATCTAGGTCAAAGCATCTCTGACAGATGTCTGTCCAGCTGCACCTTGAATGCCTCCAGAGTGGGAGAGCCCACCACCTCCCTAGGTAGTTGATTCCATTGTCTTATTGCTCTGACAGTCAGGAAATTTTTCCTGATGTTTAGGTGGAATCTAGGTTCCTGTAACTTGAGCCCATTATTCCCTGTCCTGCAAACTGGGATGAACGAGAAGAGATCTTTGCCCTCCTCTGTGTGACATCCCTTCAAATACTGGAAGAGTGCGATCATATCTCCCCTCAGTCTCCTCTTCTGAAGGCTAAACATGCCCAGTTCTTTCAGTCTCTCCTCATAGGGCCTTGTTTCCAGTCCCTTTATCATCCTTGTTGCCCTCCTCTGAACCCTCTCCAGTTTGTCTATGTCCTTCTTAAAGTGAGGTGCCCAGAACTGGACGCAGTACTCAAGATGAGGCCTAACCAGTGCTGAGTAAAGGGGAATTATCACTTCCCGCGATTTGGAAGCTATACTTCTATTAATACAGCCCAAAATTGCATTTGCCTTCTTTGCAGCCACATCGCATTGCTGGCTCATATTCAGTTTGTGATCTACCACAATTCCAAGATCCTTCTCACTTGTAGTATTGTTGAGCCAAGTGTCCCCCATTCTGTAACTCTGCATTTGGTTTCCTCTCCCTAGGTGCAGCACTTGGCATTTATCCCTATTAAATTTCATTCTGTTGTTTTCGGCCCAGCGCTCCAGCCTATCGAGGTCACTTTGAATTTTGTTTCTGTCTTCCAGAGTATTAGCTGTTCCACCCAACTTTGTGTCATCTGCAAATTTGATAAGCATTCCCTGTACCTCCTCATCCAAGTCATTAATAAAAATATTGAAGAGCACCGGGCCCAGGACCGAGCCCTGTGGTACCCCGCTCGTTACCTCTCCCCAGTTTGAGAAGGAACCATTGATAAGCACTCTTTGAGTCCTATTCTTTAGCCAATTGTGGATCCACCTGATAGTTGTTCCATCTAGCCCACTCTTAGCTAGCTTACTAATCAGGATATCATGAGGCACTTTGTCGAAAGCTTTGCTGAAGTCCAGGTATATAATGTCCACAGCATTCCCACAGTCCACAAGGGAGGTTACCCGATCAAAAAATGAGATCAGATTAGTCTGACAGGATTTGTTCTTGACAAATCCATGCTGGCTTCTAGTAATCACTGCATTGTTTTCAAGGTGCTTGCAGACTGACTTCTTTATAATCTGCTCAAAAATCTTCCCGGGGATTGATGTCAGACTGACTGGCCTATAGTTCCCAGGTTCCTCCTTCTTGCCCTTTTTGAAGATGGGAACAACATTTGCCCTCCTCCAGTCATCTGGCACTTCACCTGTCCTCCATGAATTCTCAAAGATAATAGATAGTGGTTCTGAGAGTTCTTCTGCCAGTTCCTTTATTACTCTAGGATGCAGCTCATCAGGCCCTGGAGATTTAAACTCGTTCAGAGTAATCAGGTGCTCCTTGACCATTTGCCTATCAATCTCAAGCTGCAATTCTGCCCCTTCAGTCTGCACTTCAGGTTTGCCAGGGGGGTCATAGACCCTCTTTTGGGAGAAGACCGAGCCGAAGTAGGAATTGAACACTTCTGCCTTTTCTTTGTCTTCCGTTATCAATTTGCCATCCTCATTGCGTAGTTGAACCACCAGTTCTTTCTTCTGTCTTTTACTGTGCATGTATCTGAAGAAAGCTTTTTTGTTGCTTTTAGCATTCCTCGCTAACCTTAGCTCATTCTCAGCTTTAGCCTTCCTGACACTATTCCTGCAGTTCTGTGCTACCTGCCTGTACTCTTCCCCTGTAGCCTGTCCTTCCTTCCACTTCCTATACGTGTCCTTTTTTGTTTTCAGGTCATCTTTGAGTTTATTGTGAAGCCACATTGGCTTCTTCTGTTGCCCTCTGCCTTTTTTCCTTGTGGGAATTGTTTGCAATTGTGCCTTTAAAATTTCCTTTTTTAAAAACTCCCACCCCTCCTGGGCTCCCTTTCTCGTGAGAGTCACTTGCCATGGGATCTTACTAATCATTGTTCTGAGTTTGTTAAAATTGGCTTTCCTAAAATCCAGGGTACGTGTTTGGCTACACTCAGCTTTTGCTTCCGTTAGAATCAAGAACTCAAGTATAACATGGTCACTTTCCCCCAGAGTTCCCAAAACTGCCTGTTGTTGAACTGTTCTGAGAATTATTTGGGTGGCAAATATGCATTTTAAACAAACAAACAACAAACAATCCTCTGTTACTGAGTTAGCATTACCAGAAGCAAGTACAATTCTGGGTTCTAATACTGCTTCTGGCATGGCTAGCTTTGCTCATGAGCCCAGAGAGCACCTCAGAGCCTTTTGCATAGCAGGATATATCAGAAGGGGTTCTGGGCACACCCTAGTGAGTACACAAGAAGGGTAGTGGAATTGTACCTACTAGCCATGCACCCTGCTGCTGCTGCACCCAATGGCTACACCTCTGGTGACTGTGCATTTGGCAGTAGTGTGAAGGGGGTGTGCGTATGTACAGATGTATATGCATAGACCTCCTCCGTGTGAGAAGGGATCCTGATTTGGACTCGCATAAAGAAGGCCTGTGCACATAGGGCCCCTCTACCGCCAAACCCTCTTAGCCACTGGGAGGAGGGGGCATGGCCAACAGGTGTGATCCTGGGACCTAGGGTGGCCACGTGTCCTCTTTTTACAGGAGGCAGTCCTCTATTTGAAGGGCTGTCCAGTCCCATTCTAGTTTAAGGATAATGAATCATAAGAACTATTGCCCATCCCATCAACCATTAGCATCTGGGCAGCAGGCTGACCAGGCAGGCACGCAGGTCACCTGGTCACAAGTCTCACACAGTATGGTAAGGTGTACTATATTTCTATTTAAATTATAATTATTTCTAAATCTGCATGTGTAAATGTTATTCAGATCACTGTCCTCCTTTTAGGTGAAGCATTTCCTCTTTTTTGGCAGTTCACAAGTGGCCACCCTACTCCACAAATATTCATTGACTGCAAGGGGGGGGGGTGTCCTGAAGAAGGCTCCTGTCAATCTATGCAGGGACAATCTCATCCTTAGAAAAGGCACCGACTTTTTCGCTGGGCTATTCCCAGATTAGTTTAAAAATCAGTTCTCTCAATTTTTGTTTAAACAAGCAGTGTACCTTTGTGTGTGTGTGTGTGTGTGTGTGTGTGTGATGGACTGCCTGACAGTGGGGAGGTACTAGATGTGTTGCCGATCTAGCGATGTCAGAGAAATCTTCAACAGATTCACATGAGTTTGGATTTCTATGAATCCGACCTTCAGATTCTGCAGCGGACCGGCTTTTTCCAAGTCAAGAGGATTCTGCAGACTTACAGACCAATTTTTTCACTTTTATGTGGGGGAGGGGGGATTTGCACTAATGTACATTAGAGCAAGTGTGCATTAGTGCTAATCCGCACTTGCACAAATGTGTTGATCTGCATCAGTTCAAGAACACAATTCCAGTAAAAAAATAATCTGATTCCATCAGTGAACAGATGACAGAATTAAAGATGCCTGACAATCCATGAAACAAAGACAGGACAGGATTAACGAAATCCATACATCCCGATGCTGATCACAGAGTTTCCTATGAAAATAGCAGCGACCCCATGACCAATTTCCCTTTCTATTCCTGTACATATAGTAAGGAGAAACATATGTGACATGGCATCTCCACCCATGTTCCACCCATGTTGGCTGCCACTAAGGGTGGAGGATGGTAAAACACAATTTGCTAATTATTTCACATTGTGCATTTGCTTTGCAAGACATTACAGAGCAAACAAAAAAAATGAGGACTGGATGCAGGGTTGCTATTTTGGCATTAATCTTCTGATCAGTATCACACCAAGCTCTGTCTGAACAATATTTATTATAATCGCTTGTAAATCAAGCTGGACTATGGCAAGGAATTGTTGGTTTCAGCTGAATGAATCTGAGGCTGGGAGCTGCCCGTGATGTGGCTTCATGGGTTGTCCTACTATCTGTCCTGATCTACTGCGCACAAAGCATTGAGAAAGTTTTGAACTGTAGGCAGAACCTTAGAGTGCAGCCTGTTTCTCCTTCAACACTAACAAGCATGCCCTATTCTTTTGGAACAAATCATCCTATGATCTCCTTCAGCTTAGTTCTCAAAAGGTTTTAGATTTGAGCAGTTGCTTTCTAGCAATGTCAAGCTTTAGTCCTATGTAGGTTCCTCCCTATGACATTGAACGACATGGCCCATTGCAGGGAACCCTGGGGAAGTTGGAACTTGGCAGTACTCCACATAGGCCAAAAAGCCTGCTTCCCCAAGACAGCAGCTAGCCAAAAAAGCCACGTCTTATGTTTTTTGTATGATGCAATGTTTGCTTTGATCTGAGCAACTTTGGTTTCTGTAGTTACTGGGGAATTAAACATAGCAATAAAACACTCATCTATAACCTTCTGTCGGCTCCCGTGTTAGGAGGTAATTAGCACACTGGAACATTACCGTGCAATTCAGAACTTTTAGTGTAAACATTAACATTTCCATAAATGAGGGTTAATTTAAACATATGTTATTGTTCCAGTAGGATGAGAAGTTTTATGTTGTGCAAGTGCTTACCGTTGAAGTAGCGTACCGAGGATGAACTACAAAAAGACAGTACAGTAATACCTTGGATTGCAAGTAATTTGGTCTGAGAGCGTTTTGCAAGACAAGCAATTTTTTAAAATAAATTTTGACTTATAGATTTCATAGATCATAGAGCTGGAAGGAGTCTACAACGCTATCAAGTCCAACCCCCTGCTTAATGCAGGAAACTAGAGGAGGGAATCTCCCATCCAAGTAATAACCAGGTTTGACCCTGCTTAGCTTTCCACGCTCAGACAAGCGACGTCTTGCAATACAAGTGTAGGGATGTAACCGTTCGCCTCGAGCGGGCATAGCTCACGCCCGCCAGAGACTCGCTTTGATGTAAGAGTGTTTTGGATTACAAGCACAGTTCCGAAACGAATTATGCTTGCAATCCAAGGTATTACTGTATACCTCTGATTCCTGGAAGAAGAAGGTTGCCTCCAATCCATTGTACCTTGCATGCTGACTGGGGCTCAAGTCTAAGTATTGGCAAGTGCTACCTGGAGCAGTCAGCCAGTCATTCTGGAGGCATGGAAGGGAATCGTTTCAGCAATTCGTTTCTAAGACTGAGGGAGTGTATCAGGAAAGAGCATGAGATTGCCTCTTTTGGGGTGAAGGCAGACATAATGTAAAACAGGAATTCACAGTGGCTTTCTCGGCTTTATTTATTTACAGTATTTGTATGCTGCTCCATATCTAGGCCGATTCTGGAGCGGTGAACAGTAAAAAGATAAAATAGATAAAAGAATAAAAACAGTGCATTAAAAACAGGATAATCATTAAAGCTATGGCTGGTTGGCAAGGAAGGCTTCCCAGAACAAAAATGTCTGCAGCAGGTGCTGAAAACAACACAGTGTCAGAGCCAGCCTGACTTCCAGAGAAAGGGAGTCCCATAGAAATGGAGCCACCACACTGAAGGCTCTTCTCCTGGTGGACTCCAATTGGGCCATAGGCTTTGCAATTGAAAAGACAGATGTGTATTTCAGCAAATGGAACGCTAGCTCAGCATTACTCGCCCTATTCACTAGCCTACCCAGTTCCTTGCTTCCTCCAGCTGGGGAAAGTTAACAAAATGTCCTGAAGTCCAGATGCCTGATATCAAAGGAGGCTTACCTCTTCCATCCTTTCAAGCCCTGCAGTCAGATACCTGAGGCTTACTTCTCTGCCCTTCTTTCAAAGATCTACAGCCAGATTCCTGATGCCAAAGTAGGCTTGCCTCTTCCTCACTTCCTTTGAAGCTTTGCATGCAACACTCAGATTAGGTTTGCCAAACCCCATCCCTTCCAGTCTGCTGCGTGTTGGAGCAGGGAAAATCATTGTATCACTTAGTGACTGGGTTCAGACATCACGATAACCCACACTCAAGGGTTGAGTATAGGTTGAGTGTGGGTTGTCGTTGAACCATGGGTTGTTGTTGAAACATGGGTTATCGTGGTGTCTGAACCCAGCTGAGATAACAAACCATGGTGAACAACCCACAGTTCACAACCCAACAACAAACCATGGGTTCTCTTCATGGGTGGTTCGTTGTTAACAAGCCATGGCTTCTTGAAGCAGCTGGGTTCAGACAACACAATAACCCATATTTCAACAACATCCAAGGTTCAATGACAACCCACACTCAATCCATACTCAACCCTTGAGTGTAGGTTATCATGTTGTCTGAATCCAGTCTGTGTAGGGCTCCAAAGGAAGGAACATAGTTGCATGATATTCTGTTAACTTTCCCCATTTGGAAGATGGGGCAGCAACAGACAAGCAGGGAGGATCCCTACTGAGCCAACATCCAGTCTGCTGGTGGGCACATCTGCCTATCTAGTTGTACTGGAGCTGAAGAACAAATGGTAAATCTCTCTTCTTTTTTAAAATTACATCTGACTTCACCCTTAGATTATGCGACTCCAGAGATCAGGAAGATTCTGGGCTGGGATACAAATGTTCTAGCTCAAATTGACTTTGTACCATTCCCTCTTCTGCCCAGTGTCATGGAGGATGGGGGATTGACTCGTGGTTTGAACATCTGGTGCCCTGTGCCCCCCCCCAAGGTCATCTGGCAGGCCCCTATTGTACCCAGAAATAGATGGATCTTGTCTCTGATCTAGCGAGGGTGTTCTTACTGCACGCAATTAGAGCACAGGATTTATCCACTTTAGGGTGCGACCCTATGCATATTTAGAAAGAAAAATGTCCTACTAAAATGTTCTAGGACATTTTACTGTGTGCAAACATGCCTAGGGTTGTGCCCTGAGATATTAGACTTTGGCTTATCTGCTGACTACCTGACTCTGGCAGATGAATTTAACAAAATAATACCCACAGCCAGATTCCTGTAGTGCATTTCAAGCATTCAGAGCGCTCCACATACATTATCTTGGTAATCCTTACAATTGCCCTTTAGAGACAGCAGGTATTATTATCACCATATCACAGATGGTGGGCTGAGCTGAAATTTGAACTGAAGACTTCCTGGCTTGCAGCTTAACACTCATACCATTACGCTATCAGCCCTCTTTGTATGTGCAGGCACAAATGTACCACACTGCGGATGATGTCAGGGCAGGGGCGAGGAATGGTTGGTATTTGCCTCTAGATTCCAATAGGCCATCTGAAAAAGGCCCAAAGCTAGAGATTCATTTTGATCACTCTGACTTTATTTTAGCAGGCACATTTGCAAATCTTGTTAACAACGGTCATGAAATTATCCTTTAAAAAACTCCAACCACAGCATTTAACTCAGTGACCTTCTGTAGCAATGAATTCTGGCATGATGAGATGACTGAAAAATAGCATTTCCTTTACTGTGTTCTGTTCAAAATATATTCCTCATTCCCACCCTCCATTTTTTAAATAGCTCAATTTTCTTGCGTTGGAAGGTGGGATCACAAAGTACCGATCAGCCCTAAAAGCAGAGAAATCATCTATCATTCATGGAGAACAGTCATACCCAAATTGTTATTGATGCCATCTTAACTTGGGAGAGCTGCCAGAAAGACCCACCTACTATTGCCAGAGATCGGCTGCTATTTTTGGACTTTTTAATAGGTCTTGTTTTCATTTTTCACCACCGCCTCTTCTTCTTGGAGTCCTTGAGCATCATTCTTTTAAGTGAATAGATGTGACAAGGGGAAATTAGTTGTAATTTTCAAAGTCTTCATCTCCTTTTCATGTCCGCAAAGGAAAATGGGCTTGCTTCCCTATATATCCAGTCAACTCTTTGGTTTGTCATACCGGAGTTATGGTGGTGAGCATTTACAAATAAATTCGTGAAACAGTTTGCCCATACCCTCATTGGACTCTTAATGTTGAGTCTGGAAGACAGCATGGAAATGAAGCAGCTCTATGTATAACTGTGCGATCCAATGTGGCTGCCTGTGTAACCCTCCGAATTTGGAGGTTTACAGGCATCCAATTAAGCACGGGAGGCTCAATTTCTGCATCCTTCATCTTGCAAAAGACATAGAAGACCTATTTTGGCCATCTATGCCTTTTGCCTCTGTTTGCAAGGAGGAGGGACTGAGGCCCTGCCAGGATATGTCATATCATGGCAGAGTCTCACTCCTCCCTCCCACCGCCGGAACATTCCCCAACACTGGCTTCAAAGTTGCACTTGTGATGTTGGAGCCTCAGCTGACACAGGAAGAACCACGCTGGCTGTGAGGTTGGAGGGGGGGGCACTCCTTGTTCGGAGTCCCAGCTCTCACCTCAGAGCACATTTCTGAGGTTGAAGCTGGGACTCCAACCTGTTCTATGGCCATCTAGACAGCATCTAGAGGCCATAGGATTGTGCCCTAAGAAGTATAACATGTGCAAAAACCTAGATTTCCATGAACTGAGTGCCAGATTTTGTAGCATGGACATTTCTGAGTTTTCTTCATTTCAAGGGAGCAGTTATGCCACAGAGTACCAAACAAATAAACAAAAAACCCTGAAGAAGTCAAGGTTTTTCTAGGCCATTCTCCACTGAATATCAGTCAATCTCCTTTTTCAATTAAGCTACATTCTATTCATTTCAGTACTGTATTAATTTTTCTGTCTTTCATGTGAAAGAAAACATAAAACAAACTGCTCTTAATAAAGACAAACAAATGTGGGTGAACAGCTACATATAAGGCCTAAGACATATAATCGGCTAACGCAGCTTAAGAAGACAGCTTCAAGTCTGCAGTGACCAATACAAGGTGGCACTTGGTGAGAGTGAAGTACCCGTTAAGGGTGTGGGCTTTGGAGGAGGGGTCCCATCTGCTACAGTTCTGCTGTGATTGTTTACTTTTTAGTACTACCCTTTACATTGTCAACTTTTGCTTTCTTGATTATTGTTTTCTGTTGTGGGTGGCACCCTGTCTGCGGAATGCCCTCCCTAGAGAGACTCACTTGGCACCTACATTTATGGTATTTTCGGTGCCAGGGGAAGACCTTTCTATTCTTCCAGGCATTTTAAGAATTGTTTTTAGTGCTTTTAGATCACTGCACTTTTATTGTTGTTGGTTTGACTTTGATTTTATGTGCTGGGTTGTTTTTACTCTTTGTTGCTGATTTTTTCTTGGTTTTATTATACAGTATGCTGTTTTTATTCACTGTTTTATTGTTTGTATTTTATGTTTTCCATGTATTGGGCACTGCCTGGAGAACTTGAGTTATTGGGCAGTTTAAAAGCATAACAAACAAATAAACAATAATCAAAGAAATGTATGTTCAAACCAGGGGTTTGTGCAGCTCTGCAAGAAGAGATGTGGAGACAACACCTGTATCTCCTCGAAGGGAGATACATGAGTTCTCAGTTCAAAAGTTAAAACATATGAATACAGGAAGTGTGATTCCCATGCACTTCTTGGATTTGTACATATAATTAATGTGCAAATCCAATTTCAGGTACAAGTGAGAGGAGCCCAAAGTAGGAAGATCACTAGCAATTCACTCAAAGTTAAACAACTTTTAGAAGCATTATAAAAATAATTTTACTGGGGGAAGAGTTTACTAGGCTGCAGCTGAACTGGGAAAAGTTTATTATATATTTTATATTTGACAGCAAAGTTTACTGCATTGTATTTGACTGTTGATGCATACACTTCCTCACATATATATTAATTTAGAGCAGTGGTTCTTAACCTTTTTGGTGTCACACCTCCCTTATGAAAAATCTTATGACCCATGCCTCCCATGTGTTAACGGCCCAAAATGTAGGCTTCGGCAGGACGAGTTTGCATTTTTTAGTTTATGCTCTGTCTCTGGACTAAAAAAAAAAGCATATTCAATTAAATGAATGGCGTAGCTCCCAAGGTTATTGGACTGTACATCGCTCAGAGTGGCCGGATGTCTGCCCAGATGGGCGATTCATAAATATAATAAATAAATAAATAAGATTAGTAGAAAGAAATAAGGTTGGGCCAACCGCCAAGCTGCGCTGCTATGTACTTGTAAAATAAACAATTTATAGTTGAGGGGCTACTCACACCTCCCCTGGAGTCAGTCCAAACCTCCCCTGGGGAGGCGTACCCCACAGATTAAGAACCCCTGATTTAGAGCATTGCTATCCACAGAAACTCCTTGAGATATCACTGGCTAAAAGTAAAAACTGCAGTGTACAACACACACACACCCAACAGCACAGATTTATTTAAGCAAGAGCTGGAAAAATGCAGTCCTGAACTGGATTCAGATGGCAGCCTAGGTATCAACCACTTGAAGAACAGAGAGAAGTGAGTTGTGGTTGTATGCAGGCTTTGCAAGCAGGAAGTCCCAGGTTCAAACTCTGCCATCTCCAATTAGGATCTCCAAAGGATCTGGAGAACCACTTAGACAATAGTAGACAATACTCAACTGGATGGACAAGTAGTCTGACCTGGTATAAGGCAAATCTATGCTCCTTTATGGGAATACTTGAGGCCCAAGAGTGATATGATGCCAGTACTTCCCACAAGAGGCTTTGGTAAATTTTGTAGTATCTTCTTTCTCATCTTTAGAACACAGGAAACAATAAATATTACTTTCAGGCTTGTACACTCCATGAAAATACACTGAAGATGGGAAATACTAAACACTTTTTGTTATCAGACTCCTGTCTTATCTATTCCCCAGTGTCCTAAACATATGTGTACAGATAGCTATGCACTCCTTTGATGTTTTTGCAAGTAAATCCAAAGTCAGAATTGCAGTAAAAGGATTTGCTTTCAAATTGGGATACAGTCTGACAGGCCTAAAATGTTATCACACATAAAGGCGATTCACACACCAGGCTACTGCTTGAAGATATTTACCTCCCACTCTGTTGAGAACTTAATGTCCAAGACACAGTGAGAACCACTAAGATTTTTGCTTTTCCAAGCCCCAAGTACCAAGTCTACTTGAGAGCTTATGTCTCATCCTTCAGCTTTGCTAACCAGGACTTGGAAAGAAGTTGTGAAGTAAAGTCTGCGCTTAAAGCAGTTGGTGTTATCAGACTGAATTAGTAGTATTACTGCTGTGATGGGTCTCACGGTCCTTAAAACTGAGGTGTTAGAGCGCTCCTTAGAGTTGGTTCCTTGCTGGCCAACTTTCAAGTATGTTCTGTTGGCCTAGTGGCAATGTAATCTCCACAGGAGTGCCAAAGCTAAGGCAAACTTTGCAAGCACAATTGAAAATATGAGTTGTGGAGTTCAGCTCTGCTTTTTGGTGGCAAAAAGAACATTAACAGTCCAGTCCAATACAGGTTTACTAAGGCAGAAGTAAATTCTGATATGTTCAATAGGGCTTACTGCTTAGTACAGCCTTAAAAAAACCTGGTGCCCTCCAGACTTTTTTGTCTACAAGTCCCATTCCTAACCATTGGTGATGCTCGCTGGGGCTGATGGAGTTGAAGTCCCAAACATCTGGAGGGACTTGGGGAAGGCTACTGTAGGAGGAGTGAATATATTTCAGTATGATTAGTGACTTTTTCAGGGCAGGGTTTTATTGGGCGCATTTCTAGTTAAGGGCACAGTCCTATATCCCCCCCCCCCAACCTCGTCTGGGAGGACATAGGAATTGTTGTAGAAGGCACTGCAACCTCAGAAATCTCTTGCAAGGTCACAGCGCCTCGGAGCGGCCACCCCCACCTCATAAATGGCATGGTTCTTTCCTCTCCAGAAGGAAACCGCAAGGAACCGGCGAACACAGAAGTCCGCGCTTAGGTCCCCCATGGAGAGGGCGTTCCTGGGTGTGGGGAGGGGAGGGGCTCCACTGGATTCTGAGGAATTCAGGTGGCACCTCAGCCTCTCCTCCTTGCAAGGAGAAGAAAAACATCTAGATGGTCAAAATCAGCCATCTAGATGTTTTCTAAGGTGAGGGGAGTGCGGACGATATCCTATCCTCCGTGTTTCTTCTGCTCTGCATAGGATGCCCACAGTCCTCTGGGTTTGGAGGGTTGTGGGCAACCTCATAGGATTGTGCTGCCCATTAATGTAAATATGAGGATAGGAATCATGGGAGAGGGTGTAAGTAGGACCCCACTGGGCAGGGACAGGTCCCTTATGTTGATTCCAGAGTGCTGAGGGATCTCCTTATTTCATTTCATTTCATTTATTACATTTCTATACCACTCAATAGCCAAAGCTTTCTGACTGGTTCACAAAGATTAAAACCTTAAAAATACACTATAAAAGCCATATGCATACAAACATATAAGCATACAAGACACAGGGAGACACACATATATCTAAAAACAATTTTCAAACCATCAACAACAAGAAAAATTAAAGATCTGATTAAAACCTTAGCAGGTGCTGCCAAATGCCTGAGAGAAGAAGAAGGTCTTCACCTGCTGCCGAAAAGATAACAGGGTTGGTGCCGTGGGGCTGAGCAATATCCCCCAAGCACCACCTGCTGGAGCCAACCATCCAAGTAGGAACAAAACCACTGCAATGCAGTACCAGAAGGATACCATCGTCAATCGCCCCAGAAGGATACCATGGTCAATGGTATCAAAAGCGACTGAGAAATCCAGGAGAATCAATAAGGTCACACTTCCCCTATCTCTCGCCTGACATAGGTCATCATACATGGCGACCAAGGCTGTTTCTGTGCCAGAAACCCAGCCTGAACCCTGACTGAAGTGGATCAAGATAATCTGCCTCATCCAAGAGTGTCTGGAGCTGACTGGCAACCACCCGCTCAAAGACCTTGCCCAGGAAAGGAACATTTGCCACCGGCCTAAAATTATTATGATTTTCAGGGTTCCAGGAGGGTTTCTTCAGGCGTGGTCTCACCACTGCCTTTTTCAGGTGGTCCAGGGCCACTCCCTCTCACGAGGAGGTGTTAATCACCTCCCTAGTCCAGCCAGCTGTTCCCTCCCAGCCAGTTGTTATAAGCCAAGAGAGGTAAGGATCCAATATGTAAGTGGTTGCATGCATGTTTCTGTCCAAACACCTTGTCAGTGTCCTCAAGCTGTACCAACTGAAAACTGGACAAGTCTGTCCTCTAGATAGCTCACCTGATTCACCTGCTATATCACTGAAGTCCTGGTGGATGCAAGATATTTTGTCCTGGAAGTAAATGTATTACAGTGGGCCTCAGATGGATCAACAGTATCCTTATTGCCAGCATGTAATAGGCCCCAGATGACCCTGAAAAGCTCTGCTAGGTGGCACATAGAGGATTCAATAGAGGCAGCATGATGTGGTTTCTTTGCTGCCCTCACAGTCCCTGAATATATGCAGCCATAGGCACACACCAGTGTTCAACTCCATTCACTAGGAGTTTTTCTCCATCTGCACGCAAGCCGTCTCCTATTTTGCTTCAGCTCTCTCAGCTCTGGAGCATACCACAAAGCAGTTCCAGCTCTACTCTGGAGAGGACACTCAGGAGCAATCGTGTCAACTACCCAGGTCATTTCATAGATCATAGAGTTGGAAGGAGCCTACAAGGCTATCGAGTCCAACCCCTGCTCAATGCAGGAAACTAGAGGAGGGGGTCTCCCATCCAAGTAATAACCAGGCTTGACCCTGCTTAGATTTCCACGCTCAGACAAGCTGAGCCAGCGTGAGCCACAGACCTGTATTCCACAGGTCAACCAGGTTTTCAACAGGAGAGCCAGCCTTATCAGCTGGAAACCTCCCTAGAGCCCTCTGGAAACTATCCAGATCCATTAGCCTCCGGGGATGGACCATCTTAATACGTCCCCCATCCTTGCAGAGGGAAAAAGCTGCCATAAGTCTAGCCCTCAGCAGACAATGAACTAACTATGACAAAGGGACTGATTCAAAGGCCCCCACCTTCAGACCACCATCTCTATGTCCAGTTGAGAAAACCAAGTCTAGAGTATGCCCCACTACATGTGTTGGGCCAATGACATGCTGCAACAGTCCCATGGCCACCATGGAGACCATGACGTCCTGAGCTGCCCCAGACAAGGTGCTCTCAGCATGAATGTTGACATCCCCCAGAACCAGCACTCTGGTGGACCTCAACAGCACGCCTGAGACTAACTACATCAGCTCAGAATCCTCAGATAGGGAGTCTGTGAGCAATGAGGTGGGTGGTACACCAACCAAATCTGTCCCACTGACCCAACACAAGGTAAAAACACTCCAGACCAGTAGTCAGGTGGATAGGAAGCCTGCAAAGAGAGACGGAATTCCTAAAGACCACAGCAACCCCCCTCCCTGGCACCCAAGTCTACTCTGATGTTGAACCAAGTACCCCAGTGGCAGGACCGGTGCAAGGCAGTTTGGTGCCCTAGGCAAGATCAGATATTTAGCGCCCCCCTTCCCACTTGAGAGCGCTGTATTTTGTTTTCAAGGCGTTTCTGGCACCCCCTTTAGCCCTGCGCCCTAGGCGGCTGCCTAGTTGGCCTAATGGTAGCACCAGCCCTGCCCAGTGGGCAGAGCTGGGAGAGCCTAACTCTTCCCTGCTCACCCACCCAGGTCTTGGTTATGAATGCCAGATTGGCTGCCTCATCCACTATTAAATCCTGGAGAAAGGAGGTCTTATTTTGAACTGATCTGGCATTTAAAAGCAGCATCCAGACCAGAGACCCAGACAGGAGCAAGCTCATAGGGCAAGCACCAAACCTGCAGGTGGCGGAGTGCCAGAACATGACACAGCCATTAACTCTCTGGGCCATGTTTCCCTAACCTAGCTAGCCCTCCTCCCAATGCTGTATCTCCCTCGACCCATAACCATATTAATTACAGCCCTCTCAGCCCCCGAATTTGTCCGCAAATCCTCTCTCCCAGGCAAATGACCAGATTGTAAGAGAAAAAACCAACACCCACTCACACAGGAACTGCAAAGGCTACACACAGGAGTCACAAAGGCCAATCAACCCAATGTTAATGGGATAGCCCTTGCCCTTGTGTCCTGCCTGAAGCGGATCCCCCCAAAAGGTGACACTGCCTTTGGCAGTGATGCAGCTGCCAGGGTGCTGTTTATTTCCTCCTTGTTTACTTACATGAGCAACACACCCTACTAAGAAATCCTGAAAAACAACTTCAAAATGTGTATTTCCCTACTGCTCAGGAAACATGGCTTAAAAAATCCCAAACATTTAAATGCCTCCAGTCCACGTATTTGTCAGTGTGTTATACACATCTAGTGCCCAGCAACTGTCGTTTTCAAAATGTCAAACACAGCAAGGTTTGGTTTTTTTAGATATATTACCTTGTTTTGCTATCTTCTATTCCAATCAACCAAATAGCTACATTTCCAGTGCAATCCTCTGCAGGTTTACTCAGGAACAAGTCTCTCTATGTGCAGTGATGCGTACTCCCAGGAAAGTGTGCCTAGGAGTGCAGCCTGAGAGGTCATGTTGTGGACTTTGGTGAAAATTAGGAGGTTAGTCCGAAGTGAACCATGCCGTAGTAGGTTCATTTTGACACCACATTTGCAGCATGAGATCTGCTGGAACGCAGCTCCTTCCACCTCTGCTCCAGTAACATAAGAGGCCCTGGCCATGTGGGACGGCAGCGGGGGGGGGGGGGGGCGACGACTGATAGCATCACCCATTGCTTTCCTGCAACACACTTCTCCCTGACACTGTGGCAACACTGGCATGGGGAAGAGTCACAAGATTAGCTCCTCCCATGTGGCTTGGGAGCTTCTCATGTTACCTGAGCAGCATGGGGAAGGGACCACACTGGGGCCACAAAAGGTAGGTAACATAAGAAAGGGGCCTTAGAATGAGAGTTGAAAGACCGCCACCCCTCCAAAGCATGCGCTGCTGTTTTCCCCATTCTAAAAGAAGATAACAGCCCGACAGTTCAATGTGACGACTGAGCTGAATTATAAGAAAAATAGGCAGTCTTATCAATTCCGTACGTCTAGTAAAAGAGAGTGTGCTGCAAGGAGTACAGACACTTCCTTTGAATACTATATCGTTCAGACTAACCATGCGGAGATGATAACTGCTCCCTTCCCCAGTCTTCCCACAATTGTTGCCTGGTGTGTGTGTGTGTGTGTGTGTGTGAGAGAGAGAGAGAGAGAGAAGTGAAAAAGACCAAGCAGAGAAAGTGAATAAAAACTGCAGAGGTTTCCAGCTGCATAAAGTGACTGGCTGCTACTGTATAGCTCCCCTTAGTGGCAGTAAATTAAAACATTATAGGTTTCCTGTGTGTGTGTGTGTGTGTGTGTGTGTGTGTGTGTGTGTGTGTCCCGCGCTCAATGCATTGCAGAGTACTTCTTAGGAAAGGAGGGGTATTACCTTCCCCTCTTATTTACCTATAGAGACCTATACCAGATATTAAGTTGCTCTGTGTGTGCGTGTGCATGTGTGTCTATGTCTGTGTGTCTGATTGCATTTGCATCAACAACTCTTTTCCTCTTTTTGTACTTCTACCAAAGAAGCAACCTTTCCGGTTTCATTACACATTATGCATTTTTATTTTTTGCTCTCAATGTAACTGTCCTAGTTTTGCTTGGAGACAATGAATGAAGAGCAGAAAAGGTCTGAGGGAGGTTCTTCTCAGAAGCATCTTAGACCCAAATTTGCATGTTACACTTCTGGCAGGCATACACTGAATTTATTAAGCCCATACCTTAAAAAAAAAAAAAAAAAGTAATGCGTGAATGAGATAAACATATTTAGAATATACAGGTACAGACAGCCAAGATTGGTACCCACTCCCTATTCTGTGCACATTCACTCACTAGCCTGGGCTTGCAGCTATGCAATGTGTGAAACAGACCCCCCCCCCTGCCTGGTGCTCTCCAGATGTTTTGGCCTACAATTCCCATCCTTCCTGACCATTGGCCATGACAGCTGGGGTTTATGGGAGTTGTAGTGGGTTCCTGTCATACCCCACCCCTCAGTAGGGCCTCAAGCCCTTGCCCTCCTTATTGGGATCTCTGGGTGCACTTATGTAAGGTTGGGGGTTTCTATTCCACTAACCCTTACACCTCTCACACTGACTTTGGGATGTCTAATCCCTACCTTATTTATTTTATTTTATTTATTATATTTATACCCCACCTGTTTTCCTGCAAAGAACCCAAGGCGGCTTATATAATCCTCCTCCTCTCCATTTTATCCTCACAACAACCCTGTGAGGTAGGTTAGGCTGAGAGTCAGTGACTGGCCCAAAGTCACCCAGCGAGCTTCATGGCAGAGCGGGGACTAGAACCCGGATCTCCCAAGTCCCAGTCCAACACTCTCCCTACCTTATACCTCTTTGACCAGTGCAATAAGCACAGCTTCCCACACAGGCTGTTTCAAATAACAAAGAAAAGTCTATTTTAAAAAACAAGTTCTGGAAATAAGTTTCACGTGTGAGTTTCAGATAATCTTAAGTACTGTACTATCTTATCCTAGTACCGATACTCCCTCAACCACTGTTCCCAATATCAATTCCTGCACTCACTAGTGAAACTCTTAATAATCCTAACATAATCGCTCACCTCTCTTGAGTCAGCTTCACAGTCTCCCAAACAGCACTTCACCCTCCACACACTCCTCTCACTCTTGCACTTCCCCTTCACAGAACCCTCAGAACCTACAACCTTTTAAACCAGTGTTCTCCAACCTTGGGTCCCCAGATGTTTTTGACCTACAACTCCCAGCATGCCCCAGCCAGCGTAGCTGGCTGGGGCATGCTGGGAGTTGTAGGTCAAAAACATCTGGGGACCCAAGGTTGGAGAACACTATTCTAAACCCTTCTCACAAAAATCCTCTCAAAACCTACCTGAGTAGCACTGCCCACTGTTTATATAACATAGGCTCTACCCCCTCCTTCTCGCTCTCTCAGCCAATCATGTCACAGAATTCCAGATTTTCACACAATGCTAAACACCCATACTAAACACAGTGAGCCAGTGTGGCGTAGTGGTGAGAGTGTTGGACTGGGACTCGGGAGATCCGGGTTCTAGTCCCCGCTCGGCATGAAACTCACTGGGTGACCTTGGGCCAGTCACTGACTCTCAGCCTAACCTACCTCACAGGGTTGTTGTGAGGGTAAAATGGAGAGGAGGAGGAGGATTATGTAAGCCGCCTTGGGTTCCTTGCAGGAAAAAAGGTGGGGTGTAAATAAAATAAATAAATAAAATAAAATAAATATGTAAATACACCATTCTTCCTGCCAATCCTTTCTCACTCATCCAGATACAGCAGGAATACATGCTTCTAATCATATACTCTAGAACAGGGCTCTCCAACCTTGGGTCCCCAGATGTTGCTGGACTACAGCTCCCAGAATCCCTTGCCATTAGCCATGCTGGCTGGGTATGCTGGGAACTGTAGGCCAGCAACATCTGGGGACCCAAGGATGGAGAGCCCTGCTCTATACAATAACACATTATCGTTACCATTTTATACACTTCAAATTTAAACCCAAATAACATAACACCACAGGTCCCTTGTTGGGGAAGGCTGGGGCAGAAAGTACAGTCATCACCTAAACAAAGAACTCCGTCCATTCCCATGGATGTCTACTCAATAGGTTCCATTGAGTTCAATGAGAGTTACTTACTCTTACTTTCAGCCTTAGGTTGAAATCCTATACCCACTTGGCTGGGAATAAGCCCCATTGAACTCAATGGGACATACTTATAATTAAGTATAGGATTGTGCTGTTAGTCAAACATGAAACTCCATCTTGCTACTCTCTGTGTCGCTCTGTACTGCTGGGGTAATTGGAACTGTTTTTAATATTGTATTTTAAATGTGGTTTAAATATTTATATGTAAACTGATTAGCGATTTTATTATATTAAGCAGTATAGAAGTATCACAAACAAACAAGTTAATCACAGGAGCAATCTTATTTATGCTTACTCAGACATAAGTTCCACTGTGTTCAATGGGGTTTATACCCAGGCAAACATGCACTGGACTGTGGCTTTAATTGATTAATAATCTATTGGTTATATTTGCATATATTTCCATATGTCTAAAAGCAATCATTCTTAAAGAAGGAATGCACTTTATTTTTGGATGACTCACAAGTGTCATAGTAGACATGTTCCTATCTCAGCTTTTCCCAGCCTTTTGCCCTCCTGATTACTATATCTTCCATCCTCCCCATGAAGCCTGGTCAATGGCTATTCTGGTGGGGTATGATGGGAGTTGTAGTACAACACAACTGGAGAGGAATAGGTTGAGGAAGACTGCCATAAAATATCTGCAAGTTTCTCCAAAGGGGAAAAATATTTTTAAAACCTAACACTTTGCATTATAGTACTGTATAAATTAGCTGCTCTCTTTCCAAGTATTGTAATAAATGTGGCACTGTTATTACTGATTGGTGCAAGGTTCTTTCAATAACATGGGAAGAAGTCCAGAATCAAAGAAAATGGATCACATTGTTTATCTAGTCCAGGAAAGTTCTTAATTCAGACTGCTTCAGATTCATTGAAATGTGCAGGTACTTCTGTGTGCTTACATGAAAGGGCACAGTTCAGTGGTATAGCACACACTTTGCATAGTGGATGTCCCAGGGTTGACCCCCGGCATCTCCAGTTGAGAAAGATTCCACGCAGGACCCTTTTAGGCTGCAATCTTATACCCATGTTACTGGGAGTAAGCCCCATTGAACTCAGTGGGGCTTACTTCTGAGTTGACATGCCTAGGATTGCATTGTAAGTGTTGAGGCTAGGAGACTGAGTGTCTGGATGCTTCAACTGATGAAAAATGTGGCTAACTGGTGCACCGTATCAGGATCATATTACACCTGTCCTGAAAGACTTGCATTGGTTTCCAGTTGCTTTCTGGGTGCAATTCAAGGTATTTGATTGGTTTAAATTGTTGCACACCATCTTGAAAGATTTTTAGCAGATAAGGTGATATATAAATGGTGATGGTGATGATGATACTACTACTACTAATCATCATCATCATCATCATCATCATCATCATCATCATCATCATCATCATCATCTGGAGGACACCGTGTTGGGGATGGCTGGACTAGTGTAAAGGTTCTTGAGGTCTACAGCTCAAAGCCTTCATCCCTTGGCCAGTTTGGAAGATCTGATATTGACAAGTGCAAATTTCCCCCTCACTCTTTCTAGTGAGCTCCAGATGCCCCAATACCCTGATTGGCTCCTGGCTTGATCTTCTGATTGGCTGGAAAGCCTATATAAACTTTACCAGGTCCTGCCAGCAGGGCCAGCATTTATACCTGGCATCTTTGGGCAGCTACCAGTTCCCAGCACCTCAGCAGGACCCACCAACCATGTCTTGCCTGCTCTGCCCCCAACATTTTAACAACAAATTCTGACCCTGCCTTCAGGCAGCTGGCACTGTGGGAAACCTGCAATCAAGGGTCCCGAATGTGCAGAGGAGTTTAAGCATGTTTAGCCCTGCTTCTTCCTCCATGGGTTCAGGGCTTCTACCTTCACTTTAATGCATGCAAAAAGGTTTTCTATACTACATACACGTTCAGACACAGAGTTTCTAAATTTCTAATTGTGATAAACTCCCTTGTGGATAGGACCCTGCAGAGTCAATTTAGCATCTCTGCAATCCCTAAGAGAATTAAATATCTCCCAGCCTCAGACTTGGCCTAGAGAGGGTTAACTCATCACAGAGGCCAACAAGGTATATCTCCTCACTAAATCTATGTCCTAGCACTGTAACCTCCACCAATCCCCAGAAAAACAAAGCTTGCTTTGGTTCTCATCAGTCTCCATTACTTGGATGTCCAGCACTCAGCCTTCCCTACCTCTCTCCCATGACATTTATATAGCAGCCTCTGTGGCTTGGACTCTCTGTTCATCCCTGGTGCTGCCGCCCCCATTTCTGGATTGCCATAATCATCTTCAGGTGGAAGAAAACCAGAAGCCATAATCTGTAGGGCAAAATACATGTTCCCTTTCAGAAGCAAATCCATCATCTTAATTTAGGACCATTAGATGTGCAGTTATTTCTTACTCTGTTTCACTTTCATAGAGGAAAGAACTAAGAGATTAGTACAAGAGGGGGCACAAAGAGGGCAGATGCTCTTTTGTAGCATCTGAAGTGAAGACTTGCATATCTCGCAGATGTAGACTCCAAGGAGCTCTAGCTGTGGGCCTCTTTTTGCAATGGCAGTGCCCAGACCCATTTTGGAACATGGATATTATTTTGCTGTCAGTAAATGGTTAGGACAGATAAAAGAGCAGCACACCTCATGCCTCTTGGGTGAACAGGGCCCCCGACTTCCACACTTTTATCCCAATTTTCTGAATATACAAAGTGGCTCAGAAAAATCAAAATCACAACAATAAGAAACAATCTGAAACCAAGAAAACTTCCCATAACACTGCCTAGCAGCAATAAATAATAACAACAGCAGCAACAACAACAACAGCAACAACAACAACAGAAGGATGGCAATTAATACAGTAGTAAAATCATAATTTAAAAATGGAATAAAGCAGTTTTCAAAGACCACCTACAAGCAGACAATGCAGGAGCCTGACAGATCTGTCCTGGGGAGGGAGTTCCACAATTGCCATTCTTAGCTGAATCTAGGAATCTGCCTAATACCAGGTTGGACTGCTTGTCCATCTAGCCCACTATGCCTGAAAAGGAAATCAGAACCGATGTGGGGTCCATAATCCCAACCCCCATACCCCAATTGTAATGCTCCATCAGAGAATCCATCATAGGCTCTGGGCAACAGCTCAGGTGAGGAGGCAGAACATTGGAGATGCAGCTGGATCACACCTGGGATCAGAGTTAGTTTCAGGACCTTGGACAGCAAGGCCACAACTAAAGAAATGCTAAACTACTCCAGAGCTGACTGAGAGCAGCTGGCAGGGTTTTTACAGTCAGGCCAGGAGAGTCTTTCTGGAAGCTCCATTTCCACCCCCTCTCAGGTGCTGTATCTGGCTGTAAAAGAGCCAGCAGCCTTTTCCTCCAGGTATTGTCTTGTCCTGGGGAGTGGAGGCTGGAGGAGCCAGATGAGGACTGCTCCTCAGGGTTTCCCTGAGGAGTCTGAGGTCCACTTCTCAGAGTCAGCAGGCAGTGGCACCTCCTGGGGGTCATGTGGATAGGACATGGGGTCCAAGGCAATAGAGCCCAGTTTAGAGAGAACAGGGACTGGTTCTGGTGCCTCCCCAGAGTCACTAGAGGCTTCAGTCTCTAAGGGCTCCCAGTCCTGGTCCATGACACCCGGGTGTGCTGGTCCTTCCCTCTCTATTCCCACCCTTGCCACATTAACCATTTTCTTTTTGTGGTCTTCTTCTTTTGCTGTGGGTCTTTTTATCATGAGTTCACCTACATGCCTGCCCCTAAATCCTAGGGCTCTTGCTTGATCTTTCCTTTCAACAACAGATTTTCTGGTGATGAGTCAGGGTGGGTGGGGGGCAGTGAGAGAAGGAGAGAGAACTATCACCAATAAATGTGGACTTGGCCTCAATGTGGATGCAGTGATGTGGAAAGCTTCTCCTGTTAGATTTCTGCATCACAGGCAGCTGTTCCCAGGCACAGAGGGTCTGTCTATAAAATAAGGCAGCAAAGGGTCATGCGCATCACTTTTTATCATTCAACTGGTGGAATAAAGTTTCAAGAAAGTACCAATCCAGGATGGGTTAGGAAATAAACTGTAACCTCATTGGCTAATTGCCCTGTACCTACTCCGGGATATCTCTCGCAGACTTTTAGAACCACAGCTTTTGTTCCTAAAAAATGTATGGGATCTGATGTGTGTTTATAACCATGCACTTCAATAGTATTTGGAAAGCATGGTACTAAAAATGACATACATCTAGAGCTGCCAGTTTCCCAAGCCGACATCCCATGGACTGTATACCATGCTATATATTGGAATGGTGCAGTTTAATACCACTTACCTGTTACCGAGAAGTACTAAAAGACAGCAATTTGTTTGGTTTGTGAGTGGGTTGGTGGTGAATGCAATCATGGATGTTTCCTAGAAGGAATGCCTGAGTTTGTAAAGGCTTTGATTCTAAGTACACATACTTTGAAATAAATTCTGTGAAACACAATATTTATTTATTTTAAAATATATAGGTTGCTTTTCTGCTGCCAAAGGAAGACTCTCAAAGCACCATATTGGGGCAGGGGCGGGCGGGCGGGCGGGAAGAGACATTAAAATGCAATTAAAATCCAAACAATAAAATCTGCGTTATCTTCATGTAAATGCAATAATGTTAAATGACCATCAACCCTAGAGTTATCTTTTATTTTCATTTTTTTCTGTTGATAGCTACAGATGGGTAAATTCCCTTCAGCTGTATTTGGAAACAGACTTAGCAAACAGATATATTTTCATATTATATGAAAATGTCTCTACGATGGATTCAGGATCAAAATGGAGTCCCAGGGCCCTGCACCAACCATCTTTTGAAAGACACAGACCCCTTTCCTGTTATGAGTTACTACCATCCACTATTTTTATTAAGGCTGGTGGAGTACATTATATATAAAGAGCCTAATGGGTGGGTCCCGGTAAAATTGGTATGCCCTCACTGTCCTAAAACATTAAGACTACAGTCCTATGCACACCAGGGGAGGCGGGTGACTCCTATTTCAGTGGGGCTCCTTTTCCATTACAGGTTTTATTTAGAGCTTCATAGGAGCTATCCATGATGCTGAACTCCACCCCCAGAATAGGTTCACCACCATAGATAGCTCCTATGAAGCTCCAAATAAAACCTGCAAACCCTGTAATGGAAAAGGAGCCCCACCGAAATAGGAGTCACCAGCCTCCGCTGCTGAGGCACACTTACTTGTGAGAAAGGTCCATTGAACAAAGTGGGACTTGTGAGTAAACACGACCTAATAGCACAATTCTGTACCTGTCTACTCAGAGGTAAGTCCCATTGAGTTTAGCAGGTCTTACTCTCCAGTTAGTGGGTATAAGATTGTGGCCTAAAATTACACTATACATCTTGTCAATTATTCACCAGTTTAGATATGGAAACTAGGTAATTCAGTGGCTCTGATTTTTCCTCCCTGAAAAGCACTTCGCCCCCAGTACTATTCAGCGCCAAACCTAGCTTTTGCTTCTTGGTACTTCCTGCATCGATCATAGATGATCTCACCCATCCAGGGATAGTGTAACAGATGGGATGATGTCATGACACTAAGTTTGATGTGGTAATGTCAGTAAATAAAATTCTATGGATTGACACAACCAATCAGATTCGGCTCCATGATGACAGGGTGAGGAGCAATTGAAACAATTAAGCAAACATGTTTGCGGCAAGTGACACAATTTGCTGACTTTTAACTCAGCCTTAAGTGAAATAGCATTGTCGTTCCAAAAGTGAAATAGTTAGGAAAATGAGCCTTACTTTTAACCAAACCAAACCCCGTACAGCTAGTTTCAGAAGCCAAAGATAATTTTCTTATATAGAGTGTATTTGTGCGTGGGTAGACACAAGTATACAAAGAACAGTTCTTTGGTATGTGTGTGTGTGTTTTAATCTTTATCTTCTTCCTGAAACTTCATACAATTAATAGATGAAGCAGTTCTATGATTCATTATTTCTCTATACAGGGGATGATTTTTAAGACACTCATAAAAAGAAGGGCTGTCAAGGACTGAAAGGCTTTTTGGTTGATTAACTATGGTGCTTTCACTTATTAATCAATAGATTGGTTGATTAAAACACTCAGAATTACTCAGATTGCCAACACCTGACCCAAAGGAGGTTTTGGTGACCTGCTTAGCTATGAGGTAGATCAAAATGTGCTGGCTGGCTGGCTGCTTTAGACACTGCTTAGTGAAGCTGCACTGGGCAAAATTCTCCTGGATGTATGACTTTAAAAGCACAGGAGTCTGGTTCAGCCCAGGAGGGAGGGAGCGCATGTGTGCGTGCATGCGTATTGTTTCCAAATATGGGCCAGGATCTAAAAAAAAATGCATGCCTATTTCCACACATCCAAGGGGGCTGCTGGTTTGTATTTTTCAAGGTCTAAAACCTTTAGCTTAGTTTAGCTGTGATTTTGCCCATGGACCCTTTAAGAGGGAAGGGAACAGACCGAGGGTGTGTGTGTGTGCGCGTGCGCTCTATCTGCTGGCTCTGACCAGGCCCCCTGGTAAGTAAGTAAGACCCATTGAAGACATTTGTACTTACTCCTGAGTAACTGTGTGTAGGATTGCACTGTTTGTTTTAACTTAATTCAAGTTAGTTAAATTCTGTAAGATTATTCTAGTTTAAGTGTTTCTTTAAATCTAAATTGTGTGAATAGAACACAAAAAGTGCTTTAAACTGGGGCCTTTCCATAATAACAAAACAACAACAAAGCTCTTCAGCCCCTCAAAGTTACTCCTTGGCCTTTGCTTAAAAACCAGAGCCGTAGAGGTGTTGGAGCAAAATGCTGAAGAGGCTCAAAACCCCAATGTGTCTTTTTGTATTTTCCCCCACCCAAAAGCTCCCCCTCCTCTGCATCCCCTTCTTTTCTTCTCCTTCTCCAACTGCCTTGAAAATGCGGGACCAATCCTGACAATTTTAAAAGAAAAAAAAAGAGATTGCTCCGCAAACACTGACCCCCCCCCCATGAAAAACACCAGATATCAACAATTAAGGGTTTAAGTAAGGTAAAAAAAAATACAAAAGCCACTAATAAAATATTATAAAATAATAAATAATATAATAATGTAAAAATTATACTATATAAGATTTTGTGTGTTTCCTCTAATAACTTTTGTACCTGGCCATGCCCTTTGGTTGCCTGGCCATACCCTTGGCCCTGCCGTCATGTTGCCTGACCATGCCCTCTTGATCACACCTTCATATTGCTTAACCATACCTCTTACAAATTCACATGTGTGTCCCTATTTTCATCTGTGAAATGTTGGAGGGTACGCCACCAGTTATTAAAAAAACCAAACAAAAACATTCTGAAATTTTTAGGTGCAAGGAAGAGGTATCCATTGTACATACTCAGAAAGTTTCAGGACAATTGGTGAAATTTTGAGATGAAAAGCGCTCTAGTAAGAGTGGCTTTGAAGAAAAAGTGTAGGCAACTATTTTGTAGTCATGCTTCCTGAAGAGACCAGAGGGGTTTCATCTGGAACAATGATGGATATGTAATCTTCTCCTATTGAAGTTGGTGGGAAACTATATATTTTTTCAAAGTTCCATTTCATTTAGTCTTTAAAATAAGCTTTTTACATGTAGTGATAGTCAATGGGAATCACTATAAGCCTAGGCATGCTGGGTGGCATGTTCTCTCCCCCATCATAGCTGATTTATAGTGTTGAGAGTTGGAAAAAAATGACCATTTATCTCATATTATCCATGGCTGAGACAGAGAAAGAGAAGAAGATGCTGTTTGGTGGGGGTTAAATCTGCTGGGAAAGGTGGAGGGTGATTCTGCTGGGATACTGGTGCAGGAGGAGGATTCTCCTGATTTCTGAACAGATTCAACCTCCCCATGGACCCCCAAACAGCCCACCAAACAGAACTTGATAAGAGCTAGGAAGAATCCTGAAGTTCTACTGAAGGGACTAAGGTACAGTGGTTAGAGCAACAATGCTGCATGAACTGTGAGTCATTCAGAGTGATAAAGGGGGGTGGAGTTCAGTTGCCTCCAGGAAATGTGTGCAGAAATTCAACTGGGAAAGATGGTAGTCCCACCCCTGTATGAGAGATTTGTAGTGAGGCAGGTGAACATCTGTCTGTGTTGATTGGAGCTGGGAAGATACCTTAAGCTCCACTGAAGAGAGTAAGGCACAGGGTTAGTCATGCATGTTTACTTAAAAGGGAAACCAATTGTGTTCTAGGAGTTCTCCCAAGTAACTTTAGTTTTGGAATAGTGGAACAATAACAAAGAACTTGGTGGGTCCTGAGTTCCTTCATCAGGATTTTTTTAATTTTATCTCACTTGGGAAAGAGTGAAATCAGAGGATAAAATCTAAGATGTATGTAGACTGTTTTCTACTCCTAGTATGTTCTTGTTTTTTTAAGAATGTGTGTGTCTGTGTCAGTGGGGGAGGTGGGTAGGATCAACACATATTAAACTTTGCAGTTATAGCTCTATAGGCACTCAAGGAATGTCTATGCTGGAACCAGTAATAGCTGAGAAAAGTGTCAATAGCAATAGCAAGTCATTTGTTGACATGGCAACTAACAGTTGCATTCAGTTTTTCTCCTCCCACCAGTCTCCTCCCCAGTTCCTGGGTGATGAAGTGCAGGGGGCGGGGAGGGGGGAGTTAAAAAGTAAAGACAAGATGGTTTGGCTTGTTTTTTCTCTTTTTTTCTTTTTTTGAAGAGGCAGCCACGTTTCCCCCTCCAGAGTGCACCTCGGAATATGCCAAGGAATATGCTGTTTGGGAAAACAAACATGGTGGCAGCAAGCAGCATGACTGATCTTCAACATCTCTGTAGGTTTCTCAAATCTACTGAAGAAATTCTCTGCCTGAACCTCACATGTGACGAATTTGGGGGCCCAGTTTTGCATTCTTGAAAATTTGGATTAGACAGTGAAAAGGCATTTGTTGCCCAGTCTATCCTGTTTCCCAGCAGATTCAGGCCTACCACCCCACCAAATAGCTATTTGGTGGGGTGGTGAGTGGGTGTGGGTGTGTGTGATTCTGCTGGGGAGATGGTGCATGAAGTGCTCCTGTTCATCCATGGAGCAATGCTATGGTATCTTTTGTTCAATCTCACCCGGAGTGCAATCAAACTCATTGCCCCTTTGTGCTGCCAACCTGAAGACTATAACTGCCCTTGGATCTGTGCACATTTTGATCATGGGACCCAGCATGGATAGACAATCTGTTGCACAGCTGCAAGATTTGCCTGGGGGTTTGTTTGGCTCATGGCCCATTCTACACGATCCTTACTAGCAGTCTGCCTGTCTCCTACGCTGGTGCCTAACCCGTATTTCCAGGGCCACAGTTGCTCTTCTTCCCTCACTTGAATCACCTCGATGCCTTGTATGCCTAGAAACTTCTATTGCCTTGTAGGGATAGAGCTTCACAGCTTGTGGAGGTGGAGCCTCCATTGTTGCGTTTTGCCCACTTCCATTACAGTGGATGAGATCCTGGTTGCTTGTCAAAAGGCGGGGTGGGGAAAAGGCCTCTACCCTGAGGGCCTGGAGTTTCCCAGAAGGTCATGCCCTCTTCCCCGGCTTTCCCCCTTCCCCCCCAGTCACCAATTATTTGGTGGTTTCCCAGCTTTTGTGCAGTTTTTCCAGGGGAGGCTGGTGACTCTGATGTCAGTGGGGCTCCTTATTTGTTTCAGCTTTTATTCTGAGTTTTACAAGAGCTATCCGTGGTGGAGAACCTATTTTGGGGGTGGAGTTCAGCACCGTGGATAGCTCTTATAAAGATCAAAATAAAAGCTGCAATGGATGAGGAGCCCCACTGACATAGGAGTCACCAACCTCCACTGTCCCCCCCCCAATTTTCAGAGTTTGAAATGCCTCTTCTAAGGCTTAGTTACTGGCAGGAAGAGCTTTAAACTAAAATATCCTGGTATGTTTTGTATTTTTAGCCCCACCCTTTTTGACTTTGGCCCTGCCCCCTTTACAGTTGACTTTGCCCACCACTGGAATGCAGCACCCAAGAGCATCCCCAAAATTGAATTCAGTCCTCAGGCTGAAAGAGATTCTCCACCCTTGTCTTACAGGGTGCGTGTTGTGGAGCTCCATATTTGTGTGCATAGCGTTGAAAAATATTCTGAGTGAATTCTGCAAAGTGGCCTCCTTTTTCTCTGAAAAGATGACTTCTGAGAAATTTCAACTCTACTCTAGTTTGTATTCACACCCCTGGGAGAGGTACTCTGGAGATCAGCTCTCCGAGGAATTGGCTCTGCTCCCAGCAGTATCTTACACCATCTTATATAACACATTGTGATTTTTCTTCTCTCATTTGTATCTCTCTCTATCTCTCTATCTCTCTCCCTCTCTCATTCATCCTGCATAATTCATAGCTCTAAGGAATTGTGGGAGTAGCTACAGCATTGCTATGTATATCCATCCACACTGATTTATGGGCTGTGCTAGATTGTGTTGTAACTTGTAGATGGCTGAACAAACACAAGCTTCAATCCAGAGTAGGTGCTCGAGAATGCAATTCTAAGCAGACTCTATATCAAGTAATGGATGAACTTCTTACAGCTCAGTCTAAAATTCAGTTCAGCAAGCAAGACTGGCAAATGAGTCCCATCTCTCCCCTACTCTACCAGCTTTGGTTTGGATTACAATCCAAAATGGTGCATCTCCCTACCTGGAAATTTGAATGGCAGTGTCTCAGGTGCCGTGCCAGGGATTCTGAGAAATGTATTTCCCCCCCAGGACAGTTCAGTCCTTAGTGCCTCATTCAGGCACTGCAAAATTCATTGTTCCATGTCTTATAGATTTCATAGATCATAGAGTTGGAAGGGGCCTTCAAGGCCATCGAGTCCAGCCCCCTGCTCAATGCAGGAAACTAGAGGAGGGGTCTCCCATCCAAGTAATAACCAGGACTGATCCTGCTTAGATTTCCATGCTCAGACAAGCTGAGCCAGCGTAAGGCACAGGCCTTCTTGTGCCTCCAGTAAGACTTTCACCATCGTCCCTACCTCTCTTGCCCCCAGGTAAGTGGGAAGTGTCTGAAAATGTCAGTGCCCAGTGTCAATAGTGGATGGTCTTGACAGCAGTACCCCTTACCTGCAAAAGCTTACATTTTTTTTAACTCACTTTAAAGTGAATGGCAATATAATATCCCAATAATTGAGCACTGCAAGTCTGAGGGTTGTAAGAATTAAAGCTTCCCTGAAAGTCTAAGCATGTGTACAACTGGTGTTCCAGTTGAATGCATGGAAGCGTTATAATATAGCTAGAGTTTAGCTAATACATTTAGCTGTGGTTTCTCAGATTTCCATAATGGAATTGAAGACAGGCTGTGTTGTTGATTTTTTTTTTTAAAGATGTATTTATTTATTTGCAAGGGGAAGACACAGATAAACTCATTTATTTATGCCCTTAGGGGATATTGACCTTTGACCCTTGCAAAGGATTCTCCTACTAATCCAGTGCCCTAGAGACATTTTAGCAACTTGTCCAGAGCAATCAAATCACTCCTGTAATGCCTTGTTCATTTTCAGCCATTCTAATCTCTTTCTGCTGAAGGTTTTATATTTGTTCAAGCGGAACACCCCCTTGAATCCAGTCTCCATTATATCATAGAGGTCTTAATCCAGTTTTTCTTTCCCCTTACCTATTCTCAGGTGGCCTTTGCATACCATTACAGAGTGCTGTGCCATTTTCTTGTGCCTTATGCAAATAGTAAGCTGGTAGGCCACTGAGAATGTGAATACCTAGCACCTTAAGTAACAACTTCCTCCTAAATTACCATTAGAATTTTGGGGAAAAGTAGTATGCACTTTTAGAGACATGGATCATGTGAAGATACTAATGTGTAGAATGTCTCTATTAAACACATGTTGCATGCTGGATACCAGGGAGAATTGCTACACACATAGCTGAAGATAGTATATAGTAGATTTTGAGATTCCTACTCACTTTGCATAATTTATTCTGTTTTATTTTATTTATTTATTTAATACATTTTTAAAGCTGTTTAAACCATACAATCTACTCGTAGGAAAGGGAAAAGAGCAAACCCTGAAACCCTGACCCCCTTCCTGCTGGAAATTCCACTCAGTCCCCCCTTCCAGTTTCTGCACCAGGTGTTCGCCACACACTTTCAAATTATTCCCAATCTCAACAACCTTAAAGGCTATAAGCTTGCTTTGAGAAACAAAATGATAACCAACTCAATAACTCTACTGGAGTCAGTGGATACTTTTTTTCTAATTTTATCCCCAATGGGGGGAATTTGGGGAAAAGACAGGTGGGAGGGTGTAATGCCCTCCTCCTGGAATGCTATGGTACTGATTTGAATTGGGGGCAAACATGCTCACACAAAGGTAAAGAAAACTATTACGCATAGCACCACTATTGTGGTTACCCAAACGTTTAGCTTGGCCCTGGCAGTATATTTGTTTATACACTTAGACACAGGCTTACTGCAGACGTTAAACTTTGTGATGTGCCTGCCACTGAAATGTCAGTTCCACAATGTTGGGCCAACACATCTCAGTGGCATTTGATGTTATAGTGGTAATGAATGCAATGGGGGAGAATTACATTTAGTTCTCATTTTGATATGAACTTCCCGAAGCATTATGTGGACCAAAGCACAGTTGGCTTTCAGTATTCACAGTATTTCCAGCTTTTGCAATGCAGTTCTCCAAAGAAAAAATGTGTACAAAAATATGTATATCATGAAAAAATTGGAGTGTGGGGGAATTTTGTTTGGTTTGGTGTTTTTTTTTTATAAGAACTTATCAAAATCTACAGATTTCTTCACCAACAAAATGGAAAAGAGTTCAGATTTAATTATTTAATTTTTTAAAGTGAACATGGGAGAAAACGAAACTGACAGTTTTGTCCATCCAGGCAGGGGGCGAATGCTTAAAAGTCTGCTTTTTGGATCCCTGTGTATTCAACCATGCTTGTGGTGCTAAATTGGGGTTGCCACCTTTTTCCCCCCCAGACAGGCTCTTCATCTTTAACATACTAGTCAGTTACAACCTGGTCCTCTCCATGCTGGGAACAGTTGAATCCATTGGATTTGGCTGGTGCAGACTGAGGATTTTGTTTGGTCCATATATATATATATATATATATTTATAATAACTTACCAGAATTCACAAATGTTATAGAAATAACTTGAGATTAAAAATAAAGTGGGAGAAAGCAAAACTGATAGATTTGTCCATCCCAAGACAATTGTGCAAATGTAATTGTGTCCTTGCAATTAATGAGCCCTTTCTTATGTAAATAGGAGACACACAGAAGCCTGAGCAGCTTCAAGGCCATGTGTGATGGGATGGGAAAGTTTAACCCTATCTCCTCTTGCCACAGTCCCAACAAAGATTGCCTTGCCTCTTCAAAGCTGCTATATACATTCCAAGGAAAGTTCCCACTGGTGCCACTGGAGGCTTCCCTTGAAATACAAATAGCAGCTTATGAAATGACATTATCTGGACCATGCTGCTTATATAACAGAAAAGGTGGATGTAAATTGCATTCATGTAATTATTGTTATGTCTAGTTTGGCCCTCAGTGCCAACAGAATCTAGCGAACACTTTGGGACAGGTGACATGGTATGCTGAGAAAAGCATACCTGTCCAACATGTTTGAATTTATCCCTGCCCTCTGTCTTGGGTGAAAAATAGATCTGAAATTGACTTAAAATTAATTAGCAATCACTATCTTCTCTGACATTTGTTTTGTCTTCATCTCTCCCCTGCCCTCCGCCGCCCAGTTCATTTCTCTTGCACCAGTTCATTTTTACATATACTTCACAGACTAGGGCATTGGTCTTTCCAACAGAAATTTTGATTGTTAATGTCCCACGGTGGCCCAATTTTACACCATCGCCATGCTCCAGAGAAGACAGCATTCAGTTTAACATTGTCAAATAGATTAAGGGTGCAATCCAATGGGGATGCCCCTGTGGAAAGCTAAGCAGGGTCAGGCCTGGTTATTACTTGGATGGGAGACCCCTCCTCTAGTTTCCTGCATTGGGCAGAGGGTTGGACTCAATGGCCTTGTAGGCCCCTTCCAACTCTATGATCCTATAAGCCTCTGAACTAGGAGGATTACAGGCATCCTAAGCAGGATGGGAAGAGTGCAGGGGTGATCTTCACCTCCACACTCCTCCCGCCCTGCAAGTCAGCCTGTGGGGCTTTGGTTGGGGAGGGAAGGAGGCTGGAGTGCCACCAGGAAACATCATATCCTGGCAGACCTGGTCTCCTTGCCTCCCAAGAATGTCCTCTTTACCCCTTCTCCTAGGTCTGTCTTATGACCTCAGAGAACCAGCCGGCACAGTTCTTTCTATGCCAGCTGTGAAGTGGGTGGAGGGGGGTCCGAGTGTGGATCTGCAGCTCCAAGGTAGGAGCTCTTTTTTCGACCTCGGATCTGGGAATCTGAACATCCCATGGCCCTCTAGATGCTGGCATGGGGCCGTATGATCTCTCTGCCCATCTGCTGTTTATTTATTTGATTTATACCTTGCCTTTCTGCCAGGAAATGGTGCTTAATGTGGTTAACAACAATTAAAGCCAACGTTTTAAATAAAAACATAACTAAAACAATTGTAAACAAATACATTAAAAACACAATTTAAAAAACCTGCTAACAACATAACAACCGTTTGTATTAATAGTATCATGCTCAGTTTTCTGTGTCCTTAAAAACACCCACTGTTCTTATGTGAACAAAATAGGGTGGCTGTTAAATTAAAGCAGAATATGCTTCTTGTAATACCTAAAGAAATGGTTGCATTCATTTGGAGTAATCTTATATATTCCAGTATTGTTCTTCTAGGATTCCTCTGTCACCTGATATCCAGCTCTTCCCTTTCTTCTCTTGGACAGTAAAAAGACCAGCCACCCTGGACAGAAGAGAGCTAGGATTACAGAGCAGGAGAATCCGCACGTAGGGATGTGTGAATCGGCAAAACTAGAGCTCACCGGAGTTCTCTGAATTCTATCTTGAACCTCATTCTGACTCGAGACTATATCAGATTGTGAGCTTTCTATTTCTTTTTGCATGAAAATCTGTGCATATTTTTGTGTGTATCTTATCTTATTTATTTATTATATTTATACCCCACCTTTTTTCCTGCAAGGAACCCAAGGTGGCTTACATAATTCTCCTCCTCCTCTCCATTTTATTCTCACAACAACCCTGTGAGGTAGGTTAGGCTGAGAGTCAGTGACTGGCCCAAAGTCTCCAAGTGAGTTTCATGGTCGAGCGGGGACTAGAACCCGGATATCTTGAGCCCCAGTCCAACACTCTCACCACTATTCCATGCTGGCTCTCTTCTTTGTATCTTCCCAAAACTGCATATCAATTCTGCACGTCTTTGCAATGTACACATTCTTCTCCCATTGATTAAAGCGTATTTGTGCATATTTTTTCTAAAGGTCATATTTTTCATAAACATTTTTCAAATGTACGTATGCTGTAAATTGCATTTTTTTAGGTCGACAAATCAAATGCATTTTTTTTAGGTCCACAAATCACATTGCAAGCTTGGAAATGTACGGACTTAGACTGCAGTTTGCGTCTGACTCCGAGTCCATGTTCAGTCTGGAAGGTGCGAACTGGGTAAATCCGGTCTGCATAGGATGCAGAAGTGGCAATTAGTCTACTCCTAAAGAAATGTACTCTGGACCTGGAAGATGTCAGTAGCTATAGGCTGGTTGCTAACATCCCCCTGCTGGGCAACATGTTCAGGTGCATGCTTGCCAGTCACTCTTGGATGAAACTGATTTTCTAGATCCATTTCAATTGGACTTCAGGCCTGGGTTTGGAATGGAAACTGCCCTGTTTACCTTGTGAGATTACATTTGCTGAAAGAGGGATGGGGGAGTGTGATCCTGGTGGTCTTTTAGGGCCTCTCTCAGCATCATTCAGTAACATTGAGCATGTTCCCCTTTGGACTAGGCTGCCTGAGTTGGGATGTCAAACTCAGTGGTTGCAGTGGTCCTGTTCCTACTTCGATGGTTGGTTCCAAAAAGTGGTGCTGGGGGATCAGTGCTCTACCCCCTGGCAGTTATGCTAGGGGTTCCACAGGGCTCTATTTCATCTCCCATACTGTTTAATATCTACATGAAAGTGCTAGGGAATGCTTTCTGGTGATGTGGACTGAGGTGTCACAAATATGTGGATGGCACCCGGCTCTGTCTCTCCTTTTTTTATCAAATCCAGGAGAGGCAGTGGTGTTCTGAATCTGTGCCTTGGTTTAGTAATGGACTGAATGAGGGTCAGTAAACTGAGGCTCAATCCAGAAAAGATTAAGGTGTTGTTTGTGAGTGGTGTTCAATCTGTTCTGGAGGAGGTTGCATGCCCCCTAAAGGATCAGGCTTATAGTTTGGAAACTAGTACAAGACAAGTGGGACTAGGACTTATAAAAAAAATGCTGCAGTGTATCCTCACCTCCTAGTTGGAGCACTCCTGTTCAGAGTTTTAGCCAGCCAACCATGCTCTCCTGCTGGATACTCTAGTCTGTTCCTTCCTTCTCCAGTTTTGTGTTTCTCCCCCAACCCCCAAAGCTGGTACACAGCATTATGTAGCTACTGAGCGCTCTTCATCCTCATAAACCTGCTTTTGTGGTTTTTTTTATCCCCACTTCTGCACACCCAAACCATGCTAACTCCCTCTTTTTCACAGGAACCCTCCTTTGGCTCCAGTCCTGTTGGCAATCATCGTCAGAGTTCACTATTAGATGGACTGATGCTCATTGTCTTGGTACCCATCACAACAACCACCTCAGTAATTAGTATTTGAAAATAGATAGAAAAAGTAGGTAGTTATTTCAGGAAATGGATTTTAAATCTGAGGACATATTCTCCAAAGAAAATGGATTTGTATTAATTAATGCTGTTGGCAGATCATTTGGAACTAATTCATCTGACTGGTAATATATTAATTTCAGTGATACGTATTTGCATCTGGAATTATGCAGAACCACTTGTTGCTCTATGTCTGTGCATATAGTGTTAAGGTAGTATTAGCCTATCTACTGAGCCTGATGCATTTGATTTTATAGCCTGAATTTCTTCATGATGTATATTTCTCCCCTGGATTGATTCATGGCATTGGGGTATTTGCCAGCTCAGTGAAAAAAGGCTGAGTTGGCTCTTATATAAAAGACGGCTATAGTGTAGGTTGGCACTGAAACCCTAAACACAATTGCCCTAATCCTGAAATCTCCCTCTCTATGTGCAAGACGTCCTTCACCGAAGAGTATGGGGAACATCTTTCTTGTTGATGCCACTTCTGCAGGTGTCCAGGTCTAAGTCTGTTCCATCTGCTTCCTGCATTAGTAGGCAAATCTACATGAAAATTCGCATTTAAATAGTATTTTAAACATATTTTCTCCCAAAATTCATGTTTCTAAATGTGTTTTGATACCATTTTTTTTAAAGCTGAGAACTGCTTTACAACCTTCACAACTACATTTGGATTGCACTAGTTCCAAAGGTTCTCTGGAAAACTACATCTAGCTCGGAAAGGAGTTAACAACTGCAATTCCAGTAGACAGACAATTTGCATGCTTGGGCAAAGGGCTTCAAAAATCCACAGGTGGATTTCAGTAAGATAGTGGTGCAGCCGCCATTCTCTGAATATAATTCTCCTCTGAATTGTGTTCCTGTACCTGGGGAAGCAAGCCTACTGATTTCAGTGGAGCGCACTTGGCACCTCTGCCCCTGTCTCATATAGCATGGACTCTGAGCAAAGTCTGAGTATTGTTGGAGGCACAGCTGGATTGTAAGCTTGCTGGACGGGAGCCATGTGACACGGCGATGGCAATATGGTCAGCAGGTGGTACGGTCAGTTCCCCTATTATGTCACAGGTGCAATGCATTCCAAGGAAAAGTGAGCTGCAGCCTCTGAGACACAGGGCCAAAGCAGAAATTACGTTTAAATCTGTGTCTAGCAGCTATGTCTTCCCCCACCCCTTTTTCATTTTTACTGTAGAGTAGGTGCAGAGGGCCTTTTCTGGATCAGGTCCCTACCTTGTGTGTGTAGGGAGCTTTTATTATCTGGATTGGTTCCCCTGTGCCTACTCTAGAGTAAACATGGAAGGCATAGCTGCTGGGACACAGATTTGAACTAAGGTCTGTTTTGGCCCTTAGAATCTAGCCCTATTCAGAGCCTTCTGCATCTGAATTGAGTACACACATAAGAATACAAGCGCTTCAGCTCCACCCATCTCCTTTGTCGCATTCATCACCTTCTACTCACGAAGAGTGACTGTCTGAAGAGGAAAGCCTGTCTGTACACTGATGTATCCGGAAGAAACAATGCTGTGGAATTTGCTTCACTGGAAATGCACTTTGTATAGAACTGAGTCTACATTCTCCTTCAGATATGGGCAGTGTCCAGTTCGACACTAGCGCTGATGTAAATGATTGTGTGCTAGCATAAGCAACCTCTAGCGGAACGCCAATATTGTTGGGAACCTGTCACTCCAGCAAACACTATTGGCGTTCTGCTAGAGGTCACTCATAAGAACATAAGAAGAGCCGTGCTGGATCAGACCAAGGCTCCATCTAGTCCAACATTCTCTTTGCACATTGGCCAAGCAGCTGCCCTCAGGATCCCACAAGCAGGACTTGAGTGCAACGGCACCCTCCCGCCTATGTTCCTGAGCAACTGGTGTACATAGGCAGTAGGCACACTGCCTCTGACACTGGAGGTAGCCATCAGGATTAGTAACCATTGATAGCCTTATCCCCCATGAATTTGTCCAATCCCCTTGAAAGCTGTCCAAATTGATGGCCATCACTATATCTTGTGGAAGTGAATTCCATAGTTTAACTATGTGCTGTGTGAGGGAGTACTTCCTTTGATCTGTCCTGAATCTCCCACCAATCAGCTTCATGGGATGACCCTTTTGGGTTCTAGTATTATGAGAGAGGGAGAAGAATGTCTCCCTGTCCACTTTCTCCACACCATGCATAATGCACTCATGCTAGCACAACATAATTTACATCAGTGCTAGTGCCAATTCAAACTGGTGCTGCCCAAAGAAGCAACACTACCCTTTGCCTCCATTTCTGATGATCCAATACAGGATCAAAGCATAAGCTACATCTGAATCCTTTGGAAATGAAATACACTTGATGTGGCCAACTGTGACAAAGTTTTCATTCACATCATGTAACAGCTATGCTCAAAATCCAGCCATGCATGTGTCACATATATACTTAATGGTTTCCCACGAAGGGCTCACACAGGGCTTGTATTGATTTTAAAATATTACACTAGTATTATGAATAATAAAATAGTATCTATTATCCAACACAGTGGATATTTTAAGGACAAAAGTCATGCTTAATGAAAAATGTCATATTGTATAAAGGCAGTACCCTCCGTTTCTTTTGTTAGTTCTGACTTCTGCCATCTCTGACCACATTCATTTATTCATTCGTTTTGATTTCTGGCCTTATCCTGAAGTTTCAGACTGGGTTATAATACTTCGTACAGATATTGGCTAATGGACCAACCTACTCATGTGTGTATGCTTTATAATAGGGACCCATTTACTGGACATTCTGTGTTGCAATGAAAACTAAAGTGAGACTGCTTCTATTCTTTCCATATATCCTATACACTGGAAAGTGGGGGAAATGGGTTCTCCGCTACTGCATCCCATTGGGGCTGAGGGAATACATCTAGGCATGATTAGGAATTTGATCGTTGCTTAGTCATGGGAGCTATGTAAGCACATTCAGCCCCTATAGGCTACCTATATGACAGGGCAATGAAGGCTGGCGGCTCCAATGTCAGGGGGTCTTTTAGTCTGAACTTTTAAGGAGTTGTCCATGGTTCTGAACCCCAGTCTCAAACTAGGTTCAGCACCATGGATAGCTCCTTTAAAGTTCAGATTGAAACCCGGAGTGGATACAGCGACCCACTGACATTGGAGCCACCAGCCACTGCTGGGACAGGGGTGCAGAAGCACTTTCAGCCCAAGGACTGAATTCAATTTTGAAGAAGCTCTGGAGGGGGGGGGCGCATTCCAGTTGTGAGTGGGGCTAAAGGCAAAAAGGATAGGGACCAAATACCAAAAATACCAGCTTATTTTAGCTTAAAGCTCCAGCAGCCAGTAACTTAAACCCTAGGAGTGGCATTTCGACCTTTTAGAATGGGGGGGGGCATGTGCAAAAGCTGGAAAACCACCAAATGACTGAAGGTCAGGTCAAAGGGGGTGGGGCCATCGGAGGAGCCCTGGAGGGCCCTATTGGGATACCAGGAGGGGCAGATTTCACCCGCAGCCCTATGGTTCCCCACTGTGTCCTATACAGACCTTCATGCTCAATGTATGTAGGTTGTTAAGATGAGATATAGTTCTGATCATTTGGTTATGGCTACACCTCCAAAAGGAAGTCCACAGCCCTCATAAGAAGCGTTGGGTAAGCAAGGGTTCAAGAGAAAAGAAGCAGCCGGTCCACCTCCCCAGTAGGGCAAAAGGTCATGACTGAAGGCTTGAATGGAAGAGTGAGTGAAGCCTAGAGGCATGCATAGGCAAATGAGTGGCAGGCTTGCATTGATTAAGACCTGAATATTGCATATCGCCTAAAACACAGGAAGATTTCTCCTGAAAAGATATGGCTCGCCCCCCCCCCGCCCCACTGGGCGAATACCACCAGAAGCTTACTCCAAAAACAGTCCCATCAGCAAGAAGACCCAAACCTTTGCTTTCCTAAGTACACCCATCATGAGTCATCAAAATACAAAGAGTAAGGATCGTTAGCAGGGTTGGAAGACATCTGTGGGGCAAAGACCACCCCCACTGCTCTCATTCCCTCCAAAAAGGCGGGAAAGAGACTATAAGAACCAAGAGGTTTTAGCAAGGTGTGTCGGGAGAGAGCTGAGGGGGTCACCTTGGAACGCGAACTGCGGGGCTATAGCTGGAACATCATCACAGCAGACAGGTAGTAGCCAGGACTTTGCTTTTCTATCCTTCTAGGCGGGAATCTCTCCCCACCCCCTCTTCAGGCTTGTCAGGGCAAAAGAGACTCTTTCTCCTCTCCAGAATACAGGGTGTGTTTGAACCATAGCGTAAGGATATTTTGCTGCCTGACATCACTAGGTTTGCTTTACCAACAAGTAAGACGCTGCCTGTACCTACTCTGTATTCTTCTTCAATAAAACCACACTTTTGTTTCTAGAGTCTGTGTGTGTGTGTGTGTGTAGGTTTGTTTAAGTATAAAAGGAGCAAAGCGCACACTTTCCACCCCAGCAGCGCAAGTTTTACCCCAGCCAAAGATCCTAAACCTTTCGTAAGAGTGTGGGGTTAGAGGGAATCTAGTGCCCAGAATTATCTGTCGTAACAAGGTCTGTGATTTGACCAGGGCACAAGGATGCTTGGGGGGGGGGGGTTTTTTTTTTCACCCATGCTTGCATATATCCCACCCCGAGTTTAGCCCTACCGGTGTTACAGGCAAACGCACATTCTTGGGGCTTCTCTACATGAGGCTTTTAACCTGCCACTTTATCAAGACTTCTGCTTCTGGATTCTTTGCAGGACTAAGATCTACTCCTTTACACATGTCCCCGCTGGGGGGGGGGGGCTCTTTCTCAGCCTTTCTATATGTTCCATGACAACCGCAGTATAGCAGAATTGCGAAAATACATGACCTCCTCATTGTGGCTCATTCTGCCATTTTTAGAAAATACTATGCTTTCTTTGATCTAAAAAAAAAAAAAAGCCACGGAAATACTTGGAAATCATGGGAGAGGCCCCAGAGGATGACGACGTTATGTAAAGCGCCCACAAACTACCATGAGTGAGGAATCATGAGTGCGCAATAGATGCCTCATGTACAGAAGGCCTCTGTGTGAGGGAAGTGGATTGAACACACATTTTCTGCCCCGAAGAGACTACGTATTTGTATTCAGTGCTGACCCTCTGCTGATGGAAGTCTCTTTGATCCAGTGGAAGCTTCCATCAGTGAGTTGGGGACGGAGGTGATTTTTTTTGCCAATTCCCCCCCTTGGATGCCCCAAACCTCCCCAAAATCGGCTCCAGAGGATTGGGGGGGGGACCCTTTGGGAACACTGGGTGGTGGTGGTAAGGGTGCTGCAGAGGAAGGTGGAATCAGCAAAAATCGCTTCCCTCCCAGTTACTGACAGAAGCCTCCACTGGATCAAACAGCCTTCTATCAGCAGAGGAACACCACTGGATAGAACCTACAGCTTTAGAAATGCAAAACGAAGCACTGTGGCTCATGCCGTGATCCTTGATGTGGGAGATAAGGATCTGACATGCACAAAAGTTTCCCCATTTTCCTCTTGGAAACATTGTAGTATATACAGTGTGGGCTAAGTCTGTTAATGGGGTGGGGTGGGATTTCCTAATTGGACACTTATTTTTTGTGTGTGGCTTGGGCATATATTGAGATGACATTAGAATCTCCACCAAGAAATGTCAGTAGAAAATAGCAGCATCATTTAAAATGAGCATTGTTGCTCTTTCCCAGAGCAACCCACTTTTGTTCTTGAGGTATTATTCTTAAATTAAGAGAAGCTGTGAAGGGTGTTTCTAAAATGGCTAGAGCTGTGTGAACTATTTGTTAGCAATTTATCCAGTGAACCCAGTGCCTTTCTCTATTGCCGCCTTTCTTTACTCAGTTGGTCTGGCATCCTGAAATTGCAGAAGAACCTTATGTTTTTGCAAGCCGTGTTATCCTCCGGCAAATTCCAGAGAACTGTTCAAACTTAGTTCTTGGGTCAGTGTTGTCATCACACTGGGATGGTGTAGTGGAAAAAGCTGGAAGACCATTGTGATCTCAAGGAGACAGTGGTGTATGACCATTGTTGTTCCTGTGTCTGGGTCTCTGTTGTATGAACATACCAGCTCTTTGTGTCTTTAGTAGGCCTGAATTCCTACTGTTTATGCTGACTCTTGATATTTAGCGTGTATTACCAGTGGTAGTGGTGTTAATTGAGCGGGGAGCTTACCTGCTCAGGGGGTGCTCCCAAGCACCTCCCGCCCGCTCTCTCCGTGCTCGCCACAGTCGTGCCACCAGGGAACCAGAAGTGACGCAACGGGTTCCCCGTCGCGTCACTTCCGGTTCCCTGGTTCCCTGGTGCTGCATTTTTAGCATAGAAACCAGGGCAACCCAGCTTAAAACAGCCGCGAATAGCATATTGCAGCCATTTCAAGCTGCGTTGCCCTGATTTTTACGCTAAAAACGCAGCGCCAGGGAACCGGAAAAAGATGCGCCGGGGACCTGAAGCTCCTTTTCCCGGTGTGTCCTGTGTCAAGCGGTGGGAAGGTAAGTCGCGTAAGTCTCGGGGGAGGAGCGGGCCGATTTCGGCCTGTTTTCAGCCCCCCCGGAGACTTGCGGTTACATCCCTACCAGTGAGCTCATAACGTTTAGAGTTTGTTGTGAGAAGATTCCCAATTAAAGTATGTCCTTGGACAGGGTAAACTTGGTGAGGATGTTGGCTGATGATTAGAAGCACTTCAGTCATCCATGGGCTGGACTCCCATGGCACATAATCGGAAGGAACTTGGTTATCAGCTGGCCAGATTTCAATGACTTAAGAGGAGGTTCATCAATGGAAGGGTCAAGATGACCTGGAAACTGAGTGGCTCTAGATGGTTTCATGGTCAACTTGAAAGGAGTAGTCTGAGAAACCAGTATGGCAGTGTCTATTGGGACAAAGCACATTAATCTTGTCCAGTTTAATGAGACCAGGTGTGATTATTGCAAACAGATAAAACCTATATAAGATTAAGGAACCCTTGGGGGGGGGGGACCTTGACACAGACCTAGTTGCACAGAAGGTGCTGTGTGCCAGCCAAGGAGTCCATCCATTGTCGTTTCTTTGAGGGGTTCCCGACAACAGAAGGGACGTAAGCATTGTGCTCTGCATCTATTTCGCTTCTATAATCTCTTTTCTGTGGTTTGCTAACAAAGCTTTTCAACCTTCACCCATAAGTGTGCTCATTGTCTCTGGATCCTAAAGAGAACTGCTGCTTTTGGCAGAACAGATGGCTCTACCTTTGGGCAGAGTGAGGGAGCTGCCTCACACAGTAGATGCTGGAGGGCATGGTGTGGAAGGACGTTGTTATAGCAGGGGTACAGAACCACATTGGGGTGGGGGCCAAATTGCCGCACCCCACCAGGCCCTGTACAGGCCAGATGATATCAGTGGGTGTGGACATGCCCTCTGACATCATGGCCCCACCTCAGCCATTTTGCCTTTCCCCATGCTGGGAGAGGCACAGAGTTCCGTGCCTCACCCAGCATGGAGAAAGAGACTCAGTTGGTACTGGTCGGGTCCTCTGCTGCTCACCTGCATCCCAGCTGCTATTTCAGATCTCAGATAACAGCAGGGATTGCTTCCAGGGAGCTCTCCTCCGGGGGGGGGGTGTGGCTTGGAGGAATCCATCAATGGGACTGATTGGGCCCATTGGTGTGAGGTTCCGCATACCTGTCTTAGAGGATAGAGCTATGTTTGCCACATGGGTTGCCCTCAGTAGTGGTGGATGGCAGTGGGGGGGGGCTTGTGACTCCAATGTCACAGGGGGCAGGGGCTGCATATCCGCTCCAGATTTTTTTCCTGCACTTTAAAGGGGCTATCCTTGGTGCTGAACCCCACCCCCACCCCCAAATTAGGTTTGACACCATGGATAGCTCCTTAAAAGTGTCAAATAAAATCCAGAGCGGATATTGCCCAGCTGACATTGGAGTCACCAGCCCCCACTGATGGATGATGTCCTATCCCAGTGTTGAAGTAAGATTCAATTGTCAGTTTAATTGGCTTCTGTATGTGGAATGGCGGCAGGGAGGGAAGGTTGCCACCATATTCTTCACCTCAATCAGCAAAATGTCTTGGGCTGCCCCTCATGCATGTAAGCTTCATAACTCAACAGAGTCCCCACTGCTGTCCTTTTTTCTCCATCTGCCATGGTGCCTCCACTCCTTCTGTATATTTAAGGAAAATGTTAAATGTAAATACAGTCCCTAACAAAAAGGGTGCAATTGGAGACATCTCAGTCTGCAGAACTGATATGTATGTTGGAAGGCAGGGGGAGCTCCTGATGGGCCACTGCTGCTGACCTTAAACTCCTATGGTTTACACACGTCCCTGCGATCTCCACACCACACGGTTTTTAAAGGTGAACCACTCCCAACTCTGGACATTGAGAGGGTGAGTTGTGTGGGTGAGCACAAAGTAGTGATGTCCCCAATGTCAGGGAAGGTTTCCTCATCAGAATGTGGGAGGGAAACTATTTTTTAAGTAGAAAGCCACTTAAAGTTGAGAAGGAAATAATTTAGAGTGGAGAAGTAGACCAGCTGCTTGACCTTTTCCCTGCCCACTTCCTCTCCATTCCAAATAACCTCCTCAAGCTGCTTCCCACCTCCTTGTGGTGTTCCGAGTGTAATTTTATACCTATACCCCAGTGTTCTCCAACCTTGGGTCATGCTGGGTGGGGCATGCTGGGAGTTGTAGGCCAAAAACATCTGGGGACTCAAGGTTGGAGAACACTGCACCCCACTTGGACCATGTTTCTGCCTCTAAATTGCCATGTCCTGAAATGGTGAAAGAAGGAAATGATGAATGGATGAAAACATACTCCTACTATGACTTTGGAAATAGTTCAAGAATATAGCAAGAAGCAATTTATCAATGGCTATTAGACACAATGGCTTAATGGAACCTCCATGTTCAGAGGCAGTGTATATTTGAAAACCAGATACTGGGACCAAACAACAGGTTTGCTTTGATGCCTTGCTTGTGAACTTTTCAGAGGCATCTAGCTGGCCAATGTGGGCCACAGCATGTCGATAAAAATCTAGCAGGGGCTCTGTATGTTCTTCAAGAAGGTATGTCAAAGAAATGTGTATACAAAACCAATGTGATTTTACAGCGCAATCCTATGGATGCTAGACAGCATCTAGACAGCCATAGACTTTTTCAGAGACCCAACTACGGGAACGGAAAATCACTCCAACATCATAGCAGGGTCTCCGTGCTTGGAGCGCCCTCCCTCACTTCTCGCAGCCGGTGTGGAAAGAACCACACTGGCTGCATCTCCAAAGTCGCAAGAGCAGCCGTGGAAATGGGGTTTAGGTGGTGTTTCAGGGGGCAGGGAAGGGAGAAGACAGGCACTGCCAAGAACCAAGGTATCCTGGTGGCACCTCAGCCGAGTGCAGAGACGACCTTCACTTCCACACTCCTCCCATCCTGCATAGGGTGCCTGTAATCCTCTGAGTTTGGAGGGCTATGGTCATTCCGACTGGATTGTACCCATCGTGTAACTAAAATTACGTCACAAACAACAACCTGAGACCTTTTTTTAAAAAAAAACATATAGTAATTAGTGATCATTGATAAGCAAATGTAGTATACAAAATAATAATTTAGACCTGATTGTAGCGTTTAGCAGAATGTCACACACAAACCAAAATCCTTTCCCCCAAAAGCTTCTAGAATAAAGATATTATGTAATGCAATATTGTGGTGGTAACAAGATTGCTTCTAGGTCATCCAGAAGCCACTGGCTTTAATAATACAACCTGGCGGGAGGAAGCAAGATTTTAATGAATGCACTGGTGCTCTGTGCAGAGGTGCAAGGTTATATATATATATATAATATATATATATATATATAAAACCATGCAGATACAGATGGTTCAGTTCAAAAGAGGTTAAAATAGAATGATAATGGAATTATCTCATAAATCTTGCTTATGTACCTGTGACGCAGAGGTGGATTTGTTCCAATTCCAAACATGATGGATTTTTTTGATAAGGATTCAGAAGTGACAGAATTAGTACACTGGCCTTGAATTCCAGTTATTTTGTATTTTGGTGGTGTATGTACTGCCAGGCCAGAAAACAGGACAAATGTAAAACAAAAAAGGGGGGGAAGGTAATTACTTGCTTTCTCTCTGTTCTGTGGCTTCTTTTGTAATTTTCTTTGAAAAGAATATCCGTTTAACATTTGCCCTTCAAAGCCAATAGTGTGAGATACCTACATGGTGATATGCCCACAGAAACTTCACTTATAGAAAGGTTAGGTGTCCAGGAAGGGAAAGAGAAGAAAGACACATTGGAGCCTATCAAGATGTGCTCTCTTACACTTGTTTCTCTAGCTACAAACCTCTCACCAAGCCTTTGCTTGTGAATTTAAAATTAAACAGGGGAGGTTAAAAATGGTCCTTACGGTATTATTATTTAATATGACCTTTAAAATTGCTGACCTTTTCTTTACAATATTTCTTTTTGCAGATATCCCACCTTTTATTTAACTAACCTTTTCTGTTTTCTGCAGTGGTGTGTGTGTGTGTGTGTGTGTGTGTGTGTGTGTGTGTATGTGTGTGTGTATACTATATATATATATATATATGCACACCTATTAAATGTTTTTTTGGGGAAACACATAAAATAGCTTCATCATAAGCACAGGATATGTGTGGTGGCTGAACAGCTGTCGTACCAAACTGCTCATGGCTGCCATGAATTTGGTCCATGATCTCTTTCCAACAAGAGGCAGGGTAGACAAAGCATTTCACACAGACAGAAAAATCTCATCTAGACACGTTGTGTAGAGCCTAGAGGGAAAACAATTAGGGAGGATGTGGTGGCAATGTGGTAATGGATCTGAGATGCTCATGAGGAAGCCAGGATTTTTTTTAAAAAAAAGGCTGATAAGAAGACACAACTGGTGACAGATGACAAGAGATGCTACCCCTGAGGGACAATGACAAACTAGTAATTAAAGTTGTGATGGTATCTCAAGTGGAAAGGACACGAAATACCTTTCTCTAGAATTGTGCTAAAGTGTAAGGAGAGAGAAAGTTTTACAACAGGAGTGCAAGAGAATGTATGAAGTATTATTAACATAATCACCACCATAGCAAAAATTGTTACACTAAACACAGTTAGGATATGGTCCAGGTTCCATTGCCTTAGAGACAACAATCTACACATTCAGAATACTTATGTGGTACAGCTTTGATAGGACTGTACTGCTTCAGATTGTAGGTGTGGGGATTAAACGTTGGGAATGCCCCGTTGTTGTTCTTGTTGTTTTAAAAAAAGCACCCTCCTTACCCTTGGGTTGGTTCAAGCATGTCCCTCTTAATTAAGGACCTTATATACTAGAGTCTCCTTGTACCTGGACTAGCATCCAGTTCCAACAGCCACTACAGGCACCCTTGTTTGAGAAGCCCCTTTGCTCCAGGCTCTCAGTAAGGAGAGCGCTTGCAGCAGCAGCAGCATCCTTCACTTTTTCTTGCAGGGCCAGGGTGACTGCCCATCAAGTTTCATCAAGCAGATGAGTGGCATGTATACAGGAAGATCTTCTTCTCGCCTTTTGAGCTAGGAGATGGACTATCAAGGTGCTAATTAAAAGGGAGATTGCTTTAGCTATCTCTGACAAACTGTGCCTCAAAAAGAACAGGCCTGTGGCTCACGCTGGCTGAGCGTGGAAAGCTAAGCAGGGTCAGGCCTGGTTATCACTTGGATGGGAGACCCCTCCTCTAGTTTCCTGCATTGAGCAGGGGGTTGGACTCGATGGCCTTGTAGGCCCCTTCCAACTCTATGATCTATGAAATCTATGAAAAGTTCCCTGTTTTATGGATCTAGAAGCCCTGAGAAATGCACATTATTCCAATTGGGCTATGGATGCCAGCATCCTGGTCAAAGTGGTTTGTAGCTTAGTTATATATATAAAAAAAAAGACACTGAAGGGAAGTTGAATGTCACGATAACCATTGTGGCCCTGTTGCCATCTAGATACAGTCAGTCTTTATCCATGTAAGATCTGTACAGGTGATCAACTCCATGTGTACATAACCTTGTCGACATGATTGGGGACAGTTCATTGCAGGGTTCCCAAGCATCCATATAGAGCCTATAGACAAACTTAGGATCTGTTCTAGCAGCCAACAAAATGCATGTAAGTCAGTGTGGGCCCGCTGCTGCAATTCCACTTCCCTTTTTTATGTGTATTCCTTGTAAATAGATATTACGATTAGGATTATTTTCATTTCTATACCACCCAATAGTCAAAGCTCTCTCTGGGTGGTTCACAGCAATTCACAAAATACAAAACACAGATACAATAAAATATAGATACAGTATATGGAGCAGCAGCAGCAGCAGCAACAGGGCTCGGGGATGGAAGGACCTTCCCCCAGAACACGCGCAGCTGTGGGCGGGGAGAATTTTGCGAGCGTGGGGGAAGGAGTTGAGACTTACCTGTCGACGCAGGTATCACGTCAGGAAGGGGGTGGGGCTACAGCAGGGATGTTGAAGAGTCCTTGGTCTCGAGTCACGAGTCGAGTCACGAGTCTTTGGACCCGAGTCTCGAGTCCGAGTCCTTGGTCCAAAATGGTGACTCATGAGTCACGAGTCACTCCCAAAGCTGACTCCACGAGTCCCTATTAAAATCAATGGGGGGTTTTCCCAACAAAATAAGGCTACTTCAGATGTGTGGTTTAAATAAATTCTAGGCACAAGTGTGCCTTTTTATTTCAAAACTCTGCAACTGATTTTGGCAAGAACAGACCAGGCAGAAAAACCCAAAATAACCAGGCAGGCAGAGGAGGCAGGGAACCCCAAAGCAGGCAGGCAGAGGCGTTTGTCTTGGACAATTCAACTGTTGAACTGGTCAAGAAGAGACCAGGCAGGCAGAGGAGGCTGGGAACCCCAGACACGCAGGCAGAGGCAGCCAAACCCAAAATGTCTGAAAGGTTGCATTTTAGAAAAATGATTTTAAAAAATAAACTTGCTGTACTTCCTAAAACTTATCCATGTTGCATTTGAGGAACACAATTTTTTCTAAATGTTTGGCCCCCATTCTGGAACGGTGAGATCTCATCACAATTCCACCCTCACTGAACACCCGCTCCACTGGTGATGAACTTGCTGGAACCAGAAACACACTCAGAGCAGCCACACAGAGTAATCTCAGGTCCTTCTTCTGCCTCTCCCAAGTACGCAACACATCAATCAAAATAAATCTTGACACACTGTTGGGGCTGCACTCCTGGTAGCCGTCCATAGTGGCCGAGCAGCAGCACACCTCGCTTCCATGCGCTCTTTGCTGGCAATCACGCTCCTCTCCACTCCTTCTGGCACAGCCCAGGAATGTTGAAGAGCCCTTGGGCCCTTGGTCTCGAGTCCCGAGTCGAGTCTCGAGTCCCATTAAAAATATTGGGACTCGAGTCCGAGTCGAGTCAGAGGGGGGACTCAGTCCGACTCACGAGTCGAGTCCTCGAGTCCAAGTCCCCATCCCTGGGCTACAGGAGCTAGTATTAGGCCTGGTAGCCCCACCCACACCCTCTTTGTTTCGTGCAGCTTCTCTCACCTGGGCGAGGATCCCCTCCCGGCTCCATCGCCTCTGAGGACCATGTGGCACGGTCGGCTGGGGATAAGGGATCTGGGTGGTGGGTCCCGCTCACAGGTGCAGGCAGCCGCTTTCCTACCACCACTTTGGACCAGGAGGAGGAGGAAGAGCAGAAACAGGCTCAGGGAGGGAAAGTGGTGGTGGGAAAGTGGCTGCTTCTGCTTGCAAGGTGGGTGGGATGGTGGGGAAGATGCACGGGGCTGGTGAAGGACTGTGGGGGTTGGAGCGTGAGGCGGTCTGGTGGGGAGATGAAAAGTGTAGCTGCTGGAGAGAGAGAGAGAGAGAGAGAGAGAGAGAGAGAGAGAAGCCAGTGGAAAGGAGAGTGAAAAGGCTGAGAAAGAAGCCTGACAGGAAGAGAAAGGAGGCGAGAAAAACCAGAATCCAGGGAGAAGGAGGCGAGAAAAGCCAAAATTGAGGCCGGATCCACATCACAGGGTATATCATCAAGCTCTCAGAACAGTACTGCTATATTCACATTCCGCAGTCACTCCTCACAGGGCACACTCTCCTTAACTCTGTACTGCAGTCATCCTGGTTTACTATTACACTTAACTAGTAGTGGTAGAACTGGGCGTTGCCTTGAACATGCAGGGGAAATCACCCTGCATCACCAGTGGAGTGGGTGTTCAGTGTGGGTGGAATTGTGATGAGATCTCACCGTTCCAGAATGGGGGCCAAACATTTAGAAAAAATTGTGTTCCTCAAATGCAACATGGATAAGTTTTAGGAAGTACAGCAAGTTTATTTTTTAAAATCATTTTTCTAAAATGCAACCTTTCAGACATTTTGGGTTTGGCTGCCTCTGCCTGCGTGTCTGGGGTTCCCAGCCTCCTCTGCCTGCCTGGTCTCTTCTTGACCAGCTCTTGACCTTTAAGAGAAAGGGGTGGTTTGGGGTTATTGTTTTTGTTTTGTTTTTTGGTTCATCAGCCATGTGAAGGAGCAAGATTGTTTTTTAAAAAGAAAAGAAGAAAAAATGCTTTCCCTGCCCATTCCCCCTCACAAAACAGAAGGAGAGAGAAGGAGGAGAGAAAAGCCAGAATCTGGGGTTGCATGGTGGAGAAAAGCCAGAATCCAGGCAGGTAGGGAGAGAAACAACAGAATCCAGAGAGAGAGAGAGAGAGAGAGGGATGGACGGATGGACGGACGGACAGAAAAGCTGGGCAAGAGAGCCAGTGAGAGAGAAAAGCAGCTAGAGAGAGACAGAATCCAGGGAAAGCACCCAGAAAGAGAGAGAGAAACAGAGAAAGTATCTCCCACCCCACCCCACAAAGCTCTCCCACACATGCACACCCACATACAGTGGGCACTCGCAACATTTTGTGATTGGCCCTGCACCCCACAGCACCAGGACACTTTTCCCAAAAAGTCAGATGTGCCCATGGCTCCAAAGAGGTTGCCTACTCTTGCAATAGGGGACACCTGCATGGTTACACATGATTTTCCACTTCCCTCTTCATCTTAATTTTATTAAACTCAGCCTTTATGGATACAGCTGGAAAGTTACTTGGCTGCTACTGCTGTGTTTTCGTTTAAAGTGGAGGCTGATTAGACATCATCACATTGGTGGCTGCACCCCCATGTTCAGAGACAGTATACTACCAGATACCATGAATCAGTGATGTGGAGCGGGGTCCCACTGCATTGTCCGGCTTGTGAACTTCCTAGGGCCATCTGTCTGTCCACTATCAAAGCAAAAGGCAGAATGTAATGACCACTGATGAGAAAGCCCAGCATAGCAATTTTCCTGTGCCCATGCTTAAAATACAAAGTGAGATACCAAGCGGCTTTTCCATCAGATCTTTCACAAAAGAGCAACTTCTCTTTGAGGAAAGTAGAAAAAAAGATGAGCAAATATAATCTCCACAACCTGGCATTTAAAGATAAGAGACCAATGAATTGCAGTGGGAAATGGCTTGATATTTGGTTCACCATAGACAATGGTTACATTAAGTCTTGCAGTAACATTTGTTATGAGACTCCCCTGGAGCTGTTGTATATATATATTTAGTTCAGGGAAGTACTTTATTTGCCCTCCAAAAATGTTCAAATCAACTTCTTCCTTGCATGTCTTTGCAACCTGAATGGCTTCCACTAGAACAGGCATGTAGAACTTGTGCGGCCCACCAAACAAAACACAGCCAGAAACCAGTGTACTGTAGCCTGCCGTGTATTTGATGGCATTGCAGTTCTTGTGGTCACCAAAAAGCAGCAAAGATATTGCTGTTTATAGTTGTCGTCGTTATATTGCTATACTAGCATCAGGACCCGGCTTTGCATGGGTTTTTAGAATGAGCCTTAGTTTTGCTGGAGAAAAGCAACAATGCTTGTGATAAGTTGTCTGAACGAGTGGGGGTGATAGGCAAAAGGGAACTTGTTTCCTTCCTCCATTAGTTTCTTCTAGTGACTACTCTTTGATGTAGATTGCAACTCTCAGGCTTTTCTTCTTTCCTTCCTTCCTTTCTCCGCCTTCATTGGTAGTAAGTGTTCCTTTGTCTGAACAGTGCAGCAATAATGGCTGCACTCAACCTTTTCTTTAGAAACTATTTGTTTTCCCAGTAGCTATGAGCTCCCAATACAATGCTGTTTGCTTTTGAAGTAGCAGTGTGTGCCTGTGCTTCTTTCTATAGCACTTGCCTTACACCAGTTACACGCTGAAACTGCACAACTATGACTTACCAAACGAATATAACTCTAACAAGTGTGATACAGCGAAGCCTTCAAACAAAATTACGCACCTGTCAGAGTTGGACACATTATGCCTGCCATGGGCCCGATCCTGCAAGCACACACCCTGGAATTCTGACACAGAACACCCCAAATCAGTGAGACTCTTTTATTGTAGCAAATCTCACAGTACAAGCTTAATCGTTACACTCCTTCAAAAAACAAACATACAGTTGGTGACAATTAGCTATAGGCTCCATAAGTAATTCCACAACAATCCAAAGCTATTAACTATAACTGTGTCAGAGATCCAGACAACTAGGTTTCCCCATTGTAATCTCTGCAGCTCAGAATACCGGGCAAAGGCTTGAATGATTCCTGGGGTCAGCCTTCCCAGGCAATCAAAGACAGGGGTTCTAGCAAAAGACCATGACAAATCCACACACGCAGAGGTTTAGTCCAACCTTGGAATCTTCATCAGAACCTTCATGTTGCATGGGTCTAGGCGTATCATATCCAATAATCAAAACAGATCCAAGAGTAAGCTCAGAGTAATCCAACACAAGCAAAGTTTTCGACAACCATAGCTTCCACTTTGGTAACGTCTCCACACTACATGGTTCCAGGCATAGAAAAGTCCAGGAGTCAGGAGTCCAAGCAACCTGGCAACTCTGGTCTATCAACAATGAAGATACATAATCCATAGCACACAAGGTCTATGAAAAGTATAGCAGTGGTCTTAACAATACCAAGTTCAAAAGATAAGAGTCCAAATTGGAAGGAAAGTACATGTGAAGAGTGCCTCAAGAGACTCCGACAGTAGTAATTCCAAACAGAGAGGATTTTTGCAGTGAAGATGAGAATGTTCTTAGCAAAGTCTCCTAGCCTGGGCATCTGGTTAAAAGCAAAGGTGTGGCTGTGATAACCCTCCCCTTGAACTGTCAAGGGACTTTTAGCCCATCAACAAGGCCCCTGCCCAAACAGGGCATCTCCATTCTGCCCTCCTGAGCTGACACTTCAACCAGTGTGACACCTCTGGCTCTGAACCCCCTCCCCCCACCTCTCCTGTTAGGTTCACACAGAGAGGCTGCCAGCTTCCTTCCTTGTCAAAATTGAATCTAGCAGCTGGACCGGACTAATTTAACTCCCACCTGCTTTCCCCTGAGAATACTGGCAGAGTATAATACCAAATATGCGACGACACGGTCCCTTACACTTTAGGACCAGGCGCATAAACCCTTCTCAGGCTAAGCATCAACACTTAAAAACCTGAGCGGATGGTCAAATGAAACCTTTCCCCTACTAATGAGGGAAAAGATTAATACTGGTTATTAGGATCTATTTTAAATTTATGATAATGTGTGGGTACAAAGGTGTGTGTGTAGATTTGAAAGTAATGCAGGTTAATAACGCCAAGCTGACACGTAGGATTTGGGTAGCAAACAAAATAAAAATAAGTTTATTTAAATTCTCAAAATCTTAGTTCCAGAAAATAACTTTAAACCTGCCTACCCCAAACACTTTGTAATTAACCTAAGTCCCGATAATTCTAAATACTTTCACTCTTCAGACAAGCACTAATTTCTCTCAAAACTCCTGACAAGACAGATGTTCACACTGATTCTGAAATTCCACAGGCTGAATAGGCTCAAACCCTTCTGGACCACTTCTGATCAGATTCTGCCTATAAACTATAAGGCCCACTGCGGCACTGGAGCTGGCCCACTGCAGTGTCTTTCCTGTCTGAGTGAAGGCATGCCTGCTGGCACCCCTAGCATGGCCCTTGCCATGGTGCATCCCTATAGCCCCTTAAGGGAGAGGTCTGTCCACACTATTCCCCTGAGTGAAGGATGCCCCACAACAGGGGGGGAGGAGGCAGGTGAATAACTGTATCCCTCAGCCTACTGTTTTCCCATGATGTCAAACTGTATGGATGACTAAGCTATGTGCTGGTTAGAGAAGCCTATCCCTAGTGGCTGAAGATGCTACTGTAGGCTTCAACTCAACAGACACATTTAAAGTAATTAAAATTAGTTAATGCATTTTAAAAATGAAATAACCCAGAAGTGCATGCCCCTTGGGTCCCCTTGGTATGCCTGTCAAGCGTCAGGTGTCTAGGTTTCACAGTCTTGGTGCTACAGTGCTGATGGATGCCGGCAGACATCCATTCTCTTTTAATGTTATAGATTGCAAGTGGCTGTGTGGGGCCATGTTGGTGGGATAAAAATCTCTAAGGGTGCAATCCTATCCTATGCATGTTTAGACAGGAAAAAGTCATACAACTGCCAGCATTCCCCAGCCAGGACTTTTTCCTGTCTAAACATGCATAGGACTGCACTCGAAATAAATAAAGGCCCAGAAATTTACCTTGGGTCAAGGGGAGTTGATGACAGAGGCAGTGGCAGATGCTCCCAGCCCCCAGTGGAGTGTCTTCTCCCACTGGGGACTAGGAGAATAATTTCCAGAATTCACAGTGTGGAACTGATGTTCCAAGTGTCATTTGTTCTGAAGGCAGGCATTTTCTTTGTGGTGTAAAAGCTGTGTGAGTTGTCAGTTGTAAACAACCTTGTGTGCAAATGGCCTCATGAAATTCTCCTGCCTATTTGTGGCGTGAGGGGGGGGGGAGCAATTTCACTGAATTTCTCCAGGGGGAGGAGAAACGCTCCAACAGCTTCTCACCATTAGCAGGGGTTGTAGCATAGCTTCTTTCTTTTTTCCTACAGTATTTGTTTGTTTTGTGCTGCCACCACAACTGGCAACAGGCTCAGCACCAACTGTGTTGGCAGGCGGGCCCCCATTTTGCACCCTCCACAATGGAGGTGTAAAAGGGGGGAGACAGTATTGTGTTGCACTACAGGAAAGAGGCTAGCGCTGTGGCAAAATCTGACCTCCTCCAACAATTTCCTGAAAGTTTTCTTCCCCCATGAAAGAGGCTTCCATTTTTCTTCCTCAGGGTGTTTTATAATTTACTTGGAATTTCTTTTGGTGGTGTTCTTGAGCTTTTCAAGGGTGCTCCGTGTGTGTGTGTGTGTGTGTGTGTGTGTGCGTTTCCTCCTTTATATTACACATCTCTCCATTGCTCTGCAGCTTCCCAGATTGCTTGTACTTCCTGATCTGAAAAAGCCCTATGGAAGGAATTACCTCATGGTGTCTTTCCCTGGGCTTTAACCGAAGTGTGGGAAGCTGAGGAGGCTACAGCTTGCCACAGAGATGGCAGTACAATTTAGGGATGTATGCAGAACTCGTTCAGGAGGGGTGGAAGTCCAGCAAACTCTCCGGGCTCGACCCCCCCCTCAAGCTCCGCTTGACCTACCTGCTTCCCCGGCTTGACTCGCGTTCTCCTGAGCCGAGCTGGGGAAGTAACTTCCGGGTTCTCCCTCTGGAGCACTTTTTACATAGAAAATGGCATAAGATACATTAAAAACGGCCGCAATTTGCGCAAGTTACACAAATCATGGCCGCTTTTAACATACCTTACGCCATTTTCTATGTAAAAAGTGCTCCAGAGGGAACCCAGAAGTCCAGCAAGCATCATGGCTGGCGCTCACATTTGGCGCAGCTTGGCAGGTGCGGCGGCTGCGCTCACCGAGCACACTGCGAGTCAGGTGTGGGAGGATCGCCCACCACTATAATATAATGTACAATGAAAGACAGGGGACTAGCACACACTCCTTGGCCACCTCATAAACAACGTAAGCCCAAGAACTCCAAACCCCACCCACGAGAATTTCTCCTAAATTTTTCTTGTCCTCTTAATTTCTGTGATAAAGCAATTTCTTTTATATCTAATTTAATGAGAATGGTCAAAAAATGTGGAAGAAATCTTCAGCACAGCATGACTTTAAAACACAGCTTCCTGGTCTTGGAATATATGTGAGATGAATCCATTTCATCATGGGTATCTTCTGCCTGTAAGATAAACAATGGATGTTCTCTTCTTCTTTGCCTCTCTTTCTCCTGGTTTTCACAGAATGGTTGCTGGAACAGTAGAAGGTGGCTATGGACAGAATGCCCATATATTTTTAGGACCCTGTCCGTCCCCCCCACTCCCTGCTGCCTTCAGGTGGTGGTATAGAACTTTGAAAATACAGTAATACCTTGGCTTGCAAGTAACTTGGTTTGAGAGCGTTTTGCAAGACAAGCAGATTTTTAAATATTTATTTAATTTTTTTTTACTTGATATAGAAGCAACGTCTTGCAATACAAGTACTGTAGTACAGCTGAAATTAAAAATCTCTGTACAATTTGTTTTGGGGGGATTTCGTTTTGATATAAGAGTGTTTTGGATTACAAGCACGTTTCCAGAACGAATTATGCTCTCAATCCAAGGCATGACTGTAAAAAAAAGGTGGAAGGCTCTTTAAAATGTACATATGGAGAAGCCCTAAGCGATTTGTCCAAGCTCACTCAGAAAGTGCAACAGTGAAGCTATCCTATTAAGAACACAGCTTTAAGGACAAGCACAGAAATACACCCAGATGTATTATTGAATGTGCTGATATAAAACACTTTTATTTTACCTATTTCTTTCTTTTCTTTTGGCAAGCCGTTGCCATTAGCCACTCTATATTTTTCCCCCCTGAAGGACCTGTGAATAACATGCCCCCTTTTAAAGTAAAAGTGGGATATTTCTAAAACATTACAAGCCATTTCCATGAATCTTACTGTACAAAACTGGTGTGAATTTAGGTTAGAAAAGGAAACAGATTTTTAAAGTGCTCTCATGAAAGATGGAAGAACCAGACCTGAATGAGAATGATTGTTGGGGGGGGATGGGGCGGGCACGCCAAGTGATACTAGCAGCAAGCCTTTTTTTAAAAAAAAAATGTCTCTGTTATAATGCATAATAGAATGAGAGAATCCCATAAAGAAGACGTAGAACCCCAGGGAAAACAATTACCTACATGATTGTAATTGGTAATTTTATCAGTTAGTACCTTTTGCATGTGGTATTTGCAATAAGTAAAGTGGTAATTTTGGCAACATACAATCTATTATGTTGAACACATTTTTTTTAAAACACACACAAAAAAACACCACCATCCCTCAATTCTCAGTCCAGAGTAATAGAAATTTCCTTGACAGTTGAGATTTATTTTTAAATACAGATCTGCTTTACAGGAATGGAGAGAGAGAGAGAGAGAGAGAGAGAGAGGATATACATGAAGGCACGTAGCTGTGTCTGAGTTCTTACTTGGCCCCATCAACTTAACGACTCACAGCCATTAGCCTTACTGTACCCTGAATAGCAAGGAACAGTTCTGAGTCCTTAATTTTTAGTGAGTAATTATGAAAATGAATAAGAGCAATTAATTATTCCCCAAGCCACCCAGTGTTCCTTTCTCTGAGTGTTTTGTTTGTCTTAGAATCATAGAATCATATTAAAGTAGAGTTGGAAGGGGCCTACAAGGCCATCGAGTCCAACCCCCTGCTCAATGCATGAATCCAGGTCAAAGCATCTCTGACAGATGGCCGTCCAGTTTCACCTTGAATGCCTCCGGAGTGGGAGAGCCCACCACCTCCCTAGGTAGTTGGTTCCATTGTCTTATTGATCTGACAGTCAGGAAATTTTTCCTGATGTTTAGGTGGAATCTGGGTTCTTGCCCAGCAGGGCTGGCACAGGGCACTTTGCTGCCTGAGGCAAAGCACACGATGGTGCCCATCCCGCAATCCCATGTACAGAAGCTGACTGCATTGGTACTTCAACACTGGCAATGGGACTGCATCCTCCGCTCACTTGTGAGCAGCAGGCTAGCTTAGAAGTGCACAGCTTTGCTGCCACTGCATGCCCCCTGCCCCTGCTGCCTGAGGCAGCTATTTCATTTTGCCTAATGGTAGGGCCAGCCCTCCTTCCCAGACACCTTTGGTTCCTTCTGCTCTCTGCTTCTGGCTCTATGGAATCTGGGTGAACCTTTTCGACAAGATACAGTCTAGTACAAAGTAATGCCTCCAGTCTTAACATGCAGGCACTCCCATACCTGTATAATTCACTATAGGGGTGCTCGGTGATATTCAGGTCACTGTCAGCCCTATGGTAAGTAAGAGTATTTCTTAGTTGATCACTGGAAGTAATGGGACTCACCAGATGTGAGGGTCCCCTGGCAAATTGCCCTTTCATGGGGTCCTCTGGCAGCAGTGCCCCACAAGGAAGTGGGCTTCCACAAGATGTAGTTATGACTGCTAACTCGGATGGCTTTAAAAGGGGATTATGCAAATTTATGGAGAAGAAGGCTATTGGTGGCTACTGGTCATGATGGCTATATATTACCTCCACTATTGGAGACATTATGCCTCTCCATGCCAGTTGCTGGGGAAACACAAGTGGGAGGGTGCTATTGCACTCTTGTTCTGCTTGTGGGCTTCCCACGGGCATCTGTTTGGTCACTGTGGGAACAGAATGCTGGACTGGATGGGCTTCTGGTCTGATCCACCATTGCTTTCCTTCTCTTCTTAACTTAAGTTAGCCCTGTTCAGGCATAAAGATGTATAGGGTGGGTACATTAACATGACTAAGGGGAACAACAGGGCCGCACACACTGGCCCCGCCTCCTCTAACCCTGGCCTTGCTTCATTGAGCAGGATGGTCTGAAGCGGAGTGCTACTCATCTTTTCTTGAACATGAGCAGACTTTCATTGGGGTCCCCGACTGTGCAGAGACAGTCCTACTCGTATTCAAATGAATATGAGTAGAACCCCTCTTCAAACCAGGGCCAGTGTTATGTGCCCCAATGCCCCTTACTGCATACTCTGCTCAGGCTTCTATCTTCTTGTAATATGCACAGCAGCCCTGGAAAGGAATCAGCATTTTCATCCCCATTTGGCTGGAATGCGGGGCTGAGAGAGAGAGAGAGAGAGAGAGAGACAGACAGACAGACAGACAGACAGACAGGTTTTCCTAATTCATTAAGGAAGTGAAATTCAAACAGAAGATTTCCTGATTTATACCCCAATCCCTTTGCCACCATGTGACACCAGCTTGGCCATATAAGAAGAAGTGCACAGGTTTGGTCTCGGGATCCATCACATTTCACGCACAATCTCTCAATGACATGCATTTTGGTTAGCATCATGGGGTGAGCTGCATTTGCAGAGTACGTCAGACTTAACGCTGGATAATGTGTCACTGTGCGTTAAATTTATAGTTCCATTTTTCATGTGAACTTTGAAATATTTCAATGAAGGGATCCTTTAAACAAAATTATTACCTTTGGATGGATGGCTGAACAAAATGACACATAACTGTGTTGAACTGGGCTAGATGGAAATGACTAGTTAATGTGTTACTGCAGCAGCACAGATCCAGCCCGTACATTTGAAAATCCATGCATGTCGAGTAGCAGCCATGTGGAAGAAGTAACGAGTCAAGCCTGTGTAATCATACTGACAGGCCCCTGCTGGCAATGCGCATGAGCATGGTAGCACATTTTTCAGCTGCCCTATTCATGTGAATTGCTGCCAGTTGCCCTGGCTCCTCATGTCATTTCCTCCATATCGCTGTGTCCACAGGCCTACTCTGTGTGGAGGATTTTAGAGTGCATGAACTAGGCCATGACTGCAAGAGTAATCTTCCAATTGAGCTTTTCTGTTGTTGTTTCTCCCCAGTGTTCTTCAAGAAAGCTCATTATGTGCGTTCCTTATTTTTCTTTTGCCCCTCTATCCCAGTCTAATGGTTTGGGAATCTATAACCTGGAACCAAGCTGGATAGTAATTGCCACCCCTTGGAGCCAATTAACCATGGAGCAACTGACCAGCATCAATAAAAGGTCAGCTGCTGCAAGCATCTGCCATCAGCCCCAATTTTGACTCCTGTGTTGCCAGGAAAATGCTCATTAGTGAGTAGTTTACAGCTGTATTACTTACTCTGGTGGATATATGATTGCATCCCCTCTATTCTTCTCCCCCCCCCTTTTCTGGTGATGAGAGAATGTCTGGCAAAGTGAAACCTTGCCCTTGTCTTAGAGTCATCCTTATGAACCTTCTGCTTTCAGGTCTTCATGGGTGGAATCAGCGTATCACATAATGACATGACATGGTGGTTCTTACAAACAGCCACAGAGAGAGGCAAATGTCTATAGCTTGGCTGGTGGCTCCATTGTAAGTAAGGCTCTGTATCAACTCCAGATTTCCCCCCAAACTTTAAAGGAGCTATCCAAGGTGCTGAACCTTAGCCCAAAAATAGGTCCGGCACCATGGATAGCTCCTTAAAAGTCCAGAGTAAAATCCAGAGTGGATACAAAGTCCTGCTGCCTTCAACTCTCAGTCTTCTACTCTGTATCCTGACCCACAATTAGGTTGCAGCCTACCCTAAGATGGGTGACATCAGCATCACTACCACATTTTTTATTCTTTGAGATTTAAGTTGGTCAAGAAAATGAGACAGATAGCAGGAATTATTTCACAGATTTGGGGCTTTAGTTTTGAAATGAATCTTTTAATGACACTAATGTCATAGAGAATATTACACTCAACTTTTAAATATTCTGTATCCAAATTATTGGAAAATGTCTTTTGGCACATTATTGGAAAGATCCCCATTCACCTACAATATGGGAATGCTTCCTAAAGTTCCTAGATTTGGCAGAAATGAGTACACTGACAGATGCGATTCATAGAAGAATTGGCTTTCATCAATCAAGTAATTTGGCAAGTAAATACACATGTTTTATTCTTTAATAGAATCAGTATTGTGGTCATATTAGGTTAGATAGTAACTCGATGTGTGTGTGTGTTTTGGGTTTGTTTGTTTTTTGTAATTCTTAGCTTCTTTGTTGGAGAAGTAAAATAAAAAGAAGAAAGATGGAGGGAGGGCGGAGAGAGAGAGAGAGAGAGAGAGAGAGAGAGAGATGCAAGGAGGCAGACAGAGGAGAAAAAAAATGCTTGGTTCACTATATGGATGGATCTTCCTTCTGTCTGATGTAAATGATAGGGCTAGTTAGCATTTGCCACATGTGTAAAATGGACTTAGGGATATATGAGAATCTGGTTCCTGTCCACAAATCATGTGAACATGTCCCATTTGCAACCCCAAACATGTGCAGAAATGCAATTCTCAAGAAAAAGGCACAATTTATTGAACTTGCATTCATATTTGTGAAGGACCAGCACCCAGGTCCTATGCGTGAGTTCGGTGCTTAACGGGTTAACCGGCACTGAGTTGCAACCCGTACAAGCAATGGAAAACCGACTAGGAGGTTTGCGCCACAAAAGGAAACTCCAGCCCTTTGTATGACCAAATAAGGCTTTTTATTTACTATACAATACACAGAGCGGTACTAATAGCTTACTAGGAATACTATAACGTCAACATGCCCTGACGTGATCTCCGAGTTTTTCAATGAATGGGTTCCCAGGCTAGCGCACTGGGATTAGTCAGTTACCTTAGACTAAAGACTTTACGCTGGTCAATTTCAGCCTGGCTCCGGGTCTGCCCGATCCGGGGAAGAGAACAGCTTATCCCAGCTACCGCTGGAGGACGAATCTTGATAACAGCAACCCATGTTCCCAACAACCCCAAAAAGAGGGGAGAGGGGTTTTCTACCCCTGAGTTTCCCACTCTCCCCACCCTCGTGGTCAGGTGGGGCTTATGCCTGCCCCTTCGTGTCAGGTGGGCTTATTCCTGCCCGGGAAGAAGGTGACATGTTGGGTACTTTACAGCTCTTTGAGACTGCCCTGTTAGTTTGATGGTCTTGATGGTCCTTTCCTGGGTTTTGTGGAATCCAACCGAGACTCTCCATTGTTGGTATGCCAGTCCGTCTGGCTGCTTCCCTGTAACCCAGTCTCCCTTCCCCGCCCCCCCCCCCCTTGGAAGGAGACTGATTTGTGCGTGTGCATGTATACTCGTGTCAGGCTTTCTCCACAATGTTCGAAAGTGTGCACTTGCCACTTGCGCAAGTGTGCACTTTCAAAAATGTGCACATGCATGACCCCCCGCCCCAAATCTGCATTTTCATGCTTTAACCTATGGTGGAAATGTGCAATTTTTTTATTGGGAAAAATGTGCATCTAAAAAACACACACCTGAAAATGTGCATTTTTCCTGATCGAAAAAACAGAGACACTTGCATTCGGGAATGCAAATGAGGTGAAATAAGATTCCAGGAATAATTCGGAGAACCTCAATGAGCCTGTACATCACATGTTCTTCCATCCTTAAAAATGGTACATATGTAGAGACCAGCTCTCACCTCTCCCTGAATGTGTGAAGGTTGGGTTGGGGCCCATGGTCGTGATCCTGTTCCTGCTCTTGCTCTACTCTTTCAACTACATTGGATTTGAAGGTGAGGCAGGGCTTAGGTGTGCATGCAAAAGACACCATCCATGCATACCTATCTATATGGTGCCTCAGTCTGTTTCTATGTCTACCCTTATTCTTACCATCAAGGGTCCAAAACAGCTTGTTGCCTGCATATACATTTTCAACATTAACATCAGCTATACAGTTTATTTCTCTCTCTCACTGTCTCCTCTAAATACAGGCAAAATGAACCTGCAACAAAGTAACAGCAATACTGGGAGGGAGAAGTAAAACAAGAAACACTCAGAAAATCTCCAAAGTCTACACACGGCTGTGACAAAGAATATGTCTACCCTTATTCTTACCATCAAGGGTCCAAAACAGCTTGTTGCCTGCATATACATTTTCAACATTAACATCAGCTATACAGTTTATTTCTCTCTCTCACTGTCTCCTCTAAATACAGGCAAAATGAACCTGCAACAAAGTAACAGCAATACTGGGAGGGAGAAGTAAAACAAGAAACACTCAGAAAATCTCCAAAGTCTACACACGGCTGTGACATTTATTCAAGCGGCTTTCAAATTTAATTCCAGACACAAACAAACCCCTTTGTGTTTGCAGGGCCAGGCTTTTAAGCAGTCTGTTGGGAGGGAGTCATCAAAGTGTATTCTGTGTAAATGTGGAATTAACAAAGCAAAGCTTTACACATCACTCCGGTGTCATATAAATTACAGCTATTGTCTGGAGAAAGGGCTAAACTGTTTCCTGGGTTATCTAATTTCATCACCTTTCAGATCCCTTTTTTCTGATAAGAGCCTGGGAAGCCTCTCTAATTATGTGTGCTTTCTCCAGAAGGCTAGGTTGTAAATACGATGGAAGGCTGAGCATCCAACTGAAATGCAGATATTATTCTCAGATGAATGCCAGGATATTAAATAGGACTGTTAAAATGAAATACTGCAGTAAGAAGAGGGTTTTTAGAAAACTGACAGATTCATTTGAATGATTTTAGAATTTTGAGGATGATTGAAAAAAAAATTGTTTATATCTTTCTGCTGTCAAGCTCAAGTGGTTGCTTAGTGATTCTTCTGTTGCTGCTGCAGCAGAGGCTTTAGAGCGGGCCTGCACAACTTGTGGCTCACCGTGCTGAATTTTCCCATAATAGAACTCAAGACAGCATTCATGGGGTTCCCAAGCAGTCTCCCGAGTGATAGGTCCAGGTTTTGAAGGGCCCTTGGGGAAGACATCTTTAAGAAGCCCCTTCGCTAAGCGAGTCTACCTCCTCACCGCCATTGTCACCAGTGCTATTGCTCTTCATCCTCTTTCTCACCATTGCTAGCACTTGCTCTTGCTTGCTTGACAGGCAGAAAGCCAGGGAGCAAGCCAACAGTGGCATCTACTGCTCCCTTTCTCACCACCACCACCACCATTGCTGAGGACAGAGCGAGAGGCAGGCGAACAAATAGGTTGCAGTGGTGAAGAGGAGGGGCAACTCCAGGTGACTGTTATCAGTGGGCCCCTGCTGGGGTGTGGACCCTCCGTAGGTGCCTGGCCATGCCGGCCATGCTGCCAATCCCAGTGCCAGTCAGTGTTGACAGTACTGGGCTAGATGGACCAATACTGGGCTACATAGTACTCCGTATAAGCAGTACTGGCTCTAGGATTTTCAGTGCCCTTGGGCAAGCCACCCTCAATGGGCCTCCTCCCTCAGTGCGTCTTCCTTTTCACCACCATTGTCAACAGCTGCTATTGATCCTCATCCTCTTTCTCACCATTGCTACCACTTGCTTGCTTGATTGGCAGCCATAGATTCATAGATCATAGAGTTAGAAGGGGCCTACAAGGCCATCGAGTCCAACCCCCTGCTCAATGCTCAAACTAGAGGTGGGGTCTCCCATCCAAGTAGTAACCAGGCCTGACCCTGCTTAGCTTTCCACACTCAGACAAGCTGAGCCAGCGTGAGCCACAGACCTTTGAGCAAGAAGGCAGTGACATCTACTGCTCCTCCTTCTCACCACCACGAGAGTGGTGCGCCAGAGTGAGAGGCAGGTGAACAAGGGGTTGCAATGGTGAATATAAGGAGCAAATCCTAGGAGCTTGGGCCCTTGCTGGGCTGTGGGCCCTTGACAGGTGCCCAACCATGCCTACTCTTGATGCCAGCCCTGGCCTGGGATGAGCCCCCACACATGCCACTGGCCCCATCTTGCTCCCCCAATGAACTGCCAAATGCCCATCATCCCCAGCCATCAGTTGATGGGGGATTCCTGCTCTCTCTTCTCTTTTTCTAGTGGAGAAACACAACAAAATTAAATGAAAAATTAAAGGTGTCCACCATCATCCCCCCCCTTTTTTCTTTATTCATTAAAAAAAAATTATACTGTTAAAAACCAGGATTTATTTATTTTTTTAAACATTTACAAATCATCTCCCTCCCTCTACCCACCCCAGTTTTCTACAGGAGCACAGAAGGATGAGGGATTTTGCAAAATGTGTTACTAGCATTCTGAGATCTGGAATTCCTGCTAGAATTCAAACTGTGCCAAACCCAAGGGATATCGTAATATCAGAACGACAGTGGAGCAGAACTGGGAGAAACCATTCATCCACGAGAATTTCTCCAAAGCAGAACATTTGGGAATTGGTTGTGAGCTGTGGAGAATTTTCAACAAGAATATCATAATGAACTAGAGAAGCTAACTTGCTATACAAATCAACTCTTCAATCTCACTTCAGTGAGAGGCCTAATCCTAATGGATCCTCAGTCTCTCGCTGAATATTCTGCTCCAAAATCCATCTTGTAAGGGTCTGGAATAGATGGATTTTGGTCCTGAATTTTCTATCCTGCACACTTGAAATGAGTTCATTCAGTATGCCTCATTTAGGTAAGAATCAATTTAAAAAAATGGTTTCTAATTCATCGGTTTCTGGTAAAATGGCTTGGAAACAAATCTCCTTTGCTTTTTACTTGCAATTAGTGGATTATTTGACTTGTTACTTTAAACAACAACAACAACAACAACAAAACGTCAAGGTACCAGGCACAAGATAATGTCAGTGATCCATTGACTGGCATCTTTAGTCTGGCAAGAGAAATCTCTCAGATGTTCTCTCAAACAGAATATACTATTGGTTTAAGTAGCAAAGTTAAATCCCTACCCTGTAGTCTGTATGTCCGCACTGGTACCCTTCCACTGCAATTTTGTGTGTGTTTGGGTCTCCCTCTCCCCCCACCCTGCCCACCGTCCACCCCACCAAAATATTTTTCGTACATTTCTGCTACACATGCACTTCCTGAGTCCTTTTCAGAAGTTCACCCCCCCCCCATATAATTAGAATCACATGAGGGGGAGAGCAGGGATACACCCATTGGACGTGCCTCCTCCACAGGGTCCTCATCACCCATCCTGGGTTCTAAAACCCAAGTTACATGTTATGCTAATTGTGTAGCATGTAGCTGAGGCTTGTTGTCTTTTGTTTTACTCTAGTGTAAGCACACATAGCTCTGATTCAGATTGGGACCACCATGCTCTGGGAGAAAAGGATCACACTTTCCACCTTCCCCCACATCCCCCCCCCAAATCCCTCTCCATGGGCAGTTAACAAATCAAAAACAGGTCTCCATTGATGCCAATGGAGGCTTTTTTTCTTTTATTAACCGCCCCCCTTTGGGGGGACATTTCAGGAGAAAAACGCTGGAGGGGAAGGTTTAATCCTCCCCACCTGTGGTCTTCCCAATGTGAATCAGGGTTGTGTGTGCTCTCACTAGAGTAAAACAAAAGTCAAATCTCAGCGACATGCTACCTGATTAGCTGCTTAATGTGTAGTTTGGCTCTGAATTGCTCAAGGCGCCTACTTACTTGAGTAGTGCCATCTCCCAGCTCAGACATTCAGCCCCTGCAGAGTCAGGCTATGAAGACACAACAGAGGGGCTTGGCCAACAGGGTTCATCCAAGCTCTCACCCTTGTGTTGTGTGTGTGGAGGTGTGGGGGGAACCTTTGAATAGGGATCTTCTCTCAGGATTCTGTTAAAAAAACATTAATGTTAAATACCGTATATGCACAGGTAGCTCTGTGTTCTACACACATCAACAACCTCACTAAAAGTTTCCCAAGGAGAGGAATGAGATGTCGATTGATGTGGATTTCTGGACAGTTGGGCATGCACAAAAAGACACTGGATGGCTCTCACCACATGTTATGGCAACAAATCCCATCCAACTCCGCATAATTCTGCAGATAACACCTGATGGCAGCAGAAAGCTTTCTTGTGAAAGTGGGAACTCTCCAAAGGTGCAATTTCCTCTTCACACTCTGATGCCTGTGTGGAAAACACAGCAAAAGTGTTCAGTGCTTGATTTCCCTCCTATCATAGTAGGTCTCAGGGCCTCAGCAGTTACTGATCTTTCCTGCTGTTATATTGGAAAGAAGGTGATCACACCTTAGAGCAGAGAGAGAAAGGTTTGCTGAGGACTAAGCAAGAGGAGTTCTCCTTGACACAGCTGATGTCAGTGCCTAGTAGATACAGCAATATCCCATATTCCTGGCTGATTGGTCAAGTCCATCCTAGTACTTCTAGAAAATAGGTCAGCACAAGGGAGTTCTGCCCCTTCTGTGTCGTGCTGGGAATGCTTTGAATACTGCCACAAAACCAAGTTTGGCAAACACCAATATGAACTATGAGATCTTTGAGAAACAACTCTCAAGATGTGTGCTGCCTGAACTATTTTGGTGGGTACACATAAGAGCACAGTGGGATAAGACCAAAGGTGTGCTGCCTGTGGCCAGCCATAATGGAGCTTCATCAGCCTTTGTTTCTGCACTGCTATGATGCAAATGGCCCATAACAAAGTATCTTATTTTGGAAGCAAGACAATCAATGCAGTTCCATGAAGCACAGAGAAGTGTGTATATGTACACAAGCCTCAATTTTCTACTGCAAAAGGTAAAGTAATGTTACTGTTTGCTCTCACACAACAGGTTCACTCACAAACTTGACAAATGTGGAAATTCTGTGTGTGGGGCTCATATATACCCTAAGAAGTTATATGTATGTCAGGTAGATATGCCTAAATTTGTGTGCATTCGATTTCCATAACCATTTGCCCTGTTTTAGAGGTAGATGAATTGTAGAAATACAGGGTATCACTTGTACAGATGTATGGTTGAGCTTCAATTCATATCATCTATCAATTCATAATAGCGTGACTATTATCAGCTTCCGGCTGCGCCCTTCAGATCGTTGGCAGACCTAAACGGTATGCACCACTGGTAACTTCGGGTCACTTCTGTAATGCGCTGTACATAGGGCTCATTTATAACATAGTCCGGAAACTTCATTAGTGCAAAATATGGCACCAGACTGGTTGCTGGTACGCCTATGGGTGCCCTATCAAAACCAGTTTTAAAAGCCACTCCACTGTCTGCCAATCATTTTTCCGGGCGAAGTAAAAGGGTTGTTATTACCTTAAACCCTACTGGTTTGGGTCCAGCTACCTACGGATCGCCTTCCCCATACATCCACCCCGAACACTTAGGTCCTCTGGAATAATTGCTTCAAGTCAGCCAACTAGGCTGACTAAGCATTACCCAGAGGACCTTCTCGTCTCTGCTCCCAGATTATGGAATGGCCTGCCGGAGGAGATACGTCACTGTCAATACTTTTTGACTTTAAAAAAGCCATAAAGACTGAACTCTTTCCGGCAGGCCTATCCGCGTATTTTAGGATGTTTTACAGATGTTTTTCCGCTGTTTTCCGGATGTTTTTAAGATGTTTTAAGATGTTTTTAGGATGTTTTCAGATGTTTACTAGTAGATCTTGTGTTTGTTTTATTTTTAGTTATTGTTATTTTCCCTGTTGTTCCCGCCGATCTCGATGGTGAGGCGGTAATAAGAAATATTATTATTGTTGTTGTTGTTGTTGTTGTTGTTGTTGTTTTATTCGTCTCTTATTATTATTTATTATTCTTAGGATTATTATCATGCCGCTTTTCGTGGAGGATAGGACTATCATGGCTACTAGTCCTCATGATGGCTAAATTAACTCCATATCAGAGCATAGGGATCATGAGTTGGAAGTTGCGGTTGTGTTTTAATTTCCTGCGTGTGGGATTCCCATGGCAGCTGGTTGGCCCCTGTGTCAAAAATGCTGGATGATAGGCCTTTGGTCTGATCCGCATGCGCTTTCTTATGTTCCTGTATCACTGAACCAATATGTGTACTGGCTCACAGAGTTTTGTGATTGCAGTAAGTATACACCCTTCTTGCAGAGTCAACAGTAACACAAAGTCACAATCTGGCAAACTTTTGTAGATGTATGTATGCATGTATGCAGTTCCACTAAGACTAAGCAGGACTTAAGCTCCACCACCAACCCAGGCACAAGTATGCATCAGCTTAATTCTGATCCCATTTCCCATTCTTGCAGTGCACTGGCCAAATTGTTCCTACTGACAAGACTAGCCCAAGGCCTTCGACTACCCCAAGTACAGTATGATGTGAGGGATATTCCACAGATTTCCTTCCTTATACTATTGCAAATGATACTGGGATAGCACTCCCAGATCTTGGCAGTGTTTTGAATTATATACTAATTCAATAGGTGCCCTGCTAGGGATGGGTGAGAATTTAATCTGGTCTGCATTTTTAAGCTAATGAAACTTATTTGTTCCTCCTGGAGTAATATGTGGATTGGAACACAGTTATCGTTTGGATTACGTTCTTCTCTGAACTTTGTGATGGCAGTTCTTGGATCAAAAATTGCATGAAAAAAATGCATCTACTGTATTAAGGAAAGTTGCATTCAAAAATGCATATATTAGGGGAAACTATGCACAAAATGCATATGTTATTTATTTATTTACAAGATTTCTAAACCTCTCTATATTCCAGTATGGAAATTTCAGAGCAGTGAACAATAAATGATAAACAGGTAAAAGAATAAAACAATATGTTAAAAACATAATCAATAAAACCATGGCCGATTAGTTCAGGAAGTTTTCCTGAAATAAAAGTGTTTTCAGGAGTTGCCAAAAACAATACAATGTTGACACCTGCCTGACCTCCATAGGCAGGGAGTTCCAGAGAGATGGAGCCACTACATTGAAGGCCCTTCTCTGGGTAGACTCCAGTCAGGCCATAGGTCCATATGGAACTACCAAGGACAAACCATCTAATGACCTCAATGATTGGGCAGGGAGAAAGCACTGTTTTAGGTATCATGGGTTATACACTAGTACCAAAACCTTAAATCTGGCCCGGTAGCAAATAGGAGGCCAGCGCACAGCGCAGTTCCCTCAGCAAAGGACGTGCATGCTGAAAAGGGGCAGCTCCTAACAACAACCAAGCTGCTGGATTCTGCACCATCTCCAGCTTCCAGAACAGGCCTAAGGGCAGCCCCATGTTATGGAAAATTGCATAGAAAAATGAATGCAAAGTTTTGTGCGCTGATTACTTTTTGAATGAAATTGCAGACTTATATAAAAATTGGGCAGAATGTATGTATGATTGTGAAATTGACGTGGCCTGGTAATGGACTAGTTCATCCATCCCATGTGCCCTCAGAAATGCTTGCTGCCCACATGATGTTTTGTGTTCCTTGTGCAGTCAGACTAGTCTTGTAGACCCTCCATATGAAAGCCAATCTTCTAGCATGGCTGTGCCAGAAGTTTCTTCTGGTCCTGTAATTGCTTTCAGAATACTTGATGTAATTTCAAAAAACTGAACAATTACTTTAGAGACTACTTTTAGCTCTTGATACCCAGGAGTGTTTATAAATACCATCCTGCTTCTTGCCAAGACCATTCTTCAATTTCTATTACAAGAGATAGTGACCAGCTTATCATTCTGAACCCCCTTCATTGTCTTGCAACGAATGCAAGAGCTTAATCAGCTTCAAAAGTAATCATGCGTTTTAATTTTCTTTAAGCTGAAAACTTCCTTTAGCAGGAAAATTACAGGGATAAAATCTCAATTAGATTAAAGCAGCAAGGTCTTTTGTTGCACTAATTTCATTATGGTCCACATTATTGTTACATATTTTATAGACTTCCTAATTGCTTGTCATTACCTATTTCATATGTGTGGATACACCTCTTAGGGTGTGTATGTGTGTGCACACTTGTATATTATATGCATATATAATGTGAAGATAAAGAGATAAATATAATGTTTAGTCCTACAGGACAGTTTTAGTTCTACAGAATTGTATGTTTACAATTTTATATAGCTTTTGAGTGGCTTAGATACTGTCCTTGGGGCTTCTTCTAATAATGTGTATAAGTATAGTAGCTTTATTTTTAAGGTATCACTCTTATACAACAGAAAACAACACCATTTCATATGAGGGGTTCCTGTTATCAACCACAGTACGGCTCAATCACTAGACATCAGGCAGTCTTCCAATGAAGTGACATAGCTGGATGGGATGAAGAGGACTAAGAGCAAAATGAAAGGCATCCTAGGGCATGAACAGGTCATACAGTTGTCTGAATGATGGTATTGGTCCATGTACCAGTCTCAGCCCTTTTCCTTTGGAGCCTCTAGACAAGGATCAGGAACTTCTTGTGTATTAAGCCTGTGTGCATTTCCACTGAGCTATGGCTCCACATGGATCCCCCTTTGGTACCTGGCTATATGGCTGTCCATATATAGAAACTACAAAGGCCCCACTATGGTTCTGCCTTCCATCTGCTCCTGTGGCTATATGGTTGGAATGTGGAGAAGGAGACCTGGGTTATAGTCCTGCTCTCTCTCCCTTTCCCACCAGAGATTATTGTTGCCAGCAAGAGGTTCAGTTTTGTTGAGGCTATAGCCACATTTCCCCAGGATGGGACTCAAACCATGATATATTTTCATACTTTTCATGTTCGCACTACGAATGAAAGAGTTGCCCCATAAAATGGGAGTGGGCAGAAAGTAGATTTGGATCTACTGGTAGATCTCTGGGTGATTGATTTGCACTAGGTCTCTGATACACAATTGTTTAATAATAGCAACAATTAAAGGGCTTTTCTCCCCACTAAGTTAGGTTGCTGAAAAAGAAGAAAGTTTGGAAACAACTAGGAGTGGATTTTGGGGTGACAGGACTGTGAGCTCAGTTCTACTACTGAAAACAAAATCTTGGGCTAAGTATGTACTGAACCACCTTGATCTTTAATTCTAAGTGTATATTTGCTGCACAAATCCAGATTGTTGCCTTCCAGAAGTTGTTGGACTCTAATTCCCATGAGCCCCAGTCAGCATGACCAGTGATGGGGGTTGTGGTCCAACAGCCTGTGGTTCTCCAACCTTGCTGTAGTAGAACATTCCGTTTCTAGCAGAAGCCTAGCAGATGCCTCTGGAACCTCACAAAGCCTATCTCCTGTTGTTTGTTCTTTGTTTCATGTGACACTGTTTGGGTAACCAAGTGAGCCATTCCCAACTTAATATAAACACTGTATTTATTAGGATAGTTTCTTACAGAGATGCTGGGCTACTATTCTCTCCTAGCCTCTCTAGCACTCTCTCCTTGTCTCCTCCTCTACACTTCCTGTTCCTCCTTCAAACTCCACCGGCTGTTGCTGTTTTTACTTCTGAGCTCCACACATATTGTTATATCCCTAGCATCTAGTGCTCCTAGATAGGCATACAAGGACAGAGATATGCCCCCATTTTAGTGAAAAGGCAAATATTCACAGAACTCCTTTAAAAAGAAATTTTTTTCTCTCAGTTTGTCTTGGGAATGTTGGAGAATATTGTATGGTCTGCATTTTTGAGATTGCATACTTCTCCAAGTTTTGTGGTGCAGTTTTCAACTCAAAAATTGCATATAAACTGTGTTTTTTAGGGAGAGATGTGTAAAAAAAATGCACATTTCAGGAGAAATGCATACAATTTAAATGCAAATATTTGTGCAATTTAAAAAAAATGCAAAAAATTGGATGGAATGGATTCATGACTGAACCCATGTGAAACTGACATGGAAATAGACTGATCCATCTATCTGTAATTTGTCATCATCTGTGTTTCATGATCTCCGTCAGTCTATCCGGATTCTCATTTCGACGATCTGCGTTGAATACATTTGCTCCAATCTCATTTGTTTCAATCTCATCTCTCTAACAAGTTAATGAAAGTTAGCTGGCTACACTACAAACAGTAATTTAAGGTGTTAAGCTGCAAATATTGCTGAGGTGATGCATGGCCCCTCGCCTTCATTTTGAATATGAAGAGCCAAAGTCTTGTCTGTTTCCTGTGGGAAAAATATCACTCAGCATTCTGTGCCTGAATTTATAGAAGCAATAATTCAAGTGAGACAATCTTTCAGTTATAGGCATCTTGTGAGTATCAAAGCATCCCGTTCCCTTTTCACTCAGCTACCAATGTTTTCGTCTCAGTGGACTTGTAGCACTAGCAGTGTTACTGTGAAGGAGGAGAACTGTCCTTCCTTTTTGTGTTTAGTTTGGTTTTAGGATATTGTGGGGTTAAATCTTGTGTGTGAGAGAGAGACAAAGAGGGAAAGAGAGAGAGTCGGTTTCAGTCAAATGTTAGTAGTATGGAGGTCAAAGGTTTGGCTAGAATGTAGAGGTCAGGAAGTTGTGCTCAGAGAAGTAAGATTTTCATAGATTTCATAGATCATAGAGTTGGAAGGAGCCTAACAAGGCTATCGAGTCCAACCCCCTGCTCAATGCAGGAAACTAGAGGAAGGGTCTCCCATCCAAGTAATAAGAGATTATACAATTCAACACAAAGCCAGAGGAAGAGAGAGAGAAACTTTCAACTCAGGAAACAGAAACTTAGTTGGCAGAACTGAACTAGAAACTACTCTCCAGATTGGTTGGAGTTGGGGAGTGAAAAATAATTTTAGAAGATACGTGTCAAAGGCAGAAAGGGAGAGAGACCGGAGAGGAGGAGGAGAAGGAGAGAGAAAGAGAAGTAAGAAAGAAAGAGTCAGAGCTGTTGGAACTGGAGAACTGATTCAGAGAGCTGGAGCTATTGCTTGGAAGGGACACCATTTGGTTAGGTTAGGTGTATAGTTTATCCTTGGTAATTTTATTACCATCATATGGTTCCCTCATATGGTGTTTATCTGGGTTTTTTTAATTACCCTCATATGTGTGATTCTCATACCACACATGTTTGATAGGTGTGATATCAAACACAAACACACATATGTTTGTGTGTATGCATTTGGATTTTAAAACTTTTTGCTATTAATATTTTTCTTCAGTAAAATTTAAATTTTGTTATTTGAAATGCTGTGGTCTCTTTTGTTGTTGTTCTTGTAGCATTACCCACCCCACATCTAATAGCCAGCCCCCAGACTACCTAGACCCAGAGTGCTTTAAGGCTGTCTTGGTGGAGGCAAGACAGAGAGGCGCGGGGCAGATTTCCACCTGTATGGAAATCAGAAAAAGCAGAAAAGGCCACAGGAAGGGAAGGGCAAAAAGGAGTGGGGGGCACGCTATTTTGCCTGTTTCCCCTTCCACTCATGTTAGGGCATTGCTGGTCTGTGACTGTTACACTTCTTCTCACATTGTAAAACTATATTTCTGCGGGTTTACGTGTGGCAAAGTGTTTCTAGGTCATAGACATCACATGAGGTTTTCCATGACATAAGAACATAAGAAGAGCCCTGCTGAATCTGGCCAAGTGTCTATCTAGTCCAACATCCTGTTTCCCATGACCAACCAGATGCCCCAAGTGGAAGCCCACAAGCAGGACATGAATGTGGAAGCAACCTTCCGCTCATATTCCCCAGTGACTGATATTCAGATTCATGTGACCTCCAATCCTAGAGGTAGTATACAGCCATCATGGCCATGGATAGCCTCTTCCTCCATGAATTTGTCTTATCACCGTTTAAAGCCTCTGCCTGAGAACTTGGAGAGCTGCTATTATCAGTCAGCACTGACAGTATTGGGTCAAATGGGCCAGTGGTCAACATGTGGATGGCTTCACATGTTACAGTTTCCATACAAATGCTTCAGCATGCATCCAACTCCCAGTACACACATTAGCACAAGCAAATTAAGCAATGGTGCTCCATGCATAGTGAGTACAAGATCTTGGAGGTAATTTCCAGAGAGAAATCCAGCTCCTTTCTAATTCAGGGGCCTCACAGAGAAATTAAGAGCACAATCCTATGTGTGTTTACTTGGAAGTAAAACCCACTATATTTACTAAGGCTTACTCTCTGGTAAGTGAGTGTACTGTAGGTCGATAGCCAAAGACTGCAGTACACCCTCACCTTTTGCCAGGGGCAGAGGTGGGCAACAAATGGCTTGCAGGACACATACACTCCTCAGCCTCACCCATTGCAGCCCCCGACACCTCACTGCAGGTCCTTGATGAACCCTTTGAAAGTGTGCACCCTGCCAGAGCTATGCTTTGAAAGGGCATCCCTGGCCAAGTGAGGAGCGGATGGCTCCCTCCCTGCCCGAGCAGGGAGAGAAGAGCCCATTAAAAGCACAGTTCATTCCTTCCCCGGGCCAACTTTTCCCCCACTTGAGCAGGTAGTGAAGATCCCTCATGTGTGCTTGGGTATGTGCAAACCTTGTGCGTTTGTGGCACTTGTGGGTGTGTAGGCATGTGACTGTGACCCATGTGTGTAGCCCTCTGGCTCTGCCCAATCTTAGCCCACCCAATCTGGTCCCAGTCAGAGTGTGGCCCCTGATAGAATGCAACCCTCAGTGGTAAAAATATTATCCACTCCTGCTCTAGGGTAACTCCTATTGATCTTGAGTTATTAGGACTTCTGGTCTGAGAGAGCTCTCGTATCTTTAATAGGGTGTATATAGATTGCTGACTTAAACTGGCATAAAGGTCATAAGGTCTCCCTGAAGAACCCTGGGAAATAGATCAGTGAAGACAATGAGAGACCTCTAGCAGAGAGTATTCATCACCTTCAACTAATTACAATTCCCAGGGGCCTTTGGGAGAAGCCATGGCAGTCAAACTGTATGAAACCAATGTAAGTTTGTATTGTAAACATACCATACCATGATTCGCATAAAAGGAAGAATTTCATTTGGTGTAGCTTCTTCCATCATGATAGCATTGTGATGGGGACAAATTATGTGGAATTCTCCCTTCAATGCAACTTTTAAAGCAAGGATGTTGAACCTGTGGCCCACGGGCTTAATCCAGTTTATGGAGGTTCTACATCTGGCCTGCAGAACCTCCTTGGGTTCCTCTAAACCATGCCCCCTGGAGGAATCCCTGCTGGTATCTCTGATCTCAGATCAGAGATAACAGTGGGAATGCAGGTGGTGGGGCACTCAGCTAGTGCTGCAAGGAATGGCTGCTCTTCCCAGTGCCAAGTGAGCCATCTCTCACTTGCCTCTCACATCCCCCAGTGTTGATGGTGAGAGGCATGCCAAGGAGCCAGTGGACTCAGCCGGTGCTAGGAGGATCCAGTCCTCCCTGTGCTGACCAAGTCCCTTTCTCAAGTTCTGGACCTGGCAACCCTATTCAAGAAAGTGCTTGGAGCACTGCAACCTAAACAAATGGTTATGCACATGGAGCATTGCGACGGCACGGTCCCTTACACTTTAGAACCAGGCGCATAAACCCTTCTCAGGCCAAGCATCAACGCTTGAAAACCTGAGGGGAGGGTCAAATGAAACCTTTCCCTTACTAATGAGGGAAAAGATTAATGCTGGTTATTGAGGATCTAGCTTAAATTTATGATGCTGTGGGTACAAAGGTGTGTGTGTAGATTTAAAAGTAAAGCAGGTAATAACGCCAAGCTGACACGTAGGATTTGGGTAGCAAACAAAATAAAAGTAAGTTTATTTTAATTCTCAAAATCTTAGTTCCAGAAAATAAACCTGCCTACACCAAACACTTTGTAACTAACCTAACTCACAAACTCCCAACTTTCCCCCCACACTACAAACACTCTCCCATATCACACTAACTCCAACCACCTAAAACTCTCTAACTCAACTCCACACTCCCATAACACTCAACTCAACAAAACTCTGACATCACTCAAACACTCCTCCCCCCACCCTTTCTAAGACATCACAAACCACACCCACTCAGTTCAACATTCTAGACACACTAAACATACTAATGCAGACATACACCAGGGAACTGAATTGTGGGGTTACGCCACAAGCATCTTTGAGATTAAAGGAAGCACAGCCACGCAAGTGGTCATTGAATTGCTGCACATTGTTTTAAAAGCATGACCAAATATTTTTACTTGAAAGAGTGACACACACACAGCCCTTTTGAAATCATTTTGAGAGACAGATCTGGCTTCAAGGCTTTAATTTGGTATGCTTTATCTTATAATCACTACCATTTCCTCATCCAGGCTTTTCTAATGCGTAGTAAATGTGTGGTTTCAGACTCATGCACTTGAGTGACCTGGAATCAAAGGATCAGACTTCAGAATGCTTGACATCCTCCTTCAGCAAATCTCAGTGTCTAAGAGACTATTGCTTCCTCCTATTCAAATGCACAAAATAAGCCACGCTGGCTCAATGGGAGGTGGGCAAAAAGGAAAATTAGGCTGAAAACACACGTATACACCATATTCATGTATGCCACTGGTAGGGAAACAGTTCTTTGCCTTCCAGCACAGTAGAGGATTACTCTCCACACACTGATATCAGTGATTACTGTAAGATCAAGCTCTCAGATGTACTGTTTGAGAGGTGCTTCTGAAATTAAGAATAAACCCCTGCTGTGCTGATCTCTCTTCTGCATATCACACTGGAAATGAGATATAGCAAGAGATTTATTGCCTCTGCATAGAAGGCTGTGGCTCAATCCATCTAGTGCAACAGTAGCATAGCACCTGCTTCCCCGCGCTCCCATTCTATGTCACTTTGCTAAACAAGACTGGTGTCAGGGGTCGGCATTGTGGGGAGGCTGCCAATGTCCGACACGCTCAGGGATGCCCTGTCTCAGGCCAGATTTTCATCCCCTTCACCAGAAAGTGTGCGTGCGTGCGTGCATGAGATACATGCACATGGCACATCAATAATTAGCATTCAGGCACCACTGTCAAGAGGGCCCACTGCTGACCCAGCCCTTCTCTGGAATGACATGCAAACCCCTCCCCTGCTCTCAGAAAACTGCAGAGTGCGTGCGTTCAACACATGCATCTATTGTTTGGGGTCAGGGGAGGAGGCAGGCAGCCAGGAGCAGCAGCTGTCGCAGTGTACATGTGCTCACTGCTGCATTTCAGCGGACGGGATTTGGCAGAGCAAAGCAACCTCCACCAGTAGCATAGCCTGCTTGGTCATTTGCAACGTTATTCTTTGCTTCAGCAAGCAGTGGCGTATTGGTACGTTTCCAAGTGCAGGCATTCATCATGACTGTCCCCCCATAGCCACGCCCCCAAGGAGACTCCAAAAATGCAGGCAGCTGTGTTGATCGTCGGCTCTACCAGGAGGGGGACTTTTATAAAGCTATCCAGTCGTAATTGCCCATTCAAGACCAAGCCGCCCCAAAATACTTTGCATTACAACCAGGGGTGGTGCTAGGTTCCAAAAAGACTGGGGGCTGAGGCCCACAGACCAAAAAATGTGCAAATTTGCTTATGCTACTTTACACATGCTCTACAGTCTCTGTCTCTGTCTGTCTCTCTGTGTGTGTGTGTTTGTAAAGGGCCCTATCTCCTAAGGACACCTGTATTTGTTAAAAGGGATGTATGGACAGGGGAAAGGAGGGCATTTGATTTCAGAAAAAAAAACAGGCAGAAAGATTCAAGGGGGGGGGCAGCAGGAGGTGAAGCATATGAGGGCAAAAAGCCAGCTAATCCTGGGGGATCAAATGCAACAGAGATCCTCAGGGCCCCTGTAGCTTTATTTCAGCAAATGCCCATGGACAGCAGGGTGGTGGGGCACATGGCCTCCCAGAGATTTGGCACACCTCCAAACACTGCCTCTGATTACAACAGGGATAGCTCGCAACTATATATTGTTGCTGGCAAAAAATCTCCCACCAGCTCCTGTGGGGATTTCTGTGATTGTAAGTTCAGAGGGAACGGGGAGTTCTTCTGAGGGGGGTGGCAGATGACATCAGCATCCCTGCTAATGAAGAAGTGTCAGCGTTGCATCCCCGTGAGCCCCGGCTTCACTGTCGGTGAGGGCAGCCCCATCCTATCCTCGATGCTGCTTTCAGCCTCCGTTGATCTTGGCTAGATGTGTGTCTGGTGAGAGATCGACTCTGCTTTGTGCCTTGTGCTAGGGAGGAAGAGAAATGTCCACAGTTGAGGAATATGGGAAAATAAATCACACAAATATGTAATTATGGGAAAATTAGCACAATATGTATGAAATAAGGAAGACAAAGATGCAATTGTTGCAATGAAAATTGCTGTTCATTCATTAATTATTGGAACAGTGAAGAACACATTTCAATTGATGTTAATCATAGAATCATAGAATCATAGAAAAGTAGAGTTGGAAGGGGCCTACAAGGCCATCGAGTCCAACCCCCTGCTCAATGCAGGAATCTAGGTCAAAGCATCTCTGACAGATGTCTGTCCAGCTGCACCTTGAATGCCTCCAGACTGGGAGAGCCCACCACCTCCCTAGGTAGTTGATTCCATTGTCTTATTGCTCTGACAGTCAGGAAATTTTTCCTGATGTTTAGGTGGAATCTAGGTTCCTGTAACTTGAGCCCATTATTCCGTGTCCTGCAAACTGGAATGAACGAGAAGAGATCTTTGCCCTCCTCTGTGTGACATCCCTTCAAATACTGGAAGAGTGCGATCATATCTCCCCTCAGTCTCCTCTTCTGAAGGCTAAACATGCCCAGTTCTTTCAGTCTCTCCTCATAGGGCCTTGTTTCCAATCCCTTTATCATCCTTGTTGCCCTCCTCTGAACCCTCTCCAGTTTGTCTATGTCCTTGTTAAAATGAGGTGCCCAGAACTGGACACAGTACTCAAGATGAGGCCTAACCAGTGCCGAGTAAAGGGGAATTATCACTTCCCGCGATTTGGAAGCTATACTTCTATTAATACAGCCCAAAATTGCATTTGCCTTCTTTGCAGCCACGTCACATTGCTGGCTCATATTCAGTTTGTGATCTACCACAATTCCAAGATCCTTCTCACTTGTAGTATTGTTGAGCCAAGTGTCCCCCATTCTGTAACTCTGCATTTGGTTTCCTCTCCCTAGGTGCAGCACTTGGCATTTATCCCTGTTAAATTTCATTCTGTTGTTTTCGGCCCAGCGCTCCAGCCTATCGAGGTCACTTTGAATTTTGTTTCTGTCTTCCAGAGTATTAGCTGTTCCACCCAACTTTGTGTCATCTGCAAATTTGATAAGCATTCCCTGTACCTCCTCATCCAAGTCATTAATAAAAATGTTGAAGAGCACCGGGCCCAGGACCGAGCCCTGTGGTACCCCGCTCGTTACCTCTCCCCAGTTTGAGAAGGAACCATTGATAAGCACTCTTTGAGTCCGATTCTGTAGCCAATTGTGGATCCACCTGATAGTTGTTCCATCTAGCCCACTCTTAGCTAGCTTACTAATCAGGATATCATGAGGCACTTTGTCGAAAGCTTTGCTGAAGTCCAGGTATATAATGTCCACAGCATTCCCACAGTCCACAAGGGAGGTTACCCGATCAAAAAATGAGATCAGATTAGTCTGACAGGATTTGTTCTTGACAAATCCATGCTGGCTTCTAGTAATCACTGCATTGTTTTCAAGGTGCTTGCAGACTGACTTCTTTATAATCTGCTCAAAAATCTTCCCGGGGATTGATGTCAGACTGACTGGCCTATAGTTCCCAGGTTCCTCCTTCTTGCCCTTTTTGAAGATGGGAACAACATTTGCCCTCCTCCAGTCGTCTGGCACTTCACCTGTCCTCCATGATTTCTCAAAGATAATAGACAGTGGTTCTGAGAGTTCTTCTGCCAGTTCCTTTATTACTCTAGGATGCAGCTCATCAGGCCCTGGAGATTTAAACTCGTTCAGAGTAATCAGGTGCTCCTTGACCATTTGCCTATCAATCTCAAGCTGCAATTCTGCCCCTTCAGTCTGCATTTCAGGTTTGCCAGGGGGGTCATAGACCTTCTTTTGGGAGAAGACCGAGCCGAAGTAGGAATTGAACACTTCTGCCTTTTCTTTGTCTTCTGTTATCAATTTGCCATCCTCATTGCGTAATTGAACCACCAGTTCTTTCTTCTGTCTTTTACTGTGCATGTATCTGAAGAAAGCTTTTTTGTTGCTTTTAGCATTCCTCGCTAACCTTAGCTCATTCTCAGCTTTAGCCTTCCTGACACTATTCCTGCAGTTCTGTGCTACCTGCCTGTACTCTTCCCCTGTAGCCTGTCCTTCCTTCCACTTCCTATACGTGTCCTTTTTTGTTTTCAGGTCATCTTTGAGTTTATTGTGAAGCCACATTGGCTTCTTCTGTTGCCCTCTGCCTTTTTTCCTTGTGGGAATTGTTTGCAATTGTGCCTTTAAAATTTCCTTTTTTAAAAACTCCCACCCCTCCTGGGCTCCCTTTCTCGTGAGAGTCCTTGCCATGGGATCTTACTAATCATTGTTCTGAGTTTGTTAAAATTGGCTTTCCTAAAATCCAGGGTACGTGTTTGGCTACACTCAGCTTTTGCTTCTGTTAGAATCAAGAACTCAAGTATAACATGGTCACTTTCCCCCAGAGTTCCCGAAACTGCCACTTTATCCACTAACTCGTCTCTGTTGGTTAGAATCAGGTCAAGGATAGCCGATCCTCTAGTTCCTTCCTCCACTTTCTGTAGGAGGAAGTTATCAGCAGCACAGCTCAGGAATTTCTTGGAGGGGCCATGTTTGGCTGAATAAGTCTCCCAACAGATATCAGGGAAATTGAAGTCTCCCATTACTACCACATCGTGCCTCCTTGAAACACTGGCAATTTGTTTTTCAAAAGTTCCATCCTCGTCTTCTCCTTGATTGGGTGGTCGGTAGTAGACTCCAACCGCCATGTTCGCTTTATTCTTTGCCCCCTTTATTTTAACCCAGATGCTCTCAATGGGGCTGCCAAGCTCCTCTTCCTGTATCTCTGTGCAGAGATACGTATTTTTAACATACAGTGCAACTCCACCTCCCTTTCTGTTGCTTCTGTTCCTTTTGAACAAGTTATACCCTTCAATTGCTGTATTCCAGTCATGGGAGTCATCCCACCAGGTTTCAGTTATCCCTATCAAGTCGTACTTGCCCTCATGTATCAAGAGTTCAAGTTCGTCTTGTTTGTTGCCCATACTCTGGGCATTAGTATAGAGACATTGAAGACTATGTGCTTTACAGTCCGACTTTCCCCCTACATTTTGTGGTAGACTATCAATGGGCACCGCTGGAGCTGTTCTCTCCATTGTGGCAAAGAGGCCTTCTTCCATTGGTACCCCCGAGTTTATGTCTCCCTCCCCTGTTGGATTCAGTTTAAAGCCCTCCTGATTAAGTTCCTCATGCTGTGTCCAAACACATTCTTCCCAGTCCTTGTGAGGTGCAACCCATCCTTTGCCAGCAGTCCATCTTCCAGGAAGTGTAGCCCGTGGTCCCAGAATCCAAATCCCTCACGTCGGCTCCACCTTCGTAGCCAGTCATTCACTCGGAGTATTTTTCTTTCCCTTTCTATGCCTCTTCCAAGTACTGGAAGGATGGATGAGAAAACTATCTGGGCCCCGAAGTTCTTGAGTTCCCTTCCCAGCTCTTCAAAGTCTGCCGTGATTTCTTTGTAACTCCGCTTGGCAGTATCATTTGTACCCACGTGGAAGAGAAGAAAGGGGTATGTGTCGGTGGGCTGCATGAGCCTCGGCAGCTGCTCTGTCACATCCTTAATCCGTGCCCCAGGATTACCATGTACCATGGTCAAGAAAATATTTAAAGATGTATACATATTATTACTAAGCATTATATTAAGCTAAGTTTTGTCCTCATTTGCAATTGTTTATAAGAAATACTTTTTTAAAAAAATGAAAAGTTTTTGAGGGTTTTTTTAAAAAAAGAATTTCTCTGAATAATGATGCCTGTTTTTCATTGCCTACAGTAGGTTCAAGATGAGATGCAGGAGGGGAGCAATTAGGTAATTTTAAGCCCTGGACTAATGGTCTTATCTACCCACACCTCACTTCTAGATGGTAATGTTTATTACTTCACTTATTTCAAAATGTGACAAGCCAGCATTGCTGCATTTGGGTGCCCTCCAGCTCATTCTGCTGAGTGGGGCCCTAGACCTCTGCCCCAAAGCACTTTCCACTTTCCAAACAGCACCACAGATGAGGTTTACAGGCCGATGTTCATTCAGACATAAGTCCCATGGAATACAAGGCTCATTCCCAAGTAAGCGTGAATAGGATTGCAATGTTCATTGCACAATTTATTTATTTACTACTTTCATATTCTACCTTTTGTCCAAGGAGCACAAGGTGGCATACTCAGTGCGCCTCCCCATGACCCTGTGAGTTAGGTTAGGCTGAGAGTTAGTGACTGGCCCAAGATCATGCAATGAGCTTCACAGCTCAGTGGGGATTTGAACACAGGTCTCCCTAGTTCTAGTCCAACATTCAAATCACTCCACCACAGTGGCACTACTGATCAATGTCCTATCGTCAGTCACAAATTCACCTGGTCTGTGTGTAGGCTGGGATGATTCCATATAGATGAAAGCAAAAAGTGAAAAGAGTAGATCACTATCAGCAGTGTATGTAAGGATGGGGTGGGGTCTCTTACAAATACAGTTGGTCTTATAGCTCCACCCCTTCTCTGTTAACCACTCCCATTTAGCACTGGACCTGCTGGCCCCTAAAGAAATAGATAGAATTTGTAGTGAACCATGTTTGGGGGTTGTGTCTGGAGAGGAGTGGGGGGAAGATTGCTTGGAGTAGGGAGAAGTTGAAATGGGGATGGGTGGGTCGGTCAGCTTCATTTCTTACCACATCCAGGTTTGTTTGTTTTTTTAAAAATCTCAAGTTCTTTCTCTCCTAAAGAGAGAATGTGAAGAATGTTGCAGATTTTGATAAATTCTTATCAAAAACAAACTGAAAAGAACTTCTCACCCATCTGCTCCAGCCAAATTCAATAGGTGCACTGCAGCTATTCCCAGCTTGGAGAGGACCATGTTGTACCTGCCTAGTATGTTAAAGATGAGGAGCCTGTCAGGAAAAAACACACACAACATGATTGAGTACACTGGCATGCAGACCCAGACTTTTTGGAGCTAGGCACTCAAAGCCCTGGGCCTGGATGGAAAAATCTCTCGGTTTTGGTTTCTCCTTCATTTGATGATGATGATGATGATGATGATGAATAAATCTTAAGTTCTTTTTGTTCTGATTATGGAGAACTTTGTGAACTTTGATAAACTCTTATCAAAATCGAACTGTATTGAAATGCTCATCATTCCCTTAGTGCAGTGTTCTCCAACCTTGGGTCCCCAGATGTTTTTGGCTGGGGCATCCTGGGAGTTGTAGGCCAAAAACATCTGGGGACCCAAGGTTGGAGAACACACTGCCTTAGTGGAAGGGAGCATGAAATGACAGTTTGGAAGTAACAGTTGACAGCTGGAAAAAGGAGAGGGAAGAGGGTCGAGAGAAGGGTAGAGGGGAAAGGGCTTTGGAGATTGATAGTTCTAATTGCATTCATCCCAGAATTCAGTCTAACGTGAATTTGTTTTCATTATTCCCCAAATAAAAAGACTCTGTTGTTAATGCTGGATAACTTTCAGGGAAACCCATGCAACTACACACTGCTGTTAACACAGAATAACTGAGACAATTTTAATATGGTATAATTTTTTTTTTAAAAAAATGGTTTTTGTGAATGTACAGAGTTCCTCTTCCTCAGCTGTGAACAACAGCCGCTTCTCCCCACACGCTTAAGAATTAAGGAGCAAGTTTTCTTTCCAGTGAAAAATTATTTTTATTTCTTATATTTATATCCTGCCTTTTTTCCTCCAAGGAACACAAGGTAGCTTACATAATTCTCCTCCTCTGAATTTTATGGCATTTTAAAAAAATTATTTGTACCCCACCTTTCTACCCAAAAACTGGCACTCAAGGAGGCTTACAGAACTAATTAAAATTGATTAAAACAATACAATAAAATGTAATAAAAACATAATAATTGCAGGAAAAAATAGTATTAAAACCAGCACCCAACCCACCAGACCCACTTACAGGTTAAAGGCCTTCTTAAATGAAGCAGTCCTTGCCTGCTGCTGGTAGAAGGACATCAAAGAGGGAGCAAATCTAGCCTCCCCTGGGAGGAGGTCCCATAGCCGGGGAGTGCCCACCAAAAAGGCCCTCTCTCAGGTTGCCACCAGAACTCTTTACTTTACTTTATTACGGTCATATGACCCAAATACTACAAGTTATTATATTATATAGTACAAATTGCACCAAGGAAATTACCAGGGATGTTGAAGAGTCCTTGGCCTCGAGTCATGAGTCGAGTCACGAGTCATTGGACCCGAGTCTCGAGTCGAGTCTCGAGTCCAAGGTCCAAATGGTGACTCGAGTCCCAAGTCCCGAGTCACTCCCAAAGCGGCGGCCCATGGAGGGAGCGGGAGGGTCTCCGCGAGAGGAAGAAGAGCTGCCCTTCCTCCCACGGAGACCCTCCTGCTCCCTCCATGGACCACCGCCGCCACCACTTACCGTCGGCAGGCCCTTCCCTCGTCCCTGCTCCTGCCGCCGCCGCTGCCACCTCACTGCCGCCGCTCACCTCACCGCTGCTGCCGCCGCCTCACCATCACATGCCACCACGCCGCCACCAGAGCAACGGTTCCCCCCGCCAAAACCAGAGCAGCGGCGGCCAAGCGTGCTGGAGCAGGGTCCGATCACGTCACTTCCGCCGCGCCAGAAGTGACACGAAGGGACCAGTGCGGGCGGCGGTGGCAGCAGCATGCGATGGTGAGGTGGTGGTGGTGGTGGCGGCAGCGGCGGCGGCGAGGTGGGCAGCGGCAGCAGCGTGCGATGGTGAGGTGGCGGCGGCAGCGGTGGGCGGCGGCGTGCGATGGCGAGGCAGTGGCGGCAGCAGCGGTGAGGTGAGCAGCGGCGGTGGCGTGCGATGGTGAGGCGGCGGCGGCAGCAGCAGCGGTGAGATGAGCGGCGGCGGTTGCGGGCGGCGGTGACGGAGTCCTTGGTGTCGAGTCCCGAGTCGAGTCTCAAATCCCATTAAAAATATTGGGACTCGAGTCTGACTTGAGTCAGAGGGGGGACTCAGTCCAACTCACGAGTCGAGTCCGAGTCCCCATCCCTGGAAATTACATGAGTACATAAAACAATAATTATCTTCCATGATAAAACATGCTTTGAACAAAACCATTTTCACTTATACCCTACCATAAAAACTCTCCTTTTCATAGCAGCTAAGAAGAAGTTTGTTACTACAGAGGTGACAGTTGGGTTTTGGTCATTTAGGCAGAAAGTGACCAGCCATTCGTCAGGCATACCAGAAAACCTCCTTAGGAAAGGCAAAATTGTGTCTTCCCTTATTTAAGAATAGAATTTGCAATAAAGGAGGATGTGCCTCAGTGATTCAGGTTCCCCGGCCATACACGGACAATGTCTCTGCTGGTATGGTGTTCCTTGATACCTCCCCTGCAAGATCGCTGATGGAAGAATGTTGAATCTAGCTAGCATAAATGCTCTGCAAGCTTGTGGGTCACTGATATTTGAGAGATATGACGCTGAAAGGCCATAGATTGGAGTTACCCCACTAGCAATGGGGGAACAGGATCTGCTTGCTAGTGAACTTAACTCCTGTCTCTGCGATAACAGGTTGCCGCCAAATGTGCCTCTGAGTCTGAAGGCAGCAGTCTCAAAAGAAGGGCCTGTCCAGAAGATCTTAGGAACTGGGCAGGCTTGTATGTGAGCAGGCGGTCTTTCGGATAGCCTGGCCCCAAGCCAGATAAACCTTATAGATCATAACCAGTACTTTGATTTCTGCCTGGAAACAGACCAGTAGCCAGCCAGTGAAGCTGTGGTAACAAGGGAATCATGTGCTCCCGGTAAGCAGCTGAAGTGATTAAACACGCTATATAAGAACACATTAGCTAGTTATTCAGTTAGGAGCTGTTAGTTTCCTGTGCATTCCAATTACATAACACTGGCTTTTACAATGTCATAGAGGGCAGAAACGTTTGAAATGAAAATCTAGCAACTACAGAATCTTTTTCTTTTTTTTTTAATGGCCACCACAACGACGTTAGCACAAAGGTACAGTTTGCCACTTGACACTTTGCCTGCTGTAAATAGCAGCAGTCGCCCTCCTGGCAAGCAGATGAGTGACATGCTTCATGCCATCTTGCTTGCTCTCCCTTTCAGCCTCTTTCTCAGTGTCAATAGGAGTGCTGAAGGGATGGCCCTGCTGTTTCCCTGAGAGCTTTAAAGCCAAGAGAGGTGGCCTCTGCAGTGCTTTCCCCCTCCTCCTGCCAGTCCAGACTCTTCAAAGCCAAATGAAAAAGCCTGAATACCTTTCAGTGGTCCTTCCAGATCTGGAAATAAAGTGCCACACTGCTCATTTTCTGGGCTGGAAGGGGCCCAAAGGGGCTATTTTGGCTGCCTCTCTCAGAGTTAAGATGCCTGGTGATACTTCAGAAAAATATCAGAGCATCCCCTTTCAGCTGCAGAATAAGCATTGCAGTAGTGTCCGTTATAAGGTAGGCTGGTATATAATAGCAATGCCAGTGGTTTATGTTGGGCTAGGACTAGGGAAACCTGGGTTTAAAACCTCACTCAGCCTTGAAGCTCACTGGGTGATCTTGGGCCAGTTACTGTCTCTTACAAGGTTCTAAGGATGAAAGGAGATGGGGAGAATAGTTCCCTGGAGAAAGAACAGGACAGAAATATAACTAATAATAATGTCTTCGGGCAGAATGTACCTCTGCTGACCACACATTACTTTGTTATAGATGCATCAGGTGGATGGGACCTGCTTGCACACAGATGTGCACATCTTAGCAATATTTCATATTAAATGTTCTGTTTATGGGGGCGGGGGGCTGGTGAGTTTTGTAGGTGTGTGAGAGAGTCTGAGAATTGCCCCAGTGCTCCACGACATGTTTATGTACACACTGGGGCTGTGAGTGAACCAACCCATGGTCTTGGGCTGATATAATAAAGTTTCCTGTTCATGCTGGGTTCAGACAATATAACCCACACTCAAGGGTTGAGTATGGGCTGAGTGTGGGTTGTCGTTGAACTGTGGATTGTTGTTGAAATGTGGGTTATCGAGGCATGGCAAGGACAAGTACAAAGGCTGAGTACAAGGCAGAGGTGAAGTCCAAGCCTCAGCACAATGACAGAGCAATCCTATGGCCCCTAGACAGTCTCTAGTGGGCCATAGGATTTCTTGGATCCCCAGATCTGAGGTTGGAAAAGAGCTCTGACCTCTGATCTGGGGATCCACACTTGGATTCCCCTCCCCCTGCAGCTGGTGCAGAAGGAACCACCCTGGCTGGTTCTCTGAGGTTGTAAGAGCGACCTCGGGGAAGGGGTTTAGGGGGCAAGGAAGGGGAAGGGGGTGGGAAGAGAGGGGAGGAGACCAGCACCACCAAGGTATGATGTATCCTGGCAGCTCCTCGGCCTCCTTCCTTCCCTCCCTCTCCAAAGCACCGCAGCTAGATGGTTGAAATCAGCCGTTTAGCTGCTTTGCAGAGTGGGGGGAGCACAGCGGTGATCTTTGCCTCTGCGCTCCTCCTGCTCTGCATAGGATGCCCATAATCCTCCGTGTCCAGAGGGCCACAGGCATCCCTATTGGATTTCACCATACACAACTCTTTTGAACCCACAGTCATCAGCACCATGTGAAACTTATTTCATAGCAATCCCCCCCCAGCTGCTGGTAAGAAAAAGTGTTAGTAAAAACATAAAACATGGGAGAGATGGGACACCTTGGCAGGTGCCTAGAGAAGTGTCTGGGTGCCCATTGGTGTCTGCAGGCACCACATTGCCTACCACTGGTCTAGTCGAATGCCCTGCTCACTACAGGCTCCGCAATGCAGGATGCAGCTACACAGCATCCCAACTGGTCAAGTCCAGGCACTGCTTAGGTACCTCCAGTGAAGGAGAACCCACCACTTCCAGAGGCACTCTATTCCAATCCCAAACAGCCCTCACTGTTCATTTTATTTACCTTTGTACTATTTCTTTACCACTAAGTATTTTTTTAAAAATCCTTAAACGTTTTCCATATAAATCTTAAAATCATAATTAAAATCACATTTGAAATACAATTTTAAAAACTATTCAGTTACAACAATACTAATACTAATACTACAGAGCAGTACAGGAGCAGTAAAATGGAACAGCATGGTTAATTTCATTATGAGTCAGGGAAAGCCTGGGTGAACAGGTGCATTTTCAGGAGGCGTTTGAAAGATCCCAAATTTTCTGCCTCCTGAACTGCATGAGTGAGTTTTTTCCACAAGGTGGGTGCCACTACCGAGAAGGCCCACCATCGAAGTATTACATGGCGACATTCCAGTAATTTTGGAATGACCAGCAAGGCCTCCTCTGATGATCTTCATGCCATGCTCGGTTGGGTATATATAACAGAAGGCGGTCTGAAAGCTATCCTGATCCTAAGTTGTTTAGGGCTTTGTATGACACCATAACCTTGAACATGGCTCGGTAGCTAATAGGCAGCCAGTGCAGTTCTTTTAACACAGAAGTTATGTGAACATAGCTGGGTGTCCCAGTGAGCACCTGAGCTGCTGTATTCTGCACTAGATATAGCTTCTAAACCAGGCCCAAGGGCAGTCCCACATTACAGTAGTCTAATCGTGAGGTTTGGAAGTTTCTCCTAATGTTTAGCCAAAAATCTGCTTTGCTGCAGCTTCCAACCATAGGTTCCAGTTCTGCCATTTGGAGCAACCGAGAGCGGCATCAGATATTTGAAGACTGCTATCATGTCCCATAGGACTTGTGTTGACCTCTTGCTGGGGTCCAGTTTGTGGCATTGCCCTTCATCTCAGTCAGTGTTTCTTGCTAGGGGCCGGGGGAGAGATGATGGATAGAAAGTCTTAGGGTGCAATCCTATGCATGTTAAACAGAAAAAAGGCCTACAACTCCCAGCATGCCCCAGCCACCTATAGCTGGGGCATGCTGGGAGTTGTAGGCCCTTTTTTCCCTATCTAAATATGCGTAGTATTGTGCCTTTAGGCACAAATGTATCCCTTGCTTCACTTGTGAAACCTTTCCCACCTCTTTTGGGGGGAGATGTAACCAAAGCATTCCTTCTTCCCTTCTACTACTCACCTATTTACCAGAGACGGGAGGGGGGGGGACATTTGTGGGTGCTATGATTCTCATTGGTCTTTGGATGAGGTTGTTTGGGCTGAAGATACAAGTTAGGTTATCAATTTAAATAGCTAGACAGAATAAAATAAGATTTGACAACTGCTTCATAACTTGTCTGTCTTATATTTTTTTATACTACATTTTAACCTGAAACTGTTAAAACAGCGGCCTCTTTAATGTTTATCTATGCACATAAAAAGCCTTGAACAAGTCCCACAGCTTTTCCTCTCTCTGGTTTAATGGGAAAATGACACTTGGGGTGACGCAGCATGAACAATGTTTTATGTGCTGGACTCTCATGAGAATATAAATAATTGGCAAATAAAGACAGCCCCAAGATAAAACTAATCTTTTAGTGTGATCAAACTATATAACGGTGTATCCATGGCACAGACTTAAACTGCTTCAGAAGTCATTCCCTCTTCTCAGAAAACCCTAGGGATTGTAGTTCTTTTGAGGAGGGATCTCAACATCATGCCAAACTACAATCCCAGGATTCACAGGTGAAGGTCAGGACAGTTACAGGGGTATTTAACTTTGTAGTGGAGATAAGCCCTTGGGATAGCTCCCGTAGACTACATGCACATGGCTGCTGCTGGAAACCACAAGCTTATATCACCTCCTTCTCTCTTTTGGCAACACCTAGTACTATAAAATGCATGATTTGATGCCACTCTTCTGAATGTTCGCCCTCTGCTGTCTTCAGTAGCCAGTGAAATGAAGCAGGGCAGGGAAATTGTCACCACTTCTATACCACATCACATCACATCACATCATGTGCTTTATAGCACTAGATGTTAACTGGGAGAAAGAGGAAGAGAAGGAGATATGTGGAGTTGTTGCTTTCAGTGGCAGCTGCACATCTCCCATAACATCTAGTACTGGTCATAGAGCTACTTAAACACACCTAGTGTAGACAGCATACCACTAATTGAACAGGAGACATTGTGTGCATTTTTGTTGTTATTTGGGAAAGTGCAAATTTCAGTACCAGCTCTGTTCTGGTTTATTGGTTCAGGAGTGGCATGTTTGGTAAATTTACATAAAAACATGATGGGACAAATTTCTCGCCTACCCCTACTGCACCGCAGATGGTGGGACACCAAGAGAAAGTCCTCTTTAGAAGATCTCAGTGTACAGGCAGGCACATGTGGAGACAAGTGGTCCCTCAGGTATCTAGTCCCAAGTTGTAGATGGCTTAAAATGTCAAAATTAGCCTTTGAATTGAGCCAAGAAATTTAACTGGGAGCCAGTGCAGTTGGCAAAGCACAATGTAATGGGATCATAATGTCCAGTCCCAGTTAACAACCTTACAGCTGTTTCTTGGACTAACTGGAGTTTCCAAACCATCTTCAAATGCAGCCCCATGTATAACACATTTCAGTTGTCTAATCTGGAGGTTACAATGGTACAGAAGATATTCTGGTGGTAGCATCATTGTTAATATCATGCCATAAATTGATGTAACATTGCAAGGAAGCAAGAAGGGCAAACTTCTTGCCCATCACAACCAGATCAGTTAAGCTAAACAGCAAGTGGTATATTTTTGTACCGAGAACACAATAATATGATCACCAGCAATTGCTCTCAAGGCAAAGCAAAGTTTTTGCCAATCAGTAAATCCTGTATTGGGTCAAAACCTTTTGCAAAACCTACTTGCAAAACTGTCTGGAAAATGAGCAGGTTTTGACTGGGGCATTTGCTGTGCATTCTAGTGTGACTTTCCCTGTGGCAATGTTCACAACAAATGTATACAATACTTGGGAATAGTCTCAAGTGTCATATTAAAAATTAATTCATTCTAGAGTGACATACAAAAATGCTGGCATTCTTAATTTCTTTTAGGTCATATAAAGCTAAATCCAACTGGTGTTTGTAAGATGCTTTGCCATTTGGGGAGCTGGAAGATGCTACATCATTACAATTGCATTGTTATCATTAATGGGTCTAAAACATCTGTTAGTTGATACTATTTCTTCCATAAAAGAAGTGATGTCTGCCTCCTGAAAAGAAGCCATCTGATGGATTGGTGGCCCAAGCGTAAGATGTAGTCCCCAAAGAATAAAATTTGGCTGTGGATTGCCTGCACAGGTGCTGAGTTTCCAATTAAAACGCATTGTAGTCGTATTTTGCGAAAATGGAAATGAGATATTTGCAAGAACATGAGTAAAAGTCCCACAACCTTTCCAGATCAGTATGTTTCAGCCTAAAATATATCCAAACAGATTTGAGAAGGGCAAAAAAAGATCCTATTTCAAAACACTGAGTACTCCTTTTAACTATCCATTCATTACATTTCTCAAATTACAATATTTTAATGTGCTCTTTCCTCCAAAGAGGAAGCAAAAATCAGAGAACATTTTTGCCAGAAATTGACACGCATACACTTCTGTCAACATATTGCTACTGAATAGAATATTCTACTACATTGTAGTAGTACTACAAATTTCTACTTAATTATCTGTTAGGTTACTATAAATTCTAGGATGGACTTTCAAACCATAGGCTTTCATTTTTTTATTGCAATTTTATAAAATATTATCCTTGAAGTATATTTTGGAACTTCTCAAATAGCTTCAAAATGTATGGACTGCCGACTCCCGAGAACTCTTAAGTTTTGATGGGGGTGGGCAATTCCAGACAATGCCTAAGGTAAAGTATAACAGAGCAAGATTAGAATAAAAACGGAACTGACAGGGGAATTAAAAAAAGAAGAAAAGGAAATGGCAATATAGTTAGAAAAGAAGATATTTATTTATTCATTACATTTCTAATCTGCCCAATAACTAATGTTCTCTGGGCAGATTACAAACATAGTGTTATGCATGTGTGTCCCATTCATAATTCCTGGACACAGCACTGTAGTACTGTAACTTCTTTATTAGGCAGACATGTTGCTTGCTTGCCCGCTTTGTTCTGCACTGATATACACAGAGACAGCAGAAGCCCTGTAGAGGCTTGACATGGGACATACAAAACAGTCCTCCCCACTGAATTAACACCCCCACCCCAGGACATTTAACAAGATAACATTTAACAATTATAACTAAGGAACTTCTTCATGGTATTTCCTTATTAACAGAACTGTTAGTTCAGTTACAGACTTAGCCTGTCAGGTGCTTTTCTCACAGGGACAGGAAAGCATGTTTTAGATTCTGGAGTAGACTCCGCAGTATGTCTACTTTTGCTAGGAACTACTTTTCCTACTTTTGCTAGGAACTACTTGATGTCTACTTCTGCTAGGAACCCACACTGTCACTTCATGGGATCGGGCTGCACTTCCACATGGGGAGGAGGACTAGGAGTAGTGGAGGCAGTGGCACATTGCTGGAAGAGGTGCCTGCTCTAGATACCTACCACCTGGTGAGCGAGACTGCTGTGTTGGGACATGTAACAACATAACAGCTGTGGCACAAGTGTTTTCATTTGGAAAGGTACAGGATGGCTAGAAAAACAATCTTGTTTAGTCTGACACTACTATTCTATTCTCATGGGAAAAGTAGGTGGGAAAGAAATATGAGCTGATCACATGGTTTGTACTTTCTGATGACGTAGTATGATTGTTAAGTTTCGTTTCCTGTAACTTTCGTGGTAGAGAGAAGGATTGCTTTCTGTGTGCTTTTTCTTGTCTCTTCTCTCTGACTTATTGCAATCATGTAATGAAGTGTGCTAGACTGGACTGGCTATGCACTGGCTATGCATTATAATCTGCAATATAGACTGTAATTTAGGAGATTGTATTTACTCTGATATAGAATAAACAGGTAGTAAAAACCCTGTGGTGGATTCTATGGAAATTCCTAATTACAGTTGAGCTGACAGGACGAGCAAGCTGGAGCTGGCTGTAACCCGAGACGCTTGGACAAGCTGTGTGTGGAGGAGACAAAGGCTGAATCTCTGTGTGAACTACATGGGCCGGTTACACACATGAGACAGAGGCTAAATCTTCCAACTCATGCTCTGCTGTATCCACGTAGGCAGACGGGCCTACAGGGTGGATTATAAGCCATCAGGGCTGGAGCAATTTTAGCCCTTTCAGGGTTATGGGCCCAGAGAAATCGGATTACAGAATGACCTGTTGGACTGGTGCCGGGAATCGAGCGGAGAAAAGTTCGAGGCAAGGTCGAGGGTCTGTGCCAGCGGTGGCGGCAGGGATTATTTATCCAGCTGCTGTGCGTCAACGCTTCGAATACTCGGAGAAGCAGTGATTGATGGCAGAGAAGGACATCAAAGTGGAAGAAGAATCTCCTGGACCTTCTTCACCTGGTAAGCAAAGGGAAGAAGAGGGAGGTGTGTCTGCTGAGGGCTCTGACAGTGAAGCCGGGAGTTCTGAGGGGGAAGAAGTGGCAGCTCTCCCTGTTGCCAGAATGGCTACACAAGCCCTGAATCCACAAGAGAGCGGGAGGTGTGTGTGCTGAGAGCTGGCAGGCTCTGTTCAAGCCGAAAGCTCTGGAAGCAAGGCCGAGATTTCTGGAAGGGAAGGAGGGGGGAAACCCTGTTCCCGGGAATGCGGCAGCACCAGCCCTTAACTCTTAACTCACAGATAGTGGTAAAAGCTATCTGGGCAGAACTGTGTATTATGAAATGGCCAGAAGCAGCATTTGTTTAACTCATGCGGAGGCTCTGGAATGTTGTAATACGAGAAGCAGTTGCAGTTGCAGTGGGAGACGGAGAACAATTTCTGGACACTGTAAAGCAGATCTGGGAGTAGGATTACAATTGCGTGGAAGCTGTACCAGTTGAGCTAACAGGCAACCAGATCAGAATCTGACCATGGAATATATGTCAGGCAAGTTTTTCTCTGAGAGGGAGAAACGGAAAGGCAACAGAAGACATGCTGGACGTAAATCAGCACACAGCACGGCTGACTCAAGCAGCGGGAATGCTGGTGGGAACGAAGCCAAGCTGGTGGGGGTTACACAAGCAACAGCTTTGAAAGTCAGAAAATGCTTTTGTTGCGGTTCGACTTCACATCTTAAAAGAGACTACTTTTAAGGGCAAGAAAAAAAAAGAAAAAGGAAGTTACCAGTACACCTGAGGATACAATTAAAATGGGCAAAAGTTTGATTGCTCGGGTGGGTTTCTCCAATGAGGACATGTGGGTACTTGACAGTGGAGCTTCACACCACATGGCAAATTCCAGAGACATGTTTCAATCTCTGGATGATGGATATACAAATCAATTTGTGGAACTGGCTGATGGAAAAAGAATCCAGGAGACAGCTACAGGAACAATTGACTTTGCTTCTTTGGGTCAACAGAGAGCATTGCTTGTTCAAGAACTGGACACAAACCTGATAAGTATATCACAATTGGCTAATGATGGATATGAAATAAGTTTTTCTAACAGCAACTGTGTAATTTCACATGAAGGGGTGATCTGTGCAAAAGGTGATTTGCAGAATTCTCTGTATGTTATAAATCCGTTTGTAACACATGATGAGAAGGCAAAGTATGCAAATTTGAAACCACATGAAAATTGTTTACATATTTTCCACAAAAGGTTCGCGCATGCCAATTACAGAAGCATAGAAAAAATGCCAGGTCTGTGTGAGGGTGTGAAAATGAAACCTTGTTCAAAGTATGTGGAATGTGAAGTATGTAGTACAGCAAAGTCACACAGGTCTAACATTCAGAAACACAGTGATAGAGTGAGCACAAGAATCTTTGAGCTGGTACACTCTGATGTTGCTCGTCCATTTGAAACTAGCTATGGGGGGAATAAGTACTATATGACTCTAATTGATGATTATTCTCGATTTGGATTCGTATATCTGCTGCAGCATAAGTCTCAGGTTCAAGAGAGATTTGAATCATTTGTTAAATGGGCTGGGAACAGATATAAACAATATCCAATAGGAGAATTACTCACGGATGGTGGGGGAGAGTACATGAGTACAAAGTTCAAGAAATTTTTGGAAAGTGAGGGTATAGGGCACAAAGTCACAGCCCCATACTCCCCATTTCAAAATGGTGTTGCTGAAAGACGTAACAGGACACTCCAGGACATGATGAGGGCCCAATTGACTGAGTCAAAGGTGGGAAACCGTTTCTGGGGGGATGCATTGTCAAATGCTAACTATCTGCTAAACAGGTTACCAAATTCCACAATTGGAAAAACTCCATATGAAATGTTTCATGGGAGGAAACCAAAGGTAGCACACGTGCGCATTTTTGGGTGTAAATGTTTTGTTCATATACAGGCTCAAAACAGGACAAAGCTATCTGCAAGAAGCTTTGAATGTTTTCTGCTGGGGTATGATGCACAAACAAAAGGGTACAGGTTGTGGTCACCACACCACAACAGGGTAATTCTGAGCAGGGATGTGATTTTTCACGAGCAAACAGATGACCAGAAACAGCTGGTGGAATTGCCAATGCATGCAATGTCTGAAACACAGCAGGATGCTTCTGGGACAGAACAGGCCACTGGGCAGATATCTGGGGAACAGGAGGGAGGTGAACAATCTCTGAGGCGTTCAACCCAAGATCGCAAAGCACCTGTTAGATATCAGGATGAATTCCAAAGTGGGAAAACTGTTGTACATAAAGCTCTCAAAATAGCTTTAGAACCACAAAGTTTTGAGGAAATTCAAAGCTTGGAACCAAAAGTGAAGAATGATTGGTTTGAGGCCATGCAGGATGAAATCAATGCAATGCATGACAACAACACATGGAGTCTAGTATCTTTGCCTGTGGGGCGCAAGGCCATCACCTGTAAATGGGTGTACAAGGTGAAGACAAATCACCAGGGGCAGGTGGAAAGGTACAGGGCAAGACTGGTTGCCAGGGGGTTTGGACAAAAACATGGGGTAGATTTTGATTCCGTGTTTGCACCAACAACAAGGTATGCAACTGTCAGACTATTGTTGAAATTGGCAGCACAAAGAAAAATGATGGCATTTCATTTTGATGTAAAAACTGCTTTTTTATATGGGGAATTACAAGAGGAACTCTACATGGTGCAACCACAAGGTTTTGTAGAAGATCCCAGTCTTGTATGTCGTCTGAACAAGTCCATATATGGGTTGAAGCAGGCAGCTCGATGCTGGAACCAAAATCTAGACAGAGTTTTGATTAGTTTGGGATTCAAACAAAGCAAGGCTGATCACTGTCTGTATACAATTTACACAGAACAGGAAAACTGGGTGTATTTGTTGATTTTTGTTGATGACATCTTACTGGTAACACAAACAGTGAGTCAAAAAGACAAAATTGCACAAGAATTGCAAGCACACTTTGAACTGAAAGATCTGGGTTTGGTACAACACTATCTTGGAATGCAATTATCTCAAGATGAGGAAGGTTCTTTCATGGTTGAACAAAGTGGGAAAATTCAGAAATTGCTGGAAATTCATGGATTGGAGAATTGTAACCCAGTTACTACTCCAATGACTCTTGAATATCAGAAACACACAGATAACACTGGATTTGATGATATTGGCAAATATCAGAGTGTTATTGGAAGCCTGCTATACTTGGCAAATGTGAGTAGGCCAGACATCAGCAATGCTGTAAACATACTTAGCAGGAAAACACAAAATCCTTCTAACTATGATTGGCTAGCTGTGAAACGGGTGTTAAGGTATTTAAAAGGTACCATGAATTGCAAACTGAAATTGTCATCTCACACAAATGGAGGTTTTTGTGTGTACACTGATGCTGATTGGGGATCTGCAACAGATAGAAAATCCACAAGTGGAACAGTTTTAATGTATGAAAACAGTCTAATTGACTGGTACACACGAAAACAAACTTGTGTGGCTATTTCTAGCGCAGAATCTGAATTCATCAGTTTATCTCAAGCATGTAATGAGATTGAGTGGTTCAAACAATTGTTTGCTGATATGCACATACCAGTAGACAAGGCTGTTACAATTTTTGAGGACAACCAAGCTTGCATTAGCATGGCTCAAAATGAAAAATGTAGGCCAAGAACCAAACACATTGATGTTCGTTACTCTCATGTAAAGGACTGTGTGAAAAAAGGGTGGGTAACACTCAAGTACTGTGCATCAGGGGATATGGTGGCAGATCTTTTCACAAAACCATTGCCTGAAGTAAGACACAGGAAACTAATGAGGGCACTAGGCCTCATTGAGTAAATGTAAACAACATGTATCACAGGCTGTGGGGGGATGTTGGGACATGTAACAACATAACAGCTGTGGCACAAGTGTTTTCATTTGGAAAGGTACAGGATGGCTAGAAAAACAATCTTGTTTAGTCTGACACTACTATTCTATTCTCATGGGGAAAGTAGGTGGGAAAGAAATATGAGCTGATCACATGGTTTGTGCTTTCTGATGACGTAGTATGATTGTTAAGTTTCGTTTCCTGTAACTTTCGTGGTAGAGAGAAGGATTGCTTTCTGTGTGCTTTTTCTTGTCTCTTCTCTCTGACTTATTGCAATCATGTAATGAAGTGTGCTAGACTGGACTGGCTATGCACTGCAATATAGACTGTAACTTAGGAGATTGTATTTACTCTGATATAGAATAAACAGGTAGTAAAAACCCTGTGGTGGATTCTATGGAAATTCCTAATTACAGTTGAGCTGACAGGACGAGCAAGCTGGAGCTGGCTGTAACCCGAGACGCTTGGACAAGCTGTGTGTGGAGGAGACAAAGGCTGAATCTCTGTGTGAACTACATGGGCCGGTTACACACATGAGACAGAGGCTAAATCTTCCAACTCACGCTCTGCTGTATCCACGTAGGCAGACGGGCCTACAGGGTGGATTATAAGCCATCAGGGCTGGAGCAATTTTAGCCCTTTCATGCTGCTGGTGCCCTGGGTGCTGCTGCCTTCAGTGCTACTGAAACTGCTGGACTGGTGCCTCCTCCTCCTTTATGTTCCATCAGCCAATCATAATCCAGAGTGTCATCATGCATGCATGACTGTACAGGATTGTAGGTCCTGTGATGTACAGTTGCATAATTAAGGCGCTGCTGCCTGCCGTTCCCTGCACTTCAGTTCCCAAGTGATCTGAGTGGAGGGAAGCTCTGAAACAGTCATTTCAAGGTTTTGCAAGTCCTTGAGGCAGTAGCCCCCTTACGGAGCCAGCTAAACTCACTCCACGCTTTTCCTGACAGGAAAGGCGAGGGGAGCCTTCAGGAACCACCATTTCAAGGCGCCCCAGGTGCCTTGAGGCAGTGACTCCCAACAGAACCAGATCCCCTCACCTTTCAGGATGAGGGGCAGGATTTCTTAGAGGAGTGGACCCTTGGATGGCGAGGACTCATGGGCTTCTTCGACTGGCCCATGGGCTGGCATTTCCCCAGTCCTGAGCAACAGCTTTCCAACTAGGGATGGATGAAGCTGTCAAGTTTTGCTTTTTCCAGCCTTCAAAATTTTAAAAATCTCATATTCTTTCCATTCCAAATATGAAGAAATTTGAGAATCTTGGTAAATTCTTATTTTTTAAAAAAATGAACCAAAAAAAATTCCCATATTTACTATAATTTTGTATAATGACTTTCCAAGTTGTTTCATCTGATAGCTTTTTTTTTTTTTTTTAATGTGCTGGTAAGGAAGAGTAGCAAGATTTTGACTTGCACGGTAATGGCACCAAATTTTCTAGGCAGGGTTGAGTCACTATCTGGACATATACAGGAGGATTCACAAGAACCATTCAGTGGGGCAAAATAATTGGAAAAGGCAATTCGCTTTGACTTCTCTAAATAAAGATAGTTGCATGCAACCGTTAGAGAAATGGTTCCCTAAAGGGTAGACACTGAAACAGAGAGAAGTGGAATCAGAGTAGACTCCCGCAGAGCAATTACAATTCATTATCAGAACCCATCTGCTGTGTGGAACTGCACACATTGAAGGGCAATATCTTTTCTCGTGGGCTTAACCTGCCATCCAACTCACTTCGTGAAAGCTTATGGTTAAGGATGTTTTCACAGTTCTCCAGATTTCTCCCTAAATTTGGAGTTATTTCTGAAGCAACACCTATGCATAAGGAATCCTCCATTGTTGATATGTGCATTGTTTTGCCTCCCCCCCAATGTTCTGAATTTTGTATTGCGGTTTACATACATGCACACGCCACACACACCAGGAGAAAGTATAGATTCTGTCGGATTTAGACATTTTGGAAAAAGAGATGTTTAAAAAAAAATGCTAATACTGGCAGGTTGATACTTATCGGCTTAAGATGCCTCATCAAAAACAGCATTCTCCATGGCAATGCTTACTTAAAATCAAATCCTTTTCAGTTCAGTTAGACTTACTCCTGGTAAGTGTGCATAGGATTAGAGCCTGAGCTTTCCCCCCACCTGATGTATCCCTTACAGCACAATCCTACTCTACATGTCTACTCAGAGGTAAGTCCCATTGAGTTCAGTGGGCTTACTCTAATGTAATTGAGGTATAGGATTTCAGCCCTAACACTGAATTTCCAATGTGAAACATTTGATAGTTAAACAAATTCAAATTCATCCCACCACCACCCCGCAGATTTCAAATTTGTGTGAAATTTCATTTCAGCTTAGGAAAGAATGAGAAGTTTTCACGTGAGGGGGTTCGCTACTGAAGGCCAATATCCTACTAGCATATGAGGCATATCCAGACCATTGGTCTATCTAGCCCAGTACCAGGGCCAGCTTTGCTATGAGCCACAATGAGCCAAGAGGCTCAGATGGTGGATCACACACCCTGTAACAGGTGGTGGATCACGGAGGGCCTTACCACCACAATGTACACAACAGTGTGCACAATGTACACAGCCAGTGTGGCGTAGTGGTGAGAGTGTTGGACTGGGACTCGGGAGATCCGGGTTCTAGTCCCCGCTCAGCCATGAAACTCGCTGGGTGACTTTGGGCCAGTCACGGTCTCTCAGCCTAACCTACCTCAGAGGATTGTTGTGAGGATAAAATGGAGAGGAGGAGGAGGAGGAGGATTATGTAAGCCGCCTTGGGTTCCTTGCAGGGAAAAAAGGCGGGGTATAAATATAATAAATAAATAAATAAATAAATAAATAAATACCCAATTGCAGCAGCAGCTATTGCTGCTACGGTTGCAGCCCACCACCCCACAGTGTAGCACCACTGCTGCTTTTTCAGGAAAGTGGCCAGCGGTGCTCCTACTGCTGGGCTGCCCACCGCCCAGCAGTTAGAGTGCTGTTGGTCACTTTCTTGCCCCTTTGCCATGACACTGGCAAATAATGTTCACAGTTCAAGCTACTAAAGTTTAAACAGTTGAAACTCTGATGGTTTAAACCGTAAACAGTATTTGCAGCAAAGCAGGGGGCAGCACAGGTGCTGATTGTGTGAACACCTCACCCACCATGTCTGATTCTGAGGAGTGGCCCCTTCCTCAGAGTGAGGAATTGAGTGGCAAGATGGTCCTGGAAATCCTGGGGTGGACAGCACTGCACTAGTGCCATGTAAGTGGCCAAAAATAAATAAATAAATAAATAAATAAATAAATAAATAAATAGATAAGTGCAGATCCATGCTCTGGTAACCTCCTGTGTGGATTGCTGCAATGTGTGGTACATGGGGCTGTTTCTGAAGACAGCCTGGAAACTGCAGGTTGTACTGAATATGGCAACCAGCATGGGAGCAGGCTTGATGAACATATAACACCAGTTCTTTTTTTTGCCTTCATTGGTTTCTGATCCATTTCCAGGCCCAATTTGAGCTGCTGGTTTTGACTATAAAACTCTGCGTGCCTTGGGACCTCACTAGCTAATGGATTTCCTCCTCCCATATGTACCTGTCTGCATCTTAAGATCACCAATGGGGGCCTGTCATATCTCACCCCTCAGTAGGGCCTCAAGCTTGCCCTCCTTATTGGGATCTCTCTCTGGGTGTGCTTACGTAAGGTTGGGGGTTTCTTTTCTTCAAACCCTTAGCCTTACACCTTTCACACTGACTTTGGGATGTCTGATCCCTACCCTATACCTCTTTGACCCGTACAATAAGCACAGCTTCCACACAGACTGTTTCAAATAACAAAGAAAAGTTTATTTTAAAACACAACAAGTTCTGGAAATAAGTTTCACGTGTAAGTTTTTTTAAAAATTCTCCCAGGCTTTTAAAGGTTTCATTGTCTTACTGTTTGTAATATTTTAATCCAGTTGTCATTATTACTGTTTTAATCCTATTTTATGCTCTCGTACCTGTTATATTAGTAGATATGAGTATAATTGTTTGTGTTGCTTTGTTATTGGGTGGTTTAAAAGTACAATCAATCAATCTGTGTGTGTTTTATCTGCTGTTTGTCACGCTGAGGACATTTCTGTTATACATATATATATATATATATATATTTATAAATATAATAAATGCATAAATAAATAAAACATTATACAGCTAATAAATAATCATAATACCCGTGATCCTTTTAATGGGAAATGCTGGGAATTGAGCTTCGGGGCCTTCTATATGCAGAGCACATGTTGTCAGACTATCTATGGAGGACCAGAGGAATAATTGTGCCAGTGTAACATACACCAGTGGGACATAAATTTAAAAAAGAAAAGAAAAACGGGGCTGGAAATAGAACTTATAGTATCTTTTAGTCCCAGTAAACAAGAGAAACTTCACCAGGGTGGCTCTGAATGGGCTATTCAGAACAATATGTTTGGGAATTCTGCTGCTAAGCGTGGTAAAAGAAGCCTCCACAGAGTTATACGGACGAACAATCCAGCACATGGCTGCCATCAGTGGAAGCTCAGCCAGCTCGCAGCTAGGAAAACATGCCTTATCCACAGGTCATAGCATAAACACAGATGCAGCAAAATGAGTCACCAGAGGAAAACAAAAATTCAAATTGGACGCAAATGAAGCTTTGTGCACATGCATGACAAGGAATCCATTGAGCAAAACTAATTTTATACCAGTGCCAGAATGGCTGTCTTGCATGTTGAAAAGGAAAATGAGCCATTGGTGGAGGAACTGTTGCTCCATGATAGAGTTCATGCTTTGCAGAGATAACGCCCCGATTCTTTATCTCTACAAATAAAGAACGGTGTCCACCGAGCCGGAGGTGGGTCGGGTCCCAGAGGATCACCCACCCCTAGTGAAAATCCAGTATGTTTATTAAGGGGAAAGTACTATAATCAGAAACAAAACAGAAGAAAGAAACTTGATCATAGTGTTACCTAATGCTTCCCAGTCTCTGGATTTCTTCAGATAGAACAGGACACAAAATATTTGTCCATTTTGATTTATTCCATGCTTTTTAGCCCATAACTCTCTAAGATTGTAGAGAACATGTCCCAGATTCCAACAGGCCTCATGCAATATCCCTAAACCAAGCTTCCCCTGTGCCCATCAGCTTCAGCTAGACATAGAGATCTGCCCTGCCCCATCATCTAGGCCAGTGTTCTCCAACCTTGGGTCCCCAGATGTTTTTGGCCTACAACTCCCAGCATGCCTCTCTCTCTCTCCCCACTCCTAGCCTCTAGCCTTGCTATTTCTCTCTAGCCACCTCTTTCCCTGCTATTTTCCCTCCCTTCCCCATCCCTAGTTTTCTTTCTCTTCCTTCCTAGCCCCTAGCCTTGCAAAAGTACAGAATGGAAAAAGAGTCAGTTTCAAAGCACAAAGTAGCAAGCGGTTTTAGGGTTGCTATTCAGTGGCAAATGGCGAAGAAACAGAAAAGCACAGACTAGCTACGCACCGTCCTGCAGTAAGCTGCTGACCTGGTTCCTTGAAGACCCATGGTCTCTGTGGCACAAATTTCCTCTGGTGCCTATGTCAATCTCTCCCTACCTTTTGGGAGACTTGCACCCCAGCAGTGGTACCAAGAAAAAGGACCTCAAACTTCCATTTCCCAGTGGAGTATATCTCTTTGGGTCCTCCTCCCTTCCTGGGTGGAGATTCCACAAAAGCATCCTGTGTTTGAGTCTGGCCGATTCTCTACTCATTGCTCATCCTAGGCCCAGAGATGGGTTCTTAAATATTCCCCATTGTTTGGGCACCTGGGCGGTTGACCAGTCAATGGGTTTGAGAAGCTCTTTCAATGTATTGGGAAGCTCTCCTATTGTGTGTGCTAAGTGGAGGCACTTGGTCTTCAGATTGCCTCAGCCCGGGGCATTTGCATCTCAATGCCAGCATCCAGATGATGTGGCCTTTAGCAGAGACATGCAAATTGATTGTAAAATTGAGGTTTCTTCTTCTTGGACCTGGGTAAGATGGAGTCAGTATGGTCTGGTGGAATGAGCCACTCCAGGCTGACCATGACAATATAGCCTCGCTGTTTCTCTCACCCCACTTCTTTACCTCACTGTTTCTCCCCCATCCTAGCCTCTAGCCTCACTCTTTCTCTCCCCTCTCCCTCTTTGCCTTGCTATTTCTCTCTCCCTCCCAGTCTTGTTATTCCCCACGTACCTCTTTTGACCAGCCAGGGCCCCACAGCAGCCATTATGTGACTAGCCACATCCTCCATGGGAGCCATGTTGTGGAGGTGCCCACAGCAGTTTCTCAAATTCCCCAATGTTCCCCCAGGCCCAAAAAGGTGGTGGTGGGGGGCTGCCCTAAGGGGACTGCAGAGTTGAAATTTTGTAAGGTGTTTTTTGTCTGTTTATTTTAGAATCAAGATGATGTGTCAGAGGGTGAGACTGTGTCCCCCAAACCCCACCCCCTCCATGACATCATCAAGCCCTGACAGTCACCCATTCTATCTTTCCCACAGAGCTTCTCTCTGCACAGAGAAGAGGACTCAGTTGGCTCTTGGGGAAGCAGCTCCTCCAAGCATCGTCCAAGTAGCCTGGTGGGTTTGCCCAACACTCATCATCCCCACCAGGATGGTGAGCTGTTGGCAAAGGCAAAGGGGCTTGGCAAGTGCATGGAGGAAGGAGTGAAGCCATCTGAGCTGTGCCTGTGCCCTAAAGGCAGCTGTACATTTGCTCTCCTGCCACCGCTCCCTTCTGAGGGGGTGTGGAATCCTGGAGCGGGAATGGATCTGCAGAGGTGATGTCTAATTTGAGGCCCCATGGGCCTCGATGAGATGGCCTGGCAAGCTAAATTTGGCCCATGGGCTGGAGTTTCCCCATCCTGTTATCTCCCCCCCCCTTATTTTCTTAATCTTTTTTTTCAGGGGAAAGCACAAACGCAGTCCCCCACTACCACAAATTATGCAGTCGAGTTTCCCGCATTTGGGGAAATCGCAGGGGTCAGCACACCCAGAGTGCAATGGATGAGCCTCACCCTGGGAAAACCTCCTTCATGATCAAGGTGTCTCCCCTGCCAGGTAAGTGCCCCCCCCATCCTTTTCTAAAGGTTATTCATATCCTTTTGTTTCTGGCTGCATGATTTGTATTTATAGCAAGCATAGCAGGTTTGCATATTAACAATACACACATGAGAAAAAGCTTTTATACACTAGTCCCTGCCCTTAGGATCTAGTGTCCATCCTTCGATGAACTCTGAAGACAAGAGGCCTGACACATTGACTCACATATGAACTGAGGCCTGTAAAACCCAGTCGCTGGCTCCTGCTGTTCCCAGAATTTCAATGTCCCCTGTCCAGTATGTTGCCTGTCCCTCCCTTCTGCTGCCAATCAGATTTCCCAAGGCTGTTGGCTCCTCCTGCCTGTGTATAGCAGTGTATGAGAATTTCATTTTTGTTCACAAAACATGCCCCGTTCAAAGCCCCAAATGCGAGGGCAAGCATGTGTCCACCAAAACTTTTGCAAATTGTTGAACACGTGCTCATGTTCATCCTGTTCCCAATTCCCAGCTTGATTAGCACAAATTTCCTAATTTGTGCAAGTTCCTTCAGTAGACTGAATCAGCCCTGCTTTAGTCTATGGGGGAAATTTGCACAAATTATGAGATTTGCACAAATTTTGGGGGATCTTCACAAATTTCGGGAGATTTGTGCAAATCTTCCATTAGACCACTCCTCAATTTGCACAAATCTCCCATTCGCACAAAGCGGGCAGCGATCGCAAATGCGAATAGGAATCAGGCACGAGATGAGCAGCGAGACGGTGGTCGGAGAATCCTAGCCATCTCAAACATCACTCGTTCGCCCATCCCTACCTGTGCATAGGAAATAAGAGCACGAAGGAGCTAAGGAACGCTGGGACTTTTAGTTCCTGAGAGAGCATGTCACATAAGAACCACACACATCCCTCTTTCCCTCAAACTACTACACGTTGTAGAGTTTTCTTAGCATCTCTCTTTCTCTTCTCTCTGTATTTCTCTCTGTTGTATAGAAGGCCCCAGGCAGACATATCACTGTTAAGAATGTTGCTTGTTTGTTCCATTCTAAAACTACTTCTCATTGGGCGGATATCACAAGATATGGGCACCCTGCTGATGCCATCTCCCCCCTCCATCTTAACTTTTGTTGTTGCTGCTGTTGTTGTTCATGGCCCAGCACTTCTCTTTGCAGTGCTTAATCAGATGGCTGTAGCCACTGTGACCTTCCGCTCAGTGCCTCTGGACTCTGGTCTATGTTGCAGATATAGCCAAGAAGCATTGGAGATTAGGAAGATTCTGGCAGCCACCGTTACCTGGTCCAGCACTGGAAAAGGAAGTATTGGTTTAGGGCAGTGTTCTCCAACCTTGGGTCCCCAGATGTTTTTGGCCTACAAGTTCCAGCATGCCTCAGCCAGCTATGTTGGGAACACTGGAGAACACTGGTTTAGGGGATTGTCACCACCGCCACCGCCACCTTCCTTATCTCCAGTGATTCTGGGCCCCGCCAGGGCCCAGAGGTATTGGGAATAAGGAGGATGGTGGCAGCGGCTGTAGCTGTGTCACTCTGAGCACCACCATGCATCCTCTCTACCGGCCACTGCCACCTGTCTGCATCTCTATTCTCCCCCTTGGTAAGCTTCAAGGGGGGAAACCAGAGGATAGTGCTGGCAGGCCAGGCCACTGAAGAGTATTGCTGATGGACCACTGGAGGACACCTGGCCCAGGGTCTTCTTGGCAAACCCATGGGTACCCCACATAGATATAGGGAGATATATATGCCTACAGATCCTTAACAATGAAATATAATTTATTTCCCCCTCATGATAATGGACTGACAGTCCAAGCTGCTGCTCGTGATTAACAGGTCAAAGTAAAGTGTATTTTTGCCACCACATCCTTGGGCTCTGTTGGAAAACATGCAAGCAGGATATGAACGTGGTTGTCATTCTCGCTTTATGTAGCTTCTGGTATTCGGAGGTATATTGCTTTGGGACATGAGGGTTCTTTTTAGCTTTCATGACTAGTAGTAACCATTGATAGAGGTATCCTCAAAGCCCTTTTGACCTACAGCATAATAATGGGATGGGCTGTAGTTTTGGAGGGGCATAGTTCTGGGAGTGGCCATAGCTCAGCAGTAGAGCACATTTGATCAACTGTCCTGGGCACCACCACAAAATGGCTGCCATGGGAGGTGTGGCAAAGGAGACGTAACCTGCCCAAAGACTGAGTACAAGGCAGAGGTGGGGTCTGAGCCTCAACACACTAAACAATTCCTTTGAACCTATAATTTTCAGCACTAACAGAAACCTATTTCACAGCAATCTCGGCTATGTTCTCACGTTCTTATCATAGTAATACATATGTATATATCCCAGCATATGACATGGAATGAAGTCAAGGAGCAGCAGTACCACCACATGGTGTAGAATTAACCACATAGTTTCAAACATAGTTATATCACACAAATAATCACAAGTATCCATTTCCCTTCTGACTTTAAAAAAATATGATAATATAAGTTAGAAATAATACTACCAAAAGCAATATTTAACAATGCTCTTGCCTGAACACAAAGAAAAAGAAATTGCAAAAGAACAGACAGGAGTGTTGAAAATGGATCGTCTCACACCAATAATTCTTCCTGTTGAAGGCTCAATGTCACCTCAGAGCATGCTTACATGTTTCATATGCACAGGCAAAGAAACTAGTAGCTAACCTTTAATGCTTTCTCCGGCTGCTGGTGACATAAAGTGTGGAAGCTTATAATGAGAATCACTCATACGCTTCTTCAGCTGGAGGTTAGGGAAAGAAAACAATTTCACCTAAGGACATTTCTGTACAAACACATCAAGAGTGCCACCAGCACATTTTAGCCATGGCTAAAAGGAGGTGTTGTGTCATACTCCAGAAAGTGACTTTACAGTGACAATCATGCAATATCCGGTTTGTAACATTATAGACGTGGGCAGAATAGCATTACTGTGAGGGACCTATAAAAAATGCCTTGCTGGGATCAGAAAATGGTACATCTAATCTAGCATTCTGTCTCGTGGGATAAAAATTCCTTCCTGACCCAAATGAAGCAATTGATTAGGCAAGGATATGAAAGCAGAATCAAGGGGGTGGAGGAAGCAGGGAGGGGGGAACTGAGGGGGAGGGAAGATGATATCTCAAAGGTGAACTAAAATGGTCACTGAGCACATTAGAGAACACAATGTTATGCTTTTTATTTATCTATTTATTTATTTTTATTATATTTATACCCCGCCTTTTTTCCTGCAAGGAACCCAAGGCGGCTTACATAATCTCCTCTCAATCTTATCCTCACAACAACCCTGTGGGGTAGGTTAGGCTGAGAGTGAGTGACTGGCCCAAAGTCACCCAGTGAGTTTCATGGCCGAGCGTGGACTAGAACCCGGATCTCCCGAGTCCCAGTCCAACACTTTCACCACTACGCCACACTGGCGTAGTGCCCCAAAGAAGGTGCCCCAAAGAAGGAATATCTTTTGAAACACATTTGGCCAAAGAAATGTTCATTTTTGTGCACCCTTGAGATCTCATGTATCCTTTCCCCCTTGTTATTAGTGCTTTCCTTCCTCTGCTTTCAAAGCAAAATCAAGCCAGTGATGATGAAAGGGAATTTCATTGAAGCACAAATCCAACTCACCCAATGTTATCATGTCTCTGAGTGTAACAGCCCCTAATGCCTTCCCTGGGGCTATTTAAGACCTGTGTGCCCTGAGGGAAGGCAGAAGAGAAGCCCAGGCCGGGGAGCAACTGCCATCAGCTCCTGAAACGACCATCACCGGGCCTGAGAGGACTGTTGGGGCAGCCCCTCCCCCGCCTTCCCTGGGGCTATTTAAGACCTGTGTGCCCTGAGGGAAGGCAGAAGAGAAGCCCAGGCTGGGGAGCAACTGCCACCAGCTCCTGAACGACCATCACCGGCTGAGAGGACTGTTGGGGCAGCCCTCCCCCACCTTCCCTGGGGCTACAGAGGGAAGGCAGAAGAAAAGCCCAGGCCAGGGAGATTGTACCAGCAGCTCCAGAAGAAGCCTTCAGTTGGCCTGAGAGAACTGGTGTATGTTTGGTTTGGGGGGGGGTAACGTTTGTTTGTGTATTTAAACATTGTAAACCGCTTTGGGTGCCTTAGCAGAAAGGCGGTATAGAAATGTAATAAATAAATAAATAAATAAGTAAATAAAATGCAGTGTTCTCCAACCTTGGGTCCCCAGATGTTTTTGGCCTACAACTCCCAGCATGCCCCAGCCTGCTGGGAGAACACTGCCCTAATGCCTTCTTTGTATTGAAGTCCAACATATGTATGTTTTAAGCATTGCTGCATTTCTCTAGGGAAACCAGAAAAATACAATAATATAGTTGCAAGAAAAGAGACTTTTGGACAGCTGAGGTGGCAGAGTTGGAGCAGTGAAGTTCACAGCCCAAGATATATTGGGATAGGAGAGCAGACAGGTAATGGGATGCATGCAACAGTTTTAAAGGCAAGATAGACCAAGGAGCTTGTGCTTCTGGCTATTACATCACAGTAGTATTATAACCCAGGGCTACTCTCAGTGAATTATGTGATGTGTTTGTGCAGGCACTCCTTCGCTCTCTACCTGTTTCTCCCATGGACTGATGTGATGGATTGATTATCGTTCCATCACTGAAGTGCATTATATGCCTTGTAACAAAACTTCTCTGTAACATATTTGTTTCATCCACCAGGAAAATATAATGTGCAATGTAGTGTTTTGGCTGCCTGGTAGGGGTTGTTTTGTTTTAATATTTACATCAGTTATGTGTTGCTATCGTCAAGAGGAATGGAGCTAACAGCATTTGCCTACCTCACAGCGCAGTTGTAAGGCTAAATTGATGTTTGTTAATAAAGGGCTTGAAGTTCCTCAGATGAGGCATAGTAATAAAAGAACAGTGTTAAGGGACAAATGTTCAAAAGCAGGTTGGTTGCTCACATGTGGTGTGTATTGAAGTCGTAAGTGGAAATGCTGCTCCCCAATCTGCTAGCATGACTTGACTTTGAAATTGAAGAGTCCACATTCCAAGGCAGGGTAGGAGGCATTGGTGAACAGCTGGATCTATTCACTTCAGCAGCTGTTCAGCAACTTCTCCCACTAGCCTCCTGAGATATCACTGAGGAAAGTGAAAATTAGCTTTGAGATCTCTGTTCTGTAATATATGTATCTGTACCTTTAAGGGAGATTGCAACCATTTCACTGCCTGTTCCTGGCTGAAAGAACCTCTCTTCCATTCTTTATTTCCCCACCCTATCCAACACACTATAGAGGCCATTGTTTGTATTCTTTTATTTGGCCATTATATCAAACCTGTTTCTGCATTCATGAGGTCTAGAACATTGCTTGCTTAAAATATATTTTTTTTAAAAGATAGCTGTGATTTCTCAAGATGAAACAGGCCCTTATAGAATGCACAGAATTGTCCTAGAAGCAAAGAGAAAAGACTGCAGTATAGCCTGCCTGCCCTTTCCATAAAGATCAACTTTTACTCTGGGCATAATTAAGATTTTTAAATCTTTTTTTAAAAATTTATTTTTAATTTTATCTCAGAATGTTTTGGATCTGCAGCAAGCCCAGCTGGTTGCTTATCTGCTAGCTATGTTTAAAAACACAGTAGAGGTTAAATCTAATTTACTAATTTCAATAATATGTGCAAATGGTTTTGTTGCTGACAAAAAGATATAGTCTGCTATGAAAACTAGCAAACTTCTCATTCTCTCTCTCCCTCCCTCTCCATATCCTCAGTACATGGATAATATAATGAAGGTAGAGATGGCAGGCATATTTCCTATCTAGATGCAGCTGTGTGAGACTTTTCAGTATAAGATGCTGATACAGATATTGTATAAAAATGTATTTGTGTCATATATTTCTATTGGTCAGCTGTCGATATATTATTTATATTCTTCTATGTTCTCCCAAAGTTAATAATTTTGTAGCAGATCTGGATATTGTTAAAACAGACAGAGAAAAGCTAGACCTAGGGTGCAATCCTATGCATGTTTAGACAGAAAAAAAGGCCTAAAATTCCCAGCATGCCCCAGCCAGCCATGCATAGGATTGCACCTTTAGAAGAGATGAGCACTCAAATTGCTCTGCCTGGATGGATGAATCTGTCAGTCTTGCATTCTCTTGCATTCATTTTTTAAAATAAGAATATCAGTGGTTCATGCCTTGGTCTCCTCTCGCCTAGACTACTGTAATGCGCTCTACGTGGGATTACCCTGGAAGACGGTTCGGAAGCTTCAGCTGGTACAGAAGCCCTTAATCACCTGATTAAGGGCACTCTCCGGTGTGATCACATCACGCCAGTACTTAATGAGTTACACTGGCTACCAGTTGCTTGCCGAGCTGAATTCAAGGTGTTGGTTTTGACCTTTAAAACCCTACATGGCTCCGGCCCAGGTTATCTCAAGGAGCGCCTCCAGCAACATCAAGTAGGCCGCTCAACAAGATCTGCCACGGATGGCCTTCTCCTTATCCCATCAGCCAGAGCAGCCAGGCTGGTAGGACTAGGAAGAGGGCCTTCTCTATGGCAGCCCCCACATTATGGAACTCCCTCCCTAGTGACCTTCACCATGCCCCCTCCGTGATGAGCTTCCGCCGTGCATTAAAAACATGGCTGTTCAGGTGGGAATATGGGGTGGGTTAGGATTTTAAAAGAATTTTTTATACTGTTTTAATTATTATATTTTATTGTATTGTTTTATTGTATTATTTTAATTGTACATCACCCAGGGTGGCCGGCCAGATGGGCGATTAATAAATATAAGAAATAAAAAATAAATAAATATCTCTCTGTCCCATTTATGAATACATTTTCACATTTTGTAGGTTCTTCTCAAAAGCAAACCAAATGAAATTCTCACCCATTTGCACTGGCCAAATTCAGTAGGTACAGCTATTCCCAGCACAGAGAGGACCATGTTGTACCTGCCTGCCCTGTGACTGTTAAAGATGAGAAGCCTGTCAGGATTTTTTTTTTAAAAAAAGTGGCAACACCATAAACATGGTTCAAAACACAAGGATTCAAATCCAGATAGAAGCACTCAAAGGCTTCTACTTGGTTGGACAAATCTGCCAGTTTCACTCTCTCTTACATTTGAATTTTTAAAATCTCAAGTTCTTTCTGTCCCATTTATGAAGAAATTTGCAAATTTCGGTAAGTTTTAACTCCCAAAATGATCTGAATGGAATTCTAACCCATCTCTTCATCTCCTCATCCATGTACATGTAGTAAATAATTGTTTACATTGTACAACAAATCCCAAATACATATTGATAAGAGAAGCACATACGACTGGGTGATAAAGTTTATTTTACAGATGTTGTCCAGAGCTGAGATCTCAGAATTCATTTCAGGTAGCTTCTGCAGGTCAATATACAAGAGGTCTCAGCATATTAACTAGGACAGGCCAGCAAAATTTGTAACCTGCCAAACCAGTAGCCATGTATTGTGGGTCCACCAAAGGCTTCATACATTTCTGGTTTTGTTGCTTTCCCTTCTGGGACGGCCAAAACAAGGATGGTTGTCAATCACCTGACAAGCCACAATTCATGGCTGGTGGGCAGTGCTTGGTTTGGTGGGTCACAAATCATACAGACCTGAACAAGGATGAAACAAAGTGTCATGCCCCTGCTGGAGGACTCCTCTGAGGAGGAACTAGAGCTCCCACAGATGCAGTTGCACCATCCATGTCTGAAGACCAGGAGGAGCCTGGGCCCTTGGGGGAGAAGGCCACAGGTCCATCTCTGCCAAGAGCAGGGGACTCTGCCTCTGAGACAGAGGCTAAGCCACCCCATGGCCCCCAGGAGTGTTGTCACCTCAAGCTACAGACAAGTAGGGCTCCTTTGAGAAGGAGTGCTTGCTTACTGAGAAGGTCTCCTCAGGAGAAAGTGATTCCTCATGAGCAGGGCTCTGGCCAGAGAGCTCTAATGTACTGCAGTGGGTGGGGTTCAGCAGCTCTGGCGATATAAGCCTTCATTGTCTGCCTAGACGGTGGTGGAAACAATGCTTTTCTTCAGTGCTTTATGCCTTGTTTCTTGGACTGTGCCTTGATAGTTGATGCTCTGTGCTGACCCTGGCTGACGCCTTGGGTGGATCGTCCTGCTGTGTTGACTTTGCTGTCTGACATGCTGCCTCTGCTGGGTGTGTTTGCTGTTTTGGAATGCCCAAAGCGTCTGAGCACAAGCAGCACAAAGATAATTCAAATGTGTCTTGTCCTGATAGATCAGGGGTGAGTAATGTCTTGCCTGCAGCCATGTGGCCCCTGCTGTCCCCCCTTGTAAAAACAACAACCAAACAAAAACAAATGGTGTATAAATTGTCATTTCAAAGCCTTTTGGGCTCTTTTGGTGTACTATAGCTACTACAGAGCACCCAAAGGGTGAAAATTAGCTTGGGAAAAAAGCCTAATGCTGACCCTTGTGGTGCTCCATAGTGGTCCGCTGGATGCCTTTTTTTCCCCTCCTGGTGCTCTGGGGGAGAGGTAGAGCCCACGAGGTTGAGTCCATGGGGCAAAAATGGCACCTGGATCTCCTGAAGTTCCCCAGCCCTATGATAATTCAGGATAATCAAAGGCAAACAGAAAGAGCATGGCTTGCTTTAACCCAGGCTTACTTTGCCCACATCAGTCAGTGAAATGCCCTATGTGAAATTCCTATGGAACCAGATGGGCAGTAGCTAAGTGATGGGCTGCTTTCCATTTCCTCACACTCAACTACCCAGGCTGTGTTTGGATGTCCATCTACAGTTTCATAAATCATGGTTTATGAAGACATGGACAAGTGCCATGGCTGCATGGTCCTCTATCACACACACCCCTCTGGCCTAATGTCAGTTCACAACAACTATTGTTGTTCTGTAATGTTTAATTTGTAGGGACCTCTGAGAGGCTATAATGTATCTGAGTAGGTCCAAAGCCTTGCTTTGTTACTATAAAAGGCCTGTGTAGTAGTTGCTTAGTGACATTCAGAAGGTGGAGAGAGACATTAGATCGGGCCTGGATCAGGTACATTCAATTCTGATCGGCTGGTGATTCAAGCTAGGTGGAAAAGAGCAGTTGGGAAATGGCAATGATGGAGTTGACAGTTGAGGAGTTAGTCAGTTGGTAGACAAGGAGGGAGAAGGTCTGCTGCTTGGTGGGTGGTGTTATAGAAGGACTAGGAAAAAGCTGAGGAGAAAGTGAATAGCTGAATATTAAGCTATTCCTTCTCCATAGGATAACCATATGTGACTGGTGAAGATTAGTTGCAGGGAGCAGGCCGCTATGTTATGCCAGGAGGCTGCCCTAAGATGTTGCCAGAAGAAGGTTAAACAAGCAGGCAGTTAAAAAGAAAGAAAGAAAAAGGATGACCCATCCAAGCAGCCAGAAATACAACAGAAGGAGCTATGAGAGTTGGAGGAAGACTGTACCCAAGAGCTGGACCTGGCTGTGAGCAGGGCCGGTGCTACCATTAGGCCAACTAGGCGACTGCCTAGGGCGCCGGGCTAAAGGGGGCGCCAGGAGCATAGGGCTGGAGGGAGGGAGGGCTCAAGTGGGAAGAGGGGGGCGCTAAATATCTGATCTTGCCTAGGGCACCAAACTGCCTTGCACCAGCCCTGGCTGTGAGTATATTTGGCAATCTTTTGAAACACCTAAAGTAATACTGTATTAGTATTCCCGTATGTGTAAATATCCCTTTAATACATTAACTTGTTTAATAGTTCATCATTCTGGTCTCTAGTGTTGGTCTCTTAGTGTTGGTCTCATCATTCTGGTCTCTTAGTGTCACACCTAAGCCTCTTATACTAGGCTACTAGCAGGTTTTAAAGTATTCTAAGAGAATTGGTGGTAGTGTGAAAGGATCACCTTGGGGAAACCTGAGTTATACTGGCAGAGTTCCTTAGGCCCTGAAATATAAGCATTTGCTGGAAATAAGAAACCCCATAGGTGGGATTGCACAGGGAAGGAGCAGTTTCTCCATAGGTGGTGCAGTGCTGGAGAGAAAATCTCCCATATGTGGTGGAAGTGCTGGGAGTGGAAATCCCTCATAAGCTGACATAATGCACACTAGCATCTCCATGCCAAAGCCAGCAAATGATGCAAAGAAGGGAGGGAAGGGGCAAGGGAGGATTGTTCGGCCGCAGCACTCGTCTACAGCTTCATAAGCATATGAAGCTGTGGATGAATGTCAAAATGCAGCCACAGGGTCCTAAAGGGATTTTGGCCACCATTGTGTCAGCTAAATTGGTGCAATGCTCCAAGCTTCATATTTCTTGCAACAACTTATAATGGGATTGCAACCGGCAATGTTAAATGTTCAGTGGAAACCTCTTCATGGTCGACAGCAGTTAAACATATCCATTGAACTGGGTGTTACTGATTGTCAAATAATTTCTGTTGCAATGCGGTTATCCATCATGCCAGCAAAATTGGTTTAAGCATAGTTAATAATATTTTCTGCCTAGTGAATTTCCCATTGTTACCATTTTATTATTACTCACACAATTTAAACCACTGCAGAGAAATGAGATGGCCTTGGATGTCCTGCAGCTGCGGCTGTTGTGGTAGTGCTTTTGTAACAGGCAGAGATTTGACGGGGCGGGGAGTCTCATTTCCCCCCTCTCCTTTGATATATAGAACATACTTTCTGAACATCCTGTTAAGAAAGGCTTGATGGGAGTGCTGTTTCATTTGAGAGCTTCGATCCCAAGGTTGTGAACTCTAAACCTTGCCTTTTTGTCTGTAAAACTCTTATTTTGTGGAGAGAAGTGTGTATATAAACTGAGGGCTTCCTAAACAGAAAGGAACCAAAAATAATCAAGCCTCACTCCACAAAGTATCTGGCTTTGGAAGAAATGCCTCCATTGTCTTCAGATTTAATTTTAATGTCATACTAAGCTGCCAATTCCATTCCTTTCAGTGAGGAAAAGATGGCCAACGTGTTAAATCATGCATTTCATGATAGAAGAATTCATCTAATGGTTGTTGTTGTTGTTGTTGTTTAAAAAAGGAAGGCACCATGGCCAGTGGTAGCCTAGAGCCAGCTAGCTTCTGTATAAGTGGAAGTCATTCCTTCTAATCCCAGATGAAATGGGAGAGTGGGGTTGGTTACTTGGTGTCCTGCTCAGACACTACCTCCAGAAGAAAGTTGAAGGTGGGGTGAAATTACGCATTGCATTTAATTCTGTATCTCTTTCCTCTGAGAGCTTTATTTTATTGGTGAAGTGCATCTGTGTAGTTTCAGATTGAGCAGAGGACCTGTGGGTGGTGGGGGACTGTTTAACCCTTCCTTTCCCAACTGTTTGTCAATATTGTACCTCCAAGCTTCCCCCCACCCCCCGCCGCCTTTTACTGAGATATACAGTAAAAGCTATAAGGACCTATATTGTATTATCTTTCAGGAAGAAAAGCTGTGGTGGGGATGAGGGACATTTTGAGTGGATGAACAGTCCGAAAGGAAGCTCGCTGTTCCGCGCCCCCCCCCACCCAGTTTGTAGCCACTTGCACGTACTTTACCAATAAAAGAAAGCACTTGGGGAAAGGATCACAGAACTACACATAACGTGTAATTCTGTCCTTGGAATGTTGGTAGAATACTAAGACTATATTGGGTCACTAGATCCACTCAATCAGGGGTAGCCAACTTGCTTTGGCCTACAACTCCCACCATCCCTCTCCCTTGGCTATGCTGGCTAGGGCTGATGGGAGTTGTAGGCCAAAACCTCTGGAGGGGCACAAGTTGCCCCTCCTTGCACTAAATACTTGTGGAAGCTTTCAGAAGGGTCGTAAAGCAGCCAGGCCAGCTTCTCAGATGAAAAATGAGTTATTCTTGGCTTCTGCATTAATAACATCTTCATGTGGATGGTTCACAGTTTAATATGAAGCAACCTAATTCACACTTCTTGAACTAATACATGAACCAGAATGCAATTATCCATCACTTTCTGCGCTTCGCCAAATCTTGTGATGCAGTTCTCCAGTCAAAACATGCATATCAAAATATGTACATTAAGGAGCATTACATACAAAAATGCATACATTAGGGAAAATAGCATAAAATGCAGGTTAGGGGAAACTGTCTGCAAAAATGTGAATATTAGGGGAAATTGTGCACAAAAACCTATGAATTTTCATGTGGACTTTTACCCCGCCCCCCAAAAAAAACCACAACCCTTTGCAAACTGATGCAGAAATGGGATGGAACAAATGTGTGTGAAAAATGGTCAACGTTATGGAAACAAGGCAGATAGGCTCATCCATCCCCGTTCCTTTGAATAAAATAGACTGCAGAGTTAAAAGAGAGAAAGTGCTGTGATATTTAAGAAGACTGTGGCTTTACCTCAGCTGTCCTGCTACGGTGCCCATAATCTTTTTCAAGTGCTGTTTGACGCAATTAATTAACAACAACCCATTGGCAATTCAAGATTTCATTCAGGGTGAGGCTTCAACCTTCACACTCTCATCGTTGCTTACCAGGACTGGCCCAAGATATTATCTTGCCGGAGCAAATGACAAAATGCCCCTCCCTACCCCAGACGTCACCTACAGAAGCTGACAAGACTGGCAGTTGAATAGGAACATTGGGAACTGCCTTATATTAAGTCAGACCATTGGTCCATCTACCCGGTATTGTCCACACTGACTGGCATTGGCTCTCCAGGCTTTCAGGCAGGATTCCTTCCTAGCCCTACATGAAGAAACCAGGAATTGAACCTGGGACTTTCTGCATGCAAAAGCATATGCTCTACCACTGAGCTGCAGTTCTTCCCCATCTTATTCAACACTGTTGATAGGGCAGCATCCTCTCCCTCACCTGAGAGCTGCAGGCCAGCTTAGGGGTGCAGAGAAGACACATAGCTCTGTCCTGCAACAGAGGGGAATGGCCAGGGGGCTGCCACTCCTGCCCCCTCCACAGCAACCCTCATCTGCCATGTGAGGCCACCACCTAATGAGGCCCAACCCTGTTGCTTACTTGGTATTGGTTTGCAGTTGGAGACTGGGCATAGCTGAGCTAATGGAAGCCAGGCTTAGTCAAGAATGAAACAATGATGCGCAGCATATATAGAGATAAATATAAACATACAGTAATACCTTGGATTGCAAGTAACTTGGTTTGAGAGCGTTTTGCAAGACAAGCAAATTTTTAAATATTTATTTAATTTTTTTTTAAACTTGATATACAAGCGATGTCTTGCAATACAAGTACTGTAGTACGGCTTAAATTAAAAATCTCTGTACAATTTTTTTGGGGGGATTTCGTTTTGATATAAGAGTGTTTTGGATTACAAGCACGTTTCCGGAATGAATTATGCTCTCAAGCCAAGGCATGACTGTAGAGAGGGATTTCCATAACTGATCATTTCAGCTTCCCTTAGTCACTCATGCTTTGAAACATGATTCTGGATAGGCATGTCTCCAAGGCCGGGTCGCGCCCCCGACTCGATCTTCTGCGGGGGCGCCGACCCGACTCGATTTTCTGAGTGGCACGGAGAGGTTCTCCACGCTGCTCAATCGGGCTTCTCAGGCCCCGTCTGTCACTTCCGAGACCGGAAATGATGCGACGGGACCCTGCGCAGGCGCAGAACACGCCACAGGGGTCCAGCGCGCCTGCGCAGGGTTCTGTCGCATCATTTCTGGTCCCGGAAGTGATGCGACAGGATGGGACGCTGCGGGCGGCTTGCCGCAAGCCGCCCCGAAGAACAAGGTAAGGCCTCGCCAGGCGTGAGCAGGGCCAATTTCGGCCTCGTTCTGCCCGGCGAGACTCGATTACACAAGCCTGATTCTGGATCCATCGCTGTCACTGAATCTGGCTGCAGTGGTGACCGCTTAGGGGTGGGAGTGGCGTAACCCCACAATTCAGCTTCCTGGTGTATGTCTGCATTAGTATGTTTAGGGAGTATAGAATGTTGAACTAAGTGGGTGTGGTTTGTGATGCCTTGGAAAGGGTGGGGGGAGGAGTATATAAGGAGTGTTTGAGTGATGTCAGAGGTAGTTGAGTGTGTATTGGGAGTAGTGGAGAGTGTTGGGAGAGTGTGGTGTGTTAGGGAGTGGGGAGTTGGGTTAGTTGGGTCATTGTGTTCTCCTTCTTACAGTTATTCGTGTCTTTGTCAGGAGTTTTGAGAGAAATCAGTGCTTGTCTGAAGAGTGAAAGTATTTCAAGTTCTAGGGACTTCGGTTAATTATAAAGTGTTTGGTGTAGGCAGGTTTAAAGTTATTTTCTGGAACTAAGATTTTGAGAATTAAAATAAACTTATTTTTATTTTGTTTGCTACCCAAATCCTACATGTCAGCTTGGTGTTATTAACCTGCATTACTGTTAAATCTACACACACACACCTTTGAACCCACAGTATCATAAATTTAAAATAGATCCTTAATAGCCAGTATTAATCTTTTCCCTCATTGGTAGGGGAAAGGTTTCATTTGACCCTCCCCTCAGGTTTTTAAGTGTTGGTGCTTAGCCTGGGAAGGGTTTATGTGTTGGGTCCTAAAGTGTAAGGGACTGTCATCGCAGTGGACGACCCGCCCGGCACTCGACTTATGGTGCGCAAGCTGAGCCCAGTGCGAGCGCTAGCTGAGGTGCTCGCTGGACTTCCAGGTTCCTGGCTCTATGTCGTTTACATAAAAAATAGCATAAAATATGTTTAAAACGGCCGCGATTTGCACAAATTATGCAAATTGCGACTGCTTTTAACGTATCTTATGCCATTTTCTACGTAAACAACATAGTGCCAGAAACCGGAAGTCACTTCCCCAGTTTGGCTCGTGAGAACGTGAGTCGAGCCCGGGAAAAGGTAGGGCGAGTGGAGCTCAGGTGGGTCAAGCCCAGCGAGTTTGCCGGACTTCTACCCCCCCCCCCCCAGTCGAGCTCCACGCACATCCCTAGACCTAGCACTCACCTACCTTCCTGACCAAATATGAAGATGCGGTTTGTTTTCTGATTTGGACCCAGGGACTGTCATGCCTGCCTTCATCACCTTCGCAGTTAAATGTGCTCTAGGCAGTGGTTGGCAACCAGTTGGTTGGTGGGCCAACTGAGGGTACAGCTTAGAGATGATGGGGACACATTGCTTCCTCATATCTCTGTTCCTATTGCTTGAGTTGTTGCTGTCAATTTAGTTGTAGCTACCTGAGCTGAAAGTATTAGACTAGCCTTCCCTGGATTGCAACTCCCATCATTCCCAGTCAGCATGTTGAGGCACCGGGTTGAGGAAGGGTGACCCACACTGATGAGCATGCCTTTTTTTTATGATGGGGAGACAGCAGGAAATAAGAGGGACAGTGCAGTGATTCTGGACATATTTCTTTCTCCCGCCCTACCGTGCCCCCACCCCTGAAGCTAGCAATGAAACTTCCATGACAGTAACCCATCAGCGCCATGGTGATAGAAGAAGGTAGAACTCAGTGGTGTAGTGGAGCTAGGGATGGATGGATGGATGAGTGATGTTCACGATCTCTAGGATCCTCCAAATATCGTCTCGCCGCTCATCTCGTGCCCAGTTCCTGTTCCTATTCATGTTTGTGATCGCTGCCCGCTCTGCGCAAATTCAGAAATTGCGCAATTCGAGAAGAAATCGGATGTGAAATTTGTGCAAAGTTGAGCAAATTTCCTGATTTGTGCAACTTCCCTGCATAGACTAAAGCAGGGCTGATTCAGTCTACAGGGGAAACTTGCACCAGTTAGGAAATTTGTGCAAATCATTCTGGAAAAGTTGCGCAAATCGAAATCGAGCACATGTTCAGCAATTTACAAATATTTTTTGGCGGACCTGTGCTTGCACTCACTTGTGTTTGTGGCTTCAAACAGGGCATGCTTTCATGTTTTGCGAGCAAAACCAAAATTTTCATCCATCCCTAATGTGGAGCCAGGGTTTGCAGGAATGCATTACCAGCACTTTTTGATTAGCAGTAAAGCTGACATCATCTGCTACCCTTCCTTAGAATTCCCTGTACCCTCTGAGCTTAGTTGCAATCCTCACAGTAGGTAGGGGTGTGTGTGCGCGTGCGTGTGAATTTTCTCAGCAACAATATATACCGGTAGTTGTCTGCTTGGAATAAAGCAGTGGTGAAAAAGGTTGTCTCTGCCGGGCTGTCACCCTCCTACTTGCTATCCATGCCCTGGGAGAAAGCTAAATGTCTTGTTAAGCAGAGATTAACTGACATCGACTTTCAAGAGCCCCACAGAGCAGCTCGGGGCCCATGCTCCCCTTTGTCTTTGGGTCTGTCAGACCTTTACTCTACAAATGGGATGCTATATTTAGATTGGTTATCTATTCCAAAATATAGGAGAGCGTTTTCCTTGGCTCGATTTAATGTTCTACCCTCCAAACTTTTGGATGGTAGATTCAGTAAAATCCCAATGGAAAACAGGTGTTGCCCCTGCAATAATGAGGAGGTGGAAACTGTTGCACATGTTCTTTTTAACTGCAGCTTTTATCAAGGGGCTAGAGAAAACCTAATACATCAAATCACCCAGACTTTTCGTGGACAATCCTTAGAGTTTCTTCTGTCCTCTCTGCTTGATGGCTCAAATAGCTCAATTACAAAGAAAGTTGCGAAATTTCTGAATATTGCTATTGTGACTAGACCTTCTATGCTTGCCTGATTCTGTTTTTATTTTCTAGGTTTTTATTTGAGTGTATAATTAAGAGCTGGTGTATCTTGTTTGTATTGTTTTATGTATTGGTGTGGTTGGTAGACCGTAAATGAAATATTCAATATATAGTTGTGAGCTATCTCTGTTATGATGCAAAGCAGTTTGGTGTGACCTGGTCTTGAATGGGTAATTAAGACCCAAGAACAGGTCTTTACAGAAGACCTGTTCTTGGTGGAGATGAAAGGTGCTAGAATTGACTTCTTAATGTGGATCAACAGCCGCCTGCATTTTTGGTGCTGCTGTGGGGACTGTCATGGTGACCACCTGCACTTCAACACTTACCACCACACCACTGGGAGAACTCCAAATGAACACATCACTTTAAATAAAATGGACTCAAAATGAAATGGACTCAAAATGGGAGACCTCTCCTCTAGTTTCCTGCATTGAGCAGGGGGTTGGATTCGATGGTCTTGTAGGCCCCTTCCAACTCTATGATCCTATGCCTAAGCAGAACTGGACCAGTGTTCTCCAACCTTGGGTCCCCAGATGTTTTTGGGAGTTGTAGGCCAAAAACATCTGGGGAACATCTGGGGACCCAAGGCTGGAGAACACTGAACTGGATGGTCTGAAGGAGAAAAGGCTAACATGAAAAAAGAGCTGGACTGCAGTTTTCTCTAAAGTTTTTTTTTTAAAAAAATTTAGAACCTTCGAATTGCATGCAACTGTTTGAAAACTTTTGGAATGCGTTAGAACTCTGAAGCAAAAGAGGCAGCAGAAGGGAGCTTACACACACACACACACACACACACACACAGTCACAGAGACCAGTTTAAAAAGAGTAAAATACATCCTTGCGCCACTTGAGAGTTGAGAATTAATTCCTTTCCTGCTGGGTGCCGAAAGCAGTTCCAAGGCTGGAGTTAAGGAAGCATTTTGAGTACAAATTCAAAAGTGTAAAAAAAAAAAAAAGTTTCCTTTTTTTTTTTCTTAAGGAGCTTAAGGCATGCCAAAACTTCCATTTGAAACCCGAGTAAGTTTCTTTTAGTGTAACATTAAAGCAGACAGAAGAAGAAGAGGCATCATTTAGTGAAGTGAAAGGAGAGAGAACAGGGAGTGGTGGCATGGAATTCAAGTAAAGGAAAATGCAGCTTCTGGGTATTGGAGAGCAGCACCAGCAATCAAGGCACCAGAAGTATAGACTTCTATCGGTAAAGTAGACAAAGCAAGGAGAGAACACAGTTTCATGGTAGTGGGCTGGGAAGAGAGACCTGTGCAAGCCAGAATATGAAAAACACCAGGAATCAGGCTTACCTTTTTGTTTCCATTAACTCCAGCATACCTTGGTGTGCTGGGGTTTGTGTGCATGTGTGAATGCACTTACCATCTGCCCCGATGACAGCATGTGTGATCTGGCCCTCTCCTTTCCCTCGATTAACAGCATGGAAGCTCTGCATCTGCTACACAGCTCCTACTGTTGCCCTTTTTCTTCAGTCAAAAGGGTTCCTCCTCCCAGAAATCAGCTTCGTTTTTTTCTTTCAATACATTACATTAGGAGAGCAGCGCTAGCTCCAGGTTGGAGGGGACACTTAGCAAGCCACTCCCATTTTGGTGACCAGCAAGTGGGGGTTTACCTGGGGGTAGCAGCAGGAGTCTTTCAGCCACCATTTTAACTTTCCTGCAATGGCCGCCATTTCAATTTCCCACAATGCCTTGGAGCAGGGGTCCTCAAACTTTTTAAGCGGGGGGGCAGTTCATTGTCCCTCAGATTGTTGGGGGGGCGGACTCCCCGGGATTCCCCGGGACTCCCCTGTGCCGCCTCCTTCATGCTGCCCCCCACCGCTGCCTCTGCAGGACCCCCGCTGCAGGACCCCCGCTGCAGGACCCTCCCCGCCGCCATCCCCCGCCCCCTTGCTGCAGGACCGCCCCACTGCCGCCACTGCAAGACCCCCCACCCCCCACCATCGCTGCAGGACCGCCCCCCCGCAGGACCCCCCGCCGCCCCCGCTGCTGCAAGACCCTCCGCCCCCACGCCGTCCCCCACGCCATCCCCCACCACCGCAGGAGCCCCCTGCCCCCCACCACCGTAACCCTCCCACTGCCATCCTACCTGGTCCCCTGTGCACTGCTGCTGCTGCCTCCGCCACCGCCCGACTCCGCCGCCGCTGGAGCTGCTCCGTCGCGTCCATCCTGGATTCCGCCCACGCTCAGTTTTGAAAAACAGAGCGTGGGCGGGGTCCAGGATGGACGTGACAGAACAGGGTCCCGTCGCGTCACGGGACCAGCGGGCGGCGAGGCGGATGAGGTAAAGCCCCCCCGAGCCGCCCCCCACTGCCCACCGCCTTTGTGTTGTGATATGTATCACTTTACCAGCTGCAGCACATTGTTTACACATGGAAGAGACAGAATGGCTAGGTAAACAGGTTTTGTTATGTCTTGTATTCTTGTATGGGAAACTGGGCTGTGGGAACAATATGAGCTGGTCACATGGTTTGTATGTTCTGATGACGTGTTAACTTGTTTTCTTTCTGAGGCCATCTTAGGGAGAAGGTGGACTGCTTTCTCTGGTCTTGTTCTTCTTGCTTGACTTGTTCCTGCAACAATGTAACATCTTTGCTGAGGTGGAGTGAAGCTCAACTTACTCCACTGAACCTAATGCTTGCTATGCATTTATACTCTGCACATGGACTGTAACTAGGAAATGTATACTCTGTAGAACTTTACTTGCTAAGTAAATAAACAGGTAGAATTAGAACCTGTGGTGTTCCAGAGTGTTTCCTGACTCCATGGATTCATCAGCAACGGGGAAGCTGGAAGCAAGTCTGATTACAGGGCAGGCTGGGCTGGCCAAACTGGTACCGATGCTGCACGCTGCGCAGGGAGGTGAGATCTGGAAGATCTGTGTGAGGAATTTCAGGCATCTGTTAGCACACAGATAGGATTATAAATCTCCCAACTCGTACAGCTCCTTCAGGGTTATGGGCCCAGACCAGATCGGAACCAGAACCAGAACCAGGACCTGACCCGTTATCTGGCACAGCTTTGGCAACAGCTTCGACTCCGGTGGATTGCAGTGATTAATGGCAGAGGAGGAAGACATCAAAGAAGAACTATCTCCTGGACCTTCACCCGGTAAGAGGGCAGAAGCAGGGGGAGGAAACTGTTAGCTGACACAGACGGCTCACAGGCTAGTTCTCAGGCTGAGAGCTCGGAGGGAGAGAGCAAAGCTGAAGTTTCTGGGGAGGAGGAGGAGAATCCCCTGGTCACAGAAATGGCAGCTGCACAATCCCTAAATCCACAAATAGTTAGATCCAGACAGTCTCTCCACTATGCGCTATGGAGTTTTCAGATGCAACAGTATTTAACCCATGCGGGACTCTGGTCTGTAGTAACACAGGATCCAGTAGCAGTGGGTGATCAAGCTTAATCTTTGTGGAATTTACAAAGTGCAGCTTTTTCTGCTTCAAGCTGGAGAAATGGCTTGTGGAGATAGCAGAATGGAAAAGCAGCAAGCAAAGAAAAACAACTCTGGCCGTAAGTTTGCAGAAGGCCAGGCTGGTGTGGAAAACAGCCAGGCTGCAAATAACAAGCAGGGAGTAACCCAAACCGCTGCTTTAAAGGCGAGAAAATGTTTCAACTGTGGATCTACAAAGCATTTGAAACGGAGTTGTAAAATTAAAAAGTAGAAGACAGGCAACAAACAGGAAACAACACCTGAGGAGGCAATTAAAAAGGGCAAAAGTTTGATTGCAAGGGTGGGGGTTTCAGATGTTTTTTGGGTCTTAGACTCTGGAGCATCTTGTCACATGACTAACTCCAGGAATGTATTTCAATCTATGGAAGATGAAGGATGTCCAGGTCAGCACGTGGAATTAGCTGATGGGAAACGTATAAATGTTTCAGCAACAGGAACAATAGAATTTACTACTTTGCCCCCTCAAGCCGCCCCCCGCCTTTGTCCCCGCCGCCCACGCCTTTGTCCCCACCGCCGTCCTACCTGGTCCCCTGCGTGCTGCTGCCGCCACTGCCCGATTCCGCCACTGCCGGAGCTGCTCCGTCGCGTCCATCCTGGACTCCGCCTGCGCTCAGTTTTGAAAAACAGCGGGCGGGGTCCAGGATGGATGCGACGGAGCAGAGTCCCGTCGCATCACTTCCGCCGTGCCGGAAGTGATGCGACGGGACCAGCGGGCGGCGAGGCGGATGAGGTGAAGCCTGCATGGGTGGACGAGAAGGGAGGAGGATGGGCGCTGTCCACGCCCCGCCACCAGCTAAGCCGCCCCTCCTCCCCTTCCCCCCCTGCAGGAGATGCAGGGCGGCGGGTGGGCAGGTGACCCGTGCTCCCCCCCGCCGGCTCAGCCGCCCCTCTTCCCTCACAAGTCTAGATCGGCCGCCGGGCCGATCATGAGTTGTGTAGGACTCCTCACTCAACTGCTGTGGCATGTCTGTGGCTACTTTGTTTATACTGTACCATAAGTGAACATTACACTTCACAAAGCGACATAGGTGGTATGTGAGTGAGCTGAGGGAAGTGTCTCCACCTGTGCTTCTAAAGAGTGATTGAATTAGGGGCAAAAGGCAGGGGGCTTGACGTACCCACCTTTCCCTCCTACCTGATGTATTGAGCAGAACTCCACCTCTGCTGGACTATGGTTGGAGGTGGCTCGGACTGCTTCAGCATGAGTCAGTGAGAAGAAGCCACCGCTGCAGAATATCTCCTTGTCTCCAGAAAATATAAGGAGTGATCTATATATATACCGTCAGTAGGTATGGGCAAATCTGTCCAGTTTGATCTTGTCAAGGTTCTTCTACCACCAAGTTCTTTCCATCCCAGTTTTGTGCAAGCTATTTTTTCCCCCGCATAAAAATTCTGATGTCTTTTTGTGCACATTTTTACATTTTTGTACACATGCATTAATGCAGTGTTCTCCAACCTTGGATCCCCAGATGTTTTTGGCCTACAACTCCCAGCATGCCCCAGCCAGCGTAGCTGGCTGGGGCATGCTGGGAGTTGTAGGCCAAAAACATCTGGGGATCCAAGGTTGGAGAACACTGCATTAATTGACTAAAGCATCCTTGTGCACATTTTAGAAATTTGCTGACAGATTTTCTTTTTCTTTCCTTTTTTTCATTTTAAAAAAAACTTTGGCGGAGCAAATTTCTCACCCATTCCTAAGTCAATCAGCCATCCAGCCTTTATCCCAGGCAGCTGTCTTTACAACAACCCTGAGAAGCTGATCGCTATGTTAAATTATGGTCAACCCCTTGACTAAGTTCTCCCCAGTTCACAGCTGATGCTCTTTCCTCTGGATCACACTGGCTCTTGTCAAATGAAATTCACACACTGAAATAAATTGTTACTATAAACCCTTGGAAGAGTTATTCTTGCCTGCCGGAAAGCTGAAGTGTTAATTCACAGTTTTTAGAAGCCGGTGTACTGAAGAGGCTTCTAATTAATCATTGTATATTTGTATCCAGGACACTGAAATATTTATGAAAGAAGCCAAGAACTTCAGAAGAAAGGGCAGGATATAAATCTATATAAATAAAACTTGTAACAGGTGCATCTTGTAGGATTGAATTAAATTGACATTGCAGATTATTAATGTGTGTGTGGTCATAACAGGACCCCATATTCTTTAAGCATTAGTCTTAAACCTGATTTTTGTTAAATCCCCACTAGCAGTAAAAGGTTTATTATATAATCAAAACTTTTTCTGCAGCAGCCTTTTTCCTGTACTGACTGACGTGGGACTCTTAAGGTACAATCCTATGCAAGTTTAGACAGAAAAAAGGCCTACAACTCCCAGCATGCCCCAGCCAGCATAGCTTTGATCTGAAGATATGAAGCTGCCTTATGCTATTGGTCCATAGTGATGCCTACTCACTATGGCTCAGTGATGCCTACTCTGACTGGCAACAGCTCACTAAGATTTCAAGGGGTCTTACTCTTTCACACCCTGCTACCAATTATCTTCTTCACTAGAGATGCCAGAAATGGCACCTTGAATCTTTTGTATGTACAGCCACATGCTCCACAAACATGTACAGTAATACCTTGGATTGCAAGTAACTTGGTTTGAGAGCATTTTGCAAGACAAGCAAATTTTTAAATATTTATTTATTTATTTATTTTTGACTTGATATACAAGCAACGTCTTGCAATACAAGTACTGTAGTACGGCTTAAATTAAAATTCTCTGTACAAATTTTTTTGGGGGGATTTCATTTTGATATAAGAGTGTTTTGGATTACAAGCACGTTTCCGGAACGAATTATGCTCTCAATCCAAGGCATGACTGTAGCTTCGAGGTGGAATCCCAGAGAACCTCAACGAGCTCCAGCCTCACTGATTCTCACATCCCAATATTTTTTACATTTATATCCCACCATTCCTCCAAGTAGCCCAAGGCAGTGTACATGATCCTTTTCCTCCTCCTCTAGCTCCATTTTATCCTCACAACATCCCTGTGAAGTAGGTTAGGCTGAGAGGCTGTGACTGGCCAACAGTCACCGAGTGAGCAGAGCTTCATGGCCAAGTGGGGACTAGAACCCGGGTCTCTTGTGTTGCAGTCCAAAGCTCTAACCACTACACCGCAGTGGCTGTCAAGTATTTTAGCCAGGATACAGATGTATAGTGGCCTCTTTTTTTTTGCTCCAATTTTCCTCTGCCATGTCATGAACAACATTAGACTATGTAATCAACTGTCAGAAGACTCTTTTGATCTACAGAAGGGCAGCTTCTGTGGGCTGGAATCTTTATTATATATCAGCCCCTGAATCCTTCTAGAGCACCTTCTGCCCTGCCCCCTCCCTTGGGTAAAGGATCTGGATTGTATCACCAAATGCCAGAAGCCAGAATGAACATTCATTCATTCATTCACTGCATTCTTAATCTACCCAATAACAGATGTTCTCTGGGTGGTTCACAAATAGCTAAAAGAATACAATACAAACAGCTAAAATAATAAAATACTATACAATACAAAATGACGAACAGCACCAGTTATGTAAAAACAGGCATATGGTCTAAAAACCAAGCCTCTAACATGCTGGTTCATGCAGAATGGCCACCATGTGGATGGATGCTACTTCATATCGTTCCTTGTGGCAGCTTCTGTCATGTGATGAACCACTCATGAGCTCCAGCCCACGATGCCAATTTGTTGATTGTCTCTCCATGCCACCACAAACATCCCAAAAGAAAGCTCTTTATAAGTTCCTGCAGTGGCTTCAGTTGAATATAATTGAGACAGTAATATCTTCATTCTCTTCCAGAACGCGAGGTAGTTCATGAATTGACAAACCTATTAAGGGTGGATGGAGATGGGACAGGTGTTCAGCCAAATGTTGACTGTTCAGTTGGAGTGCAATAACCTGCTTGGTTAGTTCTGTGTCTTAGAAATACATAACAGTAAACACAAGTCAATGCTCACCACCTTTCCTTTGGCAGTTTATGCCAGCTAACAAAGTCCTGAGCAACAAAGGCAGCCAGAATCTATTATTATTGTGGAGAGGAGGAGGATAAAATGGAGAGGAGGAAGAGGAGGATCATGTAAGCCACCTTGGGTTCTTTGTAAAGAGGGGACAAGGTGGGATATAAATGTAATAATAAATTGATGGTGATGGTGATGATGGTGATGGTGATGATACTATTTATATACTGCCCTTCATTAACAAATTTCAGGGTGGTGTACACAATTCATTGAAACAAAAATTAAAATCAAAATAGCAAGTCACAATAAAAAGAAATCCCACTAAACTAGACATTAAAATCAGCAAATGCTTGGCTAAACAAATAAGTTTGAAACTCTATCACCATTGTCACCTGTCATATTTCATGGAGAAGAAAATTCCAACAGTGAAGTGCCACAACTGAAAAAGGTCTTCCTTCTGGAAGCTGGGGGCGGGGAACACACAAGAGTTCCATCTCTTGGAGGTGGGGAAGATTCCAGACCAGTGTTCTCCAACCTTGGGTCCCCAGATGTTTTTGGCTTACAACTCCCAGCATGCCCCAGCCAGAGTAGCTGGCTGGGGCATGCTGGGAGTTGTAGGCCAAAAACATATGGGAACCCAAGGTTGGAGAACACTGTTCCAGATGAACCAAACATTGTTCTTCACATTTAGAATATAAATCCTATCTATAGCACTTCTAACAATACAAGGTGCATTCAAAATTATTTTTTAATGTATCCTCACAACAACAGCCCTGTGCACTGGGGTGATCATGGTAGCCCCTAATCTTGATGAATTGCTCATGCTGGATGTGGTATTTGGCAATAAACTAGCAACTACTATGTTGTCTGAAATTAAACATTTCTCTCTGTGTTTTACTACCTCCTGTTTTTCAGCACCATCCATTGTTAAATTAATCTTTATTGGAACAATGGCTTTTGGCACCAATATGGCATAATATTAACAGCATCAAATAGTCCCTCAACAACATTATCAATATAGTCTTATTTACGTAATGTTTTGTTCTCCCTTTTTTATTTGTAATGGTTCAAAATACATCATCCTCTTCTTTTTCTCCTCCTCCTCCTATATATCATGAGAAATAGCCCTTTGCTACCTCACCTGCTGGGACTCATTCATTTTCAGCATGACTGGAAATCATTTACAGCTTTGCCACTCTAAAGGTTATTTTGGATAAAAATGTAATCCCCCAATAGTGAGACAAATATTATTTTGTTTGTGACATCTTCCCAAAAGTTGCATCTTGATACGGATTGCTAGATTCATGCCATAGACCTTTTTTTTTAAAAAGTCATCTGATTAATCCAAGGTTGCATAAACAAAGAGCTTCCACCATCTTGAGGGATGAACATCCCTTGAACCCTCACTACCCACTTCAGCTTCTGTTGATTGGCTACCTCATGAATTTTCTAAAATTAATCTCTCCTTTTGCTAATATAATCTGCAAAAAGGTCTGCAAAAAAAAAATCATCTCTGTTGTTCCCCTTTAAAAGATTCTGTAGTTCTTCAGAGTGCTAGAGACTCCCCCAGTGCCCTTCTGCTCATAGAAAAGTTATTCCACTCATTGCAGGGCTGTTCTTCACCTTGCACTACAAGAGAGTTGTGAAAGTGAAACTAAATCCAAATCTGTTGTACAAACAGAACAGCATCTTGTGTAGCCTCTTGCACAAGCAGAAATATGAGAACCATGATATAGAACCTACCTATTACAGCAGCAACTATTTTAGTATCTATTCCTTTTCCATTCATGTTTTAGATCCAAACCAAACCTTGACTGACTATGGCTTTTTGTGTTTCCAAAGGGTAATTGTCCATTTGCTTCTCTACCTCAGCTAGCACAAAGCCCAACTCTTATATAATTAATCTGCAAAACCATTTTTTCCATTCCTCCATTTTAAGACTGAAGCAAACTGCAGAAATGGTTTAATTGTTCTTATTTATTACATTAATCATTTATTGTACTACTATATTATTATGTTATATTTATACATTTACATTTGTTACGTTTACATTTACCAATAGGTGTCTCAGCTCTCTGCGTGCTGAACAAGGCAGAACAGTTAAAATCACAACTCCAACAATACCAGATTAATGCAGCACAAAAATTCATTAAGATTAATTAAGATTAAATAAAGCTTCAAATACAGCAGCAATCACATAATACAGCAGAGTATAAAACCCTCCTAAACATCTGCAGCGGGGACCCTTTTCTAACCACGTAAGCTCTCAGTGTGATTTAGAATCCTGGAAGATCAGGTTTCTAATTTGTGCAGGTACTTCCATGCATAGGGAAGGCTCCCATATGCAGAAGTTCTCCCTCCTCAACATGTGAAGATCCAGGAGAAGCCATGCAACATCGGGCCAGGGCTAATGCATAGCCCCACAGCACCTTTGTATCCATGTTGTCCTTCACATCAATAATGCCCAAACAGGGCTAAAGAGTTCTATGCAGCTCACAAGCTCACACAGACTGCATTCTGAATATTGGTTGATCCAAATTATTTTATTGCCCCTATGAGTGGTGTTCTAATGCGACCTTCTCCAACCTGGTGACCTCCAGATGTTTTGGATGACTACTCCCAGCATGCCTTACCATCGGCCATGCTGGCTGGGGCTGATGGGAGTTGAAGACCAAAGCATCTGGAGGGCAGCATCTTGAGGAAGGGTGTTCTAATGGGCCATGACAAATACCTTTAAAAATTAAATCATCCAGCTACTTTCTCTTGGGAATATGCAAATCAGCAAAACTCTCTGAAGTTCTCCAAATTCCGTCTCAAAGCTCATTGCATCCTGAGTCCATATCCGATCGCAAGCTTTGTTTTTTTCCCCTTTTTGCATGAAAATCCATGCATATTCCGTGTGTGCATCTTTTTCCAGTTGTGCGCATTTTTTTTGAAATGTACTCATTCTTCTCCCATGATTAGAGCATCTTCCTGCACGTTTTTGGAATGTACTCATTTTGAAATGTAGTCATGCAGGGTTTTTTGGTTTGCAAATCACACTGCAAGCTCAGAAATGTATGGACTTTGACCACAGATTGAGTCCATGTTTGGTCCAGAAGGTGCAAACTGGGTAAAATTCTGATAAAAAATGAACTGAAACAAATTTCTCTTACATCCCTACGCTGTTCTTATGCAGCAGTCAGAAGTGTAAATATAGGAACAGACAAAAGAGAGAGAAATAAAAGTACAAAGAGAGCACAAGAGAGCAACCGCACAGGCTGTTTCAGAAAGCAAATTCATCCAGAGCTTGAACAGCCCAATGAGAGTAAAGAGTAGGTGCGGTGGAAACAACCAGCCTACTAAGTTCACAATCTTGCACATGGTTGTTGTTTTTAAGAAGAGAAGTACAAGCAGGATTTTTGTGTTTAGGCTTGCTTTGTCATGGAACAACGAGCGGAACATTTTGTTTCATGGATAACAAAGAAAACACTGAATTGGGTCACAAGATAATTCAACTGGGAAGCTATGTTCTAATGAGATATTTGCTGCTATATACATGGACACCCAATCAATCTTGCTGGCAATGACAGAAGAGAGATTGAAATAGTGGTACCGGCCAGAGTACATATACCAGAGTCCCAGTGAGCTTTACAATGTCAAATCCAACATCCTATGTACAGTACACTTTAAAATTTCTGATAGCTGAGGCAAAAGCATAATAATGAAATCCATACAGCCATGTGTGGAACTTATTGCACTGAACATACAATCTCTCCTATTATGAACTAACAAAATTAGAAGAGATATGTAGCCTCTCAAATAAAAACCCTGCATGTTCCATGCCCCCACTTCAACCACCAACTAACCTACCTCTCTGTTCTAGATGGGCAACATACTGTAATATACTGCTCCAATGTCCTGAAGCAACAAATTCAAGAATTTCACTTGAACACAACTCAAGCCTATTGCAAAGAAAACCAAGATATAATGGACATCCTGATCCATCTGGTTGTTGCATGATTATTGTAAGGAAAATAAGTGAATCTACCTAGGGCTGTGCAAATCAGCAAAACTCAAGTTTGCAGAATTCCATCTCGAAGCTTGTTCCAACTGGAGTCTGTATCATATTGTGAGCTTTGGGGGGGGGGGTGCATGAAAAGCAGTGAATATTTTTCCGAATGTTATAATTGTCTTTGAAATGTATGCATTCTTCTCCCATTAATTAAAGCATATTTGTGCACATTTTTCAGAAGTACACATTTTTCATGTGCATTTTTCAAATGTACACATGCTGTTGAATGTATTTTTTCTCATCTGCAAATCATGTTGCAAGCTCAGAAATGTATGAACTTTGACCACAGGCGGCTGCTGAATCCATGTTCAGTCTAGAAGATGCAAAGTGGGAAAATCCTGAACAAAACCAAACAAACAAATTTCTCATGCATCCCTCAGTTGACCATCCATTATCAGTTCCTTAGATTTTTCTGAACCTATAGACAACAATTTTACCTTACAGTGCATCCTAATGACTTGGCAGGATGATACGGATGACCAAGCTATCCCAGGGTACAATAACTTACCTTGAGGTTGTTTCGTTGCCTCTATGGACTTTTAGTAAAGGCTTATTAGATCCTAAAGCATATGAAAACTGTCTACACATTTGTGGTACTCATTTGGCAGATGCAATATTTCTCAATCATATTCACTACTGCTAATCTTTGCCTCCCTCCTGCTTTTACACACACTTAATGGACCAAGCAAAAACCCAGATCTTAATACCTCTTAGAGTGAAATCTGGTTTATATGAATGACATTCATCATTGTAATGACATGAGTCAAAACAGCTTTCTAAACACTCCTGTTGCTTCTGAGTTTTACAACTTCTGTTCATCTCTATTCAAAGCATTGTGCCACTACAGATGGAGCACTTCCTACAGTCAAGAATGAAGTTGATAGATGAAATGGGATGACTACCTTCTATACTACCCTGAGCTCCTTGATGGAAGGGTAGGGTGGAAACATGATAAATAAAGAAACAAACCAATGATGTGGTGGCTAAACGGTTGGCTTGACATGTGAACGATAAGAAAGTTGAGCATAGGAGGGGAACCATCAGTTAAGGAAAGAAAAAGGGCCACAACTTTGGTGTAAACTCATTGACCATATCAACTGAACACCTGGGTGATGAAAGGGGCAAGTTTTCAGAAGAACAAAATGTGATGGCCCTTCCGTTTATAAGACTTGTAAAAACCATCTTCTGTATACAAGGATAATGGATAATAAAAGGGTCTTCCTCTATTAACTGTATATAGTTTCTGGATGAAGGATCAAGTATAGAGCTGAATTTTCATTAGATTTTATTTTTGATGCTGATGTTCCCATAGATGAAGAGCATTCATGAAAAACACCTTTCTTCAACTCTTTTGTTGTGTATGTCATGCCTGTTCACAGTCATTGTACGCCTGATCTTCTGCTGGTTTTTCAAAAGAGTTTTTAACAGCATGTTCCTAGCCTATCCAGGATCACAAAACAAATGTAATGATATTGAAAGCCTCAGAAGCAATTAGATTTGGCTATGCTAAAACCAACAAAGCTTTCTTCAGATACTGTTCATAGTAAAAGGCAGAGGAAAGAAATGGTGGTTCAACTACGCAATGGGGATGGCAAAATGATAACAGATGACAAAGAAGAGGCAGAAGTGTTCAATTCTTACTTTGTCCTGGTATTTTCCCGAAAGAGGGTCTATGTCCCCCCTGGCAAACCTGAAGTACAGGCTGAAGGGGCAGGATTGCAGCTTGAGATTGATAGGCAAATGGTCAGGGAACACCTGATTACTTTGAATGAGTACTCTTCAAAAAGGGCAAGAAGGAGGAACCAGGGAACTACAGACCAGTCAGTCTGACATCAATCCCTGGGAAAATTCTGGAGCAGATTATAAAGAAGTCAGTCTGCAAGCACCTTGAAAATAATGCAGTGATTACTAAGCCAACATAGATTTGTCAAGAACAAATACTGCCAGACCAATCTGATCTAATTTTTTTAATCGGGTAACCTCCCTTGTGGACTATGGGAATGCTGTGGACATACGGTAATATATCTGGACTTCAGCAAAGCTTTTGACAAAGTGCCTCATGATATCCTGATTAGCAAGCTAGCTAAAAGTGGGATGGATGGAACAACTATCAGGTAGATCCACAGTTGGTTACAGAATCAGACTCAAAGAGTGCTTATTAATGGTACCTTCTCAAACTGGGGAGAAGTAACGAGTGAGTGAGGTACCGCAGGGCTCAGTCCTGGGCCCAGTGCTCTTCAACATTTTTATTAATGACGTGGATGAGGAGGTGCAGGGAATGCTTATCAAATTTGCAGATGACACAAAATTGGGTGGAACAGCTAATACTCTGGAAGACAAAAACAAAATTCAAAGTGATCTTGATAGGCTAGAGCACTGGGCTGAAAACAACAGAATGAAATTTAATAGCGATAATGCCAAGTGCTGCACCTAGGAAAAAGAAACCAAATGCACAGTTACAGGATGGGGAATACTTGGCTCAACAATACTGCAAATGAGAAGGATCTTGGAATTGTTGTAGATCACAAGCTGAATATGAAGCAGCAATGTGATGTGGCTGCAAAAAATGCAAATGCTATTTTGGGCTGCATTAATAGCAGTATGGCTTCCAAATCACGTGAAGTACTAGTTTTATTTATTTATATTTATTATATTTATACCCCACCTTTTTTCCTGCAAGGAACCCAAGGCAGCTTACATAATCCTCCTCCTCTCTGTTTTATCCTCACAACAACACTGTGAGGTAGGTTAGGCTGAGAGTCAGTGACTGGCCCAAAGTCAGCCCAGTGAGTTTCATGACCGAGTGGGGACTAGAACCCGGATCTCCCTGAGTCCCAGTCCAACACTGTCACCACTACGCCACACTAGTTGCCCTCTACTCAGCACTGGTAAGGCCTCATCTTGAGTACTGTGTCCAGTTCTGGGCACCACACTTTAAGAAGGATGTAGACAAACTGGAAAGGGTTCAGAGGAGGGCAACAAGGATGATAAAGGGACTGGAAACAAAGCCCTATGAGGACAGAGACTGTAATAACTGGGCATGTTTAGCCTTCAGAAGAGAAGACTGAGGGGAGATATGATAGCACTCTTCAAGTACTTGAAAGGTTGCCACACAGAGGAGGGCTGGGCCTAGGGAGGCAGTGGGCTCTACCACACTGGAGGCATTCAAAGTGCGACTGGACAGCCATCTGTCAGGGATGCTTTGACTTGGGTTCCTGCATTGAGCAGGGGGTTGGACTTGATGGCCTTGTAGGCCCCTTCCAACTCTACGATTCTATGATCTATTAGATTGGTGGGAGATTCAGGAAAGATAAAAGGAAGTAATTATTCACAAAGCACATAGGTTAAACTATGGAATTCACTTCCACAAGATATAGTGAATACCATCAGTTTGGATGGCTTTAAAAGGACAAATTCATGGAGAAGGCTACCAAATTGGACAAATCATTGAGAAGAAGGCTACCAAGGGCTGCTAGTCCTGATCGCTATACACTACCTCCAGTATCAGAGGCAGTATAGCCTCTGTACACCAGTTGCTGGGAAACATGGGCAGGAGGGTGCTGTTGCATTCATGTCCTACTTGTGGGAATCCTGTGGACAGTTGGAGGGTCACTGTGTGAACAGAATGCTGGACTAGATGGACCCTTGGTCTGATCCTGTGGCTTACGCTGGCACAGCTTGTCTGAGCGTGGAAAGCTAAGCAGGGTCAAGGCCTGGTTATTACTTGGATGGGAGACCCCCTCCTCTAGTTTCCTGCATTGAGCAGGGGGTTGGACTCGATAGCCTTGTAGGCTCCTTCCAATCTATGATTTCATAATCTATGAAATCTATGAATCCAGCATGGCTCTTCTTATATTATGTTCTTATTGGGTGACATCAGCAAGCTACATTGCGCACACGAAAGCCACCAGTTGCACTAGAATTCACATTTGGTTGTGTATTGAATGGACATTCAAGCTTGCACCCCCACTTGGATGTTCAATCAGAAGCAAATCCCCACATGCATCTGGGGATGTCCCAGGGCATGGTCTGAAGGCACGTGAAGCAGCCACTTTGCTGAAGTTAAGCAGGTCTGGGTCTGGTCAGTGCTTGGAGGGGAGACTGCCTGGGAACCATGTGTAGCACGTGTAGCCACCTTGAGTTCCATGATGGAGGAAAGGTGGAATAGAAATGTAATAAAAAAATAAAAAATATATATGCATCTGAGACAAATCATCCTGTTTTGCCATATTGTCCAGCAGTTATTTCATTGCTGCAATGCAGAGTAGCAAAACAAGGAGAAGCAGCCTGGTTTCCAAGGAAACTAGTATGTGATCACTCTCCCCCCTCCTGAACACTTTTGCACCCCTCTGAGCACCACTTCCCAAGAAATTACCAAAAGTGGAGAATGCTTTTCAAGGGGCAGATGATAACATTTTATAACAAACCCCATATTGGTTCATCTGTAGTAACCACCGCATGATGAAAGTGTTAATCAACCAGCCAATCATATGATAATCTAACAGACTAGGTTTGGTCAGCATACTGATTATTATTTGGTTATGCTAAGTGCCCTTTAGGACTAGATTAGTTGTTACTCTGGTATGAAATTGAAATGGCAGCAACATGCAATCCTGCATGTGCCTTATCAAACCCCCAAGAGAGATTTCATGATATTAAAAAGAGAAGTATCGCAACTGGCAGATTGCCATCTTGTGGCAACCTGGAAGTGGTCCTTCTCTGTGGTAGTTCCCATGTTATGGAAAGCCGTCCCCCCTGGTATTTTGGAAGCACCAACTGTGTGGCCTGCTTTAGGTCCCAATTAAAGACCCATCTCTTTCCCCAGGCCTTCCCTGATTGATTGCACTGCCCAGTTTGCTGATTGATTGTGGTTTTTTGAGTACTTGGTTTAATGTTTTATACATGTTGTATTTTAATGTATTTTTTTGTAAACTGTGTTGAGATTTTTAAAAATAAAATGGTAAGTGGTATATAAACCTTCATCAGAGGTAGAAGTAAGAATGCTGTGGAGTCGAGATGTTCTCAGAGTCTCTGCTAAGATCTAATGTTTAGTTCTTTTATGATTCTGCCAAATTGAGGAGGCCACAGAAACATTCCATGTATATTATGTGTAGTTGGCTATGTATACGTGACATAACATATATGGATGTTATATGTTATATGTACATAACATATAACATATATGTACTTTTTAAAAGTTTATTTAGGGATGCAATCCCTTGCATATTTAGACAGGAAAAACAACCTACAATTCCTAGCATGCCCCAGCCAGCATGTCTAGCTGAAGGCATGCTGGGAGTTGTAGGGGTTTTCTGTCTAAACATGCATAGAATTGCACCCTTACTTTTTCATTTTTTTTACTCATTTTTCTTATAACATTTACCCACCCAGTTAATTAAAGGAGTAAAAAAACATAGGCACAAGACTTTTAATTAAATCTTTTTCATGATATGCTTCCCAGCGTCTCTGAAGTAAAAAAATGTAGAAGGTTTTTTTGTCCATACTTCAATGCTTCTTCACTTTATTACCAAGCATATGACATTAGTACAATTATTCAATATTAATATTAATTATACAAAGATGACAGAGTTTTAATATTAGAAACCAGATGGTTATTCCAAGCATCTTGACAAATCTGTTGTTTGTTGCTGTTTAAGAAATATGTTTAATTAGCACCACACTTATAATAATTGCTGATCTTAATGTATGGGTTACTTGGAAATGTTTGGAATTAGTCTAATTGCATTGGAACCAATTATAGGGATGTCCAGGCACTGGGTTGGGTCCAAAGATGCACTCCTGCATGTGGATGGCTGTTTTACAAGTCGAACTAAATTTAAACATGCCCTTCTGCTTGCACAGCAACATGCACAACATTGAACAAATTACTGTGGGAACTGATATAGAATTGGCTTCTTAGGGCACAATCCTATATCATGCTCAGACAGATATAAGTTCTACAACTCCCAGCATTCCCCAGTCAGCCATGTTGGCTGGGGAATGCTGGGAGCTATAGGGCATTTTTTCTGATTAAACATGCATAGGATTGCACCCTTATCATGCTGTGTGAACTGTTGCACAAGCTGTTGCAGGACACCTTACCAATTATTTCCCTTCTGTTCCCAGTCCCTTTGTACTGCAGCTCATTGTATTAAAAAAAATTAATAGCAGGGGTGCAGAACCTCAGGCCCAGGGGACAAATCTGGCCCTCCTGGAGTTGCAATGCGGCCCTCTGGGGTTCCCCAGATGACCATGCCACCTTTCCCCTGGCCCTGCCCACTTCCCCCCGACCACTGATATTTTGATAGTTTCCCATCTTTTGTGTCATTTCCCCCCTCTCCTAAGGCTTAGTTACTGGAAGTAAGGGCGTTTGCGACGTCACCGTCCTTATACTCTAGGTCTAGGACCAGCCACATAAAATAAAATAGCCTTTCTCAGGCTAAGCACCAACACCTAAAAACCTGAGGGGAGGGTCTAATGAAATCCTTTCCCCTACCTATGAGGAAAAAGATCAATAAAGTCTCTTAAAAGACTTTAAATATATTTAAAATAGATATATAAAAATATATATCTATTTTAAATATATTCTACAGTGGGTATAAAGATGTGTGTGTGTAGGTTTATCAGTAATGCAAGTTAATAATGCCAAGCTGACATGTAGGATTTGGGTAGCAAACAAAATAAAAGTAAGTTTATTTTAGTTCACAAAATCTTAGTTCAAGAAGATAATTTTAAACCTGCCTTCACCAAACACTCTGTAATTATCCTAAGTCCCTATAACTCTAAATTCATTCAATCTTCCTACAAGCACCAATCTCTCTCAAAACTCCGGACAGAGTAGACAAGAATATCTGTAAGAATCACTGTAAGAAGACTGTAAAAACTCATCTCTGACATCATTCACACACTCCTTAAATACTCCTCTCCCCCACCCTAAGACATCACAAACCACACCCACTCAGTTCAGCCTTCTATTCTCACTAAACATACTAATGCAGACATACACCAGGGAACTGAATTGTGGGGTTACGCCACAGCGTTAAACTACAATATGCCAGTATTTTTGGCCCTGCCCTCTTTGCCTTCAGCCCTATCTCACCACTGGAATGTGGCCCAGATGAGAGCTTCTCTGAAATGGAGTTTTGCCCCATTTGTAGGCCACAGAATCATAGAAAAGTAGAGTTAGAAGGGGCATACAAGGCCATCGAGTCCAACCCTCTGCTCAATGCAGGAACCCAAGTCAAAGCATCCCTGACAGATGGCTGTCCAGCAGCTGCACCTTGAATGCCTCCAGAATGGGACTGCTCATCACCTCCCTAGGTAGTTGGTTCCGTTGTCTTGTTGCTCTAACAGGACATTTTTCCTGATGTTTAGGTGGAATCTGGGTTCCTGTAACTTGAGCCCATTATTCCATGTCCTATAAACTGGGATTATCGAGAAGAGATCCTGGCCCTCCTCTTTGTGATAACCCTTCAAGTACTGGAAGAGTGCAATCATATCTCCCCTCAGTCTCCTCTTCTGAAGGCTAAACATGCCCAGTTCTTTCAGTCTCTCTTCATAGGGCCTTGTTTCCAGTCCCTTTATCATCCTTATTGCCCTCCTCTGAACCCTCTCCAGTTTGTCTACGTCCTTCTGAAAGTGTGGTGCCCAGAACTGGACACAGTACTCAAGATGAGGCCTAACCAGTGCTGAGTAAAGGGGAATTATCACTTCCCGCAATTTGGAAGCTATACTTCTATTCATGCAGCATAAAATTGCATTTGCCTTCTTTGCAGCCACATAGCATTGCTGGCTCATATTCAGCATATTGTGATCAACAACAATTCCAAGATCTTTCTCACTTGTAGTATTGTTGAGCCAAGTGTCCCCCATTCTGTAACTGTGCATTTGGTTTCCTTTCCCTAGGTGCAGCACTTAGCCATAAATGTGAAGGGCTGCATTTTGAAACACCCCCCCACACACACACACACACCAGGAAAATTTTTACAAATTGGGAGGGGGAGTCATAGTTTTGCCTGTAAAAGCAGCAGTGGCAGCAGCTTTCTCCCCTTCTTTCTTAAGCATAGCTTTTTTTGCCACTACCATCAACAGTAGAACTACAATCAGCATGGGTCAATTTTTCTCCCACACGGGTTTGCTTTCTTCCTAACATTTCCTCTATTATGGTGCTTAAGGTGGCCTGTGGCTTACGCTGGCTCAGCTTGTCTGAGTGTGGAAAGCTAAGCAGGGTCAGGCTTGGTTATTACTTGGATGGGAGACCCCTCCTCTAGTTTCCTGCATTAAGCAGGGGGTTGGACTCGATAGCCTTGTAGGCTCCTTCCAACTCTATGATCTATGAAATCTATGAAATTTGGAAAGAATTATTATGATTTAAATAGAAATGCAAGACATCTCACCACAGTGGGGGAGACTGTGAGCAGGGGACCTGTGCACCCTGCTCAGGCTGCTAATGGTTGATGGGCAACTTCATGGCCCTGTTCCACCTTCTTATGGTCCTTTTCTTTAAAGCGGACTTGGACTGGACAGCCCTTCAAAGAGAGAACACCTTAGGAACATGGGAAGCTGCCTTAAAATGAGTCAGACCATTGATCTATCTAATCCAGTATTGTCAACACTGACTGGCAGCTACTCTCCAGGGTTTCAGGCAGGAGTTTTTCCAGCCCTGCCTGGAGATGCCGGGGATTGAACCTGGGACGTTTTGCATGCAAAGCAGGTGCTCTGCACTAAGCTATGCCCCCTCCCCTTCCAGTAGTGGAGTGTCCTTCAACAGTCCTTCAACTGGAGGACTTTCCTCTGTAAAATAGGACACTTGGCCACCCTAATGGTGCTATGTCATCATGCCATAGCATTCCAAGAGTGCCATTATAGGCATGAGTGCATGCAGAGGAGGGAATTGTGGCCACTGGACTACAACTACTGCTCTGCCACCACTTGCAGAAAGGGAGGAACAACTGCCACGGCTTCTTTCCAGTGCAGACCCTGGTCTCCAAAAATTCTAGAGTTTCTTCCCCTGCCAAGAAGTATTATATTTTCAGTGAAAAAGTTCCATGCAAAACTTTCAGCTCAGTACTCAACTACATTCAAATTCAATGTACCCATACTGGTTTTTGTGAACTGTTGGACCATACCTTTGCAAATGTTCATGCTGCTACCGTGTAGATTATTATTAACAACCAAAATAAGGTATATAGTGGTATTTTCAACAGTTTATAATTATTATGCCTCTTTATTGCAATCCAGTACAGTGTTATGATTTCTTAAGTCCAACAAAATCAATAGAAATTAAGTGCAGGCTCCATTGAATTGAAATCATTTATTACACATGCATAACTATGTTGTATCTCAGCCATTGAGGAAAGCAGGGAAAATGAGAAGAGCTGTGCTGGACCAGACCAAGGGTCTGTTTAGTCCAGCAGCATCCTGTTCCCATAGTGGCCAACCAGCTGCCCATGGGAAACCCATAAGCAGGATATGAGTGCAAAAACACCCTCCTGCCCATGTTCCCCAGCAACTTGTTTGCATAGGCATACTGCCTCTGATACTGGAGGTAGCATATAGCCATCAGGACTAGTAGCCACTGATAGCCTTATCCTCCATGAATTTCTCCAATCCTGTTTTAGAGCCATCCAAATTTGTTGCCATCACTACATCAAAATATAAATCTGTATATGATTTCTGAGGTCCTTTAAATCAGGAAACTAGCATCCCAATCCACCTTTTCCCCACCTTTTTGGAGCAGGTGTGGCTGTTCTAGGACCTCGTTGAACTTCCCCACCTTAAAGGATGGGTCAGGCCCATGTATACAATTAGATGTGCATATGGACTGCCCCCCTCCCCACTGATGTGAAAGGGAAACCTCACTTGTAGGACCTGGGTCACTACGCACCTTCCTTAACAATGACTGACAACACTTTTCTAGCGCTGACTGGCAACACTTGAGGCTGTGCTGCTGCTGTGTACATATATAGCACATCCTCCTACAGTTGAACCATTCTCTCTACTAACTCCTCACTATTTATTTTACTATGTGAAATGTTTTTAGCTAGATATTTAACAAGCCTGAGTAATCACTGCACTCCTACAGGTTGGTGTCTCCAAAATTTGCATATTCTGAAGAACGATAAAAGGGAGAAGGAAATATGCAAGCCCTAACATCTGTTCCTTTTAGCATATGTATGTACATTTTAGGATGGGTGAACAAGCAATGTTTACATTCACCCAGATCCTCTGAACATTGCCTTGATGTTCTCCTTGTCTCATTTACCAGTGGTCATTTGCAATCCCTGTTCGATTTGCGTGATGAATGGGAAAATTGCACAAATGGAATGTGATTGAATGGGGAAATTTGCATATTTTCCGAAGTTGCACAACTTCCCCCGTATACTAAAGCATGAAATTGCACAATTTTAAAATTGCACAAGTCGCAAACTGCTTGTTCAATTAAACTTTGCGCATTATTCCAACGAGACCAAGTGCTTGACAATTTCCAAACATTTTTGGAGAACACGTTCTCCTGCTTGCATCTACGTTCGGGGTTGTGAACGGGACCTGTCTGCCTATTTTGTGAGCGCAAACAAAATTCCCGTACATCCCTACATAGGGCTGGAAGATGCATGCTACCATTTATTTATATATTAATTTCTTACTTTTTGTTTTATTTAATAAAAACAAATACCCTGCATACATATATGATAAGAAGAATGGTCAGTCCACACCTAAATACTATTGAGGAGCTTCTAATATCCTCCTGCATTAATAAAGTAGATCAATTGGTTGTATAAAGTACAGATGACCCATTTCAAACTGTTAAAATTCTCAAGTAAACCTTTCTTGGCTGTATGAAATGTACCTGGAAGGAGGTCAGATTGCCAATGCAGGGAGTGTCCAGGTGCGATAACTCTTGGGAGGCTATCACTGCATCCTGAGAGTTCTCTCCTTAGCTGCAAACAAATATGTTATAAATTGTTATAGCAAGTAATTAGTATGCAGAGTTTTCAGGGAATATATGAAAAACTGCTGATATAAATCAGTCCTTTTTTTGGTGCTTAAAATTACACGTCAGTACTTAAACTATGAATTAAATCAAAGGTGTGAATTGCCTTGATCTTAAACAATCCAGCCTGCCGCCTAGCCTGTTTGTCTTTCGTATTTGTTCTGAACTGAGTACATGTCTTCAGCCTTCTGATTCAGCTACACCACAGGTTCTCCCTGATAGCAAAGAGGCTTATAGGAACAATGGCTGTTATTTCCACTTGGAGCTGCTGGGAGATCTTGGATTGATGTTGCCATGGAATCAGGACTCTCTGTAGTTCTGTTCATGCAGCCCCTTGTGTACGATGATCATGTGTTGCAGGATCAGGGTGCAGTTTGCCCAGCTACACTGTTAGTTGGTCACTTCTGCCCCCTGGTTTTGTGAATGTTGGGCTACCTTTGCATGTTCATGCTGTCGTGTGATTATATACACCAAATGGATATTCAACATTTTAATTTATGCAAACCATATATAAAATTAAAATGTACACACAGAGACTCAGTCAGGGACCCTGCTTTTTATATGGTCTCCAACTACATGTTCATAACTCACATGGATAGTTGGCATGTGCACAGAGTCTATTCAAGCAACCAACTGAATGTGCATGAGCATCAGGGACAATGCTTGCTGGCACAACAATCCCACTCCCCTCATGATGTGCATTAACATTAAGCAAGTGTTCGCACGGACTGTGTTTTCTTCTGCATCCCCATCCCTGCATAACTGCAAATATGTACTGTGTCTGTGAAGGACCGCCACTGGTCCTTTGCGTGAGTTCGGGAGTTAACGGGTTAACTGGGACCGAGAACACTCCCTTTAAGCAGGTCTGCAACTAAGCGGACGGTAACTGCTACCAATAGACACTGAGCGAAAGCTGGAATCGACAGGCAAAAGTATTTGTTTATAACAAGTTTAATGGAGCGTAGCAAAACAAACAGATAAGGAACTTCACTGTAAACAAGGGAAGTCCATAAAACCTATATGAAGTGTGCAACTCCAATACACATTCAGCTAGAAGAGGCTTTGCAGATAGGCATAGACAGCATTGACCTTAAAAGACCTAAGTTCCTAGAAAGAGTCTCACCACAAGTTGTTCAGGCTTCAGCGGGTTATCGAGCGCCCTGCTGGGGGTGGAATTTCCTTTGTCCAGACTGGAGTCATAGACGGGTCTGTGCAGTCCTGCACTGTATTTCCAACAACCAACCCGGGGCTTGGTGCCCCTCTTTTACCCCCTCTCCTGGCTCCCCCCTTCCTTCCTGTTGACAGGTGGAACCGGCGCTTCCTGCCAGGATCTCGGTGCCCCTGGGTGCTTGAGGGTACTTGGCAGCTCTTTGAGACTGCTGGGGAATTCTGGCGCCCCTCGGGTGCTTGAGGGTGTTTTGCAGCTCTTTGAGACTGCCGGGGAGACCACTGTATGTAGATGTGTCCCATTGAGGTGAATGCAAATGTAGGCTGATGCAAATGACTGCTCGGAACTGAACTGCCTCTGCCCTAGGCAGAGGTCATGTAGGTTGCGATGTGGGTGGGTGTGTCTGGTCCGGTTTTCTCTCCACATGTACATATGTATTTGTTGCCCAAACTCCATAGATCTCCTGGGTTTTCTCCTCTAAGGCTCCAAAAATAAAACAGTGAAGTGATATAAAGCAATATTAATTGTGTTTAGATTTTTAACAGAAATTGTTTTTAGCTGTTTTATATTTTAGATGTTTTAAAAGTTCTGTTGTAAGTCATCCTGGGTCTTTTTAAAGAGGAAGGTGACTAAGAAATTCAAATCCAGTATCAGAAGCAGTAAGTCCAGTATCAGAGGCAAAAAGCCTATGTACTTCAGTTGCTGGGGAACTGTGGCCACTGTGTGAACAGAATGCTGGACTAGATGGACCCTGGGTCTGATCCAGCATGGCTCTTGTTATGTTCTTATGTTCTTAAATCCTACTCCCCCTCTTTCTCCCTTCCCCCAGTGTAATTCTTTCGCTAAGGAGAGAAAACCTTCCGTTATTCACCATGTGCCCTCCTATTAGCCAATAAGATGAGGAAATACAAGGAATCGTGGGATTTCTAAGAGACGTTTAGAGGAGGGAATTTAATCAGGTGCAGCTTTTCTCTTCACACCCTTATCCCAGACATATGACAAACTGAATCTGTGAGAGTAGCAATGATCTCTACTGTTTAAACCTCAGCCTCTTTGGAAACCACGGGCCTAGTGACTCAGGGAAGACCCATACTCAACCAAGATCTATTTCAGAACAGATCCAGAATGCCACACAATCTGAATTCACCATCATCATCCAGGATTACCCAGTCTTTGGTGCATGCCTTGTTTTCATAATGCTCTCTGCTCTCTTCCTATATGAACTGCTCTATCCCAGCCTCATGTTCGGGACAGGGAGCAAATATTAAAATGTTAAAATAGCTCTAGCAACCCTGATTTGAAATCCCTTGCTGCTACTTCTAGCATTTTCCACAGCTTTTCATCGTCAGACTTTTGCAGCTGTGAGCTGTCATCTTCCTTCGGATTAATGCTCAATGAGTAGTACAACAGCCTTTGGCACTGAACATAAGGTAAAAAGTGTTGCATCAGTGAACAGGTACATACTGGACTGTAAAATCTGAGTCTGGGCCTCATTCAGTGGTATATGCAATCTACGAAATGTCTAGATTGCAAAGCAAAAGGAAGGCTGATAAAATGACGAGGGGGGCTTTATGAGACTTCTGATGATTTTGTTTTTTCTGAATTAAAAATGGAGGTGCACTTCACTCTTACTCCTGAAAAGCTTTACTTTCAGAGACAACCTAACAGTAGAGGGTAATTGCATGTATCTTAAGCATATACTTGCCCATTCACATATGAAGCAGGGTTGGGGGGTCTACCTCTTACACAAAAAGAAGTGTGTGGGGGAAGGAGAGGAAACTTGACCCCGCCTTACCTGACTGTGTTCTGCTGCTTTAAGCCCTTTTTACTCCATGCCTGGCTCACTTCCAGTGCCAGAGCTGGGCTGGAGAAAAACTGGTTAAAAAGCAGCTGTGCTCTGCCAAGTGAGGAAAAGCAGAGGAAGACTGATGTACAGCATCGTTTCTGGTTTTGAGGGATTGGCTGGGGTGAAGGTTCAGGAAATCTAGGGCCAGGTTGGACTCATATAAGCAGGGCTGGCTCAAGAGCTCCCACCACATGAGGCAGGAGGATGCACCACCACCTTCTCTTCAATTTGAGCCCTCACTGCCAATGATGATGATGCCAGCCATGGCTGCCTGCCTGCCTGCCTCCACCCTCCTGTCTTCCCCCCACTGGGCAGCAGCATCACTACCATGCCAGCTGTCTCTCTGTCGATGCCTCACTCACTCTGAGGAACGACCCTCAGAGTGAGACATTTGGGCTGAGTAGCTTCCCTGGTGGCGGCAGGGCACACAAGTCTCCTGGTGGTGGCAGGTGTGTGCAATCTGCCACCTGAGGCAGGGGATTCACCCTGCCTCATGGCAGGACCAGCCCTACCCATAAGAGCATAAGAAGGGCCCGGTTGGATCACACCAAAGGCCCGTCTCCTGCATCTACTCCAGCACACTGGACAGTCAGATTCTCATGGGACTGGGACATCCATATGCAGGGCATGGCGGAAATAACCTTGCCCACTATTATTCCCTAACACCTGTACTCAGAGGTATGCTGCTTCTGATTCTGTAGGCAGGACAGAGCCATCATGGCTATTAGCCATTGATAGCCATATCTGTCATGAATTTGTCTAATCTCCCTTTAAAGTCATGTGGACATCATGGTGGTGGTGAATTTAACTATGCACTGTATCAAGAAGTACTTCCTTTTGTCTGTGCTGAATCTCCTGGCATTCAACTTTATTGGATGACCCTGGGTTCTAGTATTGGACAAGAGGGAGAAAAAACTCTCTATATCCACTTTTCAATGCTATGCATAATTTTATTTACCTCTATTATATACCTCTATTGCTCACCTTTTTTCTAATCTAAAATGCCCCCCAAATGCCCTACTCATAGGGGAGTTGTTCCACCCCCCTGATCATTATAGTTGTCCTTCTCTGCACCTTCTCTGGCTCTACAATATCCTTTATCAGATGCAGCAACCAAAACTGTACACAGCTTTCCAAGTGTGGTCACATTGATTTGTATACAAGCATGACAATATTGGCAATTTTATTTTCAATTCCTTTCCTAATGATCCCTAGCATGGAATTTGCCTCTTTCACAGCTGCTGCACACTGGATCGATGTTTCCATTCAGCTATTTTCCATGACCCCAAGATCCCATTCCTGGTAAGTCACTGCCAGTGCCAGCTCAGCTCCCTTCAGTGTATATGTAATTAGGGTGGTGTTGTTGTTTTTAATCTTGCCCAATGTACATCACTTTATACTTACATACATTGAATCATACTTGCAATTTGGATGGCTATTTATCCAGTTTGCAGAGGTCCTTCTGGGGCTCTTTGCATCCCCTTTTTATACTACTTTTTGTATACCCTGATTCCCTGAATAATTTGGCCACCTTACCAAATTATCTATTGCTCCTAACTCCAGATCATTTCTGAATGAGTTAAAAAGCACTGGTTCCAATACAAATCCCTGCTGGACCCAACTCCTTCAGCAGGTTAAATTTACATAGCATCAAGATTAGCATTATCACCTGCTAGTGTCTTCCATTCAAACTGCTCCTACAGTTTAGGATCTAAAGACATGGGAGAAGGGACCAGTAGAAAAAGGTGGCAACCTTATTTGGCATTATACAAGGAAAATATCAATAAAACCAGCTCATGTGGAATGCAGATGATGATGGAAATATGTGCACTAGAAGTACACCTGTGAATTGCAACGGATATGCCGACAGTCTTACAGCCTCTTTTTAAAGCAGATGGATCATGTCTTGATAAAAAAACACTGTATGTTCCACCACCAATGACACAGCCCTTATGCCTCCACATGTTCCAGCATTCCCAAAGAAAAAAGCTGTTATCATTGTCACCCTTTCTGTTTCATATTAAATTTTTCCATTGAAAATGTTTAGTGAAGTGATTTTTCCTTTCCTTTTCTTTTTCTATTTAAATTGTCTGCTCTAGTTATGTCAAATGGTATCCCCACCTTGCAAATTAGCAATTTGTTTTAGCAAACAAGCAGAAGGGTATTTTTAGGTTGGGTGAGAGGAGGAGGAGGAGAAGGAGAAGCAGCAGCTGCTATTATTATTATTATTATTATTATTATTATTATTATTATTATTATTATTATTATTATTATTATTATTCCAGCAAGATGACTCTTCAGAAGTCTCCATACACACAGGAAATGGTCCCTGGCTTTAACATCAGCTCTCTCATAAAGGACATTTCATCTTGTAGAGTGCAGGGATGGGGACTCGGACTCCAGGACTCGACTCGTGAGTCGGACTGAGTCCCCCCTATGACTCGAGTCCCAATATTTGTAATGGGACTCGAGACTCAACTCGGGACTCGAGACCAAGGACTCGTGTTCCAAAATCGTGTTCCTCAAATGCAACATGGATAGGTTTTAGGAAGTACAGCAAGTTTATTTTTAAAAATCATTTTCCTAAAATGCAGCCTTTCAGACATTTTGGGTTTGGCTGCCTCTGCCTGCCTGTTTCGGGTTCCCAGGCGCCTCTTCCTGCCTGGTCTCTTCTTAACCAGTTCCACAGTTTCAATTGTCCAAGACAAAGGCCTCTGCCTGCCTGCTTTGGGGTTCCCTGCCTCCTCTGCCTGCCTGGTTATTTTGGGTTTGTCTGCCTGTTCTGTTCTTGCCAAAATCAGTTGCAGACTTTTGAAATAAAAAGGCACACTTGTGCCTAGAATTTATTTAAGCCACACATCTGAAATAGCCTTATTTTGTTGGGAAAAACCCCCATTGATTTTAATAGGGACTCGTGGAGTCAGCTTTGGGAGTGACTCGTGACTCGTGAGTCACCATTTTGGACCAAGGACTCGGATTCGAGACTCGGGTCCAAAGACTCGTGACTCGACTTGTGACTCGAGACCAAGGACTCTTCAACATCCCTGGGAGTGGCACTCATGCTCTAGTGCAGTGTTCTCCAACCTTGGGTCCCCAGGTGTTTTTGGCCTACAACTCCTAGCATGCCCCAGAACAGTGACAGCCATGTTTTTCTCCACGCAATGTCCTGGATTTTGAGCTGACTCAAATGAACTTGACATTAAAAAAATCAAAAAGTAGGAGAAACCAAAACTGACAGTCTAGTCCATCTAAGCTCAGGGCTTTGAGTGTGTAGTTCTTGCAAATCTTGCTTTGAATCCTTGTATATTCAGCAACGTTAGTGCTGAATTAGCAGTGCCACCTTTCTCTGGCAGGCTCTTCATCTTCCACAGCTACATGGCAGGCAGGTATAACGCAGTCCTCTCCATGCTGGGAATAGCTGTACGTATTGAATTTGGCCAGTGCAGATGGGTGAGAATTACATTTCATTTTGGTCTTGATCAGAATTTACCAAAATTTACAAATTTCTTCATATTTGGGATAGAAAGAGCTTGAGATTTAAAAATTCAAATGCGGGAGAAAGTGAAACTGACAGATTTGTCCATCTCCTGTGGCTTGAACAGGGACAACTTGCTTTTTTAACATTAAACTACAGGTTTAATCAGCTCACCAGTGTGCAATGCTGTCTGTGTCATCTCCCACCAACTGTTTTGTGACTGGCCACTGTTAATAATATAATTATCATGTCCCTCTGTCCTCACTGTTTACATCCTCCCCACCCCCACTGCCCCCAACAATGTGTACGCTATGCATACCTGTAATTCAGCACAACACTTTATGCATATGATGAAGTGGACTCCAGTCCATGAAAGCTGATGTCAGAATGAATTTGTTGTTATTTATGTATTTATTTATTTGTTGCATTTCATTTCTATACCACCCAATAGCCAAAGCTTTCTGGGCAGTTCACAATAATAATCCCCCCCCCAATATACAACATTTAAAGAGAATTCAACAGTCCAAACAATTCCAATACAACCAGACCCGTCAAAGTCACCTGCCACAAATGACCCATCAGGCCATCAGATGCCCTTAAGCTCCATTAAATGCCATTAAATACCCGGGAGAATGCCTTAAGTTACTTTAACGTAAAGATGCTGCTGATGTCTTTCCGATGATGAGCTTTGCATTCTTCAGGAGGCCAGTGTCTCATTCTGAGAGTAATGTCAACACATCCTTCATCTTAGACATCAAAACATTGAAATGATCACCATTAGAAAGCATGCTTCCTTTTCATTTGTTTTCTTCTTTATTGTTTCGGCGCTAATAAGTTGTTTGCTTTTAGTGCAAAACCTCCTCCTCCCTCCAGCATATTTGTTTCGGTATGGTACCAACAAAGCTCAATACAGTTAATGACTTGTGTCTCATGTCCGTCCCCATATCCATTATTATTGCCATTTCATTAGCACTCCTGCTTTTAAAGTGGTGTGATGGAGGTGAGAGGTTGAATATATTCCCTTTAATTGTTGGCATCTCTCCCCTCTCGATTCCCTGGTTGTTGTTTTTTATCCTTCCCCTCATAGTCAGTTGATCGTTGGTTGTTTTTTCCTCTCTCTCTAAGAAGGCTTTTAAGGTTTGCATTCTTGCCTTCCTTCATTAATGTGCAAAGTGATACTACCATGGTGGCTAAACTGGGACTCCCTATATGATTAATTGATAATGGCAATTGAAATTAGTGAAGGATACACTCAAGGGTACACATGAGATAGACGTATGATAGAGTGGTTGTTCCAAAACAGTGTGCCATGACAGAACTGCTACTGTGTCTGGACAAATACATTAATTCAATAATTATAACCTCCAGTGAGCCCAAAGAACCCATCCATAGCAGGTCAGCCCCTCTAGGGTTGAATATGTTGAGTGTATATTTGCTTTGGCCATGTGGCCGTGTGTTCTACTTTACAGAGGACAGTTCTATATTTGAGCAACTGTCAGAGGACAGCTCTTGGAAGGTGGTCTCTGTTTGAAGGGCTGTCCAGTTCAAGTCTGCTTTAAGGATAAAGAATCATAAGAAGGGAGAGCAGCAGGGGCTTTGATGTTGGCCATCAACACTTTGGGTACAATCCTATGCAAGTTTAGACAGAAAAAAGGCCTACAATTCTCATGCTGGGAGTTGTAGACCTTTTTTCTGTCTGAACTTGCATAGGATTGTGCCTTTAAGCACCTGGACAGCAGACTGAGCAGGCACACACGGGTCACCATCTTCTCCTGTATGGGGAGATGTATGCTTTTACTATTATAGCAATAATTTCTAAATTCGCATCTCTACCCATAAATTATCATATGCAAATTGTATTCAAATCTCTCCCCCCCTTTTTGGTTATGCAAATGGCCACTGTAGCATTAGGTGTGACTGGCCTCTCACTCTCAATGCAGAGACACAGCAGCAGCAACCTATGGCCCTCCAGATGTCATTGGAATCCAAGTCCCATCAGCCCCAGCCAGAATGGCCAATGATGATAGCAGTTGTGGTCCAAAACATTAGGAGGGCCACAGTTTCCTCACACCATCACATTCTCTCTATGAGCAGTTGTACTGAGATTTCCACCTTATCATCAGGAGCCACTCGCCGGATCGTCACCTTGAAGTGGTGAGTGGGCTTGCGTGTTCCGATGAATCCTGTGAGCAATGCCGTCGGGAGCTATGTACTCCCAGTAGGGTCACCCATGGCGGTAAGGTCCGGGGAGAGGAACCAGACAAAGAACGATCCAAAACATAAAGTCCTCAACGGCAGAACAGGCGGAAGATAATTAAACCTAAATTACAACGGCTGTGAAGGCGGATGAAGGCTGCAGCAGAGAATGGTTTTCCAATCGTCAGGGTAACCGTGCCATTGGATCTCTGCCGTACTCTGTCAAGTTTGTGTGGTGATTCGTTGTGCACCGATCTCCCCACATAAAACAGTTTCACGCACAGGCGTCTTCCAACCCAACCCATCCAACCCAACCCAACCCAACCAAACAAACAAACAACAAAAAAAAGTCCCATGGCGACTGGCGAATGGCAACGGGGCAGGACTGTGAATCTGGAAGCCCCTAGTCATGGACCAGCACATGGGCGGTGGATGCAGACTCAGTCGCCCTGTTCAAGGAACGAGGTAGTCGAGCAGCTCGGCAGCTGTATCCATGACTGAGCAGCCCTATTTAGGATCCACTCTGCTCACCCCGTATGGGGAGGGGGCTAGAAAAGGTGCCCTAAACATAGTCTACCTCTTTCTCCCCTGACTGGATTACCGCGTCCAGTGGGGTCACCATTTTAGCGGTCGAAAAAGACATTTGAATTTTGGAACATGGAATATACGGACATTGCTGGATAACATAGATAGTGAACGCCCTGAGCGTAGGACTGCTATTATTGCAAGGGAGCTGAGACGGTTTAAAATTGACATAGCAGCACTTCAAGAAACTCGAAGGGCAGGAGAGGGACAGCTGAAAGAAGAAAAAGGAGGTTATACCTTCTTCTGGAAAGGACTACCTGAGCAGGACCGACGAATACATGGTGTAGGCTTTGCCATCAAAAATGAACTAGTGAACTCTTTGTCAGAAGTTCCTACTGGCATTAACGAACGCCTGATAACTCTTCGATTAAAGCTCGCCAATAACCAACAGGTAACTATTTTGAGCGCTTATGCACCAACATTAGATGCTGATGATGACATCAAGGAAAGTTTTTACAGCCAGTTGGACACTCTCCTGTCAGAGATACCTAAGGAGGATAAAATTATCCTCCTGGGCGATTTTAACGCAAGAGTCGGGCGTGACTTTGATTTATGGCCAGAAACTATTGGAAAAGACGGAGTTGGTAATAGCAACCCGAACGGACTCTTACTTTTGTCTATATGTGCAGAGCATAATCTCACTATCACAAACACGCTCTTTCGACAAAAGAATAAGTTTAAAACATCATGGCAGCACCCACGGTCAAAGCACTGGCATCTTCTGGATTATGTAATTGTCCGTGTTAGAGATCGCCGCGATGTACTTCTTACTAGGGCCATGGTGAGTGCCGACGACTGCTGGACAGACCACCGACTAATCCGGTCCACAATGGTTATCAACATTGCTCCCCAACGTAGGCTTCAAGGAAGGAAACCAAGGCGTAAAATGAACATCCAAGTCCTTCAAGATCCTATTAAGCAAACTCGTCTTCAATCACTTCTTAAGGAACATCTACCTACGGAACCTCCTGACAACATTGAGGACCATTGGTCTAAGCTGAAAACCTCCATTACTGCAGCTTGTGAACAAACTATTGGATATGAAACTAAGAACATCAGGATTGGTTTGATGAAAATGACAATGAGATTAAATATATAATTGACCAAAAAGGAAAGCCTTCCAAATATGGCAAAATGATATTAACTGCGCTGCCAAGAAAAAAACCTACGCTAGCGCAAAGGCTGAGGTCCAAAGAAGAACAAGAGAACTTAAGAACGCTTGGTGGAAAAAGAAAGCTGAAGAAATTCAACAACTTGCAGAATCTCATGATGCACGGGGCTTTTTTAAGGCCACAAGGGCCATTTATGGACCAAAAACCTATGGTACAAACCCTTTACAATCAAAAGATGGCACCAAACTCTTAAAAGACAAAGAGTCTATTGCACTGCGTTGGAAAGAGCATTATTATGACCTTTTAAATCGTAAATCTAAGGTGGATAATGAGATTTTTTCGCAAATCCCGCAAAAACAAATTAAAGAGGAACTTGCAATACTCCCCACTTTGGATGAAGTAAAAAAAGCCATTAATCAAATGAAGAACAACAAAGCTAGTGGACCAGATGGGATTCCTGCTGAAATCTTTAAAGAAGGGGGCCCCGAACTTGTACAACATCTTCATAAACTCATCGAAAAAATCTGGATAAGAGAAGAGATCCCAGAAGACTTCAGGGATGCCATAATTATCACCCTCTTTAAGAAGGGTGATAGAACAGACTGTGGAAACTATCGGGGCATTTCTCTCTTAGCAACCGCAGGTAAAATATTTGCTAGGATTCTCGCAAACCGTCTTCTATCTATTTCAGAAGAGATCCTCCCTGAAACTCAATATGGTTTCCGCCCCTCTAGAGGGACAGTAGACATGATTTTTACTGCACGTCAGCTCCAAGAAAAATGCCGGGAGCAAAATCAACCCCTTTATATGGCATTTATCGATTTGGCTAAGGCCTTTGATACTGTAGACCGTACAGCTCTCTGGACTATCCTTATGAAAATTGGATGCCCCAATAAATTTGTGAATATCTTGCGACTTCTCCATGACAACATGACGGCAACGGTTTTGGACAACAACGGCTCTCATGGTGCTCCATTTAAAGTGGGATCAGGTGTTAAACAGGGATGTGTTATCGCCCCAACATTATTTGCCATTTTCATCGCCATGGTTTTACATCTTGTCAAGGGGAAACTTCCCACCGGTGTGGGAATTATATATCGAACAGATGGAAAGCTTTTTAATCTCAGCAGGCTGAAAGCAAAAAGTAAGGTAATTACAACCTCCGTTGTGGAACTTCAGTATGCTGATGATAATGTGGTCTCCGCACATTCAGAGGATGATCTCCAAACTATCCTAAATGCTTTTGCAGAAGCATACGAAAAACTTGGTCTCTCACTTAACATCAAAAAAACCAAAGTGCTTCATCAGCAAGTGCAAGCCAATCCTTTGGTGATGCCATCTATCCAGCTTGGCGGGACAATACTGGAAAATGTCGATCATTTTCTCTATCTTGGCAGCTATCTTTCTGTTACAGCTAACATCGACAGTGAAATCCAGCATCGTCTGAGCTCCGCAAGTGCCGCATTTTCTCGAATGAAACATAGAGTGTTCGAGGATCGGGATATTTGTAAGAAGACCAAAACACTGGTTTATGAAGCCATTGTATTACCAACTTTATTGTATGCCTGCGAAACATGGACTATCTATAAACGTCACTTCCACCTCCTTGAAAGGTTTCATCAACGTTGCCTCCGGAAAATCCTGCAAATTACTTGGGAAGATAGGCGAACAAATGTCAGTGTACTGGAAGAAGCAAAGACTACTAGCATTGAAAAAATGATCCTTCAACGCCAACTTCAGTGGACCGGTCATGTTGTTCGAATGCCTGACTGCCGTCTCCCAAAGCAGTTACTTTACTCCCAACTCAAGGATGGAAAGCGGAATATCGGTGGTCAATATAAGAGGTTTAAAGATGTTCATAAGGCTAATCTAAAAAAATGCAATATAAACATCGAAAACTGGGAAGCTCTGGCCCATGAACGATCGAAATGGAGGCTGGCCTTTCACAAAGGTTCCATGGACTTTGAAGAAGCCCGAGTGCAAGGTGAAAGGGAGAAATGTGCTAAGCGAAAAGCACGTCAAATGAATCCTTTACAGGACCATCTTCTATCTGGTAACCTGTGTCCTCACTGTGGGAAGCTGTGTGGATCTAGAATTGGCCTCCACAGTCACTTACGGACCCATCGCTAGAGTCTACACAATCTTCTTTAGAATTTCCTCCTTTTATCCCGGAAGACAATCTTACTCGGTCACGAGTGATCGCCTGATGATGATAAAGTTGTGATTTATGCAGAAACATAAGGAGTGTGATCCTTGGAAAGAAAGTAGTTACTCCTGTATACTAAGAGCCAAACAAGCAGTGAGGGTACTCACATGTTTGCCCTGTTGGGGTCTACTGGTTACACAAAAAGGAGCTCATGGGGGCATTCATAAATGATACCTCGTGTGGCAGAACTATGTTGGTATTTCAACTATGCTCGTTTTTGTTTTTTTTTAAATGAGGCTTAGGTCTGTGGAACTCCCTGGTACAGTTTTTAACAAAGTTCTGAACTAGAACCCATGGTTAGGGAATGCCATCTCAACCACAAAACCTTAACCCCTGTCATGAAAAGAATTGCTCTGTGGCTTGGTCCTTATAGCGTTAGCTTGGGATTGACACCACCACTAGAAACAAGTTTATAAAATGAACAAAATCAAGAGGTGTATGAAAGGAATTATTTACAGAACATGTCATACTTCAGATAATAGATTGAGATTGTATCAGTGTACTTACATTAAATGTTCCAATCCCTCGTAACCAGGTAGACACGCTGTATAGCAGTTTTCCTCTGTCTCAAGCCCTTCCTGCTGCACCTGGCTTCTAGGCTGATTCAGATGTCTGAAGGACTCCTTCCCCTCTGGTCAGACTTTTTCTTGAAACCTTCTGATGCTGGGCTCTGTTTAGGGTGGCCTGGTGTCTTCTCTTACAGTCCTCTATTTGAAGGGCTGCCAGAGCACCGTGCTCTATTTTCAGGTGTCCTCTATTTGAAGGGCTGCACTGTCCAATTCCAGTTTAACAATAATGAGCCATAAGAAGTTGCCCATCAACCGTTAGTACCTGGACAGCAAGTTGTAGAGGAAGGCACACAGATCACTTGGTCACAAGTCTTCCAAAGTATAGTAATATGTACTTTATTTCTATTTAAATTGTAATAATGATTTCTAAATCTGCACTTATACATATAAATCAGCATATGCAAATGTTATGCAAATCATGGTCCTCTTTTCTTCCCTTTTTGTTGATGCATTTCCTCTTTTGTGGGGATTCATAAATGGCCACCATGTCAGACAGGAGGACTTGGTCCTTTGCTCTGCTCTGAGCTTTGTTCTTCTAACCAACAACCAACAGTCTTCATCTAGAACACTAGAAACCAAAAGGATGACATTGCTAGGGGGAAGATCTTGAGCCCACCCCCTTTTGGTGCACCTACTCTGCCACTTTTTTACCTTTACTGGTGCGTGCTTTCCAATTGACAGCTTAGGCAACTGACAGCTGCCAACTGTTCGGAATTTAGCCTATATGCATTCTCGCCTCATCAGTCCGCTAGTGTTTGACTGCTGAAACTGATAAGGGCATCAACCAGGCAAGAGACTACGTATATCAGAAAGCCATAAAAACACACTTGTGCAACTGTGAAAGATCGCCCCAAAATAACAAAAAAATGTTAAAAACAAAGACATCTGCACACATTTCTGGGGCCAGGAGAAAAAACCAATGACCCCAATTGCACTTTTTTGAAGCTCCAGGGCGGGGGGGGGGGGAGATGGCTGTGAATAAAAAGGGGTTGTGATCAGAGTAGGGACAGGGGAGTCAAGACAGGTTGTGCCATGAGAGACACTGGGATACCAGCTGGAGGACTGAGAGGGGAGGAGGGCAAGAACAACCCATGGTGAGCCCAATCGTCGGTTGGGTGCACCTGCGGTTGTTCTGCAGACAACCCACACTGCAAAGCTTATTCACAGGGTGGGCTGTCATGTCATGCGAACTCGCCCTGTGTGTAGGAGACCCAGTTTGGTATAATGGCTATAATGTTAGGCAGGAGAGACTTGAGTTTAAATTCCTGCTCATCCATGAAACTCCTCTGCTCAAGCTAACCTGCTATAGTGGTATATAAATATTGCTAATAATATTTAATAATAATAATAATAATAATAATGATGGTGATGATGATGATGATGATAATAACAACAACAACAACAACAACAACAACAACTTGACCATCCTTATGTCATATGACTGAGGTTGTGATGCATACAACAAAAAGTCTTTATGGCTTAGCCTCCCACCACATTTCAAATTTATCTTCCTCCTATCTTTAAATCTTGCTGTTATCGAAAGAAACATAGCAGCCTTGTTTCTCTGTAAGAAAGCTTTACAAAGCAGATTTTTACTCTGCTGTCAATTAGTCACAAAGCCTTGGATGAGATCCTTTCTCGCTGAAATATTTAATAGACTAATTAAGCTAGGCAAAGAGAAAGAACACGATTTATTGTATCATTTGATCTATCAATCAAATGTATCACTTTTCAGCCACAACAAGAAAATGCAAAAACTGGAATGTAATTTGGTTGGAAGCCATTTCAGTCTCATAGGTGAAAATTAATCGCTTTAAATTGTGTCCAGAAGGGAAAATAGGAAGTTTGTGAAAATCCTGGAAGCTGGACGTAATGTGCATCAGGTAAAATACCTCCATTCCTGTATTCTGCAGCACCTGAATATATGCATAGACTTCAAGGGAAGTTCCATGCAGTAGTCTGTACTTGAGATTAAAGCTCTGGTTAGCACTGAATTTTTAACAGGGACAATATCTTCAACTGAGCAAGGGTTGAAGGACCAGCAAAGCTGGCTTTACTCACTGACTTAAGAACATAAGAAGAGCCATGCTGGATCAGACCAAGGGTCCATCTAGTCCAGCATTCTGTTCACACAGTGGCCAGCCAGCTGCCCACGGGAACCCCACAAGCGGCACATGAGTGCAACAGCAGCCTCCCACTGATGTTCCCCAACAACTGGTGTACATAAGCATACTGCTTCTGATACTGCAGGTAGCATGTAGCCATCAGGACTAGTAGCCACTGATAGCCTTATCCTCCATGAATTTGTCTAATCCCCTTTTAACGCCATCCAAATTGGTGGCCATCACTACATCTTGTGGAAGTGAATGCCATCGTTTAACTATGCACTGTGTGAAGAAGTATTTCCTTTTATCTGCCCTGAATCTCCCGCCCATCAGCTTCATGGGGTGACCATGGGTTCTAGTATGCAGATAGAGGGAGAAAAATGCCTCCCTATCCATTTTCTCCACACCGTGCATCATTTTGTACGCCCCTATCTTGTCTCCCCTTACTCACCTTTTTTCAAAGCTAGCTAAACAATCCCAGATGTAAGGGAATAACTCCAGCCTCTTAATCATTGTAGTTGTCCTTTTCTGCACTTCAGAGCTGGCCACCTTAAGGAACTTTATCTTTCAGCATTATGTCTAAACAAAATTATAGTCCCCACAGCAAACATCATTCATTCTTGTTAGAGAATAGTAGCTTCTTCTTAAGGCACATGATAATATTACTGGGAGACAATTACACAGGAAAGAGGATGCGCAGGTTAAAGCCAGACAAGTCTAGTCTCCTTCTAGTGGATCCTCATTTTCCAGTGGACGTGGTGACACACACAACTTTGTGTTTAAGATTTTGGAGTGTAACTGGACTTTAGGGGCTTTTCATTAGTAGTGCAACAACATTGGTGGTAGTGGTGTTGAGCTGGTCCCAGGGCATGGCCTGAAGGCGCATGATGCAGCAACCCTTCAGAAGAGAGTGACCAAGAGGGTGAGGGGTCTGGAAACCAAGTCCCATGAGGAACTGTTGAAAGAGCTGAGTATGTTTAGCCTGGAGAAAAGAAGATTAAGGGGAGACATGATAACTGTCTCATATCTGAAGGGTTGTCATGTAGAACTGTGTTCTCCAACCTTGGGTTCCCAGATGTTTTTGGCCTACAACTCCCAGCATGTCCCAGCCAAAGACAGAGTCCCTGTGCAGAGGATTACAGTCTAAAAACTAAATGACACACAAGGAAAGAGGAATAGGGAGGGAAGAGGATGAATTAATCAGTTACCAGAAAAGTAATTTCCGATTTTCCAGTCTCACTACCATCAGCAAGGTTCCTCCGACAGTGGTCCTGAAATTTTGATGGCAGCAAACTTGATTTTCTAACAGTACTACCACTTCCACTAATGTTTAACATTCTTCACATCACTGAATTAGGCACAGTACAACAGACTTATGGTAAGATAGACAGGACAAAGGTCAGTTAAGAGGACAGGCCTATTTCTTTCAGGCCCTGTTTATGGGATTCCCAGAAGCATCTGGTTGGCCACTGTCAGAAGGATGTTGGGACTCTCTCAGCCTACCTTAGCAGGTACCTTCACTGGAGGTATTTAATCAGAGGATGGATGGCCATCTGTCAGGGATGCTATAGTTATGAGATTCCTGCATTGAGCAGGGGGTTGGACTAGATGACTTCGAAAGTCCCTTCCAACTCTAACATTCTATGATGCCGTGAAGCTAAGCAGATCTAGTTTGGATGTACGCTGCCTTGAATTCTGTGGTAAAGGAAAGGTGGAATATAAATGTCATTAAATAAATATGGCTCTGACTGCAACTCTGCTCTTGGCATGCTGCAACACTGAAGCTCAAGTAGTGATTGATTTGACTTTAATGGGCCCTATATATCTCTCATCTCAGTTTAAATTGTCAATCTTCCCCACACCCGCAGCCTTCAGGATGGGGCAGTGTGCTAGAAATGTATATAAAACAAATAAGCTGGTTCTAAAAAGCCGGTGTACTTTTCTGTCTCTGCCTCTTGCAGGACTTTTCAGGATAACTATCAAAAAAACACCCAGCCCTGTGTATATCTTTTCCCCTTGAATTTCTTTGATTTTCTCCTGCATTTGCCTGCTCGCAGGTGCAGTCGGTCTACTTTCTTTTCTTTTCTTTTTTTCATGTACAAACATCAGTCAGCGCAGGCATGCCTTTGATGATGGCAGTCGTCTGGCATTTCGGTATAGAAGTGAAGTGGCATTTCCACAGGGAGGCACTCATCTTCTGACTTGCTTAGGCACTGCCTTCCTTGCAGGCCCAGTTCTACAACCCTTTGGACAAAGTTATGGGGAGCAGCCATCTATAACTCTGATTATGTACTATGAAATGGCCTATTGATATATTCTTCCTATTATGAGGGGGGTGGGGGAAGGAATAGGTCTGCCTGCTTTGAATCGTCTTTGCATTGTTATTAGTTATTATTAGGAGGTTACACCTACATTTTAGCTTATTGGTGTACATGCTTACTCTTTTATTGCATTTGTAGCCTGCTCCACCTGAGAGGCTTAGACTGGGTAAAAACAATTTATTTTCACAGAGACCTTTAAAAAGAGAACTAAGAGACCCAAAGATTAGTTAATTTACATATATTTGGGACTTATTGTGGGGGTTCAGTGTCAGTAATACAGTGGGCCTTCTAGTTCATAGACAGAGCAGAAACTGGTCAGCAGTCCTTTGGAAGGGTTTGGGGCCTAGTCAGCCTGTGGAAATGTCAAGACCAGTGTGAGCTCATCACTGTCAGTGTTCTCAGAAGAAAGCAGATGGGTGTCAACTTGTCTCCCCCGTCTAGCTACAACTTCGACCTTGCAGAGAATAGGAGCTGGCAGCCTTCTCTGGGAACTTCAGGAGAAGGGAGGGGTGGTTTGCAGAGGTGTCACTCTGGTTGAAGCCTCACCCCTGTAGGGTAGAAGGGAGACACCCAGGTGGGATAGGGGTCTCGTGCATGGCCCAGTTACCTTGTCAATTAGTGGTTTGGAAGGAGGGTTATGGCCACACCTTCACTTTTAAGTCAATGCTTAGCCTCCAGAGCCTTTGCTAGGAACATCTCTCTCGTCTTCCCTGTCTGCATCTTTCTGTTTGGCTCTATTGCTGACTGAGTTATTGGGAGCACTGTGCCTAATGGACTCTACCTAATTTGGATTTTCTTCTCTTTGGACTTCTACTGTCAAGAACCTGCCATGAAAAGGACTGCCATACATTTCGTAGACTATGCATTCTTGTGGCTATGGATGTGTCTTCATCGACGAGCCCAGCTGGTTTGGGGCTAATTCCTGACTTCTGGACATTCCAATGCCTCAACACATGTGGCGTAGAGATCCCAAAGCTGGGAGCTTTGGATGTTGGAATCTCTGCGTGTGGGGAAGTACTTTGGACTCAAGTCTGATCTTGTTCTGGACCCTGATTGTCAAGAGGCCTGGACGCACAGTACCCAGAGGGGCCAACCAAAGTGGCAGGGTTGGTTTGACCTCTGGGGAGGTGTGCATGCTGGTTCAGGTCCTCTTCTAGATTCTTTCCCTTGTCACAGGAGCAATAGAGCTCCAATCCTTCCTCTGTTGGAGGAGCAGCTAAGAGTTGGTCAGATCCTAAGGCCAAGACGTACGGCACCCCAGAAGTTCCAGTTCAGTCGCAAGGTTGGTTCAGCTCTCTATGGTTGTGTGTGGGTAAGTCAGACCTATTTCTAGGACCCCTTCCCTTGTTGCAGGAGCATTGGGAATTGGCTCAAATCCTTCCCTTATCTGAAGAGCATTAGGGATTGGCTCCGATCCTTCCCTTGGGGTGGAATGTTGGGGAATTTGGTCCTTAAGAAATATTCCAGTCCCTTACCTTGATGCAGAACAATTTCAAGAGCCTGTAGCAAAATGCCATCAGCTATATGATTTCTGAAGACTGTAACCATTAAGCTTATGCCGTGGGATTTGCTGTAATAGAAGGATCTCACTGATTAGGAGTCTTCGGTGTCAGAGTGCTAGAATGTGTGATTGCAGGACCAGGCCCCCGACACTTATTGCTCATTGCACTTCAAGGGCTAGGGGAGAGTCACAGTGATGTTGTGATGAATTTGGCTGTTTGGTTATTGTGAATGGACCTATACCAGTGGTTTTGCCTTCCGGTTCCTAACAACTAATGGATGAACAGGAAGCTGGGGGTGCCTTCTTGGTTACAACCTTTGGAACGTGACACCCATCAGATTTTGGCTTCAGAGTTAGGAGGAGATGGGATGCAGAAACCACTAGCAAGGTGGGAAACTTCTGGCCCTCCAGATGTTTTGGCCTACAACTCCTATCAGCCCTAGCTGACATAGCTAATGGTAACATATAATGGGAGTTGTAGGGCAAAACATCTGGAGGACTACAAGTTACTCAATCCCTGGATACTAGAAACAGTTGTGAGACAGAGATACAGTGAAGAGTGCAGTGAGTTGGCTGGAATTGTAGCAACTTGGAATGCAGTTGCTCTTTTTGAGAATCTATTGCAGAATGAGTGGTTATGAGATTCAGAATAAATCCGAGATTCAGAACAGGCTAAGTCCAGAGAAGGCTATGGGTGTTGAAGCCATCTGAAACTGGTTTCAATTTGGCATATATTTCCAATTCAGGCGTAGTAATAGACGAGGCAATCAATTTGGTAAGATGGGTCTAAGGGCCAAACTAGAGGTGAATTTCATCACATAGTTTGTTCTTGGTTGCAATATTTTTTTTTCTTTTTAAATAAAGAGGCAGTGCCCATTGAGTCTGGAGGGGGGACAATTCTGATCAGGACTGTGGTGGGATCAAAGGCTTAAAATCCCCTTCCCCTACACACCATGGTCCTGATTCTGCTCCCCTCCCAAATCCAGCTCTTGCATGCAAGTCCAAACTATATGACAAATGAAACATATAGTCTGGCCATCAGATGCTCATTGCCTGCCAATGTATATTTCAATATTTGTAACATTCATTTCTTCCAGTAATATTTATTATTTATTTATTTAATATATTTATTCACCGCCCATCAGCCAAAAGGCTCCCTGGGCAGTTTACAAAACAAAGCAACACAAAAATATCAACAAAAATAATATTAAAAACAGAAACATATTAAAATATAACATGATAAAAACAAGCCGCCAAAATAAATTCAATCCAGATGTACAGTGGCAATAATAAAAGGAATAAAATCAACCATTAAAATATTGGCCAAATAAAAAGGTCTTCACCTGGTGCCTGAAAGAATAGATGGTACGTGCCAGGCGCACCTCCTTGGGGAGCTAATTCCATAGATGGGGTGCCACAACTGAGAAGGCCCTTCCCCTAGTAGCCACCCTTATAGCTTCTCTTGGAGGGGGCACTCTGAGAAGGGCCTCTGAAGAAGATCTCAGGGTTCAGGCAGGCTCGTATGGGACGAGGCATTCCTTCAGATAACCTGGCCCCAAACCGTTTAGGGCTTTAAATGCTAATGTAAGCACTTTGAATCGGGCCCGGATTTCAATTGGTAGACATCAATAGACCAAGTATCATTCCCAGTGATTTCCATGCACTGATTTCAGGATGGACACATACTCACACATGGACCTGAATACTGAATACAAGCACTTGGCTATTCTGACAGCTGAAAATGATATCATCTTACAAGCTTCCCTGATATTACCATATGAAAAGAGCTGTGAAAAGCCAAAGGATGGTAAGATTGTGGCATAGCAGTAAAATAATATTCCCAAATCCATTTATCAACACTGCAGAAATAAACATTACTAGGCAAGTTTTAGCCAAGTGATGTACACACTAATTTAAGCTAGTTAAACTCATGGGGAGAACATTTGAAGTACAAGATAGCCATATATTAGAGTAATAGTCTCCCACAACCTTGCAAATATACATTCTTGAAAGCCATTTGCATTGTTTGTGATTTGTATGTTATAGCCTTTCACCACTCATTAAGATGCTCCAAGTTGGGAAAGCTCTTCTTTTTTTATTCTTCAGAGTCCAGTGACTTTTATGGGGAGTGGGGGAGGGGGGATCCTAGGCCACCATCTTTCCTGAATAAAATGGTATCGTCTTACAAGGTTTCAAGAACACATAATTTCTCATTTACAAATCTATGCTTCAGGCAAAATTCAATAAAAAAAAAAAAAAACCACCCCTATACCACTCTTCTGGCCTTCTGAGACTCTGTTGCAGAAACTGGATATATTTTTATTGAGCCAATATTGTAGAAATGTACTGAGATACAGGCATGCGGTTTTGTTTCAAATTTGGGAAAGTAGTGAAGTAGTTTTATTATTGCACAATCCAGTCATGTTATTCTGCTTTCAGCTGACCAAAACCAAACTCACATAGACAAACATCTCTCCCCTGCCCTGCTATCTCTCTCTCTCTCTCTTCACTTCTCAGAAGCTTTGTAATACAGCCACAAATGTAAGGACTCCTGAAATTTGGACCATCACTTACATTTCTGAGAGATAACATGACTGTGCCAAGGCAGCGGAGTTTTCTACTAAGTGCTTCAGCCTTCTGAGGTTAGATCAGACCTGTACAATTTTTGAGCACCCAACCCAAACTCAGCTCATCATCCACATTTAGCAGCCCATCAAAGACACAGTATACCTTCTGAGTTTGCTGCTTGTCTTCTTCTTCTTCTTCTTCTTCTTCTTCTTCTTCTTCTTCTTCTTCTGCTTCTGCTTCTGCTTCTGCTTCTGCTTCTGCTTCTGCTTCATGTATTTACATCCCATTCTTTTCCCCATACTAGAACTCAAGGTATCATACATAGGGTTCCCAAGCAGTCTCCCCAGTGATGGGTGCAGGTTTGGAAGGGCCCTTGGGGAAGACTTCCTCAATGGGCCACTTCCCTCAGTGACCATTCTCACCACCATTGTCACCAGCTGCTATTGTTCCTCATCTTCTTTCTTCTTTCCCAGCATTGCTAGCACTTGCTTGCTTGACAGGCTGAGAGCCAGTGAGCAAGAAGGCAGTGACATCTACTGCTCCTCCTTGTCATCATCACCATTGCCTGGGCCAGAGTGAGAGACAGATGAATAAGCAGGCTGCAATGGTGAAGAGCAGGAACCACTCCAGGGGGCACTTGCCAGTGGGCCCCATCTGGGGTGTGAGCCCCTGGCAGGTGCCCAACCATGCCTAGCCTTGATGTTGCCCTTGAGTCTCCCATCCAGGTGCTGACCAGACCCAGCCTTGCTTAGCTTCAGCAAGGTGGCTGCATCATATGGCCTTGGACCAGGGGTGCACAACCCACAGCCTCTGTGGGCCACATGTCACCCTCGGTCGCTCTCTGTATGGCCTGTGGAAGCCCCACCCTCTTTTTGTGCAGTCCAGCTGTGCTGCAGGAAAAAAGACCACTGTTCCAGCGCTGCTATTAGCTTTAGACTCCCACTCATAGGGACATAGGAAACTGCCATATACTGAGTCAGACCATTGGTCCATCTTGCCCAGTATTGTTGACAGGGATTGGCAGCAACTCTCCGGGGTTTTAGGCAGGGATGTTTCCGAGCTATCCCTGGAGAAGTCAGGGATTGAACCTGGGACCTTCTGCATACAAAGCATGTGCTCTCAGTGACCCTAAAAGCAGCTGGGATGACTGCTAATGATGGTGGGGAAGCAGCAACCCTAAAGTAGCCAGATCACTGCTTTCCTGCTACTAATGGTAGCATGGAAGCAGCAGCTGCAGTTCCAACTGGGGTCACTTTAGCCTCCCTGTCCCTCAGCATCTCTGAAGCAGACTCTTCCCCAGCCCAGTGATCTTGAGCAGGATCTCTGTGATGGGGGGTGAGGTGTGTGTGCATGCGCATGTGTACATGTGTGGCCATCAAACTGCCATCCAGTATCACATGCTGCCCTTGGAGGTTGTGAAATCCCTGCTTTAGGCTCTTGGATCTATTGGCATTGGATCAATAGCTGCCTGACCACATCAAATGGATGGTGGGTTTTGTTGGACATGGTGGGTCAGGCATTGTGCAAATCTGGGTTCAAATGATGGTTACAAAAAGCAGGGACTTTTTAGTAGTGACACCACCTCATGAAACTGCCTGCCTAGGAAGATCAAAAAAGCCAGTTTCCTCCTGACATACTGAAGACTGATCCCAACTATGTTCTGCAAGTCCTTTCAGAGAGCTATCTAAATACTGTTTGTCTTGCTGAAACTGTTTCTTTTCAGCCTTTGGCACATTAATTACTCCCTTCTTTCCAAAAGAGTTTTACTAGTTGTTTTATGCTGACGTTTATTGTTGTTAGTCTTTTTAATGTTGATTGGTTGACTTTTATTTCACTGTTTAGAAGGTTTTACATTGTTTGTTTTACTTTTTATGTGAGCCCTCATGTGAGGCTCTTGTTGGGTGGAAAAACAACATATAAATATCATCAAAGAGAAAGGAATGGTTTCTCTCTTTTCCAGCAAGTCCTTGCAGGTGAGCCCCAGTGCGTATATGAAGCTGTCTCACTGCGTGGATAGTATCATTATATACTTTAGTCACTAGGTGGCACTGGGCATAATACTGTCTGGGTGGAGTCTGGACTTTCCTGTTGCAGTTCTGTTCTTGCTGAAGACTGAAAAAATGTGTGACGGGGACTGTGGGGTCGCACAGCTAACCCCCCCATCACTTGTGGAAGAAATACTTTCCCACTGTCTGTGTGCTCAGAAGCCATGAGAAAGGGCTTTCCACATACACTGTACATGCACAGAGCTTCTCCATATGAGAAGGAATTATGTTCCCACATGCAGAAGTTCAACATTCATACATTAGAACATGTGGAGAGTAGGCATGGGTGACTCTGCAATTTTGGTTTCTCTCACTATTTCATTTTTCCAGTTATGAGTTCATTCTGAACTTTGAGAATCTTTAACAAGGAAACATCCTCATGAAAACTGGTATGCATTTTTGTGTGCATTTCTTCTAATACATGTATTTTAATCTAATTTTGACTAATATACACATTTTTGCAAGTAATTTTCCAACTATAAGGCATTTTTGAACATTATGTTCATGAATATATGCATTTTTGTGTGCCCTTTCCCCTAATATACACATTTTGTACACATTTTTTAATTGCAAAATTTGGAGAATTGTGAATTTCACCGTTGAACTGAGTTTCAGTTCATGCACTGGTTCAAAAGTGCAAAAATGCAAATTGAACAAATTTCTTCCCTGTCCCTACTGGAGAACACTTTCCCACAGCATCCAAACACACACACATGGTGAGAAGCATTCCCATGCATTTCCACTGCACATGGCAGTGGAGACAGTCTAGTGTACACGGCCCTGTGGCCCCCTTTGCATCTTCTTTCAATGTACAGAGGAGTTTGCATGCACTACCCAAACAAAATTCTTGTCTAGCTTCCTGACGAGTGTGTCTTCTAAGCGAGGGGTGGGCAGAAAGTAGATTTTCACATGTTTTGGGCTTCCAGCTGCAGCATTCCTGACCATTGGCTATACTGGCAGGGGCTTCTGAGAGTTGAACATCTGGAGATCTACCTTCTTTCTTCCTCTGCTCATCCCTACCTGAAAGGGCTACAATTTCAGTGGAGGGGGTACTTCTGCATGCGCAAAGGAACAGAGTTATCCCTTGCAATGAGGATTCCCATTTGCCAATGCCAGCCCAAGACATTTTGCATCCATTCCTCCTGCTTGGCAAACCCTTTAAAAAGCCTTGCTGGCACCATTCAAACACCTGAACAGCCCTGAACAGCCCGATCTCGTCTGATCTTGGAAACTAAGCAGGGTCGGGCCTATGTTCCTCTTCTTGCCTTTATCTTTCCCCTTCCCCCTCAGAGTGCAGCCTGAAGAAGGTTGTTTTATCCTACAGTTTGCACACAGACTCTATATGCATTGAAGTACACGAGGTCCCTGTATTGGCACTAAGTTTCAAACATAGCTAAGTTAAGGTCCAAGTAAATAAATAATAAAAATAAAATAAAAATAAGTCAGGTTAGTGACCAGACATTATACGTACGTAGCTAAGTTAGAGTAAATGTTTTGTGCTAGCACATTTTCTCTTTTCTCAGGCAGATTAATGGAAAGGGGAGATCATGACCTGTGCACTGTGGTCCTGCCAAAAATTAATTCCCCTCCCCACAGAAGCTGATTTGAGTCCCAGGAGGGAAGCTTCCATTGGCACCAATGGATCTTTCTTCCCACACTACCCAGATGATATTTAAAGGAAATGTGCACATGTACTGCATACACATGATTGCCATGTATAGCGTGGCTCTGGCTTAACTGTTTTGTGGATCAGGCTGCCACTGCACTACACCAGGACAAATTTATATATGCCCCCTGTTTTCATCCAATTTAATTTCCCACACTGGAGGCATTCAAGATGCGGCTGGATAGCCATCTGTCAGGGATGCTTTAACTTGGATTCCTGCGTTGAGCAGGGGGTTGGACTTTATGGCCTTATAGGACCCTCCCAACTCTACTATTCTATGATTCTATCATTCTAACTACAATTGTCATCTCATGCAGGTAGGCTGACAGGGTCTCCTATGAAATGCACACAACTGCATGGCTTAGGTTGTGCTCACCATGGCTAGTGAAAGTTGGAGCCATGAGATTAAAAAGAGATGGCAGTATTTCCACGTGCAGTTAAACCTTGTTTCTTTGCTTTGTTCATTGGACTGCAGGTAAATCTTAAAGGTCTGATTCCTCATCTTTTTGACCCAAATAATTATTCCTGGATAAAGACCTTCTTAAGCAATTGTATGCAGCAGCAAAGTCATGTATAGCATGTAACTGGAAATCTCCAAAGCAACCAACTAAACAGCAGTAGATTGATAACATGTGTTATGTACACACTTACTCAGCAAGAGCACCATGATGGGCAAGCTGTCCTACCCCACCAGCTGCCGCCCCTGCCACTTACTAGGTGAGGGCGGGCCGTAGTGCTGAGTCGCACTCCCAGCCTGTGCAAATGTGTAGCTTTGGGGCCGGGGCTACTGTCATTAACATGGGAAGTCCAGCCAATAACATCCAGTTGGAACTGGGGGCTGTCCTGCTGCCACTGCCAAGCAGAGCTCCCAGCCTGCACACATAAACTGAACAGTGACTCAATATTAAAGATGCCAGCAAGTAGATGTCCACCAGGTAGACCTGGAGTTCCACTTGATGCCACTGCCACTCAGCGGAGTTACATCAGCTCCAGTGGTGATGGTCTGATGGCACTAGTGATTGGCCCTCTCAGTCTCAGGTCCCCAGCATTTGTCCCACATACTATGCCTGGCACAGGGCCCGGGCTTTATATAGCATGCATGCACACAATGGCCTGGTTCACACAACACGACAACCCACCATGGCTGATCACCTGAAGAAATGAGGAGGTCTGCCACAAAGATGCCTGGGATACATACCACAGCTGGCAGGATGACTGAGGGGAAAGGGGGGGTGGGGAAACAAACCACGGCAAGCCCAATAATCAGCCAGGTTAGCAACAACCAATCCATGGTGGCTTATTCGCAGGGTGGCCTAGTGTGATGTGCAAACCCTCCCAATGTATACCCCTATGGGCCTCATCAAGCAAAATCATAGGGATGGATGTTTTTGAATGTTCTTGAAGCAATGTGGGAGAAAACTAGAATGGCAATGCTAACCACATTGCTCCAGATATGTGTCCCAGGCTGTAGTCTGAAGCAGGGATGGGGACTCGGACTCGAGGACTCGACTCGTGAGTCGGACTGAGTCCCCCCTCTGACTCGACTCGGACTCGAGTCCCAATATTTTTAATGGGACTCGAGACTCGACTCGGGACTCGAGACCAAGGACTCGTCAACATCCCTGGGCTGTTGACGAGTCTTCTGGCTGTGCCAGAAGGAGCGCGATCACCGGTGAAGAGCGCATGGAAGCGAGGCGCGCCGCTGTTCTGCCACTATGGACAGCTACCAGGAGCGCAGCCCCAACGATGTGTTGAGATTTATTTTGATTGATGTGTTGTTGTGGGGGGTTTGGGTTAGGGTCAGACATTTTGGGTTTGGCTGCCTTTGCCTGCCTGTTTGGGGTTCCCAGCCTCCTCTGCCTGCCTGGTCTCTTCTTGACCTGTTCAACAGTTGAATTGTCCAAGACAAAGGCCTGGCCTCTGCCTGCCTGCTTTGGGGTTCCCTGCCTCCTCTGCCTGCCTGGTTATTTTGGGTTTGTCTGCCTGGTCAGTTCTTGCCAAAATCAGTTGCAGAGTTTTGAAATAAAAAGGCACACTTGTGCCTAGAATTTATTTAAGCCACACATCTGAAATAGCCTTATTTTGTTGGGAAAAACCCCCATTGATTTTAATAGGGACTCGTGGAGTCAGCTTTGGGAGTGACTCGTGACTCGTGAGTCACCATTTTGGACCAAGGACTCGGATTCGAGACGGGTCCAAAGACTCGTGACTCGACTCGTGACTCGAGACCAAGGACTCTTCAACATCCCTGGTCTGAAGGCACATGATACAACCACCTTGCTGAAGCTTAAGGTTTCATCAGTGCATGGATCAGAGACTGCCTGGGAAGTCCATGTATACTACCTTGAATTCCATGATGAAAGAAAGGTGGAATATAAAAGTACAAAATGATAAATAATTGTATAAAAGGGGTCTTACACTAAAATAACTATCAAGAGTGGAACTGGAAAGCATGTTACCTGAAACACTTGAAAAGCAAGGTTAGATTATATGTTAGGAACTGGTGAATATTTAGATTCTGGATGACAACAGAAAGCTTATGAAAATGAACTATCAAAAAGCTGCCACTGAAAATCTCACTCTGTCTCTCTGTGTGTCCTCATACAATTGAACAATCCTTGCATATCTCAGAGGGAACTGACATTTTGCTGGTGTTTCATCAGATTAAACCTACTGAGCAGTACATTGAGATAAAGGAAATCCAGTTCACCTCTGAAAATGAATGGATGCCTAGTGATTTTTGAAGCCTGTTATAATTTAAATTCTGACTTAACCATTGGTGGTTTTATCAGATTATGAGCTTTTACAACAAAGAAAGAAACCTGGGCCATCCAAATCTATACCGCTCTATGCCTGTCTGATGTCATCTTCCTCTGTGTACAAATGAAAATGTTAAACCAAACCCCTATGGCTTCAGAAAGCAAAATAAAATGCAACATAAGCATTACAAATAAAACTATTAGTTGAAACTTAACAAATCACTAATGGTTCCTGCAGTCCCATTATACACATATTTACTTGGAAGTATGTCCCGCTGAGTTAAGCAGGACAGCCCTAAACCTGGAGGCCAGAAAGTGTGCTTGCACAGCTAAGGCTAGTGCCTCAACTGCAACCATACCTACCTGAAGCTGTCTGATCTGTTCACAGCGACACATGCCTTAGTTACATCCTGTTTGGATTAACACACTCTACTTGGGGCTGTCTTTGAAAAGGATTCAGCCAATCCAGATCAGTGATGCTGCTAAATTTCATAATTAGTTGGCCTGTTGGTCAAAAATACTCCATTTCTAATGCTCACTTTTGTAGCAAGCCTGGATTGATGTATTACACATTCACTATCATCTTCAGCATAGATTGCAAGCTTTGGCACATGTGCAATCTGCATCTAAACAATATCATCTCTATGGATGCAGAGATGCACAGGGATCTGGTGCATCCACCACTGCTTCTCTCACCAACATAATTGACACAGCTCTGGCTCCATGTGGAGGAGGAGGATTCTGTGGGTTCATCTACCTCTCTCCTCCATATACTGGAGATCAGCAAGCAAACATCACAACATTCAGACAGGCCATGCAAAACAAGCCATCAGGAAGGGAGTACATATATGGGTAGGAAGTGTGTGTGTGTGTGTACACATGTGTGTGAGTATGTGAGTTTGAGTGTGCATGCATGCACATGTGCATGGATGTGCACATGCATGCATGGCTCCTGACCCACCACCCAACTTGCAGACCTCTGGGGCAAAATGTTTGCCCAACCCTGATCTAAACTGATGTGCTGATGAAGTAGATTTTAATATGGTGGGTGCTGGGTTTGATACTGTCCTAGAAATAGAATTCCCACACCTCGCTCATGAGAATTTGACCAAAACTTTCTCCTCTTTTGAAACAACCTTCCAAAATAAATTTCTTTTTCTACCAAATTGAATGAGATTGGTAAATTTTAAAAAAAAAAAAGAAAGAAATGTTCACACAGCACTAGCCATGATAGCTCTATGCCACTGCAGCCTCCACATTTCAAAGGAAGTATACCTCTCCGTAGTAATAACAGTTCCTGGAGTGAGGACTATTGTCTTGATGTCCCCTTCTTACTGATGTGTTGTTGTTTTTTAATTTGATGCTTTATGTTTTAATGATACATTTGTTACTTTATTAAAACATTATTGTTAGCTACCTTGAGTCCTAATTTTACTGGAAGGATGGAATATTAATTAAATAAATAAATAAATAAAGTGTCCTTTCCAGTCTAAGCCAAAAGCATTAAGTACATAGAACCAGACTGTTAAGGGTTTATTGAAGTAGAATAGAACTGAAACTAGTTGGAGTTTTGCACTTATTTTCAGCAGGGGGGGGGGCAACCTTCTTTTTTGGTCATTTTATCAACACCTCTTGCAAAAATGTTCAGTTATACATTTACTTTGTTCTCACTTGCCCTCACTTTCAGTTGCCCTTAGTGGCATCATGACATCGCCCAATCACATAGAACTTCGGGCACCAGGAGAACTGGGAAAGAGAAAGACAGGAGAAAGAGACGTTTCTCCTTCTTCTGTCCTACTACTGCTTCCACAAGGAGCAGCAAGCCAGATTAGTAGGATGGATGAGAAAGAGACAGGCAGGCAGACAGATGAGTAGATGAGTGGGAGGATAAAGGGGCTGGCCTGAGTTATTATTGTTGATATGCTTAAGCCACCTTTCAGGGCACACTGCCCTCACAAATCAGCTTACAATACTAGAAAAAACATGAACATATAATTAAAATGAAACACACACACACATCAATAGCAGCAGCAGCATGGCCTCTATCATACTCCCGATGACATCATCAGGAAATGACAGATTCCAACTTGACTGAGAGTCATAATTGGACTCAGAATAAACCAAGGTATTTCCAAGATCTGGAAAAAGAAATAACTTCAGTTCTTGGAAAAGTTGCATGGGAGGTGATGGTTTACCCTTTCCCTGCCAACCATTTGTTCCTGATCCAATTCCAAATAGACCCTCCCCCCATCTTTTTTTTCTGCCCTGAAAGGATAAATGTGCAGCAACCCACTGTTTCTGGAACAAGAACTAAGGGTGGGGGAAGGAATCTGAAATGGACAAATTGCTGATGAACAAAGAGTTAAGCACCCACTCTCTTAGCACTTCATTCAAAAAAAAAATCTCTTGATACTGCTCTTCCATACTAAAGGTGGCAGTTTGGGATTAGTTATTCAGGTTTTTACATATACTGCCAGCACCAAGGTTTTGAAGGCCCTTGGACAAGCCGCCCTCAATGGGCCACCTCCCTCATTAAGTCTACCTTCTCACTACCATTGTCACCTGCTGTTATTGCTCCTCATCCTCTTTCTCTGAGTGTGGAAAGCTAAGCAGGGTCAAGCCTGGTTATTACTTGGATGGGAGACCCCTCCTCTAGTTTCCTGCATTGAGCAGGGGTTGGACTCGATAACCTTGTAGGCTCCTTCCAACTCTATGATCTATGAAATCTATAAATTTCATCATTGCTACCACTTGCTTGCTTGACAGGCAGAGAGCCAGGGAGCAAGTAGGCAGTGACATCTACTGCTTCTCCTTCTCAGCATCACCATTGCCTGGGCCAGAGTGAGAGACAGATGAACAAGCAAGCTGCAATGGTGAAGTGGAGAAGCAAGTCCTGGGAGCTCTTGTTAGTGGGCCCCTGCTGGGGAGTGGGCCCTTAGCAGCTGCCCAACCATGCCAACCCTTGACACTGGTCCTTTTTGTGTAGTTGACCCCTTTGCCTCTCATTTGTTTTCACTGTATCTAGTGGTACACTTTATATGTGCAAGCTCAGGCTCCTAGGGGATAAATCTAAGACAGAGAAATAAAGCACACTGTTGATCAATCTATGTGCCAATGTTACTGAAAAAGGCAGCCAGTCTAGAGATGTTGCTCCACTCCATTATGGTACTTCTTTCTCACGTGGCTTAATTAATCGATGTATGTACTGCTCTCCCACGATGTGGGCAGAGGATGAAACTATCCCTTAATATCTTGTATAAAAATGGAGCGAAATAATTTTTGTGCCTGGTTGTTTTTAGTTCCTATCTTTTTATTAGCAGTGCTGTTTATTGATCCAGCTCTTCCTCACCCTACGTCTCCCCCCCCACCCACCATCTTTAGTGTTTCCACAGAATGGGGATTGTTTTTTCATTTTATGGCTTATTAATAAATTTAACGGTTTCTGACTAGATTAAAACTTGATTTCTCTGATATCCTTTGGGTTACATTTGTCTGTTTGTTTTGTCTATTTTCAAAACGAGTTCTTTATGGAGAAGAGGGGAAAAGAAAGCAGCTGCCCATTAGGTTTTAGAACTCAGTTCTGGCAGAGACATTAATTTTTTTCCAGCTTTGCAGTCAGAACTGTTTTGGAACTGATGATAGCCCAAGGTCAAACTGCAGTTGTCACTGGAAAGTAAACAATGCATCTTCCCAAAGTTTTCTGTCAGGAAACCAATCATTTCCAGATGAGGGGATCTGGGTATGTGCAATGTGTGTGAGCACATGTGCTTATGTGTACGAGACCATGTTTTAAGACAGCAGCTTTTTTTGCCTCTAACCTTAAGAGGCTAACACAGGTGGATCTGGCCAACTTAAGCTGAGAAGTTACTTCTATGATGGTATTTGGTGTTCTGCTTTGCTTCTGGTGGGGGAACAGGAAGACAGTAAATTGTGCCTAGGATAAAGCTATGGTAGGTGAGAGATTATGTTTGAGAAGGGGCATTATGAGACCATTTATCTCCTGCTAGCAAGTTGCGTGAAGGGTGAGGACAGGAAGAAAAGCAAAAGTGTGTGGTTCCAATACAGTAATGAGTGATTCACACACGGGAATAGGATTCTAAGTTATCATCCTGCTCCAAATTTGTGAGGGACTGCTGGAGATTGGTGGTGCAAATCCAGCATATAAGAATGCAAGAAAAGCCCTGCTGGATCAAACCAAAGGTCTATGAAGTCCAACATCTTGTTTCCCACAGTGGCCAACCAGATAATTCCTCTGGGAAACACAAAACTAGGACATCAAGACAATAGTCCTCACTCCAGGAACTGTTATTACTACGGAGAGGTATACTTCCTTTGAAATGTGGAGGCTGCAGTGCATAGAGCTATCATGGCTAGTGCTGTGTTGAACATTTCTTTCCTTTTTTTTTTTTTTTAATTTACCAATCTCATTCAATTTGGTAGGAAAAAGAAATTATTTTGGAAGGTTGTTTCAAAAGAGGAGAAAGTTTTGGTCAAATTCTCATGGGCGAGGTGTGGGAATTCTATTTCTAGGACAGTATCAAACAAGGCCACTCTGCCTCTGCTGATTCCACTGTGCAATGGGGCTTTTGCACTTCTAAAAGTAACCCCAGAAATGAGCTGAAATGCTCATTTCCAGATCGGGATAGGTCAGTGGAACTCCTTTCTGTGAGCTCTGCTATTCTGGAAATGAGTGCTTCTGTTCAGTTCAGGTTACTTTTAGAACAGTGTTCTCCAACCTTGGGTCCCCAGATGTTTTTGGCCTACAACTCCCAGCATGCCCCAGCCAGCTATGCTGGCTGGGGCATGCTAGGAGTTGTAGGCCAAAAACATCTTAGGGACCCAAGGTTGGAGAACACTGTTTTAGAAGCACAAAAGCCCCATTGCATGAGTGGTTGCTCCTGTGAGTGCACGGGCACAACAGGATACCAGCCTAATGCTTTCCTTAGTTATAGAGTGGCTGAGGTATATGTGTGACTTCTCTTTCATTGTACAATCATCCTTCCATTGGACTGCGGCTACCCCTGTTTCCTGCACTTCAATTAAAGCCAAGGGGAAGATGTCATGAGTTAACTCCCCCCCACCAAGGGTTTTTCCAGTCAGGAAGTATGGGCAGCCAGGGAGGCTATGGAAAGGTGTGTAATAAGAAGAAGAGCACACACAGCACTCAGACACCTTGCAATGATAAGGTAGGCTCAAAAGCACCACCAGAAGAAATTTTAAAGTACCATGAAAAAGAGGCATAAAAACAGAAACCTCTTTTACAGGGGAAGAAAACTCACCCACCCACCCTGATCAGGAAGTGTGGGCAGCTGGGGAGGCTACAGAGTGAATGGTGAGGTAGAGGTGGGGGAGAACCCTCAGCAACAATAAGGTACTGTAAGCTTAAGAACACCACCAAAGAGAGACTAGGTTCAGACAACACAAAAACCCACACTTAAGGGTTGAGTATAGGTTGAGTGTGGGGTGTTGCTGAACTATGGGTTGCTGTTGAAATGTGGGCTTAATAGTGTTGTCTGAACCCAGTTGCGTTAACAAGCCATAACCACAAACAACCCATGGAGAGAACCCGTGGTATGTTGTTGGGTTATGAACTGTGGGTTGTTCACCAGGGTTTGTTATCTCAGCTTGTTATCTTCAGACAACACAATAACCCACGTTTCAACAACCCACGGTTCAACAGCCCACACCCAACCAATACTCAACCCTTGACTGTGGGTTATCATGTTGTCTGAACCCAGTCAATTTCTAATGCACCCTGAAAATGAGACAGAAAAATAGAATCCTCTTTCACAAGGGAAGAAAACTTTCAAGAAATTAGAGAACAGATTTTGGCACAGCACTAAATGTGTAGCAGCCACAGATGGACTTTTCTCCATGAATTGGCTAATCTGCTTTTAAAGTTATCTAAGCTAATGACCATCAGCTCACCTTGTGACAGCAAATTCCATAAATTGATTATGTGTTGTGGGAAGAAGTAGTTCCTGAAACTTTGTTTCTGCCTACACAACAGGTCATAGTCCTGAGACCTGAGCTCACAGTAGTAGGCTGTACACATTCTTCTGTGTTCATGAAGGGCAGGGTGAGCATTTTAGTCACCCCTCCTCCTTCCTTCTTATCTTTTCAGTGACGGAAATGCTATATGCTACTGCTTGTGCATCTGAGGATTGGGAGTCATTAGGCTGGCAAAGCATAATAGGGAAGTATGAGAGGGGAACATGGAAGTATGCAGAGTGATTCAGATTGAATTAGAGAGTAAATTAAGCTATAATTGGCTCCCATTATGATTATAAAATAGTCAAAAGTATTCCAAGTTACAATTTACATTCTGATTACTCCAATAGTTTACAAATGGCTGGATTACAAATGGCTGCCAAATGTCCTTCAATGTAAATTTCAAATGAAATGAGCCAAAGCCTTCTCCCCAAAGCTTGCAAATTTTTATCAGACTTGTTTCCATTGAAATTCCTAGCCAATGGAACACCGGGCATGACCCAGCCAAAGTTATCCACTTTAGGTCTCATTGACTTCAAAGAACATGTGTATTTCCTGTTGAAATTCAGTGGGATTTAAATGTGTCCTATGTTTTTTTTTTTAATTTGAGTGGTTTTGTATCTTCCTAGTATTTTGGAAATGCATAACTACTTTATGGAGTTTGCTGTCTTGGGATGTGGTGATGGCCACTGCCATAGATGGTTAAATTCATGGAGGAGAAGGCTATTAATGGCTACTAGTCCTGATGGCTATAGGCTACCTCCAGTATCAGAGGCAGTATCCCTACATACAGCAGTTGCTGGGGAACATGGGTGGAAGGCTGCTGTTGCATTCATGTCCTGTTTGTGGGTTTCCCATGGGCAGCTGGTTGGCCCCTGTATGAACAGAATGCTGGAATAGATGGACCCTTGGTCTGATCCAGCATGACTCTTCTGTTCTTATGAGATTAGACACTCTTCTTATGTTCTTATGAGAGGATAGGTCTATCAATTACTATTAGCCATGGCAGCTAAATTGAACGTCTTTGTTAGCAGCAAGGGTACCTTTGGCAACCGTTTGTAAACCAGCCATTTGTAAACAATTGGAGTAATCAGAATGTAAATTGTAACTTGGAATACTCTTCATGTCTGCTTGTAGGCTTCTTGGACTGCAGCTGATTGGCCTTTTTTTGAAAAGAACATGATGGACTCGATCATCCCAGTTTGCAGGACACGAAATAATGGGCTCAAGTTACAGGAACCCAGATTCCACCTAAACATCAGGAAACATTTCCTGACTGTTAGAGCAATAAGACAACGGAAGCAACTACCTAGGGAGGTGGTGTGCTCTCCCACTCTGGAGGCATTCAAGGTGCAGCTGGGCAGCCATCTGTCGGGGATGCTTTGACCTGGATTCCTGCATTGAGCAGGGGGTTGGACTCGATGGCCTTGTAGGCTCCTTCCCTTCCAACTCTACGATGCAATGAGTCATTTAGAAGTTGGAGGTCAACTTGTGGCCCTCCAGATGTTTTGGCCTACAACTCCCACCAGCCCTAGCCAACATAGTCAATTGTGAGGGATGGTGGGAGTTGTAGGCCAAAACATCTAGACAGGTTGCCCACCCGTGGACTAGACATTTAGTCATATTATGTGAATTAATTATCTTGGGAATTGAATATTTTTAAATGGAAAAAGACTTGCACATTCTATTTTCTGAAAACATTTTTGTGAAATGGGTTCAGAGAATAGATTCATTTTTACCCTTTAAAAGCCCAATCAATAAATAAATAGATGGATGTGCTAAATCAGCTGCTGTGAAGGTTTCACAGACATTTATCACATTATATCCTTTAGAATTTTTGCTTGCCAGTTCAGGAATTACAACGTATAATGATTTTTCCTTGAGGCTTCACACAAAGCATTGGGCTCTTTTTCAAATGTATCCCATTATTTCCCTGTTCTTTGGCATATAATGTGTTTTATTAAAATAATTCTCTGAATAAATATTTAGGAGGGTTATTTAAGATACCTATACATATTCACAACATTCATAAGAACTTCAGCAGAGCGATGCTAATATCCTAAGGTCTTTGGAGCAAGAGGTATTCTGCAAAAAAAGGCAGGAGAGAAGATGCCAAATATTTGTATACAAAGCAGATAGTGCATTTTTATTCGTGTTTCTAACATAATATTTTCCTGTCAATTCCTACATGTTGGCCCTATTTCTTTCTGAAGTTCTAAATCACCTCTTGATATTGCAATTGTGTAAGCCAGTGCAAAATCCTTTCCTCGATTCCAACTTTGCCAGACATTTGTTAGAAAGGAAGGTGCATTCAGGGATATTCGGGGGAGGGAGCCAAAGGTTCTCTGATTTTTGCAAGGAGAGATGTTGCAATAGTCACTGTTTACAAGGTGGTCTGAGGGCTGGCTTCTTTATTTTGTTGACATGGACATCTGCATTTTTCAGAAGTGCAAACTTTTTCACCATTGACTGAAGTGTGAAAATGTGAATTTTTAAAAGTGTGCATTTTTTAAAGACATGAGCTATGAAACCTACTAATCAAATATAACTCTTACTTCAATAAGGGGAAGTTCAAACCGTAGGGATATCATGTTTTGGTACAGAGTTTAAGATATAAGATACCTTCTTGGGTAAAAGATTGTATTCTCTCCACCAAAACAAAGCCCAGATGAGTTCTGTTGATTCTATCATTGATATCAAAGGGACTAGAATTCTATGCATGTCTACTTAGAAATGTGCCCAATTATGTTGAATTGGACTTGCTCCCATTGTGTATAGGATTGCAGCCTTGAATGTGTTTAGCTGTGGCTGGGTCTTACTTATGAAATACCTGTATGAAATGCTGTATTTGGGAGGCTTTCTAGTAAGATTTGAAGCAGTATTTTCTTAAAATAGAAATTACATGTCTTCATCAGTCTAAATATGGATGATAAAAAATTAATAATAATTTACCTTCTGAAATAAAGTATAACTTATTTCCTACTTGATAATTATGCATTCAGGAATGGATCCTGAAGATCTATTTACAATGGGAACAGTTATGAAAGTGACATAATCTTGCATAATATTTTACAAGGAATAATATGCCCCTTATAAAAAATGCATGCACTAATATTTGGGCCCAAAGTTAAATCTTAAAACCATGAGTGATGAAAGGAACAGAAAAGAACCATTAGGAAAAATTGCAGTTTTCTCTGTCCCTCTTACAAATGTATTGGGCTGAATGTCAATAATATTATGGGTACATCAATTTTATTTAAAAACAAAAACAAAAACCCCAAACAATTTCCCAGACAGGTTTAGCACTGTTGGTGTTGTGCTGTCCAAAAGCAGTCAACGCTTCTATATTCTCCTATATTGCAGAAAAACGTTCACAGGGGGCCTTGTGCAAAGGACTGTCTTGTCCCACTTTGTGAAAGAACTCCCTTTTGCTAGGGAAGATACCATATCATTTACACATTTGTCACTGTGTATCAGATGAGCCTGAGGGTCTTCTCTAGGGGTGTATGAGAAATTTGTTTCAGTTAGTTTTTTTATCAGGATTTACCCAGTTTGCACCTTCTGGATCAAACATGGACTCAGGCGCAAACTGCAGTTGAAGTCCGTTCATTTCTGAGCTTGCAATGTGATACACATACGCACCCCCCCAAAAAAAGTGTTTGACAGCATGCATACATTTGAAAATGCACATGAAAATGCACACAAATGCACTTTAATCAACAGAAGAATGCATACATTTCAAAGATGTGCACAACTGATGTGTACATATGGAAAATATATGCACAAAAATATGCACAGGTTTACTTTAAAAAAGAAAACAAAACTCTCAATTGGATACAAACTGGAGTCAGAATGAACTTCAAGATGGAATTTGGAGAACTTCAGAGAGCTTGAGTTTTGTTGATTCACACATCTCTACTTCTAACACAGGGGATTAGAGGAAAAAATAAATTGCTGCCTTGTTTTTCTTAAAATGGAACTAACTGGTCTGTTTGCTGAAAGTTAGATTTTATTTAATTGCTTTTAAACAAGGAGCTCAAGGCACGGAGAAGAGTTGCTACTTTTTCAATTACACTAGCCAAGCCAAGGCACATGCCAGATTTTATATGGCAAATGTATATAAGATTGTGCTGGAGAAGCTGGACTGTTAATCATTTTGATTTTGTTTCTGGCTGTTTTATTTTTTGGTTTGGTTAACGTAGAGGTGTGGACTGACTGCAAGATTTCACTTGGACCCCAATTCAGTGCTTCAGAAAATGTCCTGATTCAGCTTGGACCAATTCGAAGTTTTGACATGGGTACCTGAACCAAAGTTGTGATACAAGGCTTTGTGTCTCCCATTCACTACCATGGGGAATCAAAAAATGGCTATAACTCTCCCACCCCTTTGTCAGTATTGGATGACATTTGCAGGCATAGTAGCCCCTTGGGAGTGGATTACTCCTGCCAAATTTCAGGAAAATAGTTGCAGGGCTTTTTGTGCTACATTCCTTTATATTTTGATTATCTTCAAAAGAGAACTGGCAATAACTTTTTTTTTATACTTCTTGGCAAGATTGGATGAAACATGCAGGGAAAGTTGCTCCTTTAGATGGATCAAGCCTGCAAAGTTTCAGATGAATAGGTAATATGAATAACAGCCTTTACATTTTGAGAGTATCCAAAACAGGATACACATACCCCCTTATATTTTTTTGTATACCATTGTTCTGAAAATAACAGACAACTTAAAGATGATCCTAAGTAAGAAACCTGAAAATTTTCAGAAGGACAAGTACACCAGTTTATATGGAAGGGAAGTCCTCAAATTTGGAGAGGAGGTGATTTGCTTCCCCTTCCCTCCCCCCATTGTTTTTTGAGCAATATGTATGAAAATGTCATACATCATAGAGGTGTCCCCAGTGAAGAAATCTACAAAGTTTCAGAATACTCCAGGGTTTGGAGTAATGATGATTGAAAATAAGTTTGAGGTTGTGGGGTTTTTTTAATAGTGAAGCATGGTGACATTGGAAAGAGAGTTTTTTCACTGCAGGAAAATGTCAGAGAGAGATATTGATCTGATAATTGAGAAGTGGAAAGAAAAGGATTTGAAATCATAACTTGAAGCCAACACCCCCCCAACTGAACACCGAACCTCTGACTTCCTACTTGCTTGCTACAGAACAAGGAAGCTAGGTGACAGAGTTTGTAACTCATGATTCCTCCCCAAAAGGACAGTTATGGGAAAGCCCCTGGAAAAATGTGCCCTAATATTTGAACCTGGGCTCATCAGTCACTGCTTCCCTCCCCGCTTCAGTGTTTACGGAGAAACAAAACCAAAATGGTGATGGCATGCAAATTGGTACACAGGGCAGCCCTGACCCTACCCCAGACTTGCAGATTGGGATTCCCTCCTTCCAGACTCCCATTGCCTGCTTAAGCTACTCCTCTAGGTAAGATCAGGAGTTAGGGTTGCTCTGGTCCCAAGCTAACCAGTACCAAATTGTAGTCCCTACCTGGGCATCAGACTGGTGCCCCCTTCAACCTGCTCTTTCTTTGTGCCAGGCACAGGGGACTTGGCCATAGGCCTGGTACCAATGCAGCACCCTGACACCATGTACCATGTTGCATTTCCAGATCAGGGAAGCTGCTTGCTTCTCAGTCAATGCTAGCAAATGCAAGCATGGTCTCTCAATGTCCCCTCATGAGCCTTTCACAGACAGGTTTCCATTTAACCTGCTCTAATATCCTAGGAACCACAGCGAGGGATGGAAGAATCATACTACTAAACCCAAACAAAGAAGTATGTATCATCCTTCTGGGCTTACTGTATCAAATGTTATTTTTCCTTTATTTTGCAGGATAGCCTAAACAAAGTTGTTTTGTCTTTGACCAAGGATTCTTCTTTGACCTTCTGTTGATGAGAGGGTGAAGATATCAGTTGACCCTTAGATTTATAATCAAAAGAGCCAGTGTGGCATAGTGGTGAGAGTGTTGGACTGGGACTCGGGAGATCCGGGTTCTATTCCCCGCTTGGCCATGAAACTCACTGGGTGACTTTGGGCCAGTCACTGACTCTCAGGCTAACCTACCTCACAGGGTTGTTGTGAGGATAAAATGGAGAGGAGGAGGAGGATTATGTAAGCTGCCTTGGGTTCCTTGCAGGACAAAAGGTGGGGTATAAATATAATAATTATATATATATATATATATATATATGCTATTTTTGGAGACAGATAGTGTTTCTGAAGCCCAAAACGCACATGAGGTTTTGTGTAGGTCCAGCTTCAGTTCTGGCCTCTTTGGAGGAAAGCCCACCCTGGGAAGCACCAGAAAAGGGTCAAAGGGGCCCAGTTCAGGTCAGCTTGGACTTCTGCCATATCCCCTATCTAATAGCCACATATAATGTAATTGAAATTGGAAACTGGTATCACAGAATGTTAAATGTAGGTTATTCTGGTAGTGTTAGATTTATCCATGATTTATACTGATTTATGTTTAATTTTGTTCACCTTCTGTTTCATTTATAACAGGTTGAAGTATTTTTCCAGTTTATATTGTGATGAGCTAGGGTTATAAACAATAAAACTGAACAGAAATAACATGACTGAATATGCTTCTTGAAAGTGGCAAGCAAATTACGTATAGCAAGTCGGGAACTTCATAACCATCAGAGCATATAACAATTATTTTGCCTCAACCTCTTCTGTCCCAAATTCATACTCCTAGTGATGACATTTAAGCCCTCAATGGCCTGAGGCCTAGATATCTTAGGTAGCACCTCCATCCATATATTCCATATGTTCCTTCCCATCCTCTTAGATCTAGGGAAGAGGCTTTGCTCTGTTCTCATCTTTCGTGCAAGTGACCTTGGTTACTGTGCTGGGATGGCAGAGAATTTCAGGGGCGGGGAGGGATGAAGCGAAATCGCCCCGCTCTCCCCCCCCCCCGAGCTCAGCGAGACTTACCTGGCCCCAGCTCGTCCCAAGTTCCTGCGGGAAAAGGAGCTTCTAGGTCGTCCCCGGCATGTCATTTCTGGGTCCCTGGCACTGCCTTTTATACGTAAATACCAAGGTAAACGTCCTTAAAATGGCCACGAATAGCAAATCGTGGCAGTTTTAAGGTAGTTTACCTTGGTACTATTTAAGTAAAAAATGCAGCGTCGGGGACCTGGTAGTGATGTGCCACGGACCCAGAAGTCCACTGAGCGCCACAGCTGCTGGGCACCAAGCGCCGTGGGACAAGCGGGGCGGGGCAGGTAAGTGGCCATCCCTAGGCTCAGCAAGAGCCTTTTTCAGTGTTTCCACCCACATTACCTAGGGAGGTGGTGGGCTCTCCTACTCTGGAGGCATTCAAGGTGCGGCTGGACAGCCATCTGTCAGGGGTGCTTTGACCTGGATTCCTGCATTGAGCAGGGGGTTGGACTCGATGGCCTTGTAGGCCCCTTCCAACTCTACTTTTCTATGATTCTATGATAGTATTCTTTACCAAGCAAGATCTGTCTGGATACCTCTTTATTTTCATTTCAGCACCATGTTAAAAAGTTGTGTATACATATATGTTTTTAAGGGCACAATCCTATGGAGATGCCTGTAACCCTCTGAACTCCTCCTGCCTGCAAAGCAGCTAAACAGATAATTTCAGCTGTCAAACTGCTGCACTTTGGAGTGGGAGGGAAGGAGACTGAGATGCTGCCTTGTATCTTGGTGGCACCAGTCTCACCCGCCTGACCCTGCCTCCCGGAATGCCCCCAAGCCCCTTCTCCAAGGTTGCTTTTGTGACCTCAGAGAAACAGCTGGTGTGTGTGGGGTCTTGCTGCAGCTTCAGCTCCGAAGCAGAAGAGGAGCTGGCACAGGGTGAAGGTCTCGCACCTGCAGCAGATTGGAACCAAGGCCAGTCGACCTTGGCCAGTCCCCCTCCCTCAGGGAACAATAGCGGGGAGCTGTCTGAAGAGGCTCAGCTGCAGGAGTTGGCCTTGGGCAGCAAAGCTGACTCAGGGGGGGAGGGACTTTGGGCTTGCAGCCTTGTCAACGCCGCCAGGAGAAGCGCCTGGTGGAAAGGCATGTGGCCAAAAGGAGGTGCAGCAGGCGTCTTCGAGCAAGGTACCTGTGCCACGACTCAGAACCAGACTCAGACTGAAAACGAGGCCAGGGTCAGGATATATCTTGGAGATTCTGACAGGCTTCCATGGTAGGAAGCAACGACTCTGATTCCTGGCTCTCACACTCTGATCCTTGAACCCATCCTGTTGTTGATCGCCTGGCTACCTCGACTTTGGACTCTCCGACTCTCGCTCTTTGAATCACAATCTCCTGCCCTCAGAACTTTGGACTGACTTGACTATGGACTTCCTATTTGGACTGGCGCTTGATACACGGCTGTGACGTATGGACTTTTAAGTTCTCCCCTCATGAGATAATGAAGGGGAACGGATTACTTTCTGTGGCTCAGCTATTGTGTAGCAATAAAGACTCTGTCTAGACCTAAAGTGTCTGGTGTGTTGAGGCCGGGTCAGGACAGTGTGGCTGTGAAGGGCGGGAGGGCACTCTGGGTGAGGAGTCCCAGGTCTGATGTCAGAGCTGGAACTCTGAAAAAGCCCATGGCCCTCTAGACACTGTTTAGGGGTCATAGGATCGCTCTGCCAGGTAGTCAGTTTTAATTGGCTCACTGCTACTGATGTGATATTATGTCTTAAGCTCATGGAACTGGTGGATATTTTAGTTTATACTGAAGTGCTTTAGTTCAAATTTTAGCTCTGTTAATTAGTTTAGTTGTGTTTTTTTTACAATTGTATTCTCATAGTGGTCTAAGCCCTACATCACGTCCAGTGCCCTTTTACAGAGAATACAACAGTTTGATTTCATAAACAAACAAAGAGAGAAAAATATCCACTGTTGAGGGGGAAATATTCCAATACTTGGCTAGACTGGAAGGCTTGATGCCATTCTGCTGACTGAATCACCTTTCTGAGCTGCTTACAGAAAAAGGATGCATGCTGAGAATTATGGATTTTCAGTTACATTAGAGAATCAATAGGAGAGTGTGGGCTGCAAACAAGAATAGCTTCTTGGAAGCATGGAACTTTTAAGTCAATGCTACATGAAACTTTTGACAATCTGGAACACCTAGGCTGAATTTGCACCTCCTGCTGATGGGCACAGTACAAAAGCAGCAATAGGTTAACATAAAACGGTAAGAGCTGTCTTACTGGATCAGACCAAGTTTCATCTAATTCATCATTCTGTTTCCAATACTGGCAGCTGGGTGCCTCTGGCCATTTACAAGCAGGGCAGGAAAGTGCTGGCCATTCCTGTTGTTTATCTTCAGCATCTGGGACTCAAAGGAGTATGGCCTCTGAACACGGACGTTTCATCTAACTATCATGGCTAGAATTGCAGCAGCCTGCAGAACTACATCTCCCATGATCCCCTAGGATCCCAACACTGCTACCCAGCATTTCAGGGTGAAGGAGAAAGAGGGAAAGGAAGGGATGTGTAAATCAGCAAAACTCATGCTCACCGAAATTCTCCAAATGTCATCTTGAACCTTGTCCCCACTCAAGTCCATATCAGATTGAGAGCTTTTTTTTTTCTTTTCACATGAAAATCTGTGCATATTTTCATGCATATTTTTTCAACTGTATGCATCAATTGTGCATCTTTGAAATGTATGCATTCTTCTCCCATTATTAAAGTGCATTTGCATGCATTGTTCAAAAGTAGACATTTTTTCATGTGTATTTTTCAAGTGGACGCATGCTGTTGAATGCATTTCCCCCCATCCACAAATAACATTGCAAGCAGGGCTGGTGCAAGGCAGTTTGGTGCCCTAGGCAAGATCAGATATTTAGCGCCCCCCCTTCCCACTTGAGCCCTCCCTCCCTCCAGCCCTATGCCCTCTGGTGCCCCTTTAGCCCTGCGCCCTAGGCTAGTTGGCCTAATGGTAGCACAGGCCCTGATTGCAAGCTCAGAAGTGTAAGGACTTTGACTGTATAGTGCATCCAAGTCCATATTCAGTCTGGAAGGTGCAGTCTGGGTAAATCCTTATCAAAAATGGGGGAAAAAACCCGAATTTCTCATACATCCCTAGAAAGGAAGGGGGGGAAACCTCCCTCTCTGTGGGCCACTGCACCTGCTCCTCGCCACCACTGCCACTTGACAGGTAAGTAAAAGGAAAGTAGGATGTGTTTTGGGGTGAAGGGGAAGGTTTTGAGGGATGGTGATGGCTGATGGGGGTGGAAGTCAGGACAGGAGTACTTTGCTAGGATTTTGATCTGAGTTGAAGAATAATTTGGATTTGGATGCTTTAAATGTTTGTTTCCCTTTTGATGGCAGGTTTTGTGAACCCCTGACCCTGATGTTTTTTCCAAGCCTGGCCTGAGAGACCTTTGCTGTCATCTCCATACTCTGTGAGTTGGACAAGGACTCCCAAGAGAAGGAGAGGCCATGTCTGGACCCTAACATTGTCCTCAGGAGGAGGCAGCTGCAAATGACCTGGATGGCCCAGCTGAACCAGCAGCTCAGTCTAGGGTGTTACAAGTGTTGGGGGAAACAGCATCAACAGACTCAGTCGCTGGAATAGTAGCACCTGTCAAATGGGGTTCCCCAGAGATCTTCCCAGAGGATTCCCAGAGACCATGATCACTCAACCAAATTCTCCAGAGGTGCCTAAGAGCCCACACAGCGATCCCAGAGAGCTGTAAAGATGCATGGGTCTGAACACAGGACTTTAAAAAGATACTTCTCTTACCAGGAGGTGGAACATGACAGGGCTTGCTCCAGTATACATGAGTTTAGTCTGGGTTTGATCTTTCCTGGAACAAGTTGCTAGCACTGGAACTATCCATGGTCCTGCAACCCTAGTCCAGCCATACTGGATCCTATTCCCAGCCAGCCTGCTGCATTGACCACTGTTGTTCTGGGGGTTCCTACAAGAACTTTTCCTTGCCCTGCAGGTTATCTACCCAAGACCAGAATGTGATATCATGAGAACTACGGGTGTGTATCAGATGAAGATCAAAGCCCAAGCAGAATTGGGCTGCTTTGGTCCAATTCTGTTGCTTCCTGAGATGAAGCAGGCTTCCCTCTGAAATCAACGGAACCAGCGCCTGCTCCAGAAGGAGTCTTCATCAGTGACTTGTATTTCAGAGATGTCCAGATTTCCTTAGTGTGATTTGGTTTCATTTATCTAAATGCTGCAGGGAAGGGGGAGGGAGGATGTGTGGTTGAGAGACTGACAGGTCCACCTTCTAATCCTAGGGCACATTTTACCAGGGGATCCAATCACTGTGCTTTGGGGGGAAGGCAAGGGTAGGACCATGAGATGGCCATTATCCAATGCCACCAGACTTCAGTATGAAAAATCAGGACATTTTTGGAAGCATCTAATCAGGGCTCAAGACTCAAGTCAAAACTGACAGTCAGTGCAAACCTCTAGTGAAAATCTTTCTATCCAGTGACCAGCCACTCCACACAAAGTGTTGTTGTTGTTGTTGTTGTTGTCATCATTATCAGCAGCAGCATCATCATTTATTTATACATATAGTGCCATGCTGCACAAGAAAAAGCAATAAAACAAAGTTAAACAAAGGTCCTACTGCAGTGGCTTACAATGTAACAATAAAATAAAAGATTAAAAAATTAAAGTAATTAAAAATAAGGACTGGACAGTTAAAAGAGGAAGGGATCCAAAAACTTTGGAAAAAAGAAAAGCTTTCAACTGAGCCTTAAAAACTGAAATTGATGAAACAGTGAGTCCTGCAACTGAACCGGAAGGGAATTCCAGAGATAAGATGTAGCTAAAGAAATTGGTGAATTCGAGCAGGGAAGCGGACGACCTTTGGGTGGGTCAGCAACATAGTACAAAAAGAGTGAAGATCCCTAGAGGGAGTATAGTAGGAAATCAGAGCAGAAAGATAGGAAGGAGCTAGATCATGTAATACTTTAAAAGTTAGTACCAGAAGCTTATACTGTATCCTATAGAAAATAGGAAGTCAGTGAAGTGTTAATTCCTTAATTTTAATCAGCACAGGCAGCACTAGGATTTCATAGATTTCATAGATCATAGAGTTGGAAGGAGCCTAGAAGGCTATCAAGTCCAACCCCCTGCTCAATGCAGGAAACTAGAGGAGGGGTCTCCCATCCAAGTAATAACCAGGCTTGACCCTGCTTTGCTTTCCACGCTCAGACAAGGTGAGCCAGCATAAGCCGGCCTGTACTAATGAACAGAACAATAAGTGCTGGGTTTTGGTGCTTGTCTAAACAACAAAATAAACCATTTGTGTAACCTTGCAGTGTGGACTTCGATTCTAGTCCATTAGTTTACTTGAAAATTGCTCATCCTAAACTGATAGTCCCCTAGCATTAAAACCTTGAGGCCCAGCAGACCCTGTTTCAGTTGAAGTCAGTGGCGGAAGTCCTGAGCTGTCCCTTACAAAGGAAATATATTGTTGCTACTGTGGAATAATTAAGTCTACAATAATTTAGAAGTCCGTAAGAGATGGCTGAGGATCGAAGCCTCCATCTGGACATTCAGGGGCTGAAGCTGCCTCTGGGGTTCTTTATGTTTATATGTAACATTCTATGGCTCCCAAAATTATTTGCTTTTCCCAGGGTTCTGTGTTATTGTTTTTTTTCCTCTTGGTTAAGGATATCTAGTAATCAGAACTTCCTTGCCTTCAGGGAGAAGATATAAAACCATCAATATTTTTCACCAAGTTTATGCCTGTCCTAAATCTTCCAAAAAAGAATGGAGTCCAAAAATGTTCCAAGGGGGGGAAACCGAAACCTGTTCTTTTGGGTGTAGTAATGAGCAATTGCAAAGTCAATATAGGTATCTTCAGTGATTGCCAAGACTATACAGCTTTTCAAAAGGTATGCCTGATTCCAACATCCGGTGCTTAGTGTAACAATAAAGGAAATCCTATTCACTGTGTTACAAATAGTCAGGCAGACTACACTGTGACTACAGTATGATATATTTCAGCCTTAAAAGCTAGTAATATGGAGATACGTTGGAAGTGAGAGGAACACAGATCTGCTATGTTTTGAGGCATTTGTCTTCAGGCCAGCAAATGTGTTACACACAAGAGGTTGGGGGGGGCTTGTTCTCCTTGAGTGCCCCCTTAGCTGTTTCCATTCTCTGAAGTCACCACCCCAGTGACAGTGACGTTTCCTTGTTGCCAACCTGGGCCATCTGGTTGGCTGTTTCACCTAGTCACCTTCTCCCAACACATCACTGAGACCACTGTCAAGAAAGGCCCCTGTCTGAGCAAGTAGGCAGGGGGAGGGAGAGAGAGAGAGAGAGAGAGAGAGAGAGAGAGATTCAGTTAGCCCAAGTCATGTGCTTTAGTGGGCATCACATGTGCACAAGCATTGCTCTTCTCACATGGCACACACTGCTGTTGCTGCTTCTGCATTGCAGCATTTGTCTGAGCAGGCAGCAAGCAAGTGTGATTAAGATGTTGGAGGGCCGGGGAGCCTGCCTTGCACCCCTAAGCTAGTCTGCTGCCCTCAGATGTGGTAGAAGACTATGTCCTGTCACCGGTGCTGAATTAAGATTCAACTGCCAGTTGGGAGGCACCATCTTGTCCTTTGCCTCAGACAACAAAAAGTCTGGGTTCAGCCTTGGTTTGGATCCCTTCCACCACACTTAGAATATATGGTTCTGGTGGGATATACATGTATATACCTTGAGGGGTGTCCCTGCTGCAGATCCACTGTCTCCTCTTTTCGAACAGATGTACAAATTTTCAAATTTTAGGAGCAACTGATTCTTCTTGTGTCCAGGAGAAGCCAGCTGTGGAGAGTTCTGATTGGCTGGCTCTTGCAACAATCACACAGCCATCTCCCCTCCAGCTTCCTATCCAGCTGTACTGACTGGCTAGTTCATGTGGCAATCACAAAGCCACTCCCCCCCACCCTAGCCAAACATTTTTAAAAGTCATTAAAAAGGGATTGGCTTTTTTGTGGGGTGGGGTGGGGGATTACCCATCCCCATAGTAACCCTCAAACTTTTGCTTGAAGAAGAGCTCAATGCTCATATTGGGAAAGCAGATTGGGTAGGGACCTTGAGGTCATCAAATCCAATACCCTGCTTGATGCAGGAATATTGTACAACATTCCTGCCAGATGGCCATCTAGCCTCTGCTTCAATATCTCCAGTGAAAGAGAGCCCACCACCTCCTGAGGTAAACTGTTCCACAGCTGAACTGTTCTTACCATTAGGAAGCTTCTCTGAATGTTTGGCTGAAATCTGCCTCTGTAATTTCCATTCATTAGTTCTAGTCCTGCACTTTGAAGCAACAGAAAACAAGTATGTTCCATCTTCTGTGTGACAGCCCTTCAGATATTTGAATTAGGGATATGTGAGGAATCCAATAGTGAGTGAAAATCTGATGGATTTTCTCTACTCAGCCCTGCAGATTCTGTTCTGTCAACCCTGCACTGGCAGTGACTTGATCTGACATGAGTCTAGCGATGTGCCATCAAGCCTCGAGTGGCGTAGCGGACTGAAATCAGCCCGCTCACGCCCGCACGAGGCTCGGTCGAGCCTACCTTGTTCCGTCGGCGGCTCGCCTCTCCACGGTGAGCCGCCCGCGCCGCCCGCTCCGGTCCCACCGCGTCACTTCTGGCACTGGAAATGATGCAACGGGACCCTGCACAGGTGCGCTGGACTCCTGTGCCACGTACTGCGCCTGCGCAGGGTCCCGTCGCGTCATTTCCGGTGCTGGAAGTGACGCAACGAGACCAGAGAGGGCAGCTCGAGCGGCACGGAGAACTACTTCACGCCGCTCAGAAGATCGTGACGGGGGGGCTGCCGCTGTGGAGAGTCAAGGCAGGGGCGAGGTGCCCCCTCCCCCAGGTTCGATTACACCTCTAAATTGAGCCAGCTCACGGACTTCCATTGTCAAAGCGGGCCACGATTTGCATAATTTAAAAAAACAAGCAAACAAAAACCTGGGGTAATTTGTGCAAAATTCAGACCTCCACTCCACAAATTTGCGCAAATTACATACATTTGCACAAATTGCAGAGCAGAGGCCCAAATTTTGCACAAATCTGAAAGTAGCTGTCTGAAATTTCATGGTGGCCAAGGTAGAATGTGTGCATATGCAGTGAAAGTGGGATGCTTCCATACTTCTCATGTTAAATACTCCAACAAGAACAACAACGACGACTCAGATCTAACAAATTGGCTCCAATTAGCACAAATCGCAATTTGCACAAATTGTGCTAGAGATACGCAGTTCTCGGCTCGTAATTTGTGCAAATATTTTGAGTAATTTTTTCGTGGAAGCCAAAACCCACCCACCCCGAGTCAGCCCGCCTTTGGCTGTTGGGTCAAATGTGTTGAAAGTCCATCAAGCTCAAACAGAATCATTTTTCCAGCGTATTGCACATCCCTAAATTTGAAGACAGCTATCATGTCTCTCCTTAATTCAGAGAGGAAGAAAAGGAGGTTCAAGAGGCCTCAGGATAGCTCGTATCTCTTTCCCAGGCCAAAGATACCCAACTCTTTCAACTGTTCCTGACAGGGCTTGCTTTACAGACCCCCCACCATCCTGGTTGCCCTTGTCTGGATACACTCCATTTTGTCAATGTCCTTCTTAAAACGTAGCAGCCAGAACTCCACAGCCTCTGTCTTTACTCTTTATACCAAATCCTTGGCACTCTTGACAGGATAAGATCAGTGGGGACAATTTTCTTGCCCAAAACTATTTAATTAGACTCATCTCAAACAGAGGTAAACTTATGCTGCAATGCCCCCCCCCAACCTTTTTGAGTCAGTGGGTGCATTTGGAACTTTGAGAGAACCTTGTGGGCAGTCTCATAAATGGTTGCCATGATGGGCATGGCCTGGCCAGTCACAAAACTCTCATTTCCCAGAAGGCAAACTGGTGAGACTAAAAAGAAAAGTAAGCCTGCAATCCTATTGCTTGCACCCTCAATGACTGGAAGCCCCCCCCCCCAAACTCAGAGGCTTCCGATAATGCAATGCAGGGTGGGAGAGACAGCAGAGGTGATCTTCTCCTCCCTGTCCTCCCACCCTGCATTTTCACTAGATGGGCTTTTTTGCCCATCTAGCAACAGCTCTTCAGAGGAAGAAAAGGAGGTTCAAGAGGCCTCAGGATAGCTTGTATCCTGGCCTCTCCAGTACCTCCCCTCTTCTCCCTACTCACAAAAAAAAAAACCCTTTCCCCAATCTCTGAGGTCGATTTTCATACCTTGGAGGCCAGCTGTTGCAGTTCTTTCCACACTGGCTGCAAGGGCCAGGGGGTTAGATCTCTGACTCCCCCTTCCAAGGTCAGGATGCTGCCACTGACCTTAGAGGGGGGAATCCCCAGTATCCTATGGCCCTTCAAGACAATGTCTAGGGGCCATAGGATTGCTCCCTAATTTTCTCAAGAACCTAAGTATAAGGCAGAGGTCTGGTCTGCGCTATAAAACACAAAACCACTCTTTTGACCCCAAAGGAAGATGGCGCAGGAGGGCAGAACTTCACTTTGCAGCATACCACCTTCCCAATTAAAAAAAAATCAAATTAAAAAATCTTTAAAAATGAAATAATAATCAGGAAAGGCAGGGACCCTGGTGGGCACCACCAGCACATAATGCCTTTGGGCACATAGGTGCCCATGGGCACCATGTTGGAGACAGGATTAGTACTTTAGACCACAAAATCACACTACCATGTGTGGTATAAGAACGAAGAACAATAAGCTCTCTGCTCGCAATGTAGCTCTGTTAGTGAAGAACAACACTGGTTTTAAAATCAAAATATCCCCATCTACTATTATAACATGCATCAAATGTGCCTTGTGAAGGACTGCTGGTGCTGGATTTCCCCCCGCCCCCAACCCCAATGAGTTAAAGCATAGTCCACTGACAGCTTTTTAATTGTAAAAGAAGAATGTATTACAAAGAATAAATTACTTTCATTTGTTCTGGTGACATATTCTTATGACCCTGTCATATTTATAAAGCCTGTTATTAATCTGAAGGTCTGACATCAGAGCAGCCACTTCTGTTCATTTTGGGACTAATAAAATAAACTGTGTTCTATGGTACTGATTAAAATTTCCCAAGTATGAATAGACAGCTGATCCCCACCGTTAAATAATAAGCACAGGGCTGACCCAAATATTATATCATATTGAAACTAATATTTAAGGATGGCTGATATAGTCCATTCTGCCACTTCAGCACATGGACATTTTGAGACTGGACGAAAGAGGAGTAATAGTGTAATTCAGAATAAAACTGTCCCCTGGAATTAGTGTTATAGATCCCATCTATCAAACCAAATATAGGTTCAGCATGCATGGCTCACTGCTCTTTTTGGAACATCACTGTCCTCATGGTGGAGACCATCCCTCATTTTGTTTGTACGTTATGAAGCTGTGTTTCATAGGAAGCTGCCTCATACTGACTGAGTCAGGCTACTTCAATGCCACATTGTCTATGCTGCTGCTTCTTCTCACCATTTTGCAAATCCTTTTTACTTAAGCTTCTTATGGTGCAATGCTTTGGTCCCCAGGAGGGTGTCCCAGGGGTCAGAGGATACTTTTATAGAGATGGGGGTTGTACCTTCGGGAGGGCTCGCCTCTCCTCTCCTCGGCGAGCAGCCCCCCCGAAGCCCGTATTCTCCGCGGCACGTAGTGATTCTCCGCCCACTCTCCACGCCGCTTGGACAGCCGCACCGGCAGCGCAGGGTCCCGTCATGACATTTCTGGCTGGCCGCAGAAGTGACGCGACAGGACCCTGCGCCGACGGGACGAAACCCTGCGCTGACATGATGGAACCCCGTGCTGCGTTTTTGGCGTAGAAACCAGGGCAACATAAAACGGCCGTTTTAAACCATGTTGCCCTGGTTTCTACACCAAAAATGCGGTTCCGTCGCATCGGCGCAGGGTCCCGTCGCATCACTTCCTGGTGGCCAGAAATGATGCGACGGGACCCCGCGCTGCTGGTGTGGCGCTCTGCGGCTCGAGCGGAGAGGCGAGCAGGCACCAGGTAAGGCCTGCAAATATCGGGGGGCGCAAGCAGGGCCGATTTCAGCCTCATTTCAGCCCCCCGATATTTGTGGTACCATCTCTAACTGTCGATCTCCCTCTCTACGGATGGAGAAGGAGGTGTGCCTGCAGAGAAGGAGGTCTGTTAAATAATAAGCACAGGGCTGACCCAAATATTATATCATATTGAAACTAATATTTAAGGATGGCTGATATAGTCCATTCTGCCACTTCAGCACATGGACATTTTGAGACTGGACGAAAGAGGAGTAATGGTGTAATTCAGAATAAAACTGTCCCCTGGAATTAGTGTTGTAGATCCCTTCTATCAAACCAAATATAGGTTCAGCATGCATGGCTCCAGGATATGGTTAACAGGAGTCAGTCCTATACTGATTAGGACAAAGCAGAGTTTCCTCTTAAGCGCAGCCTGCTTTATTGAAACTGGTTTCACCACGTGAGTTGCTAAACTCTTGTCTCCTAAGGCTATTAAGAGGAACGGAATGTCCATACAAGGTTTAAAACTAATAAAGACATTTATTAGTTTTACTTACAGTTCTTTTTACTTACTGTTATTTTTACCTGGTTGAAGGAGGGAGAGCAGACAAACACTAACTTCCACAAAGAAGCAGGAAGTAGGGAGAGAGCAGTAGAGAGCTCTGTCTGGCCAGAGTGGCCGGAAGTAGGGAGGAGAGGTTACAAAGGCAAGCACCCTGGGAATCCTTCGTTAACTCATTCCTCCCACTCTAATCAGTGATTACATCACTTTTATTGATATTAAGCAGGCTATATTACAATTTCCAACAGTCTGCCCATGAAGGTCTTCTCGGGATGATGGTGGAGCTTCCCACTATCGTGGCTGCCCCACTGTCAGGAAGAGCAGGAAGGGGGCATGTCGGGGTGGATTGGGGGAGGTTTTTAATCTGTTCCTCAGACAGGCTTCAAGAACAGGTGGGGGGGACTGCACCAGCCCTGGAGCGAGTGTATTGAATTTCCTTTCCATTGGAGGCAATGAGAACAAAATTCCCTCTATCAAAAAATAATAATAATACTGGAGGGTGGGAAGGAAATAGGGAGGAGGAAAGAGCTGTTCCTTTCCCTCCTGTTCTGGCTGCCATGAGGGCTTTGGATTTGGCAGTTCCTCCGTCATGGATTTTCTCTCCCCTGCCCCATAGGATTGCTCTATCTCAATGTAATCTGTATCCTCTTACCTGGGAATAAGCCTGGTTGAATTAATCATGGCACTTCCTGCTGAGCAGATATACATAGGATTGCACTATTAGTCCTTTCTAAATATATTTCAGATCTCAAGCCTTTGCTGGGTTTTGTATGCCAAGGCAGCATAACAAACAAACAAACAAAGTAAAACCACAAAACGCAATCACTCTGGCATCTGCAGCATGGTGCCCATGGCTCCCAATGTACCTGCTGTGGACAGATCTCTTAGCATCCACCAGCTTCCCTACCTCTCCTGATTGTCTATGCTTCTTCTCCTCACTATTTTGCAAGGCCTGTTTACTTAAGCTTCTTATTTCTTAAGATTTTTTAAATTATTTTTTTATATAATTGGGATGCTGGCATGCTGCAAAGTGAAGTTCCGCCCTCCAGCACCATCTTATTCGGTTTCAAAAGAGTGGTTCTGCGTTTTAGAGCTCAGCCTCCACCTCTGCCTTGTATTTATGTTCTTGGGCAAGTTACTTTTCTTTTAGCCTCACCACTTTGCCTTCTGGGAAATGAGCTTTTTGTGACTGGCCATGCCCACCATGGCAGCCATTTTATGAATGGGCATGTCCCACTCCCATGGCAGCCATTTTCTGAGAGTGCCCATGTGACGCCTCACCCCTCACTCCCCTCACTGAGAGTTGTGATTCGAACTCTCAGCTTTATTATGGTCAAATCCCACCTCCACACTCTCTTAATCTCCTCCGCTGCCACCAACCCCCTCCAGGGTAACCAACTCAGACCACTCCTTTTAGATTTTTTTAAAAGGAAACAAGTTTATTTATTTACAATCAAGGGTAGGGAAATAGATAAGGTTAAAGGATTCTAAACTTTGTAAACTCCCTCTCTCTCTCACCGTTTCTCTCCTCTGTCTCTCTTCGACAGCATCTACCCGATAACTCCCCTCTCTCCTAGACTCCACGCAGATTTCTCTCGCTCTCTCTCTCTCTCTCTCTCTCTCCTCTCCAGACTCCACCACCAATCCCTCTTCCCCTCTCAGACCCCTCTCTCCTCTCTCCCCAACTCATCCCTTCTTCTCGCCCATCTGCCGCCACCGCCACCCGCGATTCCACACAATACAACTCCTTCATCAAATCAACATTAAACTCAACCCCATTCCCCCCACTCCTCCCTGAACAACCAGTTTTTAATGAGCGCGGAAGCTCATCAGAGAGGGGGCATGGCAGAGGTCACTCGGGAGAGAGTTCCACAGTACGGGGCCGCCACAGAAAAGGCCCTCTTCCTTGTCCCCCCAGTCTAGCTGCTCTGGTGAAGGGACAAGGAGAAGGCCATCCGTGGCAGATCTTGTTGAGCGGCCCCACTTGGTGTTGCTGGAGACGTTCCTTGAGATAAACTGGACCAGAGCCGTATAGGGTTTTAAAGGTCAAAACCAACACCTTGAATTCGGCTCGGCAAGCAACTGGTAGCCAGTGCAAATCCTTCAGCACTGGCGTGATGTGATCCCGCCGGCGGCTGCCTTTAACCAGCGAGCCGCCGCTTCTGTACCAGCTGTAGCTTCCGAACCGTCTTCAAGGGTAACCCCACGTAGAGCGCATTACAGTAGTCTAGGCGAGAGGAGACCAAGGCATGAACCACTGATGGGAGCAGGATTAGGAAGTAGGGGCACAGCTGCCGTGTTATATCAACCTAAGGCTTCACACCTCCTTCTCTCTCTCCCAGCCAATCAGCAGACATCCAACATTCCACACTCCTCCCACACTCCCCCTCCCCTCACATATTAACAGCTATAACGTTTTGCCCATGGGCAGGGGCATGACAGCCCATCATGACGAGAGCCAGTGTGGCGTAGTGGTGAGAGTGTTGGACTGGGACTCGGGAGATCCGGGTTCTAGTCCCCGCTCGGCCACGAAACTCACTGGGTGACTTTGGGCCAGTCACTGACTCTCAGCCTAACCTACCTCACAGGGTTGTTGTGAGGATAAAACAGAGGAGGGGGAGGATTATGTAAGCCGCCTTGGGTTCCTTGCAGGAAAAAAGGCGGGGTATAATAAAATAAATAAATAAATAAATAAATAAAATGACATTCACTCAAAATTCCAGAAGTTTGGGGACCCCTTGTATAAACTGTGTCCCACTCTTATGCAACCTCAGACATGTCATTGATACCGTGTCCTTACTTCTATCTATAAATAAGAGCCAAGTTGAGATAAGTGTTTATCTCACATTTTGGGCATCAGCTAGGGTCTACTGCAATGACCCCCTGAGTACATCCATCCCTGGGGAAATCCTTGACCATCTTATCCTGCAGCCACTTTAGCTGCATTTCAATCAGTATATGAATTTATTTTTTATTTATAAAATGTATTATGCATCGTTCCACCTAAAAGGTGCCCAAGATGTCATACATTCAATCCAAACAATAAAACAAGGGATCAGCTAAAACACAATCAAAGACATAAATAGCACAGGTACAGAAAATAGCAACAGACCCTATTCCATCAGCTTAAAATACCCATGAAAACAAAAAGGTACTCTCTACCCAAATTCTAATAATGAGGCGGTCTGGTGGCCCTCTCTGGGTAGCTGATTCCAAAGCCATGGGGCCACCACTTAGAAAGCCCTGCCCTGAGCCTCCAAAATGTTGCATCACAATAAGGAGGGACTTCAAGGCCTCAATAGTTGATCTCAAAGAATAGGGTGATTCATATGGGAAGAAATGTTCTCACAGATTGTTTCCCAGGTGCTTATAAGTCTCCGACGGGCATGCACAACCACATGCAGAATTTGGCTTTTGGCATTGCCAATGCATGGAAAGCAACATTCGTAGTGCTTTGCCAAAGACAACCTTGCTCACAGCAACAGATGCCAGAAATGGGCTTATAAGCATATAGGGGACTGTGGAAGACCAGCAACTGGGTCTTTGGCGCGAGTTCGACACTTAACGGGTTAATTGCGGCTGAGATATAGCCCGTTAAAGCGCTTGAAATTGACTAGGCTCTTACACGGCGAGAATAAAGCACTCTGAGCCTTGCGTTGTCCAAATAAGGCTTTATTTACTATAGATTAAATGGAGCGGAATTAATAGACTTCTAGGAATACTATACCCATAACAGACCTGAGCGTGACCTCAGACTCTATGAATGAACGAGTTCCCAGGCTAGCGTATTGAGAGGAAAGGTTACCTCAGGTGAAAGCTGTTATGCTGGTTGGTTTCTCGCCTGGCTCCAGGTCCGCCTGACCTGGGGATGAGAACTACTTGACCCAGCTACGACTGGGTGATCCTCCGTTTCGATGGACCCTGGTTCTCAACAATAACCAAGGGGTGGGGAGAGGGGTTTTCTACCCCGCTTTTCCCGCTCTCCCGCCCCTGCCTGGTCAGGTGGGGCTTATGCCTGCCCCTTCGTGTCAGGTGGGCTTATGCCTGCCCGGGAAGAGGTGACGTGTCATGGTACTTTACAGCTCTTTGAGACTGCCCTGCCTCCTTGATGGTCCATCCGTCTGTGTTGCGGATTCCAGCCGAGGGGCCCCATTTTTGGTATGCCAGCTCCGTCTGGCTGCCCCCCCCCGTATCTCCAGTGTCTCTCCTGGCCCCTCGGGGAAGATTATGCAGGCAGGGGTTTGTCAGGGAAGTCGTATGTGGGTGTGAGTGTATGTGTGTGTCAGGCTTTCTCCACAGGGACAATGGCGGTTATTATGCCCTTACATAGTCATATGGATAAGCCTTACATATGAAATCGATGGAGGAATAAAATGTCCCACATCTCTATCTCTAAAGTGTTTTTTATATATATTTCAAAGGTTGTACAGCATGGAATGAACTGAGTATTGGACTACTGGATTGGAAATGTGTTAATGGGCACCACTGTTATAATGAAGCGAGCCACTAATCCAAGAGCTTGGGTAGAAATACGTTTTGCGGCTTTTAATCTAATGAGGCTTGCTATGCCTTTGCTACACTTGAAAGCTAGGAAAAGATTATCCCACAATTTACAAAGAAGGATTAAATACGTGTGAGACATCATTCTTGTGTGACATCACTCACTCTCAATTTTGATTGCAATTGAATACAAAGAAGAACCTGGTGTAGTGGAGGCAGGACTTGCAGTAATGCAATGCCGGCACCTTTTAAAAAAATAAATAACAGGGACAGCAGGGATGCCTTCTGCCTACAGTAGCTGGCGGGGCATGGGGAATGAATATTCCCAGCAACAATAATTGTTGTAATGTAATTGCAGTCCCTGAGTTAAGAACATCCGACTTACAGACAACCCATATTTAAGAACGGACTTCTGGGTTCACCAGCACTACATCATTTACGTAGAGTAAATAGCGTAGTATACTACACAATTTGAGCAATTTACACAATTTGTGTAAATGCCGATTTTAACATATAGAACGCTATGCTGTTCCGACTTACATACAAATTCGACTTAAAGACATTCTTAAGATCAGAACTCGTTCGTAACCTGGGGGACTGCCTGTATTTTGAGGTGGCTTGGTCTTGCATGGGCAGTTTAGACCCATTTGCATTAGAAAAGACCTGCTCCTAGCAGATGAAAATGCCTAGAACTGTGTTGATATGGAGCAACGCAGCTGCCAGTAGTTTTGGATTCTCCATGGGGGTGTGGCTAGCGGGACTGTCATGATGGGCACCTGCACTTCAATATGTACCACTACATTGTCCCCGTTTCCTGTAAGTGAAGAGTTAGGGATGCCAACTGAATGGATCTGCAATCTGCAATTCTGGTCCTATTTTGGCTAAAAACTACAGGAATTTCTCATTGTCTCAGTATTTGAAATCTGTTATGCAATTGGATATCTGCTGTCCATGTTCTCTGGTTTGAAAAATAATAGTGTATATGAGAGGATGTCAGTGCTTGTGCGGGATGAAAGATGATGGAGGGCTTTTGAAGTGAAATATGTCAGAAGATACTGACATCGTCGTAACAATGTACAGGGCTTTGATTATATTCACTGAGCAGCATCAACTCCACCGGGGCTGCTTCTATGAGTTCAACCTTCACTCCCAGGCGTGAACCGTCCATCACTCCTTTTGCAATGTATTGTGAGCAAAATTTCACAGATCCAAGAGCCTGATCCAAAGTCCACTCAGGCAAGTTATTAAGAATTTGCTGCATGAGATATTTGGAAGCCAAAGCAGGAAAAGAACAACATTGTCTGGCTACATATTTCAAGACTGAGAGAGTTCTGATGTAGGTCTATCGAGAAAGCTAATCATCATTCAGAGCTGTTTTCAACATGGAATTTTATCTTAAATAAAGTTAGGAATATAGGCAACAAAAGGAAGAACACATAGAATAATACCGCAAGCTTGATGATGATGATGATGATGATGATGATGATGATGATGATTAATATACTGCCGAATAGCCGAAGCTCTCTGGGTGGTTTACAACAATCAATAAAAAACACACAATACAATATAAAATATACACAATAAAAACAGTATAAAAAATTTAAAACCAAATTTAAAATGACACAAATAGCTAAAACAAGTTAATGCAACATGACCAGTAAAAAAAAGTTTAAAATAACCACCCCGCCATGCACTATTTAGAGTTCTTAAAAGCTCAACATAGAAGGCAGTCTTAACCTGGTGCCAGAAGGATTGTAGAGTTGGTGCCAGGCGGGCCTCAGGGGGGAGCTTGTTCCAGAGTTGGGGGGCTACCACATAGAAGGCCCTCCCCCTTGCTGCAGCCCTCAGGGCCTCCCTTGGAGGTGGCAATCGGAGGAAGGCCCCAGATGTTGAGTGTAGTGTCCAGGTAGACTGTGGTTGAGAGAGGCGTTCCATCAAGTATTGTGGTCCCAAGCCATGTATAGGCTTTAAAGGTTAAAACCAGCACCTTGAATCAAGCTCAGAAGCATACAGGCTAGCCAGTGCAAGCAGGCCAGAACTGGTGTTATGTGTTCGGACCTTCTGATCCCACTAATATCGTCTCCTCCCATATGTACCTGCCCAGACACTAAGATCTGCATCAGCGGTCCTTCTCCGAGAGCCCCTGCCAAAGGAAGTGAGGCAGGTGGCTACCAGGAGGAGGGCCTTTTCTGCTGTGGCACCCTGCTTATGGAATGAGCTCCTCAAAGAGGTTCACCTGGTGCCTACTTTGTATTCTTTCCGGCACCAGGTGAAGACCTTTCTATTCTCCCAGGCATTTTAATCATTTTATTCATTTTAATCTTGTAGTTGTTTTTAATTCCGTTATTGTAACTGCTGCTGCTAGCTCTGCTGTTTGTTTTTAATCTGTGGTTTTAAATTTTATATTTTATATTATATTTTATGATTTTAACTGTTGTAAACCGCCCAGAGAGCTTTGGCTATTGGGCGGTATAACAATATATTAAATAAATAAATAAATAGACTGGCTGCCACATTTTGCACAAGCTGGAGCTTCTGAACAGTCTTCAAGGGCAGCCCCACATAAACTACATTGCAGTAGTCTAGCTTTGAGATTACCAGAGCATAGATTACTGAAATCAGGCTATCCCTGTCCAGATAGGGGTGTAGTTGGGCCACCAGCTGGAGCTGGTAGAAGGCACTCCGTGCCACTGAGGCCACTTGAGCCTCTAGTGACAAAGATGGCTCCAGGAACAAGCCAAAGCTACGAACCTTCTCCTTCAAGGGGAGTGCAACCCCATCCAGAACAGGTTGAACACCCTCCATCCGGTCAGAAGAACCACCCACTAACAGCATCTCAGTCTTGTCTGGATTGAGCCTCCGTTTGTTAGCCCTCATCCAGTCCTCATCCAGATCCCTAATTAGGGAGGAAGGGAGCTGATTACCCCAATGCAGGCATACATTTGCACATGCAAGGGCTAAAACTATGTAGTAGGACACAGCAAACCATGCCCCACCCATCATGCAGGCTCTGGCAAAGGCCTTTTAATGTTTAGTGCTAAGGTCTGAAGAGGGGGTGGGGACTGAAAGTGCATTTGTCTTAAATTCTGATCAAAAATGAACTGAAATGAACTGAAATCAAATTCTCACACATCCCTTGCACTAGGTCTTGGTAAACATGGACATATTAATACTGGCATGCTTGGAATCAGGCTCAGAAGAACCAAACTAATTCCCCTAAAACCTGGGGAATAGATTTACTATGAGATTTACTATACTAACAATTCAGAACCTGTCATACCCCAGTGATCTCTTCAGGACCATGACAGGGGCATGCATTACAAATTCGTGTTTACAAGCCAGGAAATATGAATTTCAGTACCATCATTCATGACTATTTAGGTGCAGCTTAGCACATCATCACAAGGCAAACATGCTGTACCGCTTGGGATTCTGCTATGCTTGACTTTGAAATATTGGCTGACCTGATGTAACCACCCCAGAAATGTTCTACTATGTTTTGATTTTTGTCTTCTTTCAGTGTTGAAAAGTAAGCGTTTCCTAGGAACTATGAAGCGCTTCAGGAAAATGTCACTTTTTATAAAAGGATACAAAAAGAGGAAATAAGAGCAGGATCCATGGAATAACAAGAAGGCCCTTGCATTGTTCAAATCAGCCCTGATCTCTGACAGATCTCTCTGTGGTACCATAGAGTGAAGTAAATGTTCACATCAAGCATTGATGAGCAGTTAGTTCCGAATGGCCTTATGCTCCATTTGCTAGAGGTTTCTAGAGGGCAAACTCTGCAAATCTAAGAGACAAGGTGAGGGTGGGTAGCAGGAGTGGAAGAGGAATTCCTAAAACCCTAGACATGGTTCCTTAGATGCAGGCACAATGTCAGAGGTTTGGGTGAAATTGGAGGAAGCCGGCCACAGATAGCACTATTTATGACAGTATAAGGCACCCTTTTTACTGGAGATAAGATGTGGCTAGCCCTGCGAAGCTTGCAGTACTGATGATAAGGATCTTCTGCTACCTTCTTCTTCCCCCTGGATATGCACATACATTGGATGGAATCCATAGAGCACTGCACCCGTACCGTGCAGCAAGCATTGATGTAAATGAATTGCCTTCTTTGATAGTAATGCTTATATAATGGCTGCTATCTTTCAGGAAGTATTATTTCACTCAAGACTCCTCTCTTGCTCTGTGGCATGGGCACAGAGTGGGTTGCAAAATATAGCATAGAGGCTACCATGTACTATGCACCATGTCTTGATGAAAAATAACTGCACAGATTGTAGTAATCCCAATGTGCAATTTCTACAATACCGATGATTACATTACTGCCAGCACAACTCTACGTGGGGCTGCCCTTGAAGACTGATTAGAAGCAGAAGATTGCAGAGAAGATAGTACACCAATTTTGCCATGACTGCACTGGCTGCTGGTAAGGTTCCAGGCCCAATTCTACATATTGACTTTCATCTATAAAGCCCCTATGGGGTAGAAAACCCATGGAATCCATGCATCAAGAGACTTAACAGGTCAGTTGCAAGTAGAGACTTATTGAAGTATAGCCCTGTTGCTTCAACAGCCAATAACAAAACCAGCATTTCCCAGCCCTATGATACAGAGTTCTGTGAGAGCTTGACTTGGGTTCAAAAGCTTACCCAACAAGTGACTCCCAGTCCCACAGACGGAAAGAGGAGATAACAGCTGTCATAAAGATTAAAGAATGTATTCATTGTAGGACCCATTTCCATGGGATTAAGGCAAGCAATGCAGGCATCTCTTATGCAGAAGAGATGATTCTGTCTCACTACATCATTGCAGAGGCAAGTCCAAGACCCAAGCAGGTCTTAAGTTCCAAGTCCAAGTGAGAAGTGGGAAGGCTTCTAGTCCCAAGTGAGTCTGTACCTTTATAGTAAGACCCTGTATGTATAAATAGGATATTGCTCACCAATTGTGCAACACTTATATAACCTGTTGTACATAACATGTTGTCTCCAACTTGTCCCATGATTCTGACTCATAGACTCCTTGTGACTATGTCAGATGACTTTCTGCACACCACACTAAATCTAACAAGTTCCACCTATTGCCCTTGGCAGATAAGTTACTCCTTCCCATTATAGAGACCTCCCTCTCTGCCTCCAAAGGGTATCCTTTGCACAGGTTCAGCTTCAGGCTTCTCTCCACCTAGCCTTGCTTCTAAAGATTAGACCCTCCTGAAATACCATCTCCTCTGCTCAGCGGGAATGTGAGATGCATCAGATTGATCAACCCAGGGCCTGGGCTAGTAGTTGGTGCTGGGCAGCAGGATTAACATATCCACCATGTTCCCTTAATAAGTCTGGATTTAGGGATATGTGAGGAATCTGATGGGGGGGGGTAAAAATCCAACTGATTTTCACTATTTGATCCACGGATTCTGGTTCACCAGCCCCATGTTGGCACCAACTCACGATGATGCGAGTCAAGCCAGCTCATGGACTTCCATTTCTAAGATAGGCTGTGGTTTGCACATTTTAAAAAAAAATGCTAAGGAAATTTAGGAAATTTGTGCAAATCTTACTATTGCATAAATTGCGTAAATGACAGTATTTTGCAAGTTTTGCACAGATCAGCACCCAGAAAGCCCTGGATCTCACATGATTTGCAGAAATCAGCCATTTTTATGCAGATCGACTAGAGCCATTTGCTTTTCAGGTGCCGATTTGTGCAAAATGCACAAAATACCGCAATTTACGCAATTTACCTTCATCAGTTTGGAAGCGGCAGGAAGTCCGTCGAGCTCAAATGAGACTTCCCAGCATTAGCATATCCCTATCTGGATTCCAGCTGTGATGGGGTGAGGTAGGATAGGTTTCCCCAAGTTCCCAGGTGATCTGTGTTCACAGTATAGAACTTATATAGAAGACGTCTTCCTACATATACCTTTTCCTTAGAGAGCTGGGCTACTGTTATCTTGCCTGTCTAGGGTGATACTGTCTAGGGAAAACTGTGACGCCACCTCCTGCAGTAAGGTGCAGGAAGTGAAATCAAGCTGCTTCAGGAAATGAAAGCATGTGCATGCACAAGAGCTTTTCCTGTTTACTGATACTACCAGAGTTGCTGCTGCTTTTTACATTTTTAAAATACTTTTCACAAGAGGTTAAAAAATCTAGATGTCTAATAACCACCAATGCCTCAATAATTGGGCCTGGGATGTTGCAGGCTATGACTTTCAGATGTGCTTGAACTCTGGGTGGCCTAGGGATGTATGAGAATTTTGTTTCAGTTCATTTTTGATCAGGATTTTCCCAGTTTTCACCTTCCAGACTCAAATGCAATCTGCAGTCAAAGTCCATACATTTCCGTGCTTGCAATGTGATTCACGCTCCTCCCCAAAAGGCATTTGACAGCATGCGTACATTTGAAAAATGCACAAGAAACAAATGCACACTTTTGAAAAATGCACACAAACACACTTTAATCAATTGGAGAAGAATGTGTACATTTCAAAAATGTGCACAATTGATGCGTAGATTTGGGGAAATACACACATTTTCATGTGAAAGAAAAGAAAAAGCTCACAATCTGATACAGACTTGAGTCAGAATGAGCTTCAAGATTGAATTTGGAGAACTTCAGTGAGCTCTTGCTCTTTTGCACATCCCTAAATTATGTTCAGGATGAACTGAATTTAAAACTGGAGAGAAATTCTCAAAGTTTGAACCAAACTTAAGAGTGGAAAAATGAGAAACTTAGAGAAACTGAAACTGACCAATTCATTCATCCCTGGCTGTGGCATTTCTGTTACTCTCTGTCTGAACAGCAGGAAGTGTACGTGGAGGGAAAACAGACAAGAATGCACCAAAGAGAACAGGATCTCACCTCTCACAGCTATGCTCTCATAGTGGAAGGGATGGCAGGGTAGAGTTCAAGAACTTATGGGAGGAGATCGTGGGAGGCTCACTGTGGAAAGTAGGGAGAAGGCTTTTTGGCCTCATCACACTCCTTGTGGTTCATTGGAAGTGCAATGAGGTCCAAATTTCAGATTGGGTTGGGGGGGGGATGAGCCTTATCGAGATGCTTAGAAAATAAATTGGTTTGCCAATCCCACTTCCAAACTGAGCCAACACAACCGTTAAATAAATATTTGAATGAAACCAAGCAATCTGTCAAATGTAAAATTAACTTATGGGAACAGTTATTGCCCAATGCCCATATTATTTTAAGTCTACAAGATGATACCAGTAAAGGCAATGATACACACACAAAAGCATTTCATACCACTGATATATGACCTATACATATAGTTCATAGGTGGACTCCAATTGCAGCAACAGTTCTCTAGTATATCTATAATTTCACCTGGAACCCTATTAAAAATATCCTGAACCCAAGTTGGCTTTATAACTCTGTGATAATGTAAAACCTGATTAGCTGTTTGCAGTCTTATACTATCTGGCATAAGCAGCTACGTTACTTGTTACTGTGTGGTTGTCTTCCTGAAATTTAACAAACTTTGAGGGTCATGTATGAAAATAGTTGACACAGATGGACTTAGGGCCTCATTTATTAGGAGGAGAATAAAAACAATTTTAATTGGTTCTTTGGCTTTAATTTATTTTTCTTTATTACACATATTGATTAAGAGGAGTCATATCATGGTCAGAAATTGATTCTAGCTTAGAATCATTTAAGATGTTGGCATTTATTTGGTCCACCACTGCATTCTGACATTTCTCTAATAAGTTATTGTAATTTGCTTTTGAAGATATAGATTCCAGAATGTTTTCTTTAATTATGTCTTCCCCTTCTGCACACCTCAATGAATTCTTCCTCTTGTTAAGACAAATGTTTCTGAATTTTAAAGAACTTGCATAGTGGGATTAGGAGCATGGCTTCTTCGTATTTTCCCTTTAGTCAAGAAATAAGATACTCACCATACTATTACCTCAACATCAAAGCCATTGCATAAAAAGTAGGCTACCCTCCATTATTTAAAAAGGCAGTTGGCAAATTATGACTATGGAAGCATAAGCACCAAGGTGCTGATCCCCAAAATCTGCTGCATTCCTCAGGCATTACAAGTGAATGCTCAGAAAACCTTTGGGTGGAGTCTCCAAGCTTTCGATTCTAAGAGTTGAATAGCACAGTAGCTGGCCATCCCTCCCCCCTTCTCCAAGGGAAAAAGAGCTTCATTTGGAGAAGGGGAAAACAGACAGCAAAGGGCTCCCATCTGAGTGTCTTTCCCCTTGGGGGATGATGGGGAACTACAACCTCCATCTTCCCTGGTGGAAAACAATACTCAGAGCATAATTTCCCACCAGGAGAAAGAGCCCGTGAGCATTTCTCAATGGTGCCAGAGACTTCCAGCACCTGCTACCCTATCCTCCTTTCCCAAGGTGAGCCTTTTTCTCCTTGGAGAAGGAGTTGCAGGTGGTGGACAGAATGGAGTGCAAGCAGAATTGAGGAAGGGCTATAGCCACCTCTGTTCTGATTGAGTAATTCAAGCAGCAATACTCAACTATGCAAGTGCTGCTGCATCAATGCTAGGGATGTTGGAGAAATCCGCAATGGACTCAAATGAGTTTGAATTTCTAAGAATCCGACCCATGGATTCTGCAGCGGATCAGCTTTTCCCGAGTCACGCAGATTCCATGAATGTGAGGACTGTTTTTCTTAATGAATGTTATTTTATGCTAATTTAGTCACAGAAAAATATGTAAAATAGACCAAAATGTGCATTTCCCCCATAGGCTATAGCATGAAAATACACATTTTCAGGGATTTCCACATTTTGGGGGGGGTTTGTGAATTTTTGAGAATGCAAATTTGTGTAACTCTGAACTTGCGCAAATGTGTATGAACGCATTTTCACAAAATCCGATTCAATCAGTGAGCAGACGACAGTATGAAAGGTGCCTGACAATCTGCAAAACATAGACAGAATAGATTTTACAGTGTCCATACATCCCTAATTTTAACCCATCTGTACTCAAGACCCAAGACTCACATACATTCTCGTGGTCTATCATGACTTTTACCTTAGCCCATACAACACCGTGCTGTCACTGTGCAGCAACATACCTATGGGATTGGAGTTCCGGGGGAACTGGGTTGTTTGTTTGTTTTTTCAAGAAGAGCTCAGTGGGATAGATATGGCTAACTGCAGGCTTTATGTTGACCATCCCGTTTAAGAGCATCGATTACAATGGTTTGGATCCAAAGAAATATGGGCAGAGTTCTTTTGTTCCTACTGGTAGGATGGACAGCATGGGCTGGGGCTGGCTTTGGATCTGCTGGATCCAAAGCCCCTCTGGTCCTCCAAGAAGGCCCCTCAATCATGTCCCTTAGCAATCCAAGCCTGGCGCCTGTATAGCTAATTTCCACCATTGGTTTCAGTTGGAACAGGATTTCTAGAAAATCAATCAGAATAAAAAGTAAGTCAAAGCCATCCCCCATCTTTTACCCTGGCTGGTGTGAGCGAGCAGGGCTTTCAAGATGGCAGAGGATCCACCACTTCCCCCTGCAACTCCAGCCTGTAAGTCCCACTGTGCTCAATGGAGCTTATGCCCAAGTACCCATTGGTTTTATTTGAGTAAATGCATTCCTTTCAGAAGAATGGGAAGGTGACCTTTCCTGTTTTGCAAATCCATCACTGTATGGATTTGCAACAAGCCTACCATTGAACTAAATTTGAATGAGAGAGCCCATATTCTTTTACAATTAACTAACAAATAGAGACTATGGTATTTATACAATTACTAATAGGGGAAACACTGCTAGTAGTTATATTTCTCTGAAGATCTAAGATCTACCACTTCATTAATTAGTCTTTCCCCAGTGCTACATAATTGCTAGTCCATAATTCCTTAGAGAAGAGTTATTGCTTCTTTATTTCTCATGATTTACATGTAAATAATCAAGATTAACCACAGTTCAGCATGATATTCTGACAAGAGCAGGGTCGAAATTAACAGGGCCTTTTTCATACAGTAAGTGAATAATAGTTCCATTTTTAAAGGTCTTTAATTGTTTTGGAGATTTGCGTTTGCACTGAAGATCTTCTCCTTGATTCATTATGGCAAGGACAGGGAAGGGCAGGCCCATAGCCATTTTTTTTACAGTGGTGATTACATGACACAACAAATGGGCTTCCTGGCCAGGCAATTGATCCTGTGAATGCTCCAATAGGTGTCGCGTGTGTAACTCGGAAGTGGCTGCCTTACCAATGTTTCAAACGTTTTTGAGGATGTGGTAAAGAGCAGGGCTAGTATCATCACCTGGTATCCTTGTCCAGCTGTGGCCTATGTGTGCTCCAAGAAGGCCCACTGACGCTGCTGTCTGTCCTGGGGCCCCCATGGCAAGACGCTACAATATGCCATTTTAACAGGAACTCTTGAACTAGTGTCGTTCTAGGGAACTGTAGTAAATTTAGGATGGCAGCCTCCTGGCACCGCTTGGAGGAATTAGGATTACGAACAAAGGAAGCTGCCTTATACTGAGTCGGACCATTGGTCCATCTAGCCCAGTGTTCTCCAACCTTGGGTCCCCAGATGTTTTTGGCCTACAACTCCCAGCATGCCCCAGCCAGCATAGCTGGCTGGAGCATGCCTGGAGTTGTAGGCCAAAAACATCTGGGGACCCAAGGTTGGAGAACACTGGGCTAGCCTAATATTTTTGACGTTGACTGGCAGTGGCTCTCCAAGGTTTCAGGCAGGAGTATTCCCAGCCCTGCCTGCCCTGGAGATGCCTGGGTTCGAACCAGGGACCTTCTGCATTAAAAGTATGTTCTCTCCCAGTGAGCCACAGGCTGCCACATTTCATGCATCTGAATAAGTGGACTCTAGTCCATGAAAGCTTATGCCACGATAAATTTGCTGATCTTTAAGGTGCCACAAGATTCTTTGTTATATTTTTGCTGCAACGGGCTAATCCTGCTATTACTCTGGAAATTGTTACTTCATGACATGTTTAGAGAGAAAATGGCCAAAAAACACAAATCTGACTCACAGACCTGCTGGAACAGCTTTGAAGAGCTTTGCCAATTCCATGTATCGGAGTCACACCCAAGTTTTGATATTAAGGAAAAGTAATGTTGGCACTGGCCTTTTCTACTGTGTTTCTTGAGTATGCTCCAGCAAAGTTTGGGTACTGACGTAGGAGCAGAGTGCACCTGGAATATCATGAGGTACCATTACAGAGGTCTTGGAGGTTAGGGACATGGATAGGGATGGATGAATCATCCTCAGCTCGATTCAGAAAAGGCTCTTACTTTCTGAGCTGTTTCAGAGAATTCTCAGGAAAAGCTTGTGCTGCTTCTGAGAGTTCTCTCAAATCTCAAACACTTGGTCTATTCCAGAGGTATCTCCACCCGCCATCTACTATTCCCAACCTTCTTTGGAGCCAGATTCCTTCCTCCTCCTTTCAACTCCCCAATCTCTTGCCCTTTCCTCGAAACTCACCTTGCAGCAACAAGAGAAGGAGTGACAAAGGGAAGGCCATCCCTTTTGGCCTTCATTAGTAACAGAAAGTTTGCTGTGCAAGGGTCTCTGGGAGTTGTAGTTTGCCAGGGGCTGAGGGTCCCAGATATCTTTGCACTGTAAACATCCTGTTGGTAAGACTTTAAGATCTAATGAAGGCCTGAGGAGCAGACTCCCCCCTTCACTCCAGCAGGAACATATATTTTGGGGGAAGGCAGCTTGGAATGGCCCACACTTATTTATGAGCCTATGTGGAAGACAATGAAGTTTTGCTCAGATCATTAAAAGTTAATTATTTCTACTCTCTCACTATACACACACACACACACACACAATTCTGAAACTTGGCAACATCACTAGCAAGCAGTAATAGATGAGCTAGAATTAGATACGTTTTTGTTTTGTTTTGTTTTTTTAATCTCATGCAAGATGCTGTAAGTATAACACTCCAAGCTGCTGGTGTGGAGACCAGCAGCAGGAGAACTATACTATACAAATTCATCATGTTCCATCTTTTTGCAAGCCTTTATTGCCACTCAGCAGATAATTTGAGTCATTCCTTCTGCCCTTGGAAATGCTGTCATAAGTTGTATATTGACATACCTATTTGGACAGTATTTATAACAGGGATTTAATACGAAGGGGAAGGTGTCTTGAGACAGTCATGGGCAGAACATTCCTATGTACTGTGGATAGGGGAGATCTGTATCAGAACCACTACCACATCCAAAGCTCTGCCTGTTCACAGCAGCTGGGGGCAAGCTGCTGTGAACAGGCATTTATAGGGATGTATGGAAATTTTGGTTCAGTTCACAAATCATTTGGAAATGCCCCATTCGCAATCACAAACAGGAGTGCAAAAAATGTTCACAAATTCCTGAACTTGTGTTTGCATTTGCAAAATGTGTACTTGAAAAATGCACAACTTTCTCAAAATGCACACCCTTTAAATTGCCCACACTTTAGTTTATGGGAAAATTTGTGCAATCTTGGAAATTTGGGATCTGTTTATGAAATTTTCACATTCAACAGCTGTTCATTTTGTGCAATTTCCCCATCCATGCAAAATGAACAGCGAGCACAAAATGCGAGCACAAATCAAAGAGAGACGAGCAGTGAGTTGATGTTTGGACAACTTGGAGGGCTCAAATGTCACTCATTCACCCATCCCTGTGCAGGAGGATGGGAACACCTTTCCTGCAGTCTTTTTACTGGCATTATTTTCTTTACGTTCTCCCTCCCATTGAAATCAATGAGAGAGAAATTAAGCATGAAGCTGGCATAGTTAAGGGCCCTGATCCAGATGCCTATTGAGGAAGACAAGGGAGTCCTGGATCCAGCAAAGTACCCTGATGGTATTGGGGGCCTCCAGGGCAAATGTGCTGGTGAAGGGGCTCTTCTACGCCATCCTACAAGATGCCTCCCCCCAGGGCTAACTGACATCAACTATCCTGAGAGAAAGAAGAAGGTGTAAGGGGGACAGGAACAGGCAGAGGGAACATCAGGGCCTGCTCCAGTTGGACTCAGATACAGGAGATGAGAGATGAAGAAGGCCATTCCTTCTTCATCTCTCAATCCATCAATCCTGCTGAAAAACTACTTAATTTTCCCCCCTTTTTCTTCCCCATACCTTATTCGTTGTGTGTCTTTAGACTGTAAGGCAGGGGATGCAGGCAGGGACTGTCTTATTTTTCATATTTTTAAATTAATTTTTTGTTGTAAATTTCAACAAAACAAAAATATAAAAAAGGGGAAAAACAAATATAACTACATGAATTTGAATGCATCACTTTCGATTGATACATATGAAAGGTGTGTGTGTCCGTGTCCGTGTGTGTCCGTGTGTATTTTTCTAAAAAAATATTATACATAGACTTCAACAAAGGCAGACCAAATATCCATATATGTTTCCATATGCAAGTGATGTCTATATATGACTCATTGAAATGTTGAAAGCATTGTTAGGTCCTCAGGCCATTGCATTATAGGAGGTGAGCTTTTATCCTTCCAATGTTGTAATATCACTCCTTTAGCTGTCAAGAATCCATTTACGTTGACCATGTGTTAACTTCCAAGAAGCAGGTAGATAATTTAAGAGGACATGTTCATCAGTAAATATTAAAGTGTTCCAGTACAAAGTTTATCCATATTATAACCTCTTCCCAAAAAGAGGCAACAACTGGACATTGCCAAAGCATGTGATTAAAAGAAGCATTAGCTGCCTGTGTTACACCTCCAGCAGTTAGCCAACTTAGACAAACCCTTATTAAAGAGATGTTGTAGCATCAAATAGAAATGGAACAAGAGCATTTATTTATTTATTATATACCCCACCTTTTTTCCTGCAAGGAACCCAAGGCGGCTTACATAATCCTCCCCTCCACTCCATTTTATCCTCACAACAACCCTGTGAGGTAGGTTAGGCTGAGAGTCAGTGACTGGCCCAAAGTCACCCAGTGAGTTTCATGGCCGAGCGGGGACTAGAACCCGGATCTGCCGAGTCCCAGTCCAACACTCTCACCACTAAGCCACACTGGCTCTCACTGAATAAGACATAACCTAAGATCCATTGATGCTTCAGATATGGACGCTAAAGCAGCAATCCATTTATTAGGCAAAATCATATAGTCCAGTTCCCTATTCCATTCCTGTTTAAGACCCTGAATATCATATTTATTCACCAATAATGAGTTTTAATAAACATGGATTGTGGGTTGATATATCTGATCAGCCTGTTTAAGTACTTCCAAGAGCGTAGGAGACTCTGAAGCTGTGAAAGCAGCAAGGCCAAACATAGATTCTAACAAATACTGCAATTGGAATTATTGCCATGCAGCCATAGCAAGCAAATCATATTTAGCATACAAAGGCAAAAATGACCAAAAAATATATATCATCAGCACCCACTAACTGAACCAAGGTAAAAATCATCTTATCCATCCAAGTCCACCACAAAAACTTTTTCTTACCATTTTAAAAATTTGGATTTCCCCATAGAGTCAATTTAGCATGGGAAAATGGATAGAAATGTGATTGATGTGACATTATATGCCACATGTCTCTAACAGCTGTAACTGTGGGAGGAAGTCTATCCATTTTAGTGTGCTAAGAAGCTAATGCCATCCATTTGGAGAGAGGATTCAAACAATAAGATTCCAAAAAACTGACCAAGGTGGAAAATCTAAGCTAAGTGGAAAGGACCAAAATTTAGCACTGGTCAACAAACAAATAGGCCTGATGCTATAGAGCAAGATCCAGAAATCCAGACCCACCTTCTTTAATTGGAAGTAACATTCTTTTCAAGGATATTCATGGTGGGGCAGACACCCCCCCCCCCATTTACAAAACAAAGCATTAAGTTTTTGGAAATATTTGCCAGGTTTAGATAAAGGAATCCCACATATAACATCAACAATCCGAGGTATAGTAGTCACATTGTCAGTATATTATTAACCTTACCCCCCCCCCCAAACTCAGCTTTAAAGATGCCCATCTTTCTATATCTCTTGAGATCTTATTCATCAGCTTATTCAAGTTTAGCGTGATCATTTGGGATATGTCTCTGGGAATAAGTATTCACAAATATGTAATAGAGAGTCTGGGCATGATTGAAATTGCCAATTATCTAATACACTATGAGATATAATATCTCCAATCAACATCATTTCAGACTTTGACCAGTTAATTTAATAGCCAGACCAATCACCAAAACTATTAATCAACTGCATCAGTGCTGGAACAGATGGCTTTAGAATTTTAAATTATTAAAGAATCATGAACAAAATAATGAATATTACTATTCTGTCTAACAGCACATGCCAGGGGTTTCAGACATAAATCAAATGTCTATGGAGAAAGTGGACATCCCTGTCTGGTACCTCTCCCAAGTAAAGAGAAATCCAAGAAAAGACCATTGGTCATAACTCTAACTCCTGGGGTTTAATAATGAGGTTATACAGAATAAATTTCTAAGAGGCATTTTAGCCCTTACTCCTAGCACTTCAGCTGGCTTTCTGCATACTGAAACGGGGCTACCATCAATGTCTGTCAGAATAAACAAGGCCATTTTCTCTTATCTGAAAAGATTGATCAACATGCCTGATCACCAACTGACTAAACTTTGCTATCTAGAACAGAAGAACAGGGGTGGTTGGAGTTCTTCCTGTTTTGAAAAACGGGCCCATTTCTCTCTCTCATTCACTTCCTTTCATCTAAGTGAATCTAAGGTTCACATTAGAGATGGATTATACTCACAGGATTCTAATAAAGCTGAGGGAACTATTCAACAAACTGGATTTAGCAAGTTGTACAATCTTAACAAATGCTACCAATCTTTCTCTAATTACTTTAATTCCTTGACTCACTCAGAACTAAGGAAGGAATTTATGGAATTATGCTTTCAGACTATGCCTTCTGTATATCTGGATGGGAGATATATAAACGTTCCCATATTTCAGTATATTTCCAATATGTTTGTGTATATATATCTGTATGCCAGTTCCAGGAAAAGATGTCTTACACCTTTGCTGGGAGTAGTGTCAGATAAAACTCTCGCTGAGCAGGTGTGTAAACCACTTGTAGATACAGATCCTTATGTAATGAAGCAAGTAGCTTTATTCACAGTGGCTGTTAAAAAGATTAGAGCAAAGGTCCTATCAATTGTTGCTATAGATTGTGCACACACACAATGAACTGATTTGATCAACCTTTTTCTCTCTGTGACTATGTCTCTTTTTGTTGTTCTGGCAAAATTGTAAGAACCTTACAATTACCTTAGTTATATGCAATAAAAAGGGGCAGAGCGATCCTATATGACCCCCTAGACAGCATCTAGAGGGCCATAGGATCGTTCAGATTCCCAGCTCTGAGGTTGGAAAACAGCTTCGACCTCAGAGCTGGGAATCTGCACCGAGAGTGCCACACACACAGCTGGCGTGGAAAGAACCACACCAGCTGCAACTGGCACGGTTTAGGGAAGGGGTTTGGGGGCATTCCGGGATGGGGAGGGGAGGAGACCGGTGCTGCCAAGATATGATGTATCCTGGTGGTGCCTTAGCCTCCTTCCCTCCCCTCAAAAGCACCGCAGTTAGTCAGCTGAAATAGGCCATCTAGATGTTTTGCAGGGTGGGAGGAGAGAGGAGGCGGCACTCTCCGCCTACCATGCTCCGCCTACCTTGCATAGGATGCTCATAATCCTCTGAGTTGGAAGGGTTATGGGCAGCCTTGTTGAATTGCACCCTGGCTGACAAAGTAAAATAATAAAATATCCCTCCTCAGCCAGCCCTCAGTGGTGATTAGGATTGCTCTGTAAAACACCTAACTTCAAATCTGATTAAATCTGATTAATTCCGTTGGTGTGCATGATGCAAATTTAAATTTCCATAGTAGATAAAAGAAATGAGTGCTCCAAATTTATTTGCAAATGGTAAAACTTATTCAGCTCCACAACAGCTGTGTAAGGCAGCTTGTTGGTGTGAACACAGTTTAACTGCTTTTAACGATTTATGTAATTTTAAATGCGGGTATTAAAGCCCAAACATTTTTAGAGGAACAAGGTTGGTCTACATTTGCATTTTTAAAAAAAATGTATAAAGCCACTTGCTTTAACAAAACCTCGAATTCAGGAGCCAATAATATGAAATGTTATGACAACCGCATATATTAATGAGGATTTAATGAGGACAAATCTTAGCAATAAATAGATCATTCAGAATTATCTTGTCAGTTTGTGCTCAACCAAACTCATAAAGCCATTTAATTATTGTTACCATGTTTGTGCTAGGATGACAAATAGACTTTGGAGATAACAAGTATAGGTTAATATTTCCAATAAAAAGAAATAATTATTTGATTGCATTGATATTATATAAGGCTTGGAAATATATATTTTTTATTAGCAAGCGTGTCAAATAATAAATCTGTTATGCTTTAAACCATGTTAGCTTACTCAGTGGGCGATCAAGATCACGTGTTCCCTCCATTTGTTTTAAAATACCTTTCATTTCCATAGGCCAGGGGTGCACAACCTCAGGCCTGGGTGCTAAATCTGGCCTGCCTGGATCCCAAATTGTCCCTCTGGGATTCCCCAGAAGGTCATGCATCCCCCCTGGCCCCACCCCCTTTCCTTAACCACTAACTGTTTGGTTGTTTCCAGGGGAGGTTAGTGACTCCCATGTCAGTGGGGCACCTTATCTGTTGCAGCTTGTATTCTGAGCTTTATAGGAGCTATCCATGGTGCTCCATGGTGGTGAGCCTATTTTGGGGATGGAATTCAACACCATGGAGAGCTCCCATAAAGTTCAGAATAAAATCTGCAATGGATAAGGAGACCCACTGACACAGGAGCCACCAGCATCCCGTGGTTGATTTCCAGCTTTTGTGCCGTTTTTCCCCCCAATTCTGAAAGGTTGAAATGCCTCTCCCTAAGGCTTACTTACTGGGAGTTAGAGCTTTAACCTAAACTATGCTGGTATTTTTTCATAGTTTGGTCCTGCCCCTTTGCACTTGACCTTGCCAACCACTGGAATGTGGCCCTCCTGAGGGCTTCTCTGAAATGGAATTCAGCGCTCTCGGGCTGAAAGAGGTTCAACGCCGCTGCCGCCCGCAGGCAAACTCTAGGATTCCTTAAAATCAACAATAACAGAATAGGAAAGCCACAATGTCTTCCATCGTTTTGCGATATTATTGATGATACACATGAAAGAAAGGGCAGATGTTCCCTAATGTATTCATTGCCTAATCTTGCTTCTAGTAAATACTATACAGTAAATTACAGTCTTTCCTACTAACTAGCAATGATGTAACTAGGGCAGACTTTCCCTAATGTGGTGCCCTCCAGATGTTGAGACTACAACTCCCATCATCCCTAGCCAGCATGTCCAATGGTCAGGGTTGATGGAAGTTGTAGTCCAAAACATCTGGAAGGCACCATGTTGGCAAAGACTGAACTTTGCCAAACGCTAAAACAATTCACTGTTTCATATTTGGTGTTGCGCAGGGCAGTGGTGGATCTGAATAAAGTATGGCAGGAACAGGCATTGCTCCACTCCTTGCCACACTGGCAAAGTTTCTGGCACAGAGAGGGAGGGAGGGAGGAAGGCAGCTTCAATGCCACCCTGTTATGGGCCCTCCCATCTCCCCAAAAGGGCTTTCAGGCGCAGGGGCCAGGGCTCACATCACAGCCTTCCCCAATCTGGACACAGGAACAGCTGCCCCTGCTTGGTAAGCACTGATGTAGTGGTGAACTGGGAGTGGCTGTTTCGGCTCAGGCTTCCCATTTTTTCCTTTCTTCATCACTGTTGATCATTTATAATAACTTCTCAAGCCTCAAGCCTCCAGTGCTTGTCTCCCCCTGGCATTCTGGAGTGGGGTGGGTGGATTGGATAATTTCTGGTCTCTGTTAGTTTCATAGGTGTTCACTCTTAAGTTTGTTCTGTCCCATTTTCTGCGATATTTTAAAAAATGAAAATTTGAATTTAAATTATCTGTATTTCTGTTCCCCTAAAATACCTATTCTGTACACATTTCTGTATGCATTTTTTTTTTTAGCTGAGAAATATATTGCAATACTCAGAGAAGTCAGCAATCCAAAGGATAACTTTGTTCCCATCTTTGATTAGTTCAAAAAGTGCAAATTAGGTCACTTTGCTTTGCAAATTAGGTCACTTTGCTTTTAGGTCACTTTACTTTTGTTCATGCATGCTGAACAAAATCCTCCCGCTAGAGATGTGCGAAGCTGGAAAACACATTCTGTTTGACCTCAACAGACTTTCAACGCCTTTCTGACCTGATGGCCAAAAGCGGGCTAAGTTAGGGAGGGGGTGGCTTCTGTGAAATGCTTGAAATATTTGCACAAATTGGGAGCCAAGAACTGTGTATTTCTAGTGCCATTTGCACAAATCACGATTTACACAAATCGGGCCCAACTCGTTAGATTTGCATAAATAGGTTCTCACTGCTTTTAATATTTTATACCTCATAGCATTCACAGCCCCATTATGCAACCCTGAGCACAGCATGATATTCCCTTGGTAAATATACTTGTCAGTTTCATCCTCTCACTTCTTCATTACCTCATCATATTTCTTACTTCACAAAGAACTTGTCATTGTTAATTTCAAATTTGCGGAAATTTTGGGCTCCACCCTGCAATTTGCACAAATTTCAGATTCCATTTCACAATTTGCCCAAATTATGTTAGTTTTTTTTAAAAAATTTTTTGCACAAATCGCTGCCCGTTTCAAAAATGGAAGTCTGCGTGCTGGCTCGACTTGCATCAGATCGAGTCAGCTCCAGGGCAGGGTTGACAGAATGGAATCTGGAAGGCTGAGTCAAGAGAATCCATTGGATTTTCACACACCCCCATTGGATTTCTCACACATACCTACCTCCAGCATCCCCATTCTGGAGCAAGGCACGGAAGGGTGAATCTGCCAGTTTCACGTTTTCCCACATTTTAATTTTTAACATCTCAAGTTCTTTCTCTCCTGAATATGAAGAACATCACACAGTTTGGTAAATTCTTATCAAAACCCAACTGAAACAAAAGTCTCGCCTGTCTGCACCAGCCAAATTCAATCTATTACCAACATGGAGAGGACCTTATTGTGCCTGCCTAGTATGTAGCTGTTCAATTATTTATTTATTTATTACATTTATACCCCGCCTTTTTTCCTGCAAGGAACCCAAGGCGGCTTACATAATCCTCCTCCTCCTCTCCATTTGATCCTCACAACAACCCTGTGAGGTAGGTTAGGCTGAGAGTCAGTGACTGGCCCAAAGTCACCCAGTGAGTTTCATGGCCGAGCGGGGACTAGAACCCGGATCTCCCGAGTCCCAGTCCAACACTCTAACCACTACGCCACCTGTCAGAAAGAAGAGATGGTGACCTTAATTGAGCACTAACATGACTGAGTACACAGAGATTCAAACTTAGACTTTAAAGAGCTAAGCATTAAAATCCTTGGGCCTGGATGGATGAATCTCTGTGAGTTTCACTTTCTCCCACATTTGACTTTAAAAAATAAATAAATCTCAAGTTCTTTTTGCAGAAAAGGGCAACTAAAATGATCAAGGGGCTCGCGCAACTCCCCTATGAAGAGTTGCAATATCTGGGATTGTTTAGCTTGGAAAAAAGACAAGTAAGGGGAGACATGATAGAGGTGTACAGAGTTATAGAGTTATGCATGGTATGGAGAAAATGCATAGGGAGACATTTTTGTCCCTCTCTCAGAATACTAGAACCCGGGGTCATCCCATGCAGCTGATTGGTGGGAGATTCGGGACAGATAAAAGGAAGTACTACTTCACACAGCACATAGTTAAACTATGCAATTCACTTATATAAGATGTAGTCATGGCCATCAATTTGGATGGCTTTAAAGGGGGATTGGACAAATTCATGGAGGATAAAGCTATCAGTGACTACTAGTCCTGATGGCTATATGCTACCTCCAGTATCAGAGTCAGTATGCCTATGTACACCTGTTGCTGGGAAACATGGTCAGGAGGGTGCTGTTGCACTCATGTCCTGCTTGTAGATTTCCCATGGCCACTGTGTGAACAGAATGCTGGACGAGATGGACCTCTGGTCTGATCCAACACAGCACTTATTATGTTAATTATTGATAATATAATGCAATATAATAGATAGATAGATAGATAGAGATAGATAGATAGATGATAGGTAGATAGATAGATATGCTACCTCCAGTATCAGAAGCTGTATGCCTATGTGCACCAGTTGCTGGGGTACATGGGTGGGAGGGTGCTGCTGCACTCATGTCCTTCTTGTGGAGTCCCATGGGCAGCTGGTTGGCCACTGTGTGAACAGAATGCTGAACTAGATGGACCCTTGGTCTGATCCAGCAGGGCTCTTCTAATGTTCTTAAGTTTTGTCCTGAACAGGGAGAACCTTGCAAATTTTTGTAAATTGTATTAAATCTGATCTGAAACTAAATTCTAGTGCACCCCTAAGCGAGGGTTGCTCACATTCGATGTTGGCATATTTTTAGATACTTTGTGGAATATCCCACATCTCTCTCCAATGAGCCACAATATTAACTCATCACAAACGTCATTGGTTTCCCCTACAGAGCTGTGAGAGCTCTCAGCCATGAGCTTTTCATTGAATTACCACCAATGCAATGTGAAAAGAACAAGGCTCCCCTTGTAATAAATCATGACAATCTCTCTGTGAATATAATGTGTGACCATGCATCTGAGCCCTGATCCATAAGTTACCATGGTGATGGGGTTCCTGCCAAAACTCCTTTCTTCCTGATATCACAACAGTAATATATGGTGGCATCAACCATATGGGTCACCTGGACTGTGTGGTTAGTTCTCACTCCAGTACTGCACCTTTATCTACATCTGCCCAGGTGATCTCGGATGACCCACATTGTTGCTGGTTGCGTAAAACAGAGCTGCAGTGTGAAGCCCTGACCATAAAGAAGCGAGTTTTCAGCAGCAACCAAGTTGCCATGGTGATGGATGATTCAGGCCCCTGAGAGAAGATGTTTCAGGAGACAATGATAAGAGAGATTATTAAGGGTCTGATCACCTAATAAGCTTGTTTATAAGTGACAAAAAGAGAGAATGAATCTATTTCTTATGCCGCTTCCAGTGACAATAATGTTGATTATAAGTTCAAAGGCAAAGAAATACAGCTACAACGGGCTGAGCAGAACTGTATGCACTTTAGACAGGATAAAAATGAGATGAAAATGTTAATGATTAAAAAAGCAATAGAAACCTTACTTGACAAATGAAGTGGAATGCTCAGAAATGGAATGTGTAAATATGAACAGTGCAATTGGAAGATATAGGCTGGATTAGGGAATCCATCTGCTATTGGGATGCAGACCTGTCTTGTCTTATCATCGAGTTTGAATGGAAGTATGTATTCCGCTGCTGACATATTTGCATCACTATCTTTTATTGGTTGGCTCTCTCAGAAAGTCACGTTCTTTTGATATCACTTTCCCCTCTGTAACACGGCAGTAGCAATCACTAGAGCTGTCTGCAAATGGCCTCTCAAAATTCTCCACCCTATCTATGGGCGGAGAAATTGGGGGGACAATTTCACTGAATTTCTCCAGGGGGAGGAGAAATTCCCAACAGTTTCTCACAGGCAGGGCTCACCATTGGCAGGGGTTGTAGCACAGCGTCTTTCTTTTTCATCAGGTTGTGGGTTTTTTTGGGGGGGGGTGCTACTGTAAGTGGCAGAAGTATCAACTGTGTTGGCAGGCTGGCCCCCAGTTTGCATCCACCACAATGCAAGTGTAGGCTGGGCTGTGTTGTACCCAGCTCCAGGGAAGAGGTGGAGCTAGTGCTGTGCCCAAATCGATCCTCCAATTTCCTGAAAGTTTTCTTCCCCCATCAAAGAGACTTCCATTTTTCTGCCTCACTTTTCTTGGTGTTTCATAATTTATTTTGAATTATTTTTGGTAGTGTTTTTGAGCTTACCTTATGGCTGCAAGGTGGCCAAGGATGCTGTGTTGTTGTTGTTGTTGTTGTTGTATATTATATTTATTATATAAATAAATATATAATTATTTATATATATTTATTATTATTTCTTTCATTCTATTACACATCTCTCCATTGCTCTGAAGCTTCCTTGGCTACCCATGCTTCCTGATCTGAAAAAGTCCTATGGGAGAAATTAGCTCATGATGTGTTCCCCTTAGGGATGGCCACTCCCCCCCCCCCGCTTGTCCCGCAGCACCCGGCAGCTGCGGCACTTGGCAGACTTCCGGGTCCATGGCGCATTACTGCCAGGCCCCCGGCGCTGTGTTTTTTTTAACGTAAATACCAAGGTAAACTACCTTAACACTGCCGCAATTTGCTATTTGTGGCTGTTTTAAAGATGTTTACCTTGGTATTTACGTAAAAAATGCAGCGCCAGGGACCCAGAAATGACGCGCCAGGGACCTGGAAGCCGTGGGAACTTGGGACAACCCAGGGCCAGGTAAGTCTCTCTGAGCTCGAAGGGGGGGGAAGAGCGGGGCAATTTCGCTCAGTTCCTCCCCCCCTCAAAATTCTCGGCCATCCCTAGTTCCCCTGGGCTTTAGTTGAAATGTGGGAAGCCAAGGAGGTTACAAGTTGCCAGAGGGACAATTGCACAATGAAAAACAGGACATGTGCACACACTCCTCGGCCACCTCCTAAGCAAAGTAAGCACACGAACCCAAACCCAACCCATAAGAATTTCTTTGAAATTATCTTCACCATTGAATTTATTTTCGACAGCCATTTCTTTCCAATGGAATGAGAATGGTTGGGAAAAAATGTGGGAGAAATTTTCAGCACAGCACTAGTAATCACCCACCCATAGAGTTGTTTGGGGGGGGAGCAAATGGAATAATTAATGCAACATACTTGGATATAAATGATTCATCATAATCTGGAGGGCACCGGGTGGGGGAAGGCCATTTGGGATACGACTCTGTTGAGGTTGCAAGCAACGGAAGCCACCATACCTATCTTGTGCCCACATGTGCAGCCACAGCTGAAGACCAATTTGAAAGCCACTACACTGGAATTTAGGCTCACCTCAGGACTGGCTCCAGCCAGGTCTGAGAGACCCAAAATAATGGTCTCCCACCACCACCACTCACACAGCCATAGGCTTACCAGGCACAGACCATGATTTAAAATTGACCATGGAGCATCTAACATATGTAGCCTTGGGTCATTGTAGGAAATTTAAATGGTGGTCCCAACTGCTCCAGGGCATTCTGGGAAATTTGACCTAGCTCAAGTCGGGCATCAGCGCCAGTGAGCCCTGGTGCCTGATGGTGGCAAAGTATCCACACCAGTACCTATGTAGCCAATTCATGTCCTGAGAGATAAGTTGCAATTCGAGCAATGCCTGACATTACTTTTTTATTATTATTATAGAAGCTTTCTGTTCGTGGATTATTCAAGTAAGAATCCAATGTGAAATGAAGGATATTTGAGGTTCACTAGTTGCAGACCATGTTTCATTCATACAGAAACAATTTTTTTTAAAGTGGACTGATTCAGCTTTAGTAGGTTCACAGTGGATGGCTCTTAGGTATTTTAGTTTATTCAATACCAAAAGGTATGCCATATTATTTTTTCTTAGGTGACAGTGAGTAAAAAAATTAGCTGATGTTTCCACATTTACAAGTCACCATCAGTGATACATTATTCATTGAATTATTCAATGGATTCATTGAAAGCAAGAAGAACTTTCATAAAGATTTTTTCCCTCCTCTTTATAAAAATGGTATGAAGCCTAGTACAATAAAGCACTTCTAAAGGTGCAGCTATTCCCCATACACAGCATTTTATTACAATAGAGTAATTGTCAAAGGTATATCTTTAGGTGAATAGGCTGACAGTAATATACCAAATAATTCCAATAAAACTGCCACAAATGAACAGTGAGATTTGAAAGCTGCATCTGTTAACAGAATGTGCTGCCTAATATTTAAGCCTTAGCCAAGAAATTCCCATTTGAGGATATTCATATATAGTTTTATGTACTGATTTCATCAGCATAATGATGATTACTGTTTATCGGGGAGCAGGCTGAGTAGGAGGTCAGGTGACAACAGCACTGCTACTATTCTCCACCAGTCTCCATCTTGCATAAGACATCATCCTGTGAAGGATGCATAATTACCGAGAAAGCAGTTATTGGGCATGCACCTTTATGTCTTCCTGCTGTAGATAGACATAGGGCATAGTGCTAAACCATGGTTCAGCAAAAAGGACCCCAGCCTCCACACGGACTCCCCCTCTGATGGGTCTACAAGGAGAAGTTCAGTAGCGTTCACTTCCAATTTTTATTAACTGTCGTTTGCCGTGCCATCCAAATCCAGACAAGCTGTCGTTAATCTCAAAATACGGTTAGTTAGTTGAAACAACCCGTAGGTTTATGAAGATGGCTTGTTTTCAGTAACCGTTGTTAAGATGAACCACAATTTAGGGTCCGGCCAACACACTAAACTGCAGTTATAGAAGCAGAAGCTTCTTCTTCATAGCTGCACCAGAAGTAGAGAGGGGAGGAGGATCACACAAGCCCTGCAGGAAGAAGGTTTGTTCTCATAACACTAAAAACGTGGTTTTTGTCCAACCTCGCCATAGTGCAGCTGTCATAAATTATGAATTGAATCCAATGGTTTTGTCCCACTGATGAAGCATTCCCCTCTAGTCCCCAGTAGTACACCCTCAAAATCTGCTCCAGCGGGCTGAGAAACCCTCCAGACCAGATTTTTGGATGGCACTGAGGGCTGCAAGGGGGAGGAGAAAGGGAGAAAGTCCATTGCACTAGCAGGCTTCCACTAGCACTGGCATGACTTTGGATTTAAGCCTATGTCCTGTGAATTCCTGCAACACCGGGTCCATTTTCTTCATCATTCTGTGAAGTTTGAGTCAGACAATTTTATGCCAGAGAACACTGAGCTTTCCAGTTGCCAGTTGGTGAGAACCAAGTGAAATCAGGCTGACTAAAGTGTCCAATGAGGAGCAGCTTCTTCTGTCACCTTTTACTGTATTGTGCAGTCAAGCAAAAATCTATTTCATCAATGAATACTGACTGTGTCACTTGCTGGACATCTTTCGGATGCTTCTGATACTTGAATCACACTACTTGGGTAGTTAAGTGTAATGCATGGGGGCTGCTTTGTTAGGGCTGAAATGCAGGCAGGGTAGACAGACAGACAGACAGACAGACAGACAGAAAGAAAGAAAGAAAGAAAGAAAGAAAGAAAGAAAGAAATCTTCATTAAGGAGAAACCTGCTTGTCCAAAACTATTTTTATTTATTTATTTATTTATTTACAGCATTTTTACCTTGCTCTTCAGCCAAAAAAGGCTCCCAGAGTGGCTTACAAAGATTAATATTAGACAGTACCTGCCATCAGGCTTACAATCGAAAAGACATGACACAAGAGGAAGAGGGATTGGGAGGGAGGAGGAAGAAAGCAAAGCTCAGGCACCAGTTCTCAGTTACAAGGTTCTTAACAAAACTAACTTGTGTGGCATATCAAGATGAGGCCAGTGGAGGCTGGTGGCTCCAACGTCAATGGAGCAGTGTATACACTCTGGGTTGTAGTCTGAACTTTTAAGGAGCTTTCCATGGTGCTGAACTTATTGGGGTGGTGGGGTTCTGCACCATGGATAGCTCCTTTAAAGTTCAGACTACAACCCAGAGTGGACACATCGCCCCACTGACATTGGAGCCACCAGCCTCCACTGGATGAGGCTCATAGTAAAGCAAATATCACCTGTCCAATGCAGTGAGCAATTAAGCTTGTGCTGGCCTCCTGATGTGCCCACCCCACCCCTAAATCTGCATGCTGGATATCATATTTGCATCGTTGACCACACGCATAGACCCCCAACATGTGTCAGCCCCACCTGGTGCAATCTGTACAACACAAAATGGAGTGTATAGATCATGTGACTCAGACCTTCATGCAGTGGGCTTTGTACGTCCCCATGCAAATGTGGCACCAGGGTGAGGGAAAGCAAATGTGATACTGATCCTTTCTCCTCACATTGGAATAGTCTTGTTGTGAATACAAACTGTTCAGTGGTCATGATCTGTACTAGGGATGGATGAATCTGTCAATTTCAATTTCTCATTTTTCCAGTCTTAAATTCAGTTCATGCCAAGCTTTGTTTTTGTTTTTGTTTTTTAAGTTTGCATGAAAGTTTGTATGCATTTTCGTGCATATTTCTCCGAATACATGCATTTTTGTCTGCATTTTTTACCTAATATTAACTTCTATTGTAAGCAACTTTCCCAATGTAATGCATTTTGACTGTTATTTTCACTAATATACATATGTTTGTACACATTTTGGGGTTGGAGAACTCCATTGCAAAATCTGAGGAAATGTGAATTTGGAAGGATAAACTTGAGTGTCAGTTTGCATATTGGTTCAAAAGTGCGAAATTTGGTAACTTCGCATTTAAAATGTGAACTAAATTAATTTCTTCCCCCTCTCTAATCTGCACCTGGGAGCAAAGTCCCAGGACTTCATCATGTGCCAAAGTGCTACTGAATGTGAGCTGATCACTGCAGTATACCTTCTGAGACTGAAAAACTGTATATTTGAAGCCAGTCTGCACTTGAGGTTCACTTACATTACCCTGTCATTTTGCCTGATCTATCACCAAATAGTTTTGGACTGTTGGAAAACTTGCTCATCTTTGTCTTTGCTAGTCTTGGAAATATTCAAAATCACATTTTTCCTCTCTTCTTGGCTCTGGGAAGCAGAGTAGGCCAACATTTAAGCCCCTGTAGTCTAGAATGTTGTTTGGCTGTGACCCTAAGCACATTTTTTTGTAAGCACATTTGAAAAATTATTTATTTATAAGTAAATCCCATTGTGATCAATGGGACTTACAAGAATATTCCATTTCAGTCCTAGAGACATGTCAGCTGCAAGCCTGTAAGGTCTGTCTGAGACACAAACTGCAGTAAGTAGTTTGTGGAGTGCATGACAGCTTCCTTATCACAGTCATGGGTGTGTGTCCTCCATGGTGGAAAATATCCTCTCTCTTTTTTCCCAGCAAGGAAACTCAAATTCTACAATCTGAATAAAACATGCAACTTTGCATACTTTCTTGTTCTGCACAATTTTTCTAATATTTGCTAGATGTATGGGTGGGGCAGGCTGGAAGCTCTCTGGTTGCTGGAAGTTCCGTGACTTGTGAGATTTTAATGGCATACTAATCACATTTTTTTTAACCAACAAAGGGGGCAGAGGTCTAGAAATTTGCATTAAAAATGTGAAAGTTGAGAAGCTGTACTTTTACATTGCAAATGCCAGAGGGATTGTTTACAGTATTGGATGAGAACTGGGAAGCCCCAAGTTCAAATCTTGTACTCAGCCACAAAGTTCACTGGGTCAGCCATGCTCTCTCAGCCTGACCTACTTCACAGGGTTGTTATGAGGACAAAATGGGACGGAGAGCCACATATGTAACTTTGAGCTCCTTGGAGGGAAGGTGGGCTATCGGTGTAGTAACTAAATAATGAATGTAGCCAGACTGATCCATACACGATAGTGTTTTGCTGTAAGATTATTTTGGTAGAACAGTTTTAATGAAGTGGGCAACCTGATCTTGAATACATTAACAGATGACAGCAGAGGAGGCTGGTGACTCCTGTGTCAGTGGGGCTCCTTATCCATTGCATCTTTTTGTTTGAGCTTTATAGGAGCTATCCATGGTGCTGAACTCCATCCCCCCAAAAAAAAGGTTCACCGCCACGGAGCACCATGGATAGCTCCTATAAAGCTCAAACAAAAAGATGCAATGGATAAGGAGACCCCCTGTGACAGGAGTCACCAGCCTCCCCGGGCTGCCAGTGTACGCCAATGTTGCTCCAACAGAACCCTGCATTAGGTAAGCAGGCATGGGCCATCCCACTGTTAGTCTGCCAACTGTTAGTTAATCTCATTCAGACAGTTGACTGTCAAATGTTTTAAATATGTAAGTGTCTGTTCTTCTTGCTGGTTGGAAGCTTTGGATGGAGGTAAGAATGGGGACCCACGGAACCTCTTTACTAAGCTATGTGTTACCAGAAGCCATCATGAAGACAGGACATGGATATGCACTGGTGAATACATACTTTGCGGGTAGAAGATCCCTCATTCAGTCATTGGCATCTCCAGTTAAAAGGGTGTTGGACAGCAGCACTGGAAAGTATCTGTGTCAGGGGCCTTGGACAACTGCTGCCAGACAGAGTAGCCTACATATAGTAGACTAGTACTGCTCCTATATGAACCTGCCTGGGTACTGATGTCATTATCAGAGGTCCTTCTGCTTTTTTGATTGCCCCCATCTTCAGCAGCCTTTTCATTGGTAGTACCCATCAAAGAAATGTCTCCCCAGAGAGGTCTACCTGGAGCACGAGTGGGCATACATCAGGCTTGTGGGATCTACTTTGTTTGTTTTCCTCTAGACCCCCAAGAGCGACAGACCAGAGCCAGGTGCAGAAGACATACACTTAGGGTGCAATCCTATGGGTTGGGTTGTGCCCTTGATGCTCGTAAGCCCCCAAACATGAAGGCTTGTGAGCATTCAATACAGAGTGCGAGGAGCGGCAGAGGTGATCTCCACCTCCCTGCACCCCCCCCCCCCGCTGTTCTGTATTTTAACCAGGGATGGGGACTCGGACTCGAGGACTCGACTCGTGAGTCGGACTGAGTCCCCCCTCTGACTCGACTCGGACTCGAGTCCCAATATTTTTAATGGGACTCAAGACTCGACTCGGGACTCGAGACCAAGGACTCGTCAACATCCCTGGGCTGTTGACGAGTCTTCTGGCTGTGCCAGAAGGAGCGCGATCACCGGTGAAGAGCGCATGGAAGCGACGCACGACGCTGCTCGGCCACTATGGACAGCTACCAGGAGTGCAGCCCCAACGATGTGTTGAGATTTATTTTGATTGATGTGTTGTTGTGGGGGGTTTGGGTTAGGGTCAGACATTTTGGGTTTGGCTGCCTCTGCCTGCCTGTTTGGGGTTCCCAGCCTCCTCTGCCTGCCTGGTCTCTTCTTGACCTGTTCAACAGTTGAATTGTCCAAGACAACGGCCTCTGCCTGCCTGCTTTGGGGTTCCCTGCCTCCTCTGCCTGCCTGGTTATTTTGGGTTTGTCTGTCTGGTCTGTTCTTGCCAAAATCAGTTGCAGGGTTTTGAAATAAAAAGGCACACTTGTGCCTAGAATTTATTTAAGCCACACATCTGAAGTAGCCTTATTTTGTTGGTGGGAAACCCCATTGATTTTAATAGGGACTCGTGGAGTCAGTTTTGGGAGTGACTCAGGACTCATGACCCGTGAGTCACCATTTTGGACCAAGGGCTCGGACTCGGACTCGAGACTCGGGTCCAAAGACTCGTGACTCGACTCGTGACTCGAGACCAAGGACTCTTCAACATCCCTGATTTTAACTAGACGGTGGTCTAGATATGCTTTGGATGAGGAGGGAAGGAGGCTGGAGCGCTGTCAGGGTACATCATATACTGGCAGCCCCAGTCCCCTCCCTGCCCCCTTTGCTCCCTCTCCAAGGTCGAGTTCCTGACTTCGGAGAGGCAGCTGGCACAGTTCTTTCTCTGCTGTGAGGGGGGGAGGGGGGAGTGTGGATTCCCAGTTCTGAAGTCAGAGCTCTGTCTGCAGCCTCACTCAGATCTGGGAATCTGAATTATTCTATGGATCCCCCAGGCAATGTCTAGGGGCCACAGGGTCTCTCTCTTAGATAGAATGAAAGACTTCTTCTGAGCCCAGCAATTTCTTTTGAGCACCAGAACTAAATAGAGCTCGCAGTCCTTCTGCAGAAAAATCCACTCCCGGTTACACCATCCCATCCTCCTCCCAGCTTCCTTCATTTCAACAATATAATTTTAGGGTCAGGGATGAGTCATTTTGTTGTTGCGATTATTAAACAATGGGAAGACAGAAATCTTGATGGATCTAACGCCAATCACCCAGCTACCAGTAGATCCAGAGCTAAATTCTGACCCACCTTGACTTCTAGCCTTCATTGTTGAGTTTTAAGCAGAATTTCTGGTTTTCTGCTGTTTTATCAGATGATGATGATGATGATGATCTATTTAAAATTTGCATGTTTTGTTCTTATTTGCTGCTTATATTATTATTATTATTTAAATTCTGTGCTGTTTTTAAGAAACAGCTACCCAGTTTATTTTATTGCTTTATATTAAACATGGTTGCTGGCTGGCTAGTGGTTAGAGGGTTGGACTGGGATTTGGGTGACCCAGGTTCTACTTCTAGTCTCCACTCGGCCATGAAGACCACTGGGTGACTTAGGGCCAGTAACTGTTTCTTAGCCTAACCTACCTCACAGGGTTGTTGTAAGGATAAAATGGAGAGGCAGGTCATGTATGCTGCCTTGGGCTCCTTGGAGGGAAGGCTGGATTAAAATGTAACAAATAATTTTTAAAAAAAATATTATTTAAATTTAAGATTGTCCCTGTTCTCTCTGTCTCTCTGTCTCTGTCTCTGTCTCTCTCTCTCTCTCTGTGTGTATAGCCCAATTAATACTTTGAAATGAATGTGTGTGGGTTTTAAGTGGGGAGGGGGCATGAATCGCACCCCCCTTGCCACTTCTAAGTCCAGCTGAATCTGTTTAGAATCCCCCTTTAGGCACATGTGCTGAACATTGCACACAGGTAGGCTTGGGACAGGGCTGGTGTGCATGACCCAGTTTCCTCCCCTCTTTAAACCCACTCATGCTCACCTGAATGCATAAAGAGGGATCATCTGATTCATCTCTCCCTCCTCTCTCTTACACACCCAAACACATACATACATCCAAACATCAGTCCCCAAACATCCAAAACTATGGCAGCCACCATGTTTTTGTTGTGGCAGCCATTTTTTACCCATACTGAACCAGAACCTTCAGCACATTGCAAACAGGGTTACACACAGTTGGCCATTTTGGCTCAGCACTACACATAACTCAAAGGGCATAACTGGGTGTCAGACTGGAGTTGTAAATTTACTTCACTCACTGTCATAACTGTGCCGATACTAATGATTATTGCCTTCAGCTTGAAACACGCTTCCCTTTTCAACACTGGTGGTAGCCTAGCTTCAACTAATCAACTCTTTGGCATTTACTGCAACTTTCTTCTGATTACTTAAGTAAAATGTCCCTCTTCTTTCCTCCCTGCCAGGTCAAATGGTGAAAGATATAGCAGAAAAACATCTTACTTTCTAAATACTGCATGACTAAATTCATTAATCAAACTTCTACTGAGAATCAACTTATGTCACTCCTGCAAACATGAAAATCCTCTTAAAAGATTATCTTGGGGAAAAAATAAAAAGAACAGCTATTAAATTTAAAAAAATGTACTGTCAGTCGAAAAAGCCAATGACAAACAATGGCACTAATTCATCCACGGGGGTAGAAGAGTCCCTGCAGGATACACATTGCAAAAGAGAAAAAATGAAATAGTAATTCAAACACACCAGATAGTCACACACTAAGCACAGAGCCAGCCTCAGGTGTTCTGAAGCCAAGTATTGCAAATTAAAATCAATCATGTAGCTAGAACGGGGTAATAGTAGCACTAATCCTGGGAACAGAACTGACTTCAAGCTTTTGGCAGCCCTCAGTACGGTGCTGTCCTGGACTCCCTCGTATCTGGCTGGACAGGTTCCTCAGCTGTGGCAGTTGTAGCCACCATATTTATTTTCCTGAAATGCAATGTGCCAGATGTTCCAATTCTGATGAAAAGGGCCAGCAGTGCCTACAACAGGAGAATGGTTGGTCAAGATGCTGGAGCTGGCAGAGATGGCCAAACTCACATCATTAATCAGAGAACGGACAACATCCACGTTTATTGCTGAGTGGAAACCTCTAATTGACTTTTTGCGGAGACTAGAAAATAATGATTTGTTTGTTTGTGGGTTCATGGAGTAATAAGTGAATTTGGGACAACGGAAAAAAAAGATTTCTCATTCTGATTATCGAGTAAGAAAAATTATTGTTACCTATATTTGCTGTAGAAGAAAATCGGAAGTCTATTTTGTTTTGTTAATTGTTATATGTTTGATATTATGTGTTTGTTTTACGTAGAAATAAAATTAAAATTATAAAAGAAGAAGACGTTCCAATTCTGGTGCATTGTGGGTTTTAAAAATGGCTGCCACCCCAAAACTATGGCATGTTTTTGTTGTGGCAGCCATTTTTTACCCATACTGAACCAGAACCTTCAGCACACTGCATTTTGGGGAAATAAAAGTGGTGACTGTAACCGTGGCTACCAAGGAGTCCAGAGCAGTTTGGGGGCTCAAGCAGCAGTGGACACCCCCTTCCCCATTAGTATCAGCAGCAGTGTGGCCCCTGGCATTTGCCTCAGTATGCCGCATGATGGCACCAGGCCTGCCTGGGCACACTTTAGATATGGGCACACAATGGGATCAGATTACAGGGATGTACAAGAATTTCATTTCTGTTCACAAATTATATGAACATGTTTGCAATCCCAAATGTGAACATGAGCAGAAGCGCCCCCTCTATTTTATTTTTCGAAATGTTTGCCCATTCCCAAATTTGTGCTCATGTTTGAAAAATGTGTAGTTCTTTTTTTAAAAAAAATGCACACTTTGAAATGTGCATTTTTAAAAAATATATGAATTTTCATGCTTTAGTCAAAGGGGGGGGGGAGTGCGTGCTTTGAAAAATATGCACAGAAATGCGTACACTTTCCCCATTCGAATGAGCCAAAAGAACAGGGTGAAAACAAAAACAGGAGCGAGCCAAAATGAGCTTCTAAGTGATTTTCGGAGAATTTAGGTGAACTTAAAAATTACTGGTTCTCCCAACCCTAGCAGATCAGATAACATTCTGAAAGTCATTGCAATAAATTATGTAATGGTTTTCAAGACAGTACATAAAAAGTCAGTTATCAGTATGAGCAAAGACCCTGTCATATATTGACAGTTATATAATATTCAAGATAGCATTTGTAAATAAATAATGTAATATTCAAGATAGCATTTGTAAATAATGTGGTACAGGTACGTGAGGTACATATTTGTGTCCTGTTATTGTTGCAAGATCAGGAGCCAGATGCATTCTTTGATTTTATACTCCATGCATTTCCAATGAAACAGAAAACTAGAATTCTGGCCTGCTAAACTAGATTTATAGTATGTAGGTTGAACTGTTTGAAATGCAGCATCTATCGCCTTTCCTATCATATCTTACCAGTAGTAAAATACACTCCACTCCACTGAAATGGCTTCTTCACCCTTCAGGATTATTTGGCTTCCTACAGATCTACTAACATCAGTCCTCAAAGCCTTACACATTCAGAGACAGATTACCGCCTCTGGTGCGGGGTTTGTTTTTGCTCTGTCTTCCTTGCTAGTCCAATGTTTTACAAAATCTAGCCTCTGTGCAAAGAGGAGATCCTACCGTAGAGGCAACACAGTGCAGTTTAGCTTGTTCCAAACATACCAATAGGTTTGTCAAGGTGCAGAGAAAGTCTTTGCAAGATGAAAAGATGTCCATGTCTGATGAAGCTAGCAGCATGATGACATGATTTATTTAATTATTTTGCAAGGGAAAAATTCCAGCAATAGTTTCCACATTGCAAATGTCATAGGTTTAATATATGGTATCACATACACCTACACAACAACTGAGGCGTGAACAACTTGAAGTACATATTGTACCCACTATCACATTTACCTACCCGCACAATAACCAATGTGTGAATGATTTGTTATATTACTCCTACAGAAGTATAATCATTAAGCGGCTTTTGAAAAAATCATTTGCTCTCAATGTTCATATATACTATCTTCCGAATAGCTGGATACGATGATCTATCGACCATGTAGAGTGATACAGTGCCAGTGAAGCGCTTCCTCTGAATCTTAGCTGAAATAGTTGAGATATAGATATAGATATAAACAGTGCTTTTTTTCTGGAGAAAAGGGTACCGGAACTCTTGGATTACATTTCCTCGGGAGTAGATGGCGATTAAATTGTAATGCAATTAATAGAAGAAAAGGTGCTGGAACTCAGTTCCGGTGAGTTCCACCAGAAAAAAAGCCCTGGATATAAAACACACTGATTCTGGCCCACTTGCACTGGCTGCCTGTACATTTCTGAGCCCAATTTAAGGTGCTGGTTTTGACCTATAAACCTTACATGGCTCAGGGCTATAATACCTGACCAAGCACCTCACCCCTCTCCTGGTATGAGCCTACCTGAGTACCTGTATCATACGATGATCATCTGAGGACCTCCTCCAAGGAAACTTCAGAGGATGGCAGCAAGCCAGGGAGAGAGCCTTCTCATTGTTGCCCCCCCCTCATTATGGAATATTCTCCCCTCTGAGGTCCACCTGGTGCCAACACTGTCATCTTTTCAGCACCAGGTTAAGACCTTCCTCTACTCCCAGGCATTTGACAGCATATGATAAGGTTTTTAACAGGCCCTGGGGTTTTTATTGATGATTGTTTAAAATTGTTTTCTTTTTTTGTATGTAAATGATTTTACATTATGTTATTACATTACAATTTTAATTTTTGTAAACTGAGTAAAAAGAGCTTTGGGTACTGGGCGGTATAGAAATTGGTATTACATATAGAAATGTAATGAATGAAATAAAATGATGCTCTGAGCCAGCTCCAGATTTGAAGGGACTAGCAGAAAATGCCCTCTGGTTCTCTCCAGCCCTGCAGGTCAATAGCCAGGGCTGGTGTTAAGGGTAGACATGGTTGGGCATCTGCCAAGGGCCCACACCCCAGCAGGGGCCCATTGAGGACCCCCCTGTAGTCCTTCTTGCTCTTCACCGTTGCTACCTCCTTCTTCACCTGCCTTTCACTCTGGCCCAGACAACAGTGGTGGTGAGGAGGAGTAGATGCCACTGCCACTGGCTCTCTCGCTGTCAGGCATGCAAGTGGTATCAATGATGAGAAAGAGGATGAGGCAGTTGAGGCACAATAGCAGGTAGTGAGAATGGTGAGAAGTAGACTCGCTGAGGGAGTGGGGCCATTGAGGGTGTCTTGCGGAAGGGTCCTCAAAAACCCAAAGCTGGCACGGTCAATAGCAGTGGACAGGCATCATGAGCGATGAGCCACAATTATAAATTTCCCAGTGCCCCTCGGGTTCTGGCAGCAGCCTGGCGGGTGCCGACTGATGACACAGGGCTTGGTAATCATTCTGTAAAACAATTTTTAGAATTAAAATCAACAAAGTTGATCAAACTTTGCATGCAGGGAAGACAGTTCATTATTATTTATTTATATTATTATTTATATTTATTTATCGCCCATCTGGCCAGCAAACCAGCCACCCTGGGCGATGTACATAAGATAAAAACAGAATAAAATACATTTAAAACAGTATAAAATTTTAAAATCTTAGCCCTACCCCATATTCCCGCTTGAACAGCCACGTTTTTAGTGAGCGGCGGAAGCTCAGCAGAGAGGGGGCATGGCAGAGGTCACTCGGGAGAGAGTTCCACAGTATGGGGGCCGCCACAGAAAAGGCCCTCTTCCTCGTCCCCACCAGTCTAGCTGCTCTGGCTGAAGGGTCAAGGAGAAGGCCGTCTATGGCAGATCTTGCTGAGTGGCCTACTTGGTGTTGCTGGAGATGCTCCTTGAGATAGACTGGACCGGAACCGTATAGGGTTTTAAAGGTCAAAACCAACAGCTTGAATTTGGTTCGGCAAGCAACTGGTAGCCAGTGCAGCTCCTTGAGCACTGGCGTGATGTGATCCCAGCAGCGGCTGCCTTTAACCAGGCGAGCTGCCGCGTTCTGTACCAGCTGTAGCTTCCGAACTATCTTCAAGGGTAACCCCATGTAGAACGCATTACAGTAGTCTAGGTGAGAGGAGACCAAGGCATGAACCACTGATGGGAGCAGGTGATTAGGAAGATAGGGGCGCAGCTGCCGTATCTTCCTAACCACCTGCTCCCATGGAGTTGATACAGCACCGCCCGGCTCACAGCTGACACCTGAGCCTCCATGGACAGCTGGGAGTCTAGAATGACCCCCAAGCTGCGGACCTGGTCCTTCAGGGGTAGATGTACCCCATTTAGCACCAGGTCAACTTCCCCTAACCTTCCCTTGTCCCCCACCAGAAGTACCTTGGTCTTGTCGGGGTTCAGCTTCAGCATGTTCCTTCCCATCCAGCCACCCACTGACTCCAGGCACTTGGACAGGGTCTCAACGGCCAACCTCAGTGAGGACATGAAACAGAGGTAGAGCTGCGTGTCATCTGCATACTGATGACACCGCACCCCAAACCTCCTGATTATAGCTCCCAGCAGCTTTAGGTAGATGTTGAATAACCGGGAAGAGGATGGAACCCTGTGGCACTCCACAAGTGAGCGGCCGAGGGTCCGAAGCCTCCTCCCCATAAGAAGTGCTTAGGCCAGTTCATAAGAAGTTCATAAGAAGTGCTTAGGCCAGTGGTGCTCAGACTGTTTTTTGGCTGTGGACAGAGGTTCAGACATAGAACATTACATGGGGCAGAGAACAAGTGAGGTGCCCTCTCATAGGGGAAAGGCCTATAAATATCAAAACCAATGGGTGTGGGTGGGATGCTAATATTTTCTGCATGTAAGGCACCAATCAGTACATGGGAACAACTGAATGACCCCATGATGTCACCATCCAGCTTCCCCATATATTTACCTCCATGTCTCAGTGGTTGCATCAAATGTCCCTAGCAGTCTATGACAGACAGTAGGCAAGTCCCCCACTCCCAAAGAAGACTTCTTTAATATTTTGGTCCCAGTGCTTTGAGGTGCTCTTCCTTCAGAGGGTATGCATGGCCCCTTTCCTGCTGTCTCTTTGAAGGCAGGAAAATACCATTCCCCAACTCGCAGCAACCTTTGAGATCTGCCAGTCTTGCTGCTGTTTCTCTCTCTCTCTCTCTCTCTCTCTCTCTCTCTCTGTCTTGATAATTGTATTGGTTTTCTTTTGTGGTTTATTTATTGATTTGATTTGTACCCCCATCTTCCTACCAAGAAAAATGGCACTCAGTAAGCCATTATAATTACTGCACAGCACTTTGATGTTGTTGTTTCTAACCAAAAATGGTCTAGAGATGTTCTAAATTTAATACAACCCTGTGAAAATTCATGAATTTCAGGACAATCCACTCGGTCTGTTATGCCAAGTGGCTATAAAGCCAGGGCTAATGCCAGCATAATGTAGTTCTGATTCTATGCTAAATCTACAGATGAGATAACTCAACTGTGCAACAACAGCACCAGAAACAAACAATAATGTAGCAGTGCTGTCAGCCATGCTCATAGCATGGCTATTTTAATGTACTGAACTGCCCCCAAGGCGATGAGAGTGACAGGGAGCTCAGAAAATCTGGTGTGGGACCAGTGAGGGCATCAGAGCTGCTCTGTAGCCTTCATTGGCCCTGCAACCCAAAGGAGGCATCAGATTGGCTAAGCTCCCTGCTACTCTTGTCACCTTGGGGGAAGTTCAGTAAATCCAAAGGCAGGTGGCAGCTGCAGGTTCGGCTGCTAGTGCTGTGTGATTCCAGCCTCCCTTCCCCCATTACCCAGCCAACTTAGCCAGCCAGCTGGCCAGGCCCAAGAGCTCAGTGGCAGTAATATTAGTGGTGGCCGTGAAGCCTCGTGGGAGAAAATTGGAGTTGGGTGGGAGAAGAGTGGACCCACTACCTCCAATGTTAGTGAGGTGGTGCATCCAGTCTGGGTTTCAGTCTGAACTTTAAAGGATCTATCCATGGTGCTTAACCTAGTTTGGGCATAGGGTTCAGCACCATGGGCAGCTCCTTAAAATTTCAGACTAAAACCCAGAGTGGATACACCGCCCCACTGACATTGGAGCCACCAGCCTCCACTGCCCACTACCAAACAAAGGAAGGTTTAAAAAAAAAAATGGCCACTGCTGCCTCCAAGGAGGGGCAGCCAATGTGGCACGGCGGGCTCTTGGAGGGCACCTCACTCATGCCCCCCCTCAAACCTATCACAGCATCTGGAAAGGATTTCCTCAGGGCTGAACATTTGAAAGACCACTTCTTTGTGATATATATGGTGATCCATTTTTGTTTGGGAAGAATGGGCACTTCACTAGCATCTCTCTCCTAAAATAGTCTCTCCAAACACTCTGTCTGTTATTCTTCCCTTGGACTGTGTTTCTTCTTTTCACCTTCAGAGGCTTCAGAATGCTGAGAAGCGACATTGTACTACCAAAAAATAAAAAATAAAACCCAGAAGAGCTCCTAATAAAGAGATTTTTATCTGAGTGGGAGCAGCAACATGAGTTGGTGGTAGACGGAGGTGAGTGACTAAGAAGCAAGTTAAAAAGAGTAAAACCAACAAATCAAAAATTTAGCAGCAAAGCAGGAAGACACAGAAAGGAGACAAGAGAATTAAAAAAGGATGGTTCATAGCTGCAGAATCAGAGCGTGTACTTTGTTTGACAATAGACAGAAAAGCTAAGCATGGGTTTTGAAGGCTGAAGGTTGTTACCTTTTCTTTTTTTATATAGCTGATGATGAATAATGTGGTCAATGGGCTTTGTTCAGAACCTCCCATGTAGGCGGTATGAGAGTTTAAATAACTTAATAGCAGGTCTGTGACAGCCCACCTGCAGCTTAATTCGAGGCTAAACACTGGATACTGGCCATGGCACCCCTGCGAAGATAAGACAGTGGCCACATTCAGACAACCATCTAAATCATGTTTTGGTTCCTCTAAATCAGCCTGAGAGCCAAATTCTGTTTTATAGGGATGTACAAGGAATCCAGTTGGGGGTCCAAATCCAGCAGATTGGCCAAGCTCAGCACCCCAAATTCTGGCCTGTCTACTCAGCACTGGGACCGGCTCTCTCTGTCGTGAGTCAAGCCAGCACACCGTCTTCCACTTTTAAAGGGGGGCATGATTTGCATATGATTAGTTTTGTTTAGCCAGGGAAATTTGCATAACTTCCAGCATGAAATTATGCAAATTGCAGCCAGAATTTACACAAATTTCCCTGGCTTTAAAAAAGAAATGCAAATCACGGCCTGCTTTAAAAGCAGAAGGTGTGAAACAGGCCTGTGGCTCATCATGGCTCAGCTTGTCTGAGTGTGGAAAGCTAAGCAGGGTCAGGCCTGGTTATTACTTGGATGGGAGACCCCTCCTCTAGTTTCATGCATTGAGCAGGGGGTTGGACTTGATGGCCTTGTATGCCCCTTCCAACTCTATGATCTATGAAACTATGAAAAACCTTTGGCTCCCGAGTCAGTGAGGTGCTGAGTGCAAACGGGTCAAGTTTCTCAGCATCACCCATTCCTAATTTTGGAGAACCTTTCAGGCTCCACATTCTAGTGGTGGGTGGGGCTATAGCCAAAAGAGGGCAGGGCCAAAGGCAAAAGTGCTGGGATCAAAAATACCAAAAAAATACCAGCATGTTTTAGCCTAAAGCTCTTACTGACAGTAACTAAGCCTTGGGGGCAGAGGGGAACATTTCAACCTTTTAGAATGGGGGAAAACTGCACAAAAGCCAGGAAAACCCCAGACCATTGGTGGTTAGGGGAAAGGGGGTGGGGCCAGAGGAGGGGGTGTTTTGCTATCTGGGGATCCCAGGAGGACCAGATTTGGGCCCTGGGCCTGCAGCTGTGCACCCCTGCTTTAAATTATTGGATGATGAGAAGGCATGAGAGGAGGAGATGAGAAGCTTCCGAAAGCATAGGCACATTGGAAGCTGCTTTGTACTGAGTCAGATCCTTGGTCTTTCTAGCCCAGTATCGTCAACACTGACTGGCAGTTGCTCTCCGGCATTTCAGACAGGACTTTGACGGCCCTACCATGCCAAGGATTGAACGTGGGACCTTCTGCATGCAAAGTATGTGCTCTACCACTGCAATACGATTCCTCCCCAGCACAGCATGCGATGTATCACAGTATCCCATAGCACCCAGATATTGGAAACTGTGGCTCGTGCAAACCATCGTTCACAAATTGGAATGTTGAAACGTGGTTGTGGTTACGTCTGAACTGGACCATGGTTGTCAGCCCAGCGTTTCCAAAGTTCTTGTGCGCTGAGCTTCTTTTTCTGAATTAGAATTGGAGTTGTGCTCTTCTTTTACATCTGATAAGGTTGAATCTTTAGAACATGAAAGAGTAAGATTGCACCCACCTTTGTGGGGGAGGAGGGAGCTTACTCCCACTTCTCCAGGAGTCACTGTTGTGAGCCTTCTGCCTTCTGACCAGGAGGAGCCAAGCCCAGAATAGCGATTCCTGCACACACGATGGGCAGCCTTTTGGGAGGGCTCCGTATTGGGCGCGATTGGATGAGTCAACCGCACCCAGTGCACAGCCTTGGCAGAAATGCCTGTCTTCAGTGGAGGCCGATTGGGAGGAACATTACATCATACAGTGGTGCATACAATAGGAGAGCCAGTGTGGTGTAAGTGGTTAGAGGGTTGGACTGGGAGATCCGGGTTCTAGTCCCCACTCAGCCATGAAGCTGACTGGGTGACTTTGGGCCAGTCACTAACTCTTAGCCTAACCTACCTTACAGGGTTGTTGTTGTGAGTAGAAAATGGGGGGGGGGAGGACCATGTAAGATGCCTTGGGTTCCATGCAAGAGGAAAACAGGATGGTGGCTTATGTTGGCTCAGCTTGTCTGAGCGTGGAAAGCTAAGCAGGGTCAGGCCTGGTTATTACTTGGATGGGAGACCCCCTCCTCTAGTTTCCTGCATTGAGCAGGGGGTTGGACTCAATAGCCTTGTAGGATCCTTCTAACTCTATGATCTATGAAATCAATAATAATAATAATAATAATAATAATAATAATAATAATAATAATAATAATAGCCCTTCAGATGTGTTGGACAACAACTCCCATTATCCCCCCCAGTGCCACACCCCCAGAGGATACCAGGTTGGGGAACGCTGCTTTACATGGAGTTCGGTGGGAGCAACCGCAGAAGCATCACGAACCACAGTGCCTCTCTTGATAAACTATAAGCCTCAGGGAAGATCCTGTATCTTATTTTATTTTATGTACTGTGCCTAGTTACTATGGGTACTTTAGAAATAAATGGCACAACACAGCTCAGTACTTTTAAGCCACATTGATTTCAGAGAGGGAGAGATGCACAGACTTAACTTTCCCACTGAGATCAGTAGTATTTAAACGTGCTTAACTTTGGACCATATAGACTAACAGCAACAGCAGCTTCTGTTCTCTTAACCCACACAATCCCTTCCACATGCTGCTCCTTATGCCTCGAACTGCATCCCAAGTAGGGATGTGTGAGGAGCTCAATTTGGGGGTGGAAGTCCGGCAAACTCTCTGGGCTCGACCCCCCCGAGCTCCGCTTGACTTACCTTTTCCCCGGCTCGACTCGTGTTCTTGTGAGCCAAGCCAGCGAAGCGACTTCCGGGTTCCTGGCGCGATGTTGTTTATGTAGAAAATGGCCTAATTTTGGCAAATTATGGCCTCATTTGGGCAAATTAGGCCATTTTCTACATGAACAACGAAGTGCTGGGGACCCAGAAGTCCAGCGAGTACCTCAGCTCACATGCCATGAGTCGAGTGCCAGGCGGGTCGCCCATACCTATCCAAGACACCAACATAGTGGCACCTCTCTGCCCTTCAAACTCCAGTTGAAAACACACCTTGTCCATGAATCCTTTGGCTTAACTCCTTAGCCCTGGCAACCCCAACTAGGAAAATAAATATTTGCATAATTTGCATGCTCACATTTAACCCTTGCCTCACCCTCCCTCTTATATTTCTCATGACTGAATTTTGGTTGGAAGCTCCTTCGGTTGTAACTAGGGTAAGAGATTTGTTATGTCCAAATGTGTATGTGCATTTCTTAAATTCACACCTCTCGAACCAGAAAGTGAACTGGAACACAGGTACATACTGAAATTTGCATCTTTTCAAATGTTGCAATACAGTTCTAAAACAAATGCACACATTAAGGGAAAGTGTGCACAAAAATCATATGCTAGGGAAATGTGCACACAAAAATGTGCGCAGTCATGAAAATTATGCACAGAAATGCATTATAGTAGGGAAATGGCTTGCAAAAATGCATAAATTAGCACAAAAAAGTACATTGGGGGAAAAGTATGCACAATAATGCATATGTTAGGAGAAGTGTACACAAAATTGTGTACATATTTTCATGCAAACAAAAAAAAGTATACTGATGTGTAGGCTGAAAACAACTTAATGTCTGAAAGAGAAAAACGGATAGAACCAAAATTGACAGATTCAGCTATTGCTCCTTGTGACCCATTTTTTGTTTATGTTAACCCATAAAGTAACATGTACGCTTGCATTTGTTAGGGCGGGTGTCAGGGGTTGGCATCACTGGGCATCTGCTGAGGCCCACACCAGTTCAGAGGCCCAGTGCATACCCTCCAACGTTTCACAGATGAAAATAGGGACACACATATGAATTTGTAAGAGGTATGGTTAAGCAACATGAAGGTGTGATCAAGAGGGTGTGGCCAGGCAACCAAAGGGCATGGTCAGGTACAAAAGTTATTAGAGGAAACACACAAAACTGCAGTATTTTAATTTTTAAGCACAGAATTTTTTGAATTTATGTATTGCATTTAGGGAAGCCTGAGGGAAAAATAAAACCCCAAATCAATAAATACAACTATATGTGTGTCTATACACACACAACATTAACAATAAATACAACATTATTATAAAAATAAACGTTATTATAAAATAAATAAATAAAACATGGGTGAAAAGGCTTCATTACAAACAGTCATGTAACCATGACTCTCCTCCGTCTCAGGGTTTGGATCTCAAAATTTAAAATTGAAAACCTTGACTGGTGCTGAACCCTCAGTGTTTTTCTTTGCTCTCCTGTAGTAACCTGTACGCAGGCCTTCAAACTTCACTCTACTGTTTGAAGTACTACTTTCTTTCTGATGCTAGATCTATATGTTCCTTTTCTGATCCTCCTTATGTTCTGCCTCTCCCTAAATTTCCCAGCAATAATAGGTAAAAGGCTATAGTTATGAAGTGTTTATCCTTATCTCTTATTATATTGTCAGTATTTGCTATGTTATAATATTTGTCCCAACTACAAATTTTCTCTTTGTGCAGAAATGCATCCTTTAATTCAATGTGTTGGTAACTAAGGCTGAACATCTAGGCATGCCTATTTATTTATTTTATGTATATTTGTATCAACTTGGCTTGTCAATCACCAACCTGAAACAGCTAATAACCCATAACAGATCACAGAGACACAAGTGTGGAGACCAGAAGTCTCCTCAATGCCATGGCCCTGATCTGGATGGGCTGAATTTTAGCTGGAAGAAAGAAAAAAAAACCTGGAAAAATGCCCTAGCCACCCACCCCAGGATGCTCTAACTGTTTAAGGGCTCTGACCACTCTGAAGTCACTTTGATCTCTAGACCCATGATGATGATGGTGATTGCTGTTGTTGTCATTATTATTATAATGACAACAAAGGGAAAGCCATGGGCAAAATTGCAGCTAAACTAAAAGAATTTGGGACTCTGCATAACAAACTGAGAAGCCGGGATGGCTTAATAGTTTTTGTGATGGTCCTGAGATTTTTGCGACAGTTGGAGGGTATGCCAGTGCTGTACCCCACTGCCTCCTGGCCTTGAAGCTCCTCTTTCTTGCTTTCACTGGCTGTTCACCTGCCATCTCTGAGCATGCAAGCAGTGGCAAGAAGAAGATGGAGTAGTATACTCCACTTGCTTGCACTTTCCCTCTGGGTGGTTGTGTGCACTTGGCCCAGAGGGAGAGGACAAGTGAATGGGGAGTGGTGACACTGTTGAGGAGGAAGTGGGCCCAATTTGGGGGGCATTGAGGGCCTTTTGCCCAGCCCCCACCCAAAAGCTGGAGTTGACACGGATGGTATAATATTTGTAAAATATTAAGAAATAATAATGGATTTCCACAGAACATAAAATGGAACCTGACAGGCAAACAGTGAAAGCTCCAAGTTCAATAAATGAGCCATGCTTTGGAGATAAGGAGGATCATAATAATTGATTTTCTCCTTATTTCCATAGGTCTGCAGAACTTAATGGATGCCTGCTCCCTTTAAAACATTTTTTGATCTGGCCACAGAATCAATAGCTAAAAGTGTGGATATTGTACAAAGCAAAGTGTATTGGCAATGAACTTACCAAGCACTGTTTCTGTTCTGAGACATGGAACTGAAGATTTTATATGACCTTATATACATATTATTGAAGCATATACTGAGGCAACAGTTCAGACCTGCACATACCTAATCACAGATCACTGGTGAAACCATAGATCATCTGTTAAAAGAGAAGGCCAAGTAGGTGGGACCCACAGGGTGGGTTCACATATTATGCTAAGCCATCCTGAGAATAAGCCACCATGGGTTGGCTGTTTGCTTGCTAATCCAACAGACAATCAGGCGCTCTGTGGCTTGCCATGGTTTCTTTCACTCCTCAGTCCCCCTAAGTCCTCCCACAAGCTCCTGGCATGTATCCCAGGTGTCTTTCTGGCAGACCTCCTCATTTCCTCAGTCCCTATGTCAGCACCTTTTCTGCAGTTGGTCCATCTCCCAAAGGAAAATTCCTGCTACCACCACATCAGATCACCAAATGGAATTAATTTTCTGAGCCCTTATGAATGCGTTAACACATTCGCAGCCTTTTTTAAAAAATAAATAAATCTATTTTTAAAAAAAACTTTAAAAAAAATTCAGGGTCTTGCATTTTTGCGCAAGAGCGCAAGACCACCTGTCCACTATTCAGCCAAGCATACCAATATCCCCTTGTTCTCAATGTCCTTGTCAACTTCATCCTCAATTTTGGTGCTTCCCTTGCTAGTGAACACCTTTTTTAAAGGATGCTTCATGTTCTGCTGAAGTTAGAACAGCTGCCCATAAAGCTCCTTCTCTCCTACAGCTTCCAGCTGCTTCTGGCTCTCTCCCTGCCCCTGTTGTGATATGTATCACTTTACCAGCTGTAGCACATTGTTTACACATGGAAGGGACAGAATGGCGAGGTAAACAGGTTTGTTATGTCTTTCTGGAATCTCGTGTTTTCGCATGGGAAACTTATGTTCTGATGACGTGCTAACTTGTTTTTCTGTCTGAAGCCATCTTAGAGAGAAGCTGGACTGCTTTCTCTCTTCTTCTTGGTTCTTCTTGCTGGACTTTGTTACTGCAACAATGTAACGTCTTTGCTGACGTGGAGTGAAGCTCAACTTACTCCACTGGATATAATGCTTGCTACGCATTTATACTCTGCACATGGACTGTAACTAGGAAATGTATACTCTGTAGAACTTTACTTGCTAAGTGAATAAACAGGTAGAATTAGACCTGTGGTGTTACAGAGTGTTTCCTGACTCCATGGATTAATCTGCAACGGGGAAGCTGGAGGCAGTCTGACAACAGGGCAACCCGAGCTGGTTAAACTGGCACAACACGCTGCACACTGAGCGCGGGGGGAGGTGAGATCTGGAAGATCTGTGTGTGGAATTTCAGGCGTCTGCTAGCACACAGACAGGATATTAAATCTCCCAACCCGCACACACTCTGCACACACTCCAACAGGGTTATGGGCCCAGACTGGACCAGTCCAGAACCAGACCGGACCAGACCAGAACCAGACCACAACCAGCGGAACCAGACTGGACCAGAACCAGAACCAGAGCGGGTCGGTACCAAAACCGGGACCTGTTTGGCAACAGCTTCGCCTCCGGTGATTGCAGTGATTAATGGCAGAGGAGGAAGACATCAAGGAAGAAATATCTCCTGGTCCTTCAACCAGTAAGGGGGAAGAAGGGGGAGAGAATCTGTTGGCTGACACAGACAGCTTGCAGGCAAGTTCCAAGGCCAAGAGCTTAGAGGGAAAGAGCGAGGGTGAAATTTCTGAGGAGGAGGAGAAAAAATCCCCCGGTCACAGAAATGGCAGCTGCACAATCCCTGAATCCACAAATTGTGGAGAAATTGTCTGGATCGAACTATGTGCTGTGGAGTTTTCAGATGCAGCATTATTTAACCCATGCAGGACACTGGTCTGTAGTAACACAGGATCCAGAAGCAGTGGGTGACCAAGCTTAATCTTTGTGGAATTTACAAAGTGCAGCTTTTTCTGCTTCAAGCTGGAGAAATGGCTTGTGGAGATAGCAGAATGGAAAAGCAGCAAGCAAAGCGAAACAACTCTGCCCGAAAGTTTGCAGAAAGCCAGGCTGGTGTGGCAAACAGCCAAGTTGCAAACAACAAGCAGGGAGTAACCCAAGCCGCTGCTTTAAAAGTGAAAAAATGCTTCACTTGCGGATCTACAACTCATCTGAGACGAGATTGTAGAATAAAAAAGAAAAAGACAAGAAACAAACAGGAAACAACGAGCACACCTGAGGAGGCAGTTAAAACGGGCAACAGTTTGATTGCACGGGTCTAAAGTTGTTTGGGTCTTAGACTCTGGAGCTTCTCATCACATGACTAACTCCAGGAATGTATTTCGATCTCTGGAAGAAGATGGATGTCCAGGTCAGCACGTTGAATTAGCTGACGGGAAACGTATAAATGTTTCAGTAGCAGGAACAATTCAATTTACTACTTTGGGTCAACAAAGGGCATTGTTTGTTCCGGAACTGGACACAAATCTGATAAGTATTTCCCAATTAGCTCAAAATGGCTATGAAATGTGTTTTTCAGACAGTACATGTGTGATTTCACATGAAGGGACAGTCTGTGCAAAAGGTGATTTGCAGAATTCTCTGTATGTTATAAATCCATTTGTAACACATGATGAGATTGTGAAGTATGCAAATTGTAAGCCTCATGATAATTGTGTACATTTATTCCATAAACGTTTTGCGCATGCTAATTACAGGAGCATCGAGAAGATGCCGGGTCTGTGTGAGGGCATGAAAATGAAACCTTGTTCTAATTATGTGGAATGTGAAGTATGCAGTCAGGCAAAGTCACACAGGGCTAACATTCAGAAACACAGTGATAGAGTGAGCACAAGAATATTTGAGCTGGTACACTCTGATGTTGCTGGGCCATTTGAGGAAAGCTATGGGGGAAATAGGTACTACATGACTATCATTGATGATTTTTCTAGATTTGGATTTGTTTATCTTTTGCAGCATAAATCTCAGTTTCGAAAGAGATTTGAATCATTTGTGAAATGGGCTGGTAACAGGTTCAAACAATACCCCATAGGTGAATTGCTCATAGATGGTGGGGGAGAGTACATGAGTACAAAATTCAAGAAATTCTTGGAAAGTGAGGGCATTGGGCACAAAATCACAGGCCCTAACTCATGGTTCCAGAATGATGTAGCTGAAAGGCGCAACAGAACACTCCAAGAAATGATGAGGGCTCAATTAGCTGACTCACAGTTGAAAAACCATTTCTGGGGGGATGCACTTTCAAATGCTAACTATTTGCTGAACAGATTACCTAACACCACAACTGGGAAAACTCCATATGAAATGTTTCATGGGAGGAAGCCAAAGATAGCACACGTGCGAATTTTTGGAAGCAAATGTTTGGTTCATATACAGGCTAAAAGCTTTGAATGTTTTCTGCTGGGGTATGATGGACAAACAAAAGGTTACAGGTTATGGTCACCACAACACAGAAAGGTAATTTTAAGCAGAGATGTGATTTTTCACAAGCAAACACATGAAAAGAAACAGCTGGTGGAATTGCCAATGCAATCAATGGCTGAGACACAGCTGGAGGTTTCTGAAACAGAACAGGCCACTGAGCAGATATCTGGGGAACAGGAGGGAGGTGAACAATCTCTAAGGCGTTCAACCCGAGAACGTAAAACACCTGTTAGATATCAGGATGAATTCCAAAGTGGCAAAACTGTTGTACATAAAGCTCTCAAAATAGCTTTAGAACCTCAAAGTTTTGAGGAAATCCAGGGCATGGAACCAGTAGTGAGAAATGATTGGTTTGAAGCCATGCAGGATGAAATCAATGCAATGCATGTTAACAAAACATGGAGTCTGGTATCTTTACCTGTAGGGCGAAAGGCCATCACCTGTAAATGGGTGTACAAGGTGAAAACGAATCACCAGGGGCAGGTGGAAAGGTACAGGGCAAGACTCGTGGCAAGAGGGTTTGCACAAAAGCATGGGATAGATTTTGATTCCGTGTTTGCACCAACAACAAGGTATGCAACTGTAAGATTGTTGTTGAAATTGGCAGCACAAAGAAAAATGATGGCATTTCATTTTGATGTAAAAACTGCTTTCCTATATGGTGATTTACAAGAGGAAATCTACATGGTGCAACCAAAAGGTTTTGTAGAAAATCCTGGTCTTGTATGTCGTTTGCACAAATCCATATATGGGCTGAAACAAGCAGTGAGATGCTGGAACCAAAAATTAGACAGAGTTTTGATTAGTTTGGGATTCAAACAAAGCAAGGCTGATCACTATCTGTACACATGTCACACAGAAATGGGACATTGGGTGTATTTGTTAGTCTTTGTTGATGATATATTGCTGATAACAGAATCAGTAAGTCAAAAAGACAAAATTGCAAAAGAATTGCAAGCACACTTTGAACTGAAAGATCTAGGTTTGGTGAAACACTATCTTGGAATGCAATTATCCCAGGATGAGGAAGGTTCTTTCTTGGTTGAACAAAGTGGGAAAATTCAGAAATTGCTGGAGAATCATGGATTGGAGAATTGTAACCCAGTTACCACTCCAATGACTCTTGAATATCAAAAACACACAGATAACACTGAATTTGAGGATATTGGAAAATATCAGAGTGTTATTGGAAGCCTGCTGTATTTGGCAAATGTGAGTAGGCCAGACATCAGCAATGCTGTGAACATACTTAGCAGGAAAACACAAAATCCTTCTATGTATGATTGGCTAGCTGTGAAACGTGTGTTAAGATATTTAAAAGGTTCCATGAATTGCAAACTGAAATTGTCATCACACACAGAGGGAGGTTTTTGTGTGTACACTGATGCTGATTGGGGGTTTGCAACAGATAGAAAGTCCACAAGTGGGACTGTGATCATGTATAATGACAGTCTAATTGACTGGTATACACGAAAACAATCTTGTGTGGCTGTATCTAGTGCAGAATCTGAATTCATCAGTTTATCTCAAGCATGCAATGAGATTGAATGGTTCAAACAATTGTTTACTGATCTGAAATTACCAGTAGACAAGGCTGTTACAATTTTTGAAGACAACCAGGCTTGCATAAGCATGGCACAAAATGAAAAATGTAGGCCAAGAACCAAGCACATTGATGTTCGTTACTCTCATGTAAAGGACTGTGTGCAGAAAGGGTGGGTAACACTCAAATACTGTGCAACAGGGGACATGGTGGCAGATCTTTTCACAAAACCATTGCCTGTAGTAAGACACAGGAAGCTAATGATGGCGCTAGGCCTCATTGAGCAAATGTGAAACAAGATGTACTCAGCTTGTAAGGGGGATGTTGTGATATGTATCACTTTACCAGCTGTAGCACATTGTTTACACATGGAAGGGACAGAATGGCTGTAAACAGGTTTGTTATGTCTTTCTGGATTCCCGTGTTTTTTGCATGGGAACCTGAACTCTGAGAGCAATATGAGCTAGTCACATGGTTTGTATGTTCTGATGACGTGCTAACTTGTTTTTCTGTCTGAAGCCATCTTAGAGAGAAGCTGGACTGCTTTCTCTCTTCTCCTTGGTTCTTCTTGCTGGACTTTGTTATTGCAACAATGTAACGTCTTTGCTGAGGTGGAGTGAAGCTCAACTTACTCCACTGGATGTAATGCTTGCTATGCATTTATACTCTGCACATGGACTGTAACTAGGAAATGTATACTCTGTAGAACTTTACTTGCTAAGTGAATAAACAGGTAGAATTAGACCTGTGGTGTTACAGAGTGTTTCCTGACTCCATGGATTAATCTGCAATGGGGAAGCTGGAGGCAATCTGACAACAGGGCAAGCTGAGCTGGTTAAACTGGCACAACACGCTGCACGCTGCGCGCAGGGGGAGGTGAGATCTGGAAGATCTGTGTGTGGAATTTCAGGCGTCTGCTAGCACACGCTCCAACAGCCCCCCACACACACACACTTTGTGCTTGTCACTTCCCTCCACTGGTCTCTATTGCTAGCTGTCACATATACATATGGGTTACAGAGCAGTGAGTGGAATTGCTAAACCTATACAAATGTCAGGGCAAAGCAGTAAAATCAAGGGGAAAATTACACAAATTTCCTAGCAGCCAATGTTCACAATAAATTGTGTACACCTTTGGGATGCTAACCAGTGTCCTTTCTTCTCAGTTTTTTTGCAGTATGGGGTGGAGGGCACTAAGAAAGCATGATGGGAGAGAATGGCAGCATCACTAGCAAGGCAGGGGTTTTTGCTGCTTGTGCCGGGCGGCTCTCTAGCCATTCCTGACAACCCATTAAGGCTGTGCGCCGAGCCTGGCACCCGACTCACGGGATGCTTGGCGAGTGCTCCCGCCGCGCGATCTGTCCTGAGCACCCCGCAAGCACCAGCTGAGGCACTCGCCGAGGTGCTCGCTGGACTTCTGGGTCCCCAGCGTTATGATTTTTACGTAAAATAGGGTAAACTACCTTAAAACAGCCGCGATTTGAGCCGAGGACGTGAGCCGAGCCAGGGAAAGGTAAGTCGTGCAGAGCTCGGGGGGGGGGGTCAAGGGCGGCGAGTTCGCCCCACTTCCCGATCGAGCTCTGCGCACATCCCTACCAGTTGCCCTGCCAGGCTCAGACATCACAAGAAGCCACCATGTATATGAACAGCCTTATAACAAGCCATGGGTTCTCCGGGTGGCTTGTTCGTGAAAATAAGCCACCCTGCAGAAACAATGCCAAGTTTGCCCAACACAACAACCCACCCATGGCTGGTCCCAGGGTATGGTCTGAAGGCACGTGAGGCAGCCACCATGCTGAAGCTAAGCAGGTCTGGGTCCGGTCAGTGCTTGGAGGGGAGACCATCTGGGAACCGCATGTAGCCTCCTTGAGTTCCATGATGGAAGAAAGGTGGGATAGAAATGTAATAAATAAATAAGAATCACCCATGGTGGATTGTCAGGTCATGTGAAACAGATAATAGAATCTAGCCTGCTGCTCCTTCTCCTGAACCAATGATTAGAGCTAGTCATAAGCCCTATTCAGGCATTCTCTTACCAGGTTCAGCTAACACATGAGGAAAGAGAGCATCCCAGCCCTCCCCCTCTCCTTTGTCGCATTTGTCACTCTGTACTCTTGGAGGGCAACTGTCTGAAGAGGAGAGCCTCCTGTATCTCTGGAAGCTCTCCACACAAGCCAGAACACTGGAAAATCCATGATCTGGCTCATGTGGAGAACCTCCATGGATATAGGAGGCTCTCCTGTTCAGACCGTCACCCTCCACTAGTAGAGGCTGACAGATGCAATGAAGGAGAGGACTGGGGCTGGAGCGCTCCCTTTCCTCACATGTAGCTAAAACCACGCAGTACAAACCTTGGGTTTGGGTTCATTGTTCGACCCAGTCTCTCTATCTGTCTCTCTCCCTTTCTCTCGACACTCGCTCTCGGATGACCCTCGCCACTGTAACTGTTTCTAACCCACATCCCCACCTCAGGTATCTTCCTTATGAAGCCCCCTAGGGCTGGGAGTATGGCAAGGCAGATAGAAACAGCCAAGCCCTGATAGCAAACACAAACAGTGGGTTCAGACTACACAATAACTGACACTCACGGGTTCAGTATGGGTTGAGTGTGGGTTGTTGTTGAACCATAGATTATTGTTGAAATGTGGGTTATCGTGTTGTCTGAACCCAGCTGCACTAACAAGCCATGGCTTGTTAACCATGAACAACCCATGAAGAGAACCCATGGTTCCTTGTTGGGTTGTGAACTGTGGGTTGTTCACCATGGTTTGTTACCTTGGCTGGGTTCAGATAACTTGATAACTCATGTTGCAAGTTGCAACAACAACCCACAATTCAATGACAACCCACGCACAACCCATACCTAACCCTTGAGTGTGGTTTATTGTGTTGTTTGAACCCTGTCTCTGTCTCTGTCTCTGTCTCTGTCTCTGTCTCTCTCTCTCTCTCTCTCTCTCTCTCTCTCTCTCACACACACACACACACACAAATCTCAAAAGTAGCAGCAGGAAGCTTCCTTATGAAGCCCCCTAGGGCTGGGAGTATGGCAAGGTGGGTAGAAACAGCCAAGCCCTAATAGCAAACACAGAGGATGGGGGGGTCACACGACTGGGAAACAATCATGGTACGTTGGATGAGCGGACTGTGCCCCACCATGCCGCCCGAGAGGTTTGCCCCTCGGCCGGCATGGAGGAAAGGAGTCTGCTCCTCCCAATGGCGCATGGCAGCGGCACCATTAGGAGGAGCAGACTGTGCCCCCCGTGCCGCCCGAGGGGTTTCCCCACTGCGGTCAGGACCATGTCCCCAGCTACAGTGGGGAAACCTCTTGGGTGGTGGAGCAGGGCGGCGGGAATCTCCCCCCACACACACACACTATGCCCTTTGCTTTCCCGGGTGGGGAAAGCAAGGGGCGGAGTGGTCGGGAACTTCCCACACTCGCCGGAGTGGCAGCTCTGGTGACTGTGGGAAGCACCTCCATCCCCACGGCCGCTTGGCATGCTGAGCAGCCCCGAGGATCAGAGCACAGCCTCCCCCTAGGAGGAAACCTTTCAGGGAAGAGGCTGTGTTCTGATACCCGCAACTCCTCAGTGTGCTGGGTGACCAAACGGAGCAGATCGCCATCTACTCTGGAGGAGGAAGTGAGGTGCCCAATCCGCTCCGCGGTGGGGGCGAAGACAGCTGCCTCCTAGCACCATTTCGGCGCTTTGGGGGCAGCTGTCAGCCGCACTCTATGGCCAACCGCTTGGCAAGAGTGGCAATGTCCACTCTTACCAAGCGGCTTGCTGGCTCTAGGGCCTGTGCCACAATGGGTGATGTTGTCCGAGTTCGGACGACATGACAAACAAGCATGGTACAAACAAACCCTAGTACAGACCATTGTGCCTTATCATTGTTCCTAACAACAATAAGTCACAATGGTGAGGCATAACGACCGGGTTCGGACGACACGCCTGACAAGCAATGGTGAGTCACCACCGTTGCTTATCGTGTTGTCTGAACCCGCCTAGAGTATCTCTCCTCTCTCAGCTATCAATGATTATTCATCTGGGGCTCCGTGCATGTTGCCCTGTCTGGACACAGGGCTGGGAATCACACGGGCAGCAAGTATTTGCTCACACAGTTCCTTGTACCACTAGGGATATGTTTCTGTAGCCCCCCACTGGACGGGAGCAATCCTTTTTAATATAGTTACTGACCATTAAGTTGTATTTATATTGTTTTATTTATATTTGTGAAGCTTTTCCAGTTACAGCCATTTTCTAATGGCATGAATGTGATCTCCCCTCTCTCTGGCCTCTTCTCTGGAGGCTCATTTTTGATGGCCAACAGACTTTTTACAAATGTCAAATTCAATAGAGTCACTTTCTCAACCATGACTATATCTACTGTTGTGGACGGAGCAAAAATGACAAGTCTGCTGTTGCTCTCTGTGCCAAGATATCCTGGTACTTTCTCACTGTCATAAGTTATAGGCAGCAACAACAACAACACATGTTGGGCCACTAGCCTATGACTCTGAACTTGACCTTGACATGCGAGCCCTCCAAGGAATGCTGTAACTGATTGAAAATATGTCACTTTTAATCAGGAGTCAGCACGCTGGCCTGTCCCATTTGATAGACGTGTTTAATTTGTGCTAAGTGAGAAGTGGGTTTAGCTACTGAAAATTACAGCATGCCTTTTGCAAAACTGCAGGTGGCATTCTTTTAAAAGCATTTCTTTCCTCAATCACTTTTCTTTGGGAACACTTTCTAGAAATACAAGGCAGGTCCAGAAATACCAAACATAATTGGTTTGATGCAAACTTGATTACACTTAGAGTACAGCCATTGATATTAATGGGACTTAAGTTAGTCACTTAAGACTAGCTTAAGTTATATTGATACCAGTGGCCCTACTCTAAGTACTTCTAAGTCTGGATCCAACCCAATATTAATAGTATACACATGCTCCAAGCACAGATTATGAACTGGCCACTAAAATCAGTTTGAGCATCCAGCATATTCCTTCCAAGGCAGTAAGAGAGCTCTCATAAAATGATGCTTGGAACAGAACACTCTCATTTTTTTGTAGCAAAGAATTTATTCATTTCAACCATGGTCTAGATTTTGATCAACCATGCAGCTATTGATGATGCTGGAATACTCTCCCAGCTCATCATTAAATTGATTACTGCCGATGTCAATGTGTCACCTGGCAAGTTGTAAAGTGTTGGAGATACTACTCATCTCGCACATCCCAGAAAAGTCATAAGTGGAATGCCTTATTGGAAAATGTGATGTCTCATTTGGAAGCTTGAGTCTTCAGTATGCAGCAATATTTTGACCACAAAGGGAGAGCATCAGCAGTTCAGGACTTCCTAAATATCTTATTTGAGAGAAACCCTAATCAAATATAGGGATTTCACATATGTCCCCAATCCTGATCCAGTGGTGTTATAATTTTTATACAGTTTTGCACTTAATGTTTTACATGTCTTACCGTATTGAACCTTGCAACACACTTGTTGTTATCTTCATTATACAGATGGGGAGAACTAATACATTGAATTATGCAATAATAATGACCTTCCCACACAGTGAATGCATGGGTAAGGCAGTAATTAAGCACTGGAGGATCCTTGGTACAGTTAAAACATTTGGGTTACAGCACTTACTTGGTAGTAGGCCTCATTTTTTTTATAGGGATGGGTGAATCTGTCAAGCTTGATTTTGCTCAGGCTCTCATTATTCCAGTGCTAAATTCGTTCCATCCCAATTCTGCATCGGATTGCAATTTATTTATTTATTTTAGCTTGTATTAAAATTGGCATACATTTTCATGCACTTAAAGAAGAGTCCACATTTTTTGCATGCTTCCCCCCCCCCACACACACAAATGCATGCATTTTTGTGTGCACTTTTGAAAATGCATAATTTCCCCCATTGGATAAAGTGTTTTGTATACAGTTTTGCAAATATATTTGCTTTTGTGCATGTTTTGTTTAAATGAATGCTACATCTCTGTATGCATTTTATTTATCTTTCTGCAAACTTCAGAAATGTGCAGATTTTTCTGGCAAACTGCATTGCACTTCATGTTTATGATCAGAAACAAGGTTAATCATGGACTTTGGGGCCAAGGTGCAGCACCCTGGACTGAAAGCCCCCCACCCCTGCCAAGGCTTCCCCACCCTATGTGACCCTGCTTTGCCTCCACCAACTGCTGCTGTCCTTGTTTCAAGTCACTATTAGGAATCATGCACCCCCTCAGGTCACCCTGCTAGTCAAGACCAGACCAGCTCTGGGCATCTGATCAGCAGAAGGCTGGGCTCTGAGCTTCCCTCCTTCTTGCCACAGGGGAGGCTGGTGACGACTATTTCAGTGGGGCTCCTTTTCCATGGCAGGTTTTGCAGCTTTTATTTGGAGCTTCATAGGAGCTCTCCATGGTGCTCCATGGTGGTGATCCTATATTGTGGGGATGGAGTTCAGCGCCATGGATAGAGTGTTTTTCCTTCAGTCAAATGCAAAGCTGCACAGGATCAGCATTTTATTTTATTTTATTTTATTTTTATTTAGAAGGATTTGTAAAGTGCTTTTTGTTTGTTTTTTTGTTAGCATATCAGGATGGGATGTATTAGCTGCAGGGCCGGATTAAGAGCATTAAGGGCCTGGTGCTGAGGATTTTGGTGAGCCTTTTTATGGAAATAAAATGAAGACGCAATTTTATATTAAAACAAATTAAATATTTTAATTACCATTAAAGTGCCAAAACAGAAACATATTGAAAATATTTCTTTTTTGTAAACAATAAGCTTGTTAACTCAATAAAACCGTTATAAATAGAACATTCACAACAACCATTTTTAAATAAACATAAACCATATAAACAATTTAAATATAAGTGTATGATGTTTGGCTCATAAAAATTTGTTCCTTAAAGTATTATTATTATTATTATTATTATTATTATTAAAGCATCATAATCAATACAGCCAGCGTTATGATTATGGTGCAGAGAGTAACTCTTGAAATAAATAGCAACCACTAGTTTTAAACACACAAACAGGTTATTCACTGAACTCTAACCTGCATTTAAACTAAATGAATCAAGCTGGTAGATTAAAATAAAATTACACATTAACTTTTCTTGCTTTTTTACTTGCAAATTCCTCAATTGTAGAATCAAGATTAAGCTCGTTCAGCAAACCATTTTCAATGCACAACAGAGAGAGCGCATTTAAACGCTCCTGACCCATGGAAGACCTTAGTTCATTTTTCACACGTTTTAATGCTGAAAATGAACGCTCACCACTGCAGTTGCTGACCATTAAACACAAATACATGCGGAGGGTCACAAATGTATTTGGAAATGCACCAACTAGAGATTGTGCAATCATAAACTTGTACATTTGTGTTTCTTGACTCCCATGAATGTCTTGATTTGCAGTGGAAGATTGGTACATTTTGAAAATAGATGAAAACTGTACAATTTCGTCTGCAAACAGGGGTTCAAGATCTTCAGGATATTTTGACACTAGTGTAGTGGCTCTGGAACGTAGACTATCAGCTGCTAGAGTGCATATTTCTGATAGAAATTCAAATCTTTCTTGAATTATATTGTATGCTGCTTGCCTGTGCCTCAGTGATTCTGTCAATTGGTCAATTATAGGATAAAAGGTATGCACTTTAAACCTCTCAGAGGGTGTCATATCAGCATTAGCATCTTCTGCATCACTATAGTCCCACCTCCTATTTCTTTTCACTTTCCTTCCACGTTGTAGCTGGTACTCCTCGCAGCCGGAAATATTTTTACCCTGCTGTTCAAATTCAGAGAATCTAGAATGGAGAGACTGCACAAAATCCTTTAGAGAGTTCAGCATGTCTGTTGCTGTATGCAGATCTAATTTTGCATCTTGGAGACACTGACTGGTTCTGTGAAACCTTGGTAAAATGACAGACCATACTTCAACCATTATTCCAGTTTCCAATTGATCCATGACATTATTTAGGCCCTTTGCTTGTAAACAGACCTCTCCCTTTGTGGATTCATCATTCATAATATTTGAAAGGACATCTCTGATAGTACTATAGCCTTTTTGTAAGGCATTCACAGCATCATGGTGAGCAGACCAACGTGTATCAGATAACCTTTTTAATGTTGGTATACCACATAGTTTGAAACTATCTGTTAACAGATTCCATCGATGAGTTGAAGCAGAAAAAAAACAATACAACTGCTGCACAAAATTAAAGAACGAAACTGCAACTGGACAGCTGTTTACGGCATTTTGTCCAACAAGATTAAGTGAATGTGCACAACAAGGAATGTATTCAGCAAGTGGGTTTTCCCCCCAAATTAAGGCCTGCATACCATTATATTTGCCACTCATATTAGATGCGTTATCATAAGACTGACCCCTGCAGTCTTTGATGGAAATTCCATTTTCATCCATGAACTGCAAAATAATGTTTGCTAGCTCCATACCAGTGTGTCTGTGCATTGGAATGAATTTCGTAAAACGCTCCACTGGACCACTAGGTAATACATAGCGAAATATAATTGTTAGTTGATCACAATGTGCTATGTCGGGTGGAGTCAACAGAAATTGAATAATATTTGGCTTCTTTTATCTCGTTTATGATTTGCTGCAGCACTTGCTGACCAATCAGTTCAATAAACTCATCACGTATCGTTGATGATAAGTACCTCCACGTTTTTTAACCTCTAGGGCAGTCTTCCCCAACCGGGGCCCTTCCAAATGTTTGGGGCCCCAGCTCCCATCTTCCCCAGCCACTGGCCATGCTGCCTGAGGCAAATGAGAACTGTAGTCCAAAATATCCAAGAGGGATATTTGGTGAACTCTGTTCTCTGGGGTTTTTCAAAATAAAACTTAAAATGCCACACAATTCCCCATGAAAGCGCACGTGCACACACGCACGCGCGCGCACACACACACACACACACAGTATTAGCCAAGCAGGTGACATTTTGCAGGCGGCAGGAGGATCAACACCCCCAAAAGGCAGACACACACACCCACAAACACACAGCCCTCTCTTACGTTCAGTTTGGCTCACAAAAGAGGGAAAGCCCTTTTACAGAAAAAAAGGAGAAGGAGAAGGAGAACTTGCAGATCAAAAGAGTCAAACTTTTGAACCTTACCTGTGCAGAGCAGGGCCATCAGGACCAGCGGCAGGTAAAGACCATCCCAGAGGTTTGTCCCATAGCAAGCAGAAGTCATGGTGGAGATTTTGGAGGCGGGTGGGCAGAGAGGGGTCGCTTGACGGAGCAAAAACTCAAAAACTCCTGCAGCTCATCAGTAAGGGTCTTCCCAATTTCCCCCAAATTATTTATTAAAAAAAAAAAAAGCAGCCACAACAAAAAGCCAGGAAGCTTTGCTTGACCAAGAATAATTGTGTTGTTCTTGTTGCTTTGTTTCGTTTTTGTTTTTGTTTTTTTGTTAAACTAGCATTTGAACAATTGAGCTGCGAATCAGAAAGATCTTTTGCTCGAGGCTGGAGAGGTCCCTTCTAAATCTGAATATTACAGACCCTAGCAAGCCCCCCATGTGCTTCAGCAAGAAGTTCTCACACAAAGAAATATAGTAACAGTGATTGAAATGCAAAAAGCTAATGAAAAGCCTAAGTCAGCAGGTGGTAAAACCTGTTTAAGAGAAATGCTAATTTGAGAACAACAGTTCTTGCTCGGTCTTGCCTGAAGCCTGTAATGCAGATGTGCTTAGAACACCTTTCTAATCTCGAAAAAATCATTAATTATGTTGAATGATAACGATCAGAGCTAACTCGAAGGGGGAAAAAATCGCGCCGTGCGTCCCTATATTGTGGGCCTATTTTCTGGTAGGGGCCTGGAGCTGCAGCTCCAATAGCCCCTATCTTAATCCGGCCCTGATTAGCTGTTGTATAACAAGGAAAAGGAGAGAATGGAGTATGCCTACCTTCCTGGCTTTGTCGGCTCCTTCCTGTCTAGTTTCTCACCTCCCATATCTTCTTGTGTCATTGTCTGTGAAGGCTAGTGGTTTCTTGGCTGAAATCTTATGCACACACTTTAGAATAAGCTCTATTGAACACAGTGACAGTCGGAGAATTGCATCCAAGTAATTATGCAACAGGATCTCATAATACACATTACTCTTGTAAGAGGGCCCCCCTGAAAGACCATTAGATCCAGGGTCTAAAACTACCTGGTTGCACTAGTTGATCAGGAAGCATTGAAAAGTGAACCAAACACATTTCTCATCCATCCCTACATTACCCAGTAGGGCCTTACTTCTGACTAAGCATGCATATGATCAGGCCATCCGCCATTGGTCCATTAAGGTGTTTGGGGATTTCATTTTCTGTTTTTTCAGCCCTCAGTAGGCAGAAGGATGTGAACTTAAAGGCAGTTTAGGCAGCACACTTCATACCAATTACTCTGAAGTAGCTTCACAATGGGGCAATCCATCAAGTTCTAGTCCTTGATGTTGATGTTGCACTAGTGGAAACCAAGTCCCAAACTCGTGGGAGGCTGGTGACTCCTATGTCAGTGGGGCTCCTTATCAATTGCAGCGTTTTGCTTGACCCCTATAGGAGCTATCCATGGCGCTGAACTCCATCCCCAAAATATGTTCACCACATTGGAGCACCGTGGATAGCTCCTATAAAGCTCAAATTAGAAGATGCAATGGATAAGGAGCCCCACTGACATAGGAGTCACTGGCCTCTCCTGTCCAAACTCTGTGCAAAGGGAGAAAGCAATGAAAGTTCTGCTTGCACAACTGCCTGCAGTTCTTAGGCTCACAAAGTGTTTCACTAGTGCATATGGAACCACTTGTGTGATGGGAAAAGGCAGCAGAGCTCCACTAGTGCAGTGATTTCTTACACCAATGGTACGTTGGATTTAGGCTTGTCTGTGTACAGTCTGTTTTCACCTTCGCATGAACTAATGCATGGAGTTTGGGCCAATCAGGGCCAATCAGCACAACCCTGCTCCCCCTCCAGGCATTGACCAAATGCATGGAGCAGAAGGTGATTATCATTCCAGTAAGAAGTATAAAGATGGCTGTGCTGAGAACCACAGCTCTACCCTATTGCTACACTGGAGATATATCTTAAAGGTACAAGGATTAATTCAAAAGTAGTTTGCTTTCCGAGTCCCTCTGTGATCCTGATTGATTATTGTTGATAGCTCTGATTTCCCAGCTGGCATGGTACATGTTCAGTTTATGTTGAAGGTATTTTTCCGATTTACACTGAAAGGTGACCTATGCTCCTTTAAGAGCCATTTGTTCATTCCTTCCTACAAAATACGTTTTTCTTCTATCTCCAGGTGAGACATTTCCCCAAATCTTTCTGGTATTAAATTACTTCCTCCATTCTCTTTTCTAGTGATAGTGGCAAGGAAAAGAAATAGCCGAGTTAAAGGCTTTTGGTTTAGGTCAGCTTAAAAAAAAAAAAACCTAATAAAGTTTTGCTTAGACTTCAAAGCACACTTGGGATGTCATCTGGAACTCCAAAATGGTGCCATGACTGTACATGGATTGGATCTTGATTTATTTTTAAGGGCTGTCAGATTCCATTGTGAGTCATATGCCATATACAACTGGGAGTTTTCAAAAATAACTTAAATAAATGAGGTAGGAGAACATGACAGCAGTAACTTCTATGGGTTTTGAAAATGTTGTCATGCCTTGAAAGAGCGAGTGGCAAACTTTAACCATAAAATAATCTTTGTGCAAGCTCTCGCACTCTATTTCTGCCCAGCTCCTATAGGTTCTTTATGGCATGACCCTCAGGTAATTTCACCTGAAAAGGCCCCTAAAGTGTCGGGAGGTAGGAAGAAACACAAACAGAGATAGGCAGAAAAGAGTGGGCACATGAACCAGGGAACTGTTCTTAAATCCCTTATACTGTCACAGGGCTTACTCACCATTGGTGCAAGACCTATACAGGTCAGAGATAGTATGATCTGCCCCTAACCTGGCTGGACATGTGTCAAGGGAGAACCAAGATAATGGATTTTTAGAGGAGGGGGCATAGCTCAGTGGTAGAGCACATGCTTTGCATGAAGAAGCTCGCAGATTTGATCCCTGCCCTCTCCATGTGGGGCTAAGAAGAAATCTTGCCTGAAACCCTGGAGAACTACTACCAGTCAGTGTCAGCAACACTGGCTAGATGGACTAATGGTCTGACTCAGTATAAGGCAGCTTCCTATGTTCCTATGAATTGATTGTCAAAGGACAATTCCTTTAATAGTTCTGAGCCCTTCCTACTTTTCAAGCCTCTTGACCTGGCCATATGTGATCCGTTTTTCGAGGGGAAATCAGTCAGGATATACATTTTTGACCCGGATCAGTTTGGACAATATTGATCCAGCCCATTGTGTGTAGTGGGACAATGTCCCAGCCTCCACTGTCCCGCATGTCCTGTCCTCATGGGGATGGCACATCCAAATTACTGCCCATATGCATAAAATCCTACAGGCATAGAGGTCAAGATCACACAATCATTTCCTGGATTTAGGGAAATATATGTACAATAGTAGTAAGTAGTCATAACACCAGTTATCTGGCATAGTTTATTTCATTCCCATGTTCATGTATCAGAAAGATCACTCCATTGAAGAAGTGTACCAAAACAGAGGGGAGAATGAGAGATGTTTTGCTCTCCAAAAACAGAAGAGGGTAGAACTCTGTCTACCCAGCAAGTTATTGGCTGCCCCTCAGTCATACTCCTGATCTCATATACTTGTGTGCAAAAATATAAGATATATGGTACAGTCCTCAGAGGACTTACCACCTCAGAGGACTGCACTACCTCAGAATATACACCTTGAGAAGGCTTCCCCTGTGCCTTCTCAAACGTTCAGCAACATTTTGACGTGGGGAAGCATCCAGACATGCAACTTTGAGTGATGGGAGAGAACAAAAGGCATTAACCATTTAAAATGGACTCTGAGAGAAGTACTGCTAGTGTTGTTGTTTTCAATTTGGGAGTTGATCTCCTAAACATTACTGCAAATATAATCTATAAATTTTTGCCTTTCACATGCAGAGCCCCTCGCCGGATCGTCACCTTGAAGTGGTGAGTGGGCTTGCGTGTTCCGATGAATCCTGTGAGCAATGCCGTCGGGAGCTATGTACTCCCAGTAGGGTCACCCATGGCGGTAAGGTCCGGGGAGAGGAACCAGACAAAGAACGATCCAAAACATAAAGTCCTCAACGGCAGAACAGGCGGAAGATAATTAAACCTAAATTACAACGGCTGTGAAGGCGGATGAAGGCTGCAGCAGAGAATGGTTTTCCAATCGTCAGGGTAACCGTGCCATTGGATCTCTGCCATACTCTGTCAAGTTTGTGTGGTGATTCGTTGTGCACCGATCTCCCCACATAAAACAGTTTCACGCACAGGCGTCTTCCAACCCAACCCATCCAACCCAACCCAACCCAACCCAAGCAAACAAACAAACAAAAAAAGTCCCATGGCGACTGGCGAATGGCAACGGGGGCAGGACTGTGAATCTGGAAGCCCCTAGTCATGGACCAGCACATGGGCGGTGGATGCAGACTCAGTCGCCCTGTTCAAGGAACGAGGTAGTCGAGCAGCTCGGCAGCTGTACCCATGACTGAGCAGCCCTATTTAGGATCCACTCTGCTCACCCCGTATGGGGAGGGGGCTAGAAAAGGTGCCCTAAACATAGTCTACCTCTTTCTTTCTCCCCTGACTGGATTACCGCGTCCAGTGGGGTCACCATTTTAGCGGTCGAAAAAGACATTTGAATTTTGGAACATGGAATATACGGACATTGCTGGATAACATAGATAGTGAACGCCCTGAGCGTAGGACTGCTATTATTGCAAGGGAGCTGAGACGGTTTAAAATTGACATAGCAGCACTTCAAGAAACTCGAAGGGCAGGAGAGGGACAGCTGAAAGAAGAAAAAGGAGGTTATACCTTCTTCTGGAAAGGACTACCTGAGCAGGACCGACGAATACATGGTGTAGGCTTTGCCATCAAAAATGAACTAGTGAACTCTTTGTCAGAAGTTCCTACTGGCATTAACGAACGCCTGATAACTCTTCGATTAAAGCTCGCCAATAACCAACAGGTAACTATTTTGAGCGCTTATGCACCAACATTAGATGCTGACGATGACATCAAGGAAAGTTTTTACAGCCAGTTGGACACTCTCCTGTCAGAGATACCTAAGGAGGATAAAATTATCCTCCTGGGCGATTTTAACGCAAGAGTTGGGCGTGACTTTGATTTATGGCCAGAAACTATTGGAAAAGACGGAGTTGGTAATAGCAACCCGAACGGACTCTTACTTTTGTCTATATGTGCAGAGCATAATCTCACTATCACAAACACGCTCTTTCGACAAAAGAATAAGTTTAAAACATCATGGCAGCACCCACGGTCAAAGCACTGGCATCTTCTGGATTATGTAATTGTCCGTGTTAGAGATCGCCGCGATGTACTTCTTACTAGGGCCATGGTGAGTGCCGACGACTGCTGGACAGACCACCGACTAATCCGGTCCACAATGGTTATCAACATTGCTCCCCAACGTAGGCTTCAAGGAAGGAAACCAAGGCGTAAAATGAACATCCAAGTCCTTCAAGATCCTATTAAGCAAACTCGTCTTCAATCACTTCTTAAGGAACATCTACCTACGGAACCTCCTGACAACATTGAGGACCATTGGTCTAAGCTGAAAACCTCCATTACTGCAGCTTGTGAACAAACTATTGGATATGAAACTAAGAAACATCAGGATTGGTTTGATGAAAATGACAATGAGATTAAATATATAATTGACCAAAAAAGGAAAGCCTTCCAAATATGGCAAAATGATATTAACTGCGCTGCCAAGAAAAAAACCTATGCTAGCGCAAAGGCTGAGGTCCAAAGAAGAACAAGAGAACTTAAGAACGCTTGGTGGAAAAAGAAAGCTGAAGAAATTCAACAACTTGCAGAATCTCATGATGCACAGGGTTTTTTTTAAGGCCACAAGGGCCATTTATGGACCAAAAACCTATGGTACAAACCCTTTACAATCAAAAGATGGCACCAAACTCTTAAAAGACAAAGAGTCTATTGCACTGCGTTGGAAAGAGCATTATTATGACCTTTTAAATCGTAAATCTAAGGTGGATAATGAGATTTTCTCGCAAATCCCGCAAAAATAAATTAAAGAGGAACTTGCAATACTCCCCACTTTGGATGAAGTAAAAAAAGCCATTAATCAAATGAAGAACAACAAAGCTAGTGGACCAGATGGGATTCCTGCTGAAATCTTTAAAGAAGGGGGCCCCGAACTTGTACAACATCTTCATAAACTCATCGAAAAAATCTGGATAAGAGAAGAGATCCCAGAAGACTTCAGGGATGCCATAATGATCACCCTCTTTAAGAAGGGTGATAGAACAGACTGTGGAAACTATCGGGGCATTTCTCTCTTAGCAACCGCAGGTAAAATATTTGCTAGGATTCTCGCAAACCGTCTTCTATCTATTTCAGAAGAGATCCTCCCTGAAACTCAATATGGTTTCCGCCCCTCTAGAGGGACAGTAGACATGATTTTTACTGCACGCCAGCTCCAAGAAAAATGCCGGGAGCAAAATCAACCCCTTTATATGGCATTTATCGATCTGGCTAAGGCCTTTGATACTGTAGACCGTACAGCTCTCTGGACTATCCTTATGAAAATTGGATGCCCCAATAAATTTGTGAATATCTTGCGACTTCTCCATGACAACATGACGGCAACGGTTTTGGACAACAACGGCTCTCATGGTGCTCCATTTAAAGTGGGATCAGGTGTTAAACAGGGATGTGTTATTGCCCCAACATTATTTGCCATTTTCATCGCCATGGTTTTACATCTTGTCAAGGGGAAACTTCCCACCGGTGTGGGAATTATATATCGAACAGATGGAAAGCTTTTTAATCTCAGCAGGCTGAAAGCAAAAAGTAAGGTAATTACAACCTCCGTTGTGGAACTTCAGTATGCTGATGATAATGTGGTCTCCGCACATTCAGAGGATGATCTCCAAACTATCCTAAATGCTTTTGCAGAAGCATACGAAAAACTTGGTCTCTCACTTAACATCAAAAAAACCAAAGTGCTTCATCAGCAAGTGCAAGCCAATCCTTTGGTGATGCCATCTATCCAGCTTGGCGGGACAATACTGGAAAATGTCGATCATTTTCTCTATCTTGGCAGCTATCTTTCTGTTACAGCTAACATCGACAGTGAAATCCAGCATCGTCTGAGCTCCGCAAGTGCCGCATTTTCTCGAATGAAACATAGAGTGTTCGAGGATCGGGATATTTGTAAGAAGACCAAAACACTGGTTTATGAAGCCATTGTATTACCAACTTTATTGTATGCCTGCGAAACATGGACTATCTATAAGCGTCACTTCCACCTCCTTGAAAGGTTTCATCAACGTTGCCTCCGGAAAATCCTGCAAATTACTTGGGAAGATAGGCGAACAAATGTCAGTGTACTGGAAGAAGCAAATACTACTAGCATTGTTAAAATGATCCTTCAACGCCAACTTCAGTGGACCGGTCATGTTGTTCGAATGCCTGACTGCCGTCTCCCAAAGCAGTTACTTTACTCCCAACTCAAGCATGGAAAGCGGAATATCGGTGGTCAATATAAGAGGTTTAAAGATGTTCATAAGGCTAATCTAAAAAAATGCAATATAAACATCGAAAACTGGGAAGCTCTGCCCCATGAACGATCTAAATGGAGGTTGGCCTTTCACAAAGGTTCCATGGACTTTGAAGAAGCCCGAGTGCAAGGTGAAAGGGAGAAACGTGCTAGGCGAAAAGCACGTCAAATGAATCCTTTACAGGACCATCTTCTATCTGGTAACCTGTGTCCTCACTGTGGGAAGCTGTGTGGATCTAGAATTGGCCTCCACAGTCACTTACGGACCCATCGCTAGAGTCTACACAATCTTCTTTAGAATTTCCTCCTTTTATCCCGGAAGACAATCTTACTCGGTCACGAGTGATCGCCTGATGATGATGATGATGACATGAAATTGTCATGCATGGACAACACATCATATGTTCATCTATAATTTGATTGTGCCTTTATGGGATTAGACATAATAGCCATACCTTAAATCACATTTTAATCTCCTGTATGAGCGTACCTTGTGGTATGCTTGAATGGTTCATTAATGCTATAAATGTTGCTCCTAGATATGCCATGTCGACTCAAGTTGACTTTAAATTGGATTAGTGGCTTAACTCCGTAGTTAGAATATATTTTAACTTAAACTGATGGTAAGTCTTTTCCATATAAAAAGCATACATGGGTCCCTTTTCTATTTTGATATACAATATAGTGTAAGAGGTTTAAAAGACTGAGTAATGTATTTGCCATTTGACTCAGCAGTGATGTGTTAAAATCATTTTTTGTTATTAAAATCATCTTTACAAATACCCTTCAATAAAACCAAACATACCACATCTATAAGAATATTGTGTATGCGCTGTCGAAATCCCATTGCTTGGCATCGGTGGTTAAAATACATTAATTGGAACTTGCTACCAAAGCTCTTCTGTTGTCTCTCCAATTTCACTGTTTGTTTTCTTTAGCCATTCCAAATGTCATCTGCAGTTAAAAACAAACGACTGACTGGATGGACAAGGGAAATGCAATTTAAGCTACTTTTCTGAGATTGCTGCAGTTGGAGCGGTGTATTAATTTTCTTTGCTTTCCATTTCTTTCCAGTTCTCTTAACTCTTTAATCCTTCCCTGCATTCCGCAGTGCATCTCGCAGTCTCTAATGAGCAGGAATGAAATCAGGGTATTTTTTTGCTAATGGGAACTTGGTAAATGTACGTCAAGCTGCCTTAATGTAGATTCCGAAGGAACAGTTTCTAAAAGAGACAATTTCTCAGTAAGTTTAATGAATAAAGAATAGAGGACTAATAAGGTTTTTCAATCTTTTCTTTTCTTTTTTTTCTTTTCTTTTTTGATAATACCGCTGCAGACACACAGGGCCGCAGGCTTCAAAAGCCATTAGAAAGCATCTCCCACAGACAACTTTATAAGAACACCATTTGCTTCACCACACACTGCTCGGGCTGGCCTTTCCATGAGGCACAGTGTAGTGGCTGCCTCAGGTGGCAGATGCTGGGGTCACAGTGGTGGTAGCACCCTACACACACACAGAAGAGAGAGAGAGAGAGAGAGAGAGAGAGAGAGAGAGAGAGAGAGAGAGACACAGCTATTCCCTCTGAGCCTCCTGGCCATTCTCATTCTCCAGAGTTGGTGCCAGTGCATTGGCAGTGGTGGTGTTTTCTTCCAGCTGTTCTTGACTGGCTGGCTGTTTTTGCTAGTTGTCTTCGTGCAATGCACCCCAGGGAATGCTGGGAGTTGTAGGACTTTTTCCTGCCTAAACATGCATAGGATTGTGCCTTTAGTGAGAGTTTTAGAAGTTTGTCCATCTATTGGATTTTGTTCCCTAGCCAAAAGAGGGCTTAGGATACAGGTGCAGCACCTCAGGACTGGGGGCCAAATCTGGCCCTCCTGGGGTGACAGTCCAACCCTCTAGGTTTCCCCTGGTGTCTGTACCACCTGTCCCTGGCTCCACCCCCTTTCCCCAACCATCAATGATTTGGTGGATTCCCAGCTTTTGTTCAATCTTCTAAAAGATTAAAATGTCTCTCTGTGAAGGATTGAGGCCTACACAGGCTTAAGTTTGTTGAAGGCCCAAACACTTCCCTAGATTAGCTGAAGCCTGAAGGCCCAAACACTCCAGGATGGGAGGGGGAGTTTGAGAGTTTTAGTACCCAATAGAAGTTAAGAATTAGTCTCCTGATTAAGGTCACCTGATTATAACCTTCCACTCCTGGGAGGGCTATATATGTGTGGGGTGTGGTCAGCAGACTGCAGAGCGAGAGCGACTGCACCCTGGTTTAGAAGCTGCCCTCTTCTAAGATATACCCTACCAAGAAAGAAACTCTCTGTGTGGTATGGACAGTATAGAACAAAGTAAGGTAAACCGAGTCAGAAGATTGGTCCACTCAGCTCAGTATTGTCTACACACTGACTGGGTTCAGACGACAGCATAAGAGAACTCATGGTTTGTTGTTGGGTTGTGCACTGTGGGTTGTTCACCATGGTTTGTTATCTCGGCTGGGTTCAGGCACCACGATAACCCACATTTCAACAACAACCCACGGTTCGACGACAACCCACACTCAACCCATGCTTCACCCTTGAGTGTCAGTTATCATGCTGTCTGAACCCAGTCAGTGACTGGTAATGGCTCTCCAGGGTTTCAGGCAGGAGTTTTTCCAGCCCTACCTGGAGATGCTAGGAATTGAAACTGGGACCTTCTGCATGCAAAGCAGATGCTCTCCCATTGAGCCACAGCCATTTCCCCATGTTCACTGAATGCATGAAACTGAAATAAAGAAAAGGCAAACACATTGGTTCAGATGCTCTATTGTTTAGGAAGTGCAACTGTTTCTTTATCAGGCTAGTCAGAAGAGGACTTAGCAGCACACAACAGCTGAATCTACAGGTTGCAGATGCTGACAAAGGACACCACTGAATGATAGATGGCAGGATTTTCCAGCTTTCCCTGCTGGGTCTAGAGAAAGTATTTTCTTATTAAATGTTCAGAATTAGGCTATCAAAGGCTTTCAGACACCAATCCCCACAAAGCACGAGTTAACACAAAGGGCAAAAGAAGCACGTTTGGTGCTGAGTGGCGACAGCTTTCTAAGGCTTGCTGAAGGGTATGTGAAGATGACGCGTTACTTACATTCTGGTTGAATTTGTGGGGCTTTGGCAGTGATGGAGTAAAGGAAAGATTGGCACGAAATATATTATAACAGCCTTCCCTAACCTGGTGCCCTCCAAATGTGTTGGACTACAACTGCCATCATCCCCAGCCAGCATGACCAATGCCTTGTCATCTGGGGATAGCAGGAGTTGTATTTCTGCATTATTCTATGAATGAAATGTATTTATTTATTTATTTATTTATTTTTAAAATATTTTATTTATTTTTCAAAACAAATTATAACACAAAAAATATATTTAACAAAATACAAAATTATCACACAAATATAACATAATCAACATACAATAAATCATAAAGTGCTCCCCCCCACCCTCCAAGGGACCAATTAATATACTTCTATCCTCTTGATCAAATAAAGTCTAAATTCCAAAAATATAACATATCCTGACAAGGCATGTTACCCTTCCCCTTTATTAATATATAGTCTAGTAATTGATTCCATATCTCCATAAAATTATTCTTCTTTAGCAATCCTTTTTTGCATTTGATACTACTAGTTAGTTTATCATTTAGGGCTATGTCCCAAACTTCCTTATACCAGTCTGTTATTAGGAAAACATGTTGTACTTTCCAATTTCTCGCTATTATTAGCCTGGCCGCAGTTAACAAGTTTCTCCAAACATCAACCAGTCCTTCCTTATTAATTATTTTATTTAATACCGTTATATTATTTCTCTTCTCTTGTCCTGTCAGATTTGATTTATCAATATTTTTGTCCATCACCATATTAAAATCCCCAGCCATAATTACCAAACCCTTTTGTGGCTCCCCCATTTCCTTAATCACTTTTTGATAAAATTCTTCTTGATTTTCATTTGGTGCATACATATTAACCAATATATATTCTTCACCTCCCAATAATCCAAATATTATAATAAATCTTCCCTTAACATCCTTCTTTACCTTAATCACCTTAAAACCACATTTCTTTGAAATAATAATTGCCACACCTCTTGACTTGGATGAACCATAAGCTCTCTCATATGTCATAGACCATCGCAGTTTTAATTCATTTACCCCCTCCTTTGATTGGTGAGTTTCTTGTAAGCATATAATATCCGCCTTATCCTTGTTGAGGAGTGCTTCAATCCATCTTCGTTTCAACATGGAACCCAGGCCTTTAACATTTAAAGTAGCAATTCTCAAATTTGAAGCCATCTCAAGTCTTTGTCCATCTTAAATTGCTGGTCCCTATTAGTGAAATAAAACACTACAGCACACACCCTACCCCTACCCCACACCCTATTACCCCATTCCCTACATATATAGGCATTCCCCCCCTTACCATCCTTGAAGAAAATCTTCATGACCCCAGCCTGCCATGCCAACAAAAAGGGGGGGGGAGACAAACCCACCCACCAAGCAACTGACCCGTAGATCCCTCCCAATTAATCTTTTATCCTTATTCATCCAGGTTAATACCCTTAAAAATTTTTTTAAAATAAAACAATATCATTATTAATCATTATATATACTTATTAAAATGAAAACAAAAAGCAACATATAAAGGAAAAAACCGAGAAAGAAAAAAGAGAAAGAAAATAAAGACTAATATTAAAAAAATATTAAAAGCACACAAAAAACTTTTTTTTCTTTTTCCTTTTCTTCTTTTTCTTTTCTTCTTTTAAAGGAGGAAAAAAAACAAAAACAAACAAGCAAACGAAAAAAAACATCGCATCTCCATTAAGAGAAACTCCTCTTTCAGTTCCTTCCAGTTATTTGCACACTCACCTTCTCTTCTGTTCTTCTCCTCACCACCACATAAACTTTTTCCTTCCATATTTCTCTTACTTAGCTGCTCCTTCCAACAGCTGCCCCTCCGCATCGCTCGAGGTTCCTGACGTCAATCCCAGTTCTTCCAAAAGATCCATTCCTTGTATACAGGATGTTATCTTGTATCTCTTGTTGTTGATCATAAAAAAACACATCACAGGATAGCCCCAGTTGTATCTGATTCCATTTTTGGACAAGTCCGCAGTACATGGCTTCACACTGCGTCTCCAGTCAATTGTTTGCTGACACAAATCATTAAAAATTTGGACTGGAGTACTTTGATATTGCAGTTGTTCTGGATGTTTCTTCAAAATTTGGGTAAACAATTCTTTTTTATAAAAACTGGCAAAACACACAACAATGTCACTGGGGGTAAGCCCCCCCCTTCTTCTTGAAACTCTATGGACCCTTTCCAAGTCTTGCTCAATCCAATCCAATTCTGGGGCAATCTCGCAAAACCATTTCAAAATTATTCCTCTCAAATTTTTCCCATCCTCCACACTAACATGTGGGAAAAGGCGTATACGAATATTAGACCGCCTCGCTCTGTCTTGGATATTAATCATTTGTAACTCCAGTGCATCAAATCTTAAATCTTGTTGCTGACTTTTACTTTGAAATTCCTGCTGTACATCCTCCACTTTGTCATCCAAGATCTTGACTTCCTGTTTCAATTGCTTAAAATCCTCTTCAACTTTCTGGAATCCTGCCTTCAAACCCTGCTGAACCTGTAGAATTTCTCCTTTAAGTTGAGATATTTCCCCACTAATTTTGTCTGCAAAACGAGAGAGAATTGCCTCCATTTCTGTGGTCTGTACTTCTGAGGGATTTTTTTCCGGAGAAGACGGAGTTGCTTTCTCTTTGGCATCCGCCATCTTAGCACCCGATCTTGCATCTTTTCTCTCAGCCATAATTAATTTATCTCTACTACTGCAGAGACGAGACCCTGTTTTTTTTTAAATTCCGTTCCTTTTCTAGTCCCGCTTCCCTCCTCCAGTTCACCTCTCTCGACTCTTTGAAGCCTGGAGAGGCTGTGGTCAGAAGGACGAGCTCTTTCAGGACGATTCCAAAGAGGAACACTTGGTTGTTGTTTTTTGCCTTTTTCCCTTCCCCTCTGCATTTAAAACCTTAATCAGAAGGAATATGCTCTCTCTCCTTATTAAAATTGTCTTTTTGCAAGCCTCCAGCTTTCTGCTTGTTCTAGTCTGGGAAGCAACAAGTTTAGTGCTGCGAGGCTTATCACCTCCCACGCTCTGCAAATCGCTTTCAGTGCCGTAAATCCATCTACAACTCTACAACTCTCTCCGGAGGTCAGCAGTATACATTCCAAATGATAAGTTAAAAAAACTCTTACCAAAGTTAAATCATTTGCTGGATGAAATCATTACTTATAGTTCAAACATCTTGGGAGGATTCTCCCAAGGCTGGCTCTGCCCCCTATTTATTTTTATTTTATTTATTTTATTTATACCCCGCCTTTTTTCCTTCAAGGAACCCAAGGCGGCTTACATAATCCTCCTCCTCTCCATTTTATCCTCACAACAACCCTGTGAGGTAGGTTAGGCTGAGAGTCAGTGACTGGCCCAAAGTCACCCAGTGAGTTTCATGGCTGAGTGGGGACTAGAACCCAGATCTCCCGAGTCCCAGTCCAACACTCTCACCACTATGCCACACTGGCTCAAAATACCTCCCACATGTGTATTTAAGTATACATTTAAAGGTGTAGGGTTTTTTCTCTCTCAAAATATGCATTCAAATGTGTGGTTTCTTTCAAAATACATATTTAAATGTGTATTTTGGTGCATTAAAATAGCTGAAAACTGATGCAACATATGAAAGAGTGCAAAATAGCTGATGAATAGCTATGTTCTGATCCACACAATATTCTTGGAGGTGCAGGTCAGATAATTTCATATTGGAATTTGCAGAGATCAAATTCCCCATGCATCCCTAATAATAATAATAATAATAATAATAATAATAATAATAATAATAATAATACTGTGATGATGATGATGATGATGATGATGATGATGATGATGATGATGATGATGCCCTTTATCTTATGATATAAGTGTGGTATGGTATAAATGTAATAATATCCTGATATAATATACAATGAAAAAAAATAAAATAACATCCACTACAAGCAATAAAAGGCAGGAAATACATTAGAGAGCTCACATAAACCAGCTTAATAAATTAATTTAAAATGCCTGGGAAAACAAACACATTTTCATGTGGTGTCTAAAAGGGTATACTGTCGGCACTAGTTCCACAATCTGGCTGGGCACCACCACAGAGGAGGCTCTTTCTCATGCTGTCCTATATTGTACCAATGGTACTTCGAGAAGAGTCTCCCCTGATGAGCTTAAAGAACAGGCGGGTTGATATAGGAAGAGGTGCTGCTTCAGATATTTGGGTCCCATACTTACTATGCACCTGTTTCAAAAAGAAGAAGACCTGCATTACGAAACGGTGTCATCATTCATTAATGCTAGTTTCACTTGTCAAAAATAGGTCTGTTTGTTTGTTTTTCTGACTTCCTAAAATAACTCCTATGCTTCAACATTTTTTTTTAATGATAACCAAAACAAAGCAAAACCAGGGCAGCTAAATATATGTACCCAGGGCTTTTTTTCTGGTGGAACTCACCGGAACTGAGTTCCAGCACCTTTTCTTCTATTAATTGCATTACAATTTAATCGCCATCTACTCCCGAGGAAATGTAATCCAAGAGTTCCGGTACCCTTTTCTCCAGAAAAAAAGCACTGTATGTACCTATTGAATTCCATAGATGCAGCTCTAGGGGATGGTGCCACCAGAAGCTATGAACTAGAAAACAGAGCCCTGCAGTTGTCAAAGCAGAAGTAGTGGCGTCGAAAGCACATAATGCAGGCCACATGCTGAAGCTAAGCAGGTATGAGCCCGATCAGTGCTTGGATGGCTGACTGCCTGGGCTGCCCACATCTGTTCTCCTGCATTGAGCAGGGGGTTGGGCGCAATGGCCTTATAGGCCCCTTCCAACTCTACTCTTCTATTATTCTAGAAGTAAAAGCAGTGGTGGCGGCCATGCCCTGCCCCCAAAGTCTTAATTACCTGGTGGAACCTAGTATGGAAACTCAGTATCCAGAGATTAATAGTAATCTTCCCAGCTGCGTTTTGAGAGTCTAGAAGGCTGGCTGAAGCCCAAACTTGGAGGTGACTTTCCACACTTTACATGTCCTAGCAACTGTACTCTCACTGGAGAGCTGAAGTTCTGCTAAATGTGCCTCACTGATTCCATAAATATGTTTCTAAGGGCACTGCTATGGCCAGACCACCAGATATAGGTCTGATGCCCCACAGCCAGGAGGGCCCCCAGATGCAATCGCCACACACACATTTTATTTTTTAATTCAGACAAGGACATCCCCATCTCACGCACACTCTTTCTCTCTTTTTACTCTTTCCATTTCTCTTCTTCCCTTCCAGTGCTTGTTTCTCCCTTGTGTTACTTCTCTTTCTCTGTCTTCCTTTCATTAACTTTTGGAAATAGTGGGGTACACTGTGTAGGAAGCTGCAGTCATGCCCATCACCTTCATTTCTCCAAAGAGCCTCTAGGTGGCCCCACATGGGCCCAGAGGCACTCTCGGGAAAACAAGATGGCGGCTGTGGCTGCCAATTTCTCTGCAGGGCAGCTGACAGTTAAAAGAGGCGGAGAAAGCATAGGTATTGTTGTCCTTTAGTAAGGGGAGAAGAGAGAGCATGTGGGGTGGGGAGAGAAAGAGAGAGAAAGAGAGCACTGGGGGAGGAGAAAGAGGGAAGAGAGAGAGTGCTGGGTGGAAGGGAAGAAAGAGGAGAGAGAGAGAGAGAGAGAAAGAGTGCTGCCAGGGGGAGAGAGATGGGGAAGAAAGACAAGAGCAGAAAGAAAAATAGCACCGCTGGGGGTGGGGGAGAGCACTGGCAGAGAGATAAATGGGGGGGGGAATGGAGGGGAAAACCTAGGGGTGGTGTGTCTAGGTGTGTGGAGGGTGGGCAGAGGACATCTTGCCCAGGGCCTCCTCAACTCTGGCAGTGCCACTGTATATTTCCAAATGTGTACTTCTTCCATTCAAACTTTACATTTAAACTTAAAAGTCAAACTTTTAAAGCACACCTAAAACTGTAATGTATGAAGCGACCCCCCACAAGTCTGTTGAGTTAAGCGATGCAGACAGGACTTCAGTTATGGAGGGGAGGCCCTGATGCCACTCAAATTTAACCATATATTTAGGATACAGACTCTCTGTATCTTTCCAAAACTAGTAGCTAAGGGCCAAGCTAGACACCGGTGTGCTTAACTAACACGTCCTGCCCCGTTTGGCTATAAAATGGGGGTGGGGGTGGGCCTGCTTTTAACATCAAATGGGGCATGTTGGGGGAGTGGAGCGAAGCACAACTCCCACCCTTCCATTCCTTCCTCACCGCACCACACTTCCCCGCCCCCCCCAAGCCCGTATCACTTTTGGTATCACTGAAATGCATGGTGAGGTAATATGGTGGAAGGAGGTTGCGTTTCACTTTCAACCCCGCCACACCCCCTGCCACCACACTTCATTTAGATTAGAACTACACACACACACACACACACACACACACTTCTACTTTCGCCCTAAGGGAGATGTCACAAGTGGTAAGGGGGCTGTCTGTGCCCCCCTTCTGCTGCCACCATGAAATCTGGATTACCATGAAAGCTGGTAATACTTTAAAACAAAAAGTGATACTTTACAACAAAATATGAGGAGTCTCTTTCTAATATTATGTAAGTCTTAAAAGGTGCAACTTGTCTAACAAGAGCAAGGCAGCTGAGTCCTACTGGCAGCTGGAGAACTGAGAAATTTACCTCAAGTGAATGTTAACGAAGGAACCTGCACACATCTTCCATGGGTGCCATCTTCCTAAATTAGTACAGAGAAGGAACCTGTTAAGGTGCTAGTGCTACTTATTCATCAAGGAATCTTCGCTTTATGTTATAGGAAAGGTGAAAGCTCAAAAGAATCTCTGGTACTTCTGGAAACTTACTGTAGTAATTCTCATCTATAAAGATGATCGCCTTTTCTCCTCATGCCATTACAAAAAGGAAAAAAAGAAAGAAAGAAAGAAAAGCTATTAGGTGACCAAACTAAGCCTGAAAAATACGCAGCTGCTGGGCCTTCAGTTACACATTTAGAAAGTGTTAGCAGGCTTTTCTTGAAACAAATGTGTCTAATAGTGACCCTCGGGCCATCTCTCCCTGGGACTGCAGGATTCTGCTGGTGCTTTAATGTCTTCAAGAAATTGCTGAAGTTTTCTAATCTGTCCCAAACTGTCTTTAACCAGCAATAATGATGACACTGATTCAGAGTGTTTGACAGACAGTACTTGTGAAGATAAAAAACAATTTTATGAAGTTGGTACTGTAGAGAAGAGTTTGGATGTTATGTATTTCATTTCCCTTTGGCCTAATAAGAAATAGAAATGAAGTATTAGCCCTAATGTCCTTTCTTCTACTGGGGGGCGTCTGGAATTTAGAGTGGAATTTAGCCTTAGTGATCACAACTTGTAGAGATCACTCTCCTTCATGAATCAAAACACGATTTCCAGGGGCCATTTCAAAAGAGGCTGATGTATTTCATTTTCACTTGTGCCAAAGGATGAAATATGAACAGCATATATGGGGACTGACATTTGCACACTGTCCAACATTGCAGAGATGAAAGTAGAGACACCCTTGTGTACTTATAACACTGCCATTCTCACACCGATCACCCTGTACTTATCACTGCACATTTCTAAAATTATGCATGGTGTGGATAAAGTAGAGAGAGTGTGTGATTTTTCTCCCTCTCTTGTAATACTAGATTCAGGACTGAGAAAAGGAAGAACTTTGTCACGGAGCATGTAGTTGAACTATGGAATCCACTACCATAAGATGTGGTCATGGCCACCAGCTTAGATGGCTTTCAAAGGGGATTAGACAAATTCGTGAAGGATAAGGCTATCAATGGCTACTGTTCATGATTGCTGTATGCCTCCAAATGCCAGCATATCTTATGAATACCAGTACACTCACTCTCCGCAGGTAAGATTACAGCTAAACTGTGAGGATTGCAGCTAAGCTCAGGGGGAACATGGAAGTCTGAGGGGATGGTGGCAGATGATGCTAATTAAAAATCCCTGCTAATTAAAAAAATCCTGGAGCTTCAACCCTGCAAGCCCTTGCTGCACTGCATCACTGCTGAGAGGTGTACTGCTGGTAATATAGAACCATCATAGCCATTGAACGCCTTATCCTCCATGAATTAGTCTAAACCAGTGTTCTCCAACCTTGGGTCCCCAGATGTTTTTGGTTACGCTGGCTGGGGCATGCTGGGAGTTGTAGGCCAAAAACATCTGGGGACCCAAGGTTGGAGAACACTGGTCTAAACACACACACACCCTTTAAAGCCATCCAAGCTGCCAAACATCACTAGTGAACAGAGACAGCTGAACCTATATCTTTGTTGTAAAAAGGTTTGGTGGACTTCCAGAGGGAGGATTCCTCTTTTATCAGGTGAAGATTCTTTCTTTTCTTTTCCCCCATGAAATTTTATTTTATTTTGAAATAGAGTTAACAAAATAAAGGCAACAAAAAAGAAGAACATACATAATAATAAATCAAGATCACTAAGGGCGCAATCCTGTGGCTGCTGGATGGTATCTGGAAGGCCATCGGAGAGGTCGGAGTCCCAGCTCTGACTTCGGGAACACACTCTGGGGTCGGAGCTGGGACTCTGACCTCGGAGCACCCGCCCTCTGCCCTCACAGCCAGCACAGTTTTTTCTGCATCAGCTGTGATTTCAAGGTCAGAAGGCCGACCTTGGAGCCAGCGTTGAGTGGGCATTCTGAGTGGGTGTGGAGAGGGGAGGAGTGAGGCTGTCCTCCGCCTGTCCTCCTTGCGAGCAGGGGCAAAAGACTTAGATCAGTGTTCTCCAACCTTGGGTCCCCAGATGTTTTTGGCCTACAACTCCCAGCATTCCCCAGCCAGCTACGCTGGCTGGGGCATGCTGGGAGTTGTAGGCCAAAAACATCTGGGGACCCAAGGTTGGAGAACACTGACTTAGATGGCTGAAATTGGCCATCTAAGTCTTTTGCAGGGCAGGAGAAGCGCGGAGTTGACCTTCACCTCCACACTCCTCCTGCCCTCGATCGGATACCCATAATCCTCCAGGTTCCGAGGGTTACAGGCAGCCACATTGGATCGTGCTATAAAGAAACAAAGGATTTCACTAAGTGTAATTCTTAGTCTACAACTAATATGCCTATGGAACATCTACAGTAAAATGGCCTAAGCTGGAGCTCAATACCTAATGAAAGAGTAAAAATATAATTTATACAGCATATAAAAGACTCATGTGTGAGTGTGCATTATTTTATATGTATGTGTGTATTAGTCAGGAAAAAAAATACAGGCAATGGTACTTGGTTGGAAATTGATCAAAAGTTTGAAGAGCTTCAACATAGGAAATAAATAGAAACCATGGTGCCATAATATCTTTCTTAAAGTTAGGATTCCCTGCTTGCTGCATTTGCTGACTACATTTATGCATAGTCATAGTCTCCCAAATTTTATCAACCCACAGCTCTTTAGTTGGTTGCTTTGGAGACTTCCAAATGCACACTAAGCATGACTTTGCAGCTGTATGCAATTGTTTAAGAAGGTCTTTATCAGGAATCGTGGTTCATTAGGTTCAAAAAGGTGAAGAAGCATAGTTTTAGAAGTTACCAGTTGCCTGAAGTGAAGAAATCCATGACAGTAATCAGCAACCATGTTCCAAAACTCCTGCACTGTTGAACACTCCCACCAAAGATGAGTGTATGACCCAATCTGTCCACACCCCTGATAATATGCTCTCTAGTTTGGATGTATTAGGTGAAGCCTTGCAGGAGTAATGTACCACCTACTGAGAACGTTGTACTGTGCTTCCTTTAAAAGATTCTTAGACCTATGCATCTCATACCGCTGCTGCTAGAACTGTGATCAAATGGCCTCTCAAAATTCTCAACACTATTTGTGGGCAGAAAAATTGTGGGGACCATTTCACCAAATTGCTCCAGCGGGAGGAGTGCTCTTTTAAAATCTATCTGAATGTGTAGGATCTGATTTTTCAAAAATTGATTTCTTTTTTTATAAAAAGTAACTTGTTCACTTTCCATGTTTTTTATTTCATTTTTTAAAACAGAATGTATCCAGCAGTGACCTTTTCCACTCTTGCTTTTTTAAAGATAGCACTCGTAATGAGAGGCTGTGGGTTTGCTAGAAGCTAGATTAATGTAAGTCAGGATTCCCCCCCCCCCCAGTATGGATAAGGTACATTATATCCCTGCAGAAATGCTTTAAGGTTCCTTTGTTTCATGATGGTGCTTAGTTCCCTGAAATTCGGTTCACAAATTAGGCCTTCTATGAAAGTCTCATTGTTGGTTGTCTCTTCACACTTACCATGTAACACTATCTTGATTTTTCTCTAGCCCTCAGTTCTTATGGTCAATTTAAGATTAAACCCAGTGAATCTTAAATTCACTGAAACTTTAGCCAAGTCTGAAATAACTCATTTCGCTCCATTCATTCTGTGTTGGATTAAACTAACCAAGTTCCCAGGAAACAGATCAAGGTCCAGAATACTTTTGGAAAGGGTGAAATTCCTCCACAGCCCCACACATGCCTTCATAATGTACGCTGCTAAAGTGAAAGATTTTGGGGGGTATAGTGCAGTGAAGTGGGAGGAGAGAACGGGAAAGTCTTCTTGTGTGAGAGGAAGTTTGCAGCAAATGTCTTTATAATGCAATTCTATGCATGTTTACCTGGAACTAAATTCCACCGTGTTCAATGGGGCTTACTTCCTAGTAAGTGTGTTTAAGATTGCAGCCCATTAGTTTATAATTGTATTTTTACAACCACATGGGGCAGGGGACCATATGGATTTGCTGCCTTCATGGGTATCAAATTGTTTTAAGGCTTCTCTGATCCTATTGTAATCTATGTGGGTCCTTTAAAGCAAAAGATTTGAGGAAAACATCCTTTTATTTTTACGCTTGAGCTTTGGACAGCCGTCAAGGCTACATACTTGTTGGGAATATTCTGAGCGTGCCTTAGGACAATGAAAAAAATATCCAGACGGATGCATTTGAAAATCTGTTAATCAGCTATGGAATTCGAACATATGCTGATGCTTCTACTTTGGTGATTGGTGCAGGATTGGGTGGGCAACAGAGAGAGTTGGAGAGCAGGGGGAGAGAGAGAGAGACTCTTTCTTCTACTACTTTTTTTTTAAATTACCTGCCGCTGCAAAGAACAGGTGCAGGAAGATGTTAGAAAGAAGATAATCTGTCCTACTGTTGCTAAAAGAAGCTTTTAGAAAAGGAGAGTGATTATAGAGCCCTCCAGAATAACGCCTACTTGCTGAGGCAGGCTGAAGAGAAGAACCTTAAATTTTACATCCCCTGTTAAATGATATAATTATCCCTAACTGTATGATGTGGAATTTGGGAAGAGAAGAAGCCACAATTGAAAACAAACATGAGTTGTACATTCTACAGTCCCCCAAGTTGCTAAGTTTTTCTGCTGGTGTCATGGCAATTTGTCATTTATAGCTAATCAAATCCAGAAGGAAGCTATTTGATTACCATTTTTTCCAATGAAAATAATCAACTATGACAGCCTCCGAAGGAAAAAAAATAGTCTGTGTTGCATGAACATTACAGACAACACAGGCAACATATGAAGCCATGAATCACAGAAGCATTGCTCTGTGGGTGACCTCATTTTTGTGCCAGAGAGCAGGTAAGACTAGGACAACAGGTCTGTGGCTCACGCTGGCTCAGCTTGTCTGAGCATGGAAAGCTAAGCAGGGTCAGGCCTGGTTATTACTTGGATGGGAGACCCCTCCTCTAGTTTCCTGCATGAGCAGGGGGCTTGACTTGATGACCTTGAAGGACCCTTCCAACATTTTATCTATGTATCTATGGTTTCTTTTCTGATATTCTACATGCTAGGAAGCCTTTTAGGAAATCACCATTGCAAACCTTCCTTCTCCAAAGGAAGCTGCAATGCCATCTGCCTTTCAAAAGCAACTCCAGCTTCACTTGCTGAAATTCATGCCAATTGGGCATCATCAAGCTTTTTGGAGAAGAACGAAGGGCTGATCAGAGTGAGTGGGGAACAGCACTTATGGTAAATAAATGAGTCTTAATGAGAAAGGGTGGAACTAGCCAATCTGAAGAGATCCTGGAAAGAAATGGAGTTCAGTTTGTCAGGTCTGAGGCATCAGAAGGTCTTGAACTCAAGAGGTGGGGCTTAGTGATGTCACAAGGTCAGGCTTAGTGATGTCACCAGGCAATGCTTCGTGATGTTACAGGGTTGTGAAGTCCTGGAAGTAAAAAAAAAAAAAAAAAGATCCATTGGTTGGGCCTGGGAGCTTTGCCCAGTGATAAAAGGGAAGAGGCTAGCAGCAAAGTGGTGAAGCTAAAGTTATGAAGGACCAGAGAAATAGAAGAATGAGAGTGGCGGGGGGAGTAGGTGGGAGGTTTGGCATGGGATTAGAGAAAACAGAAAACTTTCTCATCAATGATGAATAGGTACATTTAAAAACACTTTCCCCAGCTCGTGCTTCTCTTTTCAGCAAGTTGGTAACTTGCTGGAAAGCCAGACCAATATAGCGAGACCAATTAGTCACTCTTATGTGCTATTTGATTATATACTATATATATACAGTAATACCTTGGATTGCAAATAACTTGGTTTGAGAGTGTTTTGCAAGACAAGCAAATTTTTAAATATTTAATTAATTTTTTTGACTTGATATACAAGCGACGTCTTGCAATACAAGTACTGTAATACGGCTTAAATTAAAATCTATGTACACATTTTTTTGGGGGGGATTTCGTTTTGATATAAGAGTGTTTTGGATTACAAGCACGTTTCCAGAACGAATTATGCTCTCAATCCAAGGCATGACTGTATATATATATATATATATATATCTGCATATGCAAGAGTTACATGTGCAAAAGTTACCCCAGACAGGTAGGCAGGCATTTGCTACTCTAGCACACCAGTGCTGTTAAGAAGAAACCATCAAGCATGAAGTTGCACTGGACTAGCTGATGACCCTAAGATTTAATTTGCCACCCGGAGAAAGAACCCTAAAAATTAGTGTCAGGACCAAAAAGCTTGAGATAGGCAACCTGATAAAAAGCAATATTTGCACTTATTTCATACATGTTTTTTATTCCTCCCTTCCTCTAAGGAGCTTAGTATAGGGTTCCCGTGAAAGGAGGAGGGAGAAATCCATTCAGCTCTCATTTTAATGTAAACTTGCCTAATCTCACACTTTCAAATACATGAACTGAAATTCAGTTATCCTTCAAAATTCGTACTTCTCTGAAAGTTGCAATGGAGTTCTCTAATCAAAATATGTGTACAAAAGCAGATAGGGGAAATAATGCTAAAATGCATTATATTAGGGGCAAGTGTGTAACGAATGCATGTGTTAGGGGGAATGCACAGAAAAATGCATACATATTTTGATGTGAACTTTTTTTTAAAAAAAAAATCGATCAGTCTCAAAGTTTGAGATGAACAGAACCTAAGGGCAGTATCCAACACCGCCTACACGCTAGCAGAACCCACCACTAGTGCAATGGGAAGCTAGCAGATCCTGCAGTGATTGGAAATGAGTGCAGCAACACTCATTTCTGGAATGGGGCAGGTCAGTGGAGTTTTTCAGAAGGGACCTGCACTGATCTGGAAATGATCATTTCTGCTTGTTTCTAGGATTACTTTCAGAAGCGCTAGTTCCTGTTGCGCAAAGCTGTGGGTTCCACTTGTGCAATGGAAGTGATGGGAGCACAGTGGCAGTATTGGATACAGTCCTAACCTTGGAAAAACTGAGGGAAAACTGACATTGACAGATTCGTCTATCCCAGTTCTCCACCAGTACCCTTGCAGCCTGTTATGATTGGTAATAATTTCTCTTTTTAAAGAGTGAGAAGAATCTATACAGGCCTGAAACATTGGCTTATGGGACATTGGTCAAGTATGAACTGGAGTAACCTCTGGACTGAGAGTGAGAGAATATGTGTGTGACAGTGATTGTGAAAGGAGGAATGTCTGAGTTGAATTGGTGATAACATGGAAATACAAATAGGAGGCGTTAGCCTAAAGGGATTAACATATGCCCAGCAGGGAATCAGGCTGCAGGCTATGTCAGTATTCAGAGAAATGATGAGTTTATGGATTAAGGAAAAGCAGGAGGTAGACAGGAGGAAATATGGCAAAGAATATGGTTAATATACATTTATTCTGGAAGAAATCTCTAACCAAGGGGAATGCACAATAGAACAATAGGGGGATACGTGTAGGACACGTCAGGAGTTACTTGCTCACTAGAGGGGCCTCCCACCCCTCTCCATAGGACAAACAGGGAGGAAAAAAGTATAAGAATTTAGCATTTTGGAATAAGAGGTAGCTCCCAGCTCACCTTTGCCAACATGAGAGCCGCTGTCAGAGTCTACTGTACAGGACAAATGACAGGGACAGGTATACACCTTTCGGGTCTTTGAACTTTCTTCCTCTCTTTGTAGCATGGAGCTCTAGTCTCCAATCTTATTGTTATACAATAAGCTATATAGGTTAGGGTCTTCTATCTCTTAGAATGATAAAATATGACTGTGAATGGTGAATTGCTGCCTTGCTTTTAATGCTTGTATTTTGACCATAAGAGGCTATATTACAGAATATGTGTTATCTTTCATGTAATAAAAGTTCTTGTGTTTTCTAAGTGTGTCAGTCTGGTTTTAGTATAAGGATAAGTAGGGAACCTACACGCACAAACAACGCACGTAGACTCCAGCAAAAGATCCTAGCACCTCTTGGGGCAGCGCAGGGTTGGCACAACTGGGGAATTGGGCACCAACTTCGACTCTATCCAATTGTAACAAGCCTTATGACAATTCTGTGAGGTAGGTTAGGTTGAGAGAGAGTGTGATTGGCCCAAGGTGATCCTGCGCATTGTGTTAACTAGGGATGCTTGAAAATCTCTTTTGTTCTGTATTTTTAACCGAGCCAACCTAATTTGCAATTCCAAGGCTAATATTTGGATTGGGACAAAGTTATATTTTTGATTATGCACTTTCCCAATGTTGGTGGTGCAGTTTTTACCTCCAAAAATGCATAGAAAATGTATATTTTAGGGGGAAATGCATACAAAAATGTATTTTAGAAGAACTGTGTATAATTTAAATGTTAATTTAAGAGCATGCTTCCTGCATAATGTCTAGTTTTGGCTTTATCTTTAACATGAGAATTGATGTAATACTCATTGACTAGAACTCGATATGAAATTCACAGTGATTTACAGCTCTGAAAAAAATTCAAGTGAGCACAATTTTACTGGGAACTAAATTGGTAAACATAACAATAGGTTAAAAGACCTTATTTTCTGAGTGGGCTCTGATTTTCACGCTTACAAATAATTGCAGGTTCATTCTGCAGCACTCAACTGAGTACTTAGACATGAACCACTCAAATAAGTGAACCCAAAGTTATTTATAGTGAGTGATAAAGAAGAAGGGGGTGCTTGGGGAAGACAAATTAAAGTCTTCTTCTAAATCAAGCCGATATTTTTTAACCTTGCTATGAAGATTAATACACAAATGGAAAGAAAACCAATCAACCAACATCCACTTAGATTGAAAAATGCAGCACCCCAGAGTTTCCTTAAACAGAGCAATTAAGGGCACAATCCTATGCATGCATAGACAGAAAAAAAAGTCCAACAACTCCAAGCATTCCCCAGCCAATCATGCTAGCTGGGGAATGCTTGGAGTTGTAGGACTTTTTTTCTCTGTCTAAATATGATAGGATTGTGTCCTAAATGAAGTATCATTTTACTGAACACTGTCCACCAGTTATAGACCAGGAAAATATATACCAATCCCTGATATTTCCTCCATTCGTAAAGACCTGTGGATTATTTAAGGCAGGGGTGCACAACCCATGGCCAACTGGCTGCAGGAGGCCCCCAAGCCCCTATTGATGGCCCCTTAAAAAAACCCCAGCTGCCACAAAAACTGCCACTGCTAAAAAAAAATGTAACAGTGTGGTACAACCATGGCAGTAAGACAGCAATTGGCCTGGGTCATTGTTTTACCATTAGTAGATTGAAGCTACTACAGGTGGCAGTAAGGCAGCAATAGGGTCAGGGTCAGAGGGGTGTGTGAAAGCCTCCCCCCCCCTCCAGCAACTCAAAGAAAGCAACACAAAAGTAGTACAGAATTTTTATTAAACAGTTTTCCTTTGGGGGGGGGGAAGAAAAAAGAAAATTAAAGCCATTTAGAAGAACAACAAAAACCTATTTAATATATGAACATCGTTGAGTTCTGCTTGACAATAGGGTATTATCATAACACAAATTTTGTTTTTGAACATCCAAAAATACCATCCTTGTTTTCTCCCCTCAAACCTACCATGAATAGACTAAATTGACAGATAATGATTTACAAGAACATGCCAACTGTTAATAATCATAACTAAATGATCCATAAAAGAATGGCAAAAAAATCATGATTTAGAGAGTTTTATTAATACACAGAAAAGTTTAAAACAATTCCTATAATCCTAGGAGCAGTGTCCTGTTGTGCCTATATGCCAGTGGGAGGGATCACTTGTGCAACAGGGATCCTGCAGTTCTACAAGCAACCTGAAACAAGTGGAAATGCTTGTTTCCAGAACAGGGCAGGTCAACAGAGCTCACAGAGGGGAGCTCCACTGACCCGTCCTGATTAAAAAATGAGCATTTCCACTCATTTATGGAGTTACCTTTAGAACCACAAAATCCCCATTATGCAAATGGTCACACCTGCTGGCACAAAAGAAACATAGGGAGCACAGAGGCAGTATAGGATACTGTCCCATATCTTCAGATAAGTAGAAAGAAATGTTTTGTTCAATCACTTTATAGACAACTGTGCTGGTCCAGTTCTCTGTGTGTGCTCCAATGTTCACATGGTCATTCCCATTCACTTCATTAGAAAGGGCAGGTCTGCACACACATCCCCTTTATGCATACAAAGATGCTTCTCCACTGAAGTGAATGGAGAGCACTAGCTGTTGATTGAGCTTGGCATACACGCTAGAGCTTCCGTGCCTGCTTAGAACAACCAGATTGAAGCCACTGCATGCAATCTACCACCAACTGAAGTCAATGATGAAGCTCCCATTGACTTTACATTCTCTAGTAGTAGAATCCATATTCTCTGTCAGTGCATGCAGATTAAATCTGAAACAATCAAGTCATATTGCACATGAGTTGCAAATAAGAATAAGAGGGGAAAACATTGTTCTTTGTTTTAAAAGTTTGGTGTCAAAACAGATTTAAAAGAACAAAAAAAAAACCAACACACTGACAATTTTAAGATGCAGCAATTCAGAGATAAGGAAGACAAGACATCTGTAATGCAAGCTCAGTCTCACTTCCTTTAATAAAGTTACACAGTGTTTATGATTTTGGCCCGTTAATATGAGACAGAGATACCTTTTTAAAAGATGCCTTATTGTATGAAGAGCTGAGTAAAGACCTGTGCCCAACTGACAATATGGGAGCAAATAATCTTCAGCCATATTTATCCACAGATGGTTAGAAGTTCCCTGTTTGAGACAGATCATCCTATTTAGACATTCATGCACAAATACACGACAAAGGACAGCTTGAGTCAAAACAGGGAGAATCAGAATAAATGTGGTGGGTAAGAACAATGAAAAAGATTAGTATACCCGGAGCCTTAAAAAAAACCAAATCTGAAAGCACATCCCATAGATTTCAAGTGGGTCTAGACCTTACATAATGAAATGTTGGCCTTTACGTCTCAGTTCTGCCACGTACTCACCAAATGGCCTTGAGCAATTTGCCCTTGCACAGCTTTATCATATACTGCGATTAACCATCACTTCCTACAAAGAGTTGTTGTGAGCATGAGTAACATATGGTTTGTAACCATTCCCAGATAGGTAGCCATGTTAGTCTGTTGCAGCAAAAACAGAAAAGGGATCTTGTAGCACCTTAAACCCTAACAATTATCTAGTTGAACACAATGCATGATGTGATGTCATTGTGTTGTGCATTCTCCACCACTGATAGCCCATGATGTGAGGTGGAAGCAGCGCATTGTGCAGTGTGATGATCCCATATCACATATTCTGTTCACCTAGACATTATGAGGGATGGCAAAGACATGGTATGGAGGGTACTTCGTTATCTCTTGTAATGTCTAGTTAGACCCTGTGGGCTAGCTTAGATGTTTATTAGATTGCAGCCCCCCATTGTGCTGGCACACTCCTTCCTTCACACACCCTTGCACCATAATGAATAGAACACTTCTATCATGTACCCAACTTCAGTGCTTCTATTGTGGTATATTAAACCACAGGTTCACGCTACATTCTGAATCAGGAAACTGTTTTAAGCTCTGTTTACGAACCAGGATATCAAACCAAGATCCTGGTTTGTAAACAAAGATTGAACCACAGTTTCCCAATTTAGATGGCAAAGAAAACTGTGGTTTGCTAAACCATGATGGAAGCACTGAAACAGGGTGCATGAAGGGTGAGTATGGAGCATGTGGGCACAAGGCTCATTCTAGTGTTTTACATCTGAACTGGCCATTGTGTAACAGTTCAAATCTGGACAGGTTTCAAACGAGTGCAAAAAAACATCTATTTTCATCACATTTGTAGATGATTTTTCTCACACTCTCCCTCCCTCAGGGACTAGAGTCTACCCTACTAGGATGCCTCCCTGTAACAGCGGCAGAAAGGTCCACCGCAGTTGCTCTTCTGTTTTGGGTGCTCCAACATTGGAGCAGGGAAACAATGTTCCAAGAACATATCAGAAAAGGTTTTGCATCTGCTGGATCCAAAGCCCTCCCATTCCCTCGACACCCTGGGGAACCAATCGGACAGAAATGTTAAAAAAAAAAAAAAACCAACCAAAACCAACCAACCAAACAAACAAAAAAGGCCAGGGGGGAAAGGAGAACACCCCACACTCAAAGCTTCAGCCTTGCTAATGTGAGCCCAGAAAGGCATAGGAAGTGGTGGATTGTCCACCATGGATTCTGCCTCCCCCAACACTGTTAGATAGCTTTGTCTGTAGCGTCTAATTTCAATAAAGCATCCAGCTATGTAAATGCTAACATTTTAAATGGAAGGAGAACAAAGGCATGGCACGCTTTAAAGCAGGGCTTACTTACTTGGGAACCTATAGGATTACACCATTGGTGTGACAAATGGGATGTTTACTAAGGAAATCAAAATCATTTAAAAAGTGCAACCAATTCTGGGTGCTGATTCCTTCAAATTCTTCAATGTTTATCTGCATTACTATAGGTATTATTTAAAACTGAAATCCCAGGATAACTTACTTGGAAGCAATCCTACTAAAAAGTGCTAGAAAACTCATTAGATAAAGCAATATTGGCAAACTGTGCGTGCTAAAGATATGAGAACCTCTGGTATTCCACGATAGGGATGTGTGAGGAATCCGTTAGGGGGATGAAAATCTATCGGGTATTCATGATTCAGCCCCCTGGATTCTGGTTTGCTGGCCATGCACTTGTGCCAATTTGCTGCAGTGCAAGTTGAGCCAGCTTGAGGACTTCCCACAATTTGTGTATTTAAAAAAAAACGCCAATGGAATTTGCGCAAAGTGGCACCCCAAAACCATGTGGTTTTAACATGACTTTTGTGATTTTGTGAGCCACATGGTTTTCAGGTGTGGATTTGTGCAAAAACAGAAAAGCACGTGGTTTAGCAGAATTTGTGCAAATCACGTTAAAACTACATGGCTTTTTGGTTCCAGTTTGCACAAATTCCATTGGCAGTTTTAAAAAATATGCAAATCGCAGTCAGTCTTACAGGCGGAAGCCCATGAAAAACCTCTACTCGGCCTGCTTCAGAGCTTTGGATTGGAAGCGGGCAGGAAATGTGACAAGCTCAAATGAGCCAGGTTTCCTTATTTCTGTACACCCCTATTTATGTGTTTTCAGAAATCTGCTGGACTTTTTGCTATTCTGCTTAAAAATGTGTTATACCAGTGATGGCGAACCTATGTTCCAAAAAGAGCAGTGAGCCATGCATGCTGAACCTATATTTGGTTTGATAGATGGGATCTACAACACTAATTCATGCCTTGGTCTCCTCTCGCCTAGACTACTGTAATGCGCTCTACGTGGGGTTACCCTTGAAGACGGTTCAGAAGCTACAGCTGGTACAGAACGCGGCGGCTCTCCTGGTTAAAGGCAGCCGCCGCTGGGATCACATCACGCCAGTGCTCAAGGAGCTGCACTGGCTACCAGCTGCTTGCCGAGCCGAATTCAAGGTGTTGGTTTTGACCTTTAAAACCTATACTATCCCCAATGGCAGCATAGAACAGCCATATATCTTTTTTTATCTGTGTATACATAAGCTATCTAAAAGTTTAGGGAAGCCTTCCTGAACCTGGTGCCCTCCAGATGTGTTGCACTACAACTCCCATTGTCCTGAGCCAGCATGACCATTGGTTGGGAAAGCAAAAGGTTGGAGGAAGGCTAGTTTAGGTTCATCAGATGCAAAGGAAGGCGTGACTGTTGTACCTTTAATAGAAGAGAAGGTGGAATTTTGCTTGCTTTTAACAAAGTAAGTATAACACTCCGGGCATCTGATGAAGTGGACTCCGGTCCACAGAAGCTTATGCTGCAATAGGTTTGTCTGTCTTTAAGGTGCTACAAGACTCATTGTTGTTTTTGCTTTTAACAAATGCAAAGCTCTGCTGGTGCTACATGGGCAGGCAATTACACCAACAATGTTCTCTATGGTAGGATTTCTTGGGAATAAGGTGGGACAAAAAGGGGAACAGTAAAAGGGGATGGCAAAGGATACAGCATTTCACTGATCTCTATTGCACAACCAGGAGGAAAGGAACAAGATGTGGTGTATTCTGTGTCTAAGGGTGGACCTAAACATGATGCAGGAGATCTGTGAACAAGACCACCTGGAAGTTTGGGGGTTTTTTTAGATCAAAGCATCCATGGGGGCTCCAAATTGGATCAGGGAAGTGGTGCTGGTGGAGAGGATGCTTAACCCCTCCCCCGATGCTACTTCCCCCTACACATTTTTGCCCTACCACACAGCTGCTTCTTCAAAAATAATAAACACAGGAGATCCCATTCTCACTTCTCCTACATCACTTCTCCTACGTCTCCTAGTTTGTTCCTAAAGGAAACTTTTCAAAACCCAATATACAGCAGGAAGAGAGGAGGGAAACTACAGCTTTGGCTGTAGTATCTTCTTCCTTCCCACCCTGAAGCTAAGTTACATTAGTTCCCCCTTGGTGACCCCTCATTTGGGGCCTATCTCTTCTTCCTCCTGGGGTTCCTCATTCCCTTCTGGAGGTAAGATTGGGTGGCAAAAAATTGCTCTCGCTCCCCTAGTACAGATACCACCTACTTTAAATTATAGCATTCATGCTTTTTTTTAAATTTACTAGAACATGATGTCTTATAAGCTTTGCTTGATTGCATCTGACTGAGAGCAACTATGTGCTGCTGCTACGGTCAGAAGGGAGAACAAACTACCAATCTGTCCTTCTTATCCCTTCCATCAGGTTCTGCAAAACATCTGTTGCTCACTTATTTCGAGCTCAGTGTTTTGTCTTGTTTCTTGGTTTAATGACACTGGAAATGTCAGCACTTACCCATTTGTTTTTCTAGTTCTTATTTTTTTGCAACCTAAATAATACTATGGGCAAGAGGAAGGGAAGAAGTATATGGGAAGGTATGTTGCTGCTATTATAATAGGACAATAAGCATGAAAAGAAAGAGCAGGAGATTATTAAAAGAAACTGATGGGGCGGAAAACAAGACCTGACAATTTTGCAGGACAAAGATACGTGTGTGACATAGCCCACTTGTTCATCCCCCACCTGCTGTTTCTACATTCTCTTTTTCACACATATGGCAGCTTTGGAAAATGTGATTTAAATCTTTTTTTTTTTTTTTTTAAACTCAGCAAAGGGCCCAATCCTACATTCTGCTGTGGAAGGCAAGAAGCAAATGGGCATCATGTGCAAACCCGATTGCACTGGTGTAATATTGTGATAACCAGTGATATTGTACTAGTGCAGTAAAACATCAAGCAAGACAGCAACATGCAGTGCAATCCTAAATGTCTATTCAAAAATAAGGCCAAATGATTTTAATGGGATTTACTCCCTTGTAAATGTGCATGGGATGGAAGCCTGAGGCTGCAGTCCTATGCATCTCTTTTTGGAATGAAGCCTCGTTGAAATCCAAGGGACTTACTTCTGAGTAAACATACATATGGTTGGGCTGTCAGAATGGTGCAATTATGCCATTGCAGCTGCACACTTTGCAAAGTGAGACCCTGTTTGAGTCAGATGGGACATGATGGAATTTGGGTGGGTGCATGATGACATGAAGCTTGAACTTATGCTCATCAACAGGACCAAAGATCCCCTCCTTCTTACAACACTGTGATTACAAAAATATTTCCCACACTCATGTAGGGTTGCCAGGTGATACTGTTAAGATTCCTGCTCACATAAAAGATGAAGCAATCAAGGAAGAAGCCATGGCTCTCTTGTTTTGGGATCTTAAGGGAATAGAGTTCATCTTTGAGTTGCAAACTAGCAATCTTAAAAAGCATGAGTCCAAAGGCACCACATGTGTAGCCTAAATGCCCACATGAAGCAGAGGTGTGTCTGGCACCGTTTGTTTCACATAGGGCAGATGGATCCATGCAGGTGCTTCACTTGATTCTTTATCCTTGACTGTTCAGTCTTGCTTGCATAACATGCTGCTTAAGGTGTTGACTGACTCTACTGGAAAAGGCTGAGAATGGCTTTCCTACTGCTACTCAGTGAATTCGTGGCTGAGATGAGAGCAGAACTGGCAACTTCCAACTCCAGGCTCTTGTCTTAGGGTACAATTAGAGGTGACATGGGAGATCCATGTTCAAGATCTCCTGCTTAAAAAAAAAAAAAAAGCTGATAGCCACAGTGTGAGCCCAAATCTGTTCAGGGCCAATGCTAGGAGGAGGGAAATTAGCCCTTTCCTCCATGTTGTTTACTGAACCTTAATCACCTTCAAAAGCTCCCATAAACTGGAAGAATGATGTGGGAGGGGAGAGTTAACCCATCCAGCACCATGGCCTGAATCTGACCTCCTTCTTATTTCAACTTTAATCCGCCCCCTCCCGCGCCGCAGGATATCCTGATCATAGATTTCCTGCATCACATCCAGTTTGATCCTTAGGACTTCTCTACATGAGGCTTTTAACCTGCCACTTTACCGAGGCTTCTGCTTCCAGATTCTTTGCAGGATTAAGATCAGCTCCTTTATGTACGTGTGTGTGTGTGTGTGTGTGTGTGTGTGTGTGTTTTCTGGGTGGGGCTTCTTTCTCTGCCTTTCTATGTGTTCCATTACACAACCACAAGGTGACGCTGCAGGAGAGCAGAATTGTGCAAATACATGAGCTTCTCATTCTGTTTCATTCCACCACTTCCAGATAATACTACACTTGACTTTCCTCGCTCTAAAAAAAGCCATGGAAATGGTTACAAAGCACGGGAGGTGCCCTGTATTAAAAATAATATTATAGTTATCTGACCCCCAACTAAGTAGGGGCAGCTTTTTAATTGATTAAACACTCTTTAGGGCATACTCCCATGGCTGCTAGATGCTGTCTAGGCAGCCATAGGAAATGTCGGAGTCCAAGCTCCAACCTCGGAAAAGTGCTCCGAGGTCAGCGCTGGGATTCCAACTTCAGAGCGCCCTCCCAGCTGGCGTGGAAAGAATTGCACTGGCTGCCACTGTGAGGTCACAAGAGTGACATCAGAAACAATGTTTTGGGGGAGGGGAGGGGAGGGGTGAGGCACCACCATCCTATGAGGACTCCTGGCGGTACCTCAGCCTCCTCTCCCTGTGAACCGTGGGAAAACTTTTAGATGGCCGAAATCAGCTGTCCAAGTGTTTTCGAGGGCGAGGAAAAGCACGGAGGAAATCCTTGCCATAGGATGCCCATAATCCTCCGAGTTTGGAAGGCTACGGATTGGATTGTGCTAATGGATTAACTAATTAAACATTGCAGCCCTAATTAATACAATTTACCTATGAGTAGCCACCTCCCAATGTACTGTCAAAATGAATTGCAAATTCTGCAGAGCCTCTTATATAGAAGCATATGGAACTGTATAATGGTAGAAGAAGCCTTCTGTTGCTCATGGAGGATTACCAATTGTTTGGGGGCTTGTTTTTTGTTTTAAAGGAAAGGCTTGTTTATATAGCACAGGGGAACTTAATGTATCCCTTTCAGTCACTCCTCTTTATTTAAGCATGGGAGTTTTTATCTAGTACTTTTGGATGCATGGTACCTGAGCAAAGACAGACGTGCAAAAGCCTGAGATGATGTAATTTTTGGTAGGATGTACCATTTCAGACTGCAGGTGGAGGATCAAATCTCCGAATGCTCCATGATATAAAATATACTCGACACATTAAAAAGAAAAGACCATCATGGAAAAGGTTCTTGGCTAGTGTTTTTTGTTTGTTTGTTTCCAGTCTGCTAGCTTTGTATGTGCAGGGAGCATTTTATGAGGGATTAACATTCAGACTTTGAGAGGGAGACATTTTTCTCCCTCTCTCATAACACCAGAACCTGGGGTCATTCCATGAAGCTGATTGGTGGGAGATTCATGACAGATAAAAGGAAGCATTTCACACAGCACCTAGTTAAACTGTGGGATTTGTTACCACAAGATGCAGAGATGGCCCCTAATTTGAATGGCTTTAAAAGGCGATTAAACAAATTCATGGAGGATAAGGCTATCAGTATCTATTAGTCCTGATGGCTATCTGCTACCTCCAGTATCAGAAGCAGTAGTATGCCTATGTATACCAGTTGCTGGGGAACATGTACTACCTGTATGTTTCCCACAAGCAGCTGGTTGGCTCTTCTTTTGTACTTCTGATCTTCCACTTGCACTCTGCCACAGCTTAGGATCAGGGACATCACATGATTCTTTGGCTCATCTGCTTTAGTTTCTCTTTTTATGAGAAAGGGCGATAGCAAAGGATGACATAATCCATTGTAAAGCCTTGTAGGATAAAGCTGTCACTTTCAAGCTATGTGTCTGAGGCTGCAATCCTATGCACACTGACCTGGGAGTATGATCCAATGAACTCACAGGGACCTACTTCTGATTAGACATGCCTAGGATAAGTCGGTAAACCAGTGTTCTCCAACCTTGGGTCCCCAGATGTTTTTGGCCTACAACTCCCAGCATGCCCCAGCCAGCGGGACCCAAGGTTGGAGAACACTGCTGTAAACCAACCAGCAGCCTGGGCAAAATACAGCTTCTGAAGGATAGCTGCTGTTGCCTGCTTCATTACATCACATGAAATCAAATGTTCATCTAGGATGACGGCGATACAGTCAAATGCCCGTAGGCTCTTTGCTAGCCTGGAGACTCCAATGGTACAACAATATGCAACCCAAAGCAGTGAGGAGTACTCGCTCAAAGTGGCGAGCCTTCATGAGAGTTAAACACTCAACCACCCCATCTGCATAATAATTAAGAAATCATCAGGCTAATTATGCGCTGTTCCACTCTGTGTGTGAGATGGCAGGTCATGATGTTGCAATACCAAAGCAGCCATTATCCCTCATTCTAAGCATTTATTTGCACAGCGGCTCACACAATTAGGTCACACAGGATATTTTTTTTCTAAATGACCTTGTCTAGGGGGAGGGGCCGAAGTTCAGTGGCAGAGCACATGCTTTGCATACAGAATGTCTCACCTTCAGTCTCAGGGATATAAAAAGGGTCAGGTAGGAAGTGCTGGAAAAGACCATTTGCCATAGGCCCCGGAGAGCTGCTACCAGTCTGAATTGACAAGACTGGTCTAAATGGACAAATAGCCTCACTCAGTATAAGGCAGCTTTCGACATTCCTATATTGCTTTTGCACTTGAATGAGGGGGTGGGAGAGAGAGAGAAAGAAATCAGAGCAGGAAGTGCATCTAATATACAGCTAATACTTAAACAGGCTTTTGAACAATTAATCAGGCCCCCTCAACTATTCCAGATCAGTGGTGGTTGTGGTGGGGTGCTAAGGTTTATCCAGAACCATCAATCTACATGGCACTTCACTGGGTAACATAAGAAGAAAAGATAGCCTCTGCTCTCAAGGAGCTTGCAATCTCGATATTTTGATAGTAAGGGTAGATGACAGAGCAAGGTGAGGAAAGGTAAGGGGTAATAAGAGATTAGCCTGAGTATATGCAGTTGTACCTACTTTGTTTTGGTTGGGGATGTGGCATATTGGTCATGGAAGCCAATCAGTATGTTGTAATTTACACCAACTGAGGGCCTGGTAGTCTACAGACATGGGGAAAGGATAAATGCAACAGGAGGCATCCTATGTTTGAAGAAATATCAGACATTGTTGGTGTTGATTTAGAAGTTTGTCCTAAATTAGCATTGTTAACAATAACCAAAAAGGTGGCTGGTCCTCAAAATGTTAAAGAATTAATTGTAAATTTGTTAACGGCGGGTAGATTAATGATAGCAAAAAGATGGAAAGTTCAGCAAGTTTTCTCTATCACTGACTGGTATAAAGAAGTGTGGGATATGGCTTTAAATGATATGTTAACTTGTAATATCAAATGCAAAAGGGGACAATTAAAGAAAAAACAATTTTAAGGATATTTGGGGTTTATTTTTGGATTTTGTGTTAAATAAGGGAAAAGGGAGTATGCTGTGTCAAGATATTTTGTATTTTTGGAATAATGAATAACTATAGATTATAGAGATAGAATACATTATATGGTCCTGTGGTGATGGGAGCACTATATAAGTTGTATGTTTGTTATTTAGTTGTTTTATGTATTGTTTGAAAAATTTAAAAATAAAAATTATATATATATAAAAAAGGAGGCATCCTATGATGGGAAGGTAGGCTACATCATGCAAGCCCAATGCATCCATCCATCCACCCCACCCCATGCATGGAGGTGAGAACAGGACTGTGCTTGGTGCTTGCCTCCATTGTGTGTCCATCACTTGGTTCCACCACCATCCATGGTTTGGAGAGGGAAGGTCTGATATAGGGGGCCGGTTCGTATGACCCAGGCGGAGAGTGGGGGAGGCACCACCGGGCCGTCCGTGGGGTCCGGCGGGATGCTGCAGACGACCTGCGCCCCGTGCGTGGGCGGACCCTGGTGGAGCCGGCAGTCTCCACACCGCAGTGCGGGCCTCCGGGCGCTAGGGTGTGGCAGCTCGGGATGCCCAGAGGGGCAGTTTGCTCCTACAGGCTAGAGCGGCCACAGCTCCGGCCGTTCTGGGCTGCTGCCTCTGTGCGGGCCCTGCGGGACGGCCACCCACTGTTCTCATGATGGCCGCCCCTCTACCACCCATGGTCACTTTGCGTGTGTCCCGCACACAGCTGTCCTGCGGGGGTGCCCCGCTCGGCGTTCACATGACATGGGAACCGCGGGGGACCTCTGCTCCCCCACGGTTCCCGTGTCATGTGAACATGCCCAGGGACTCTATTCTACATGGGTAGACTCCCCACATGATCTAGAACCCTGCATGACCAATTCATGGAGAGCCAAATGATGGGGATGCAAGAGAGTGGGCAAGGCAAGCAAATGTGGTCCTATTTTACTCGCATGGGGCCACACAGCGCTACAGTGCTAATGACCAAATGTGGTATACTGTGGTATATGTATATATATATATATATATATATATATATGGGAAGGTAAACATTATTCCAGCTGATTACTTTTCATAATCAGCTTTCTAAGGTGATGCATAAGCTCAGTAATTTAGGGGTTCAATGAGAAATTAAATTCTGTACAAATGTAATTGATAGTTGAAGGCTGCAATGCTGAACACACTTACTAGAAAGCAAGCCCCATTACTCCAACACAGGGCTCTCCAACCTTGGATCCCCAGATGTTGCTGGCCTACAGTTCCCAGCATACCCAGCCAGCATGGCTAATGGCAAGGGATTCTGGGAGCTGTAGTCCAGCAACATCTGGGGACCCAAGGTTGGACAGCCCTGCTCTAACATAACATAAGAAGAGCCATGCTGGATCAGACCTGGGGTCCACCTAGTCCAGCATTCTGTTCACACAGTGGCCAACCAGCTGCCCACAGGATCCCACAAGCAGGACATGAACGCAACAGCACCTTCCTGCCTGTGTTGCCCAGCAACTGGAGACACATAGGCATACTATGTATTATGTACTGTCCCATTGAGGAGTACTTTCAGTGAGGCTTTCTGAGTAAACACGCTTAAGGTGATGCTGCATCTTGGAAACATGAAAAGAACATGCTCTTGTGCGAGTTTTCTTGAGAGATGAATAAAAAAAGGCCTAGTCATGACTTAAGACCCGATTTAATTGGTGTCAATGGGACCTTGTTGTGACTAAAGTTTATTGGTTTTTATCCATTGCTTTTGCACTAAGCGTATGGATCCTAGAGGCTATTATAACCTACAACAGCCTTCCCCCAACCTGGTGACTTTCAGATGGTTTTGGACTACAAGTCCCAGTGCTCCTGGTCATTGACAGTTAGTTGAAGTCCTGAAGCTCCTGGGGATGATGGGAGTTGAAGTCCAAAACATCTGGAGAGCACCAGGTTGGGAAAGGCTGATTTACATGTAATTTACTGGCAGTACTAGCACTATCAAGTGATTGGGTTATCCTAATTATTATAACATATACTTATGAGAAGCCCTTTGATTCAAAGCTGAGGGACAAATGATCATACTAATCACACTGCAGAACGGGTTTAGACTAGAGCAGGTTTAAGCAATTAAAAATTAAATTAGAAATGTTTACCTTCAGAGAACCAAATATGATTATGGCCATGAGGGCCAGAAAGTTTCCTTTTCCCCTTTTCTTTTATGAAAACTATTGTTCTCCAGATCTTAAAAAGAACTCCCAGGCTGAAATAAATATGAATCACATGAGGCCTATACATTGCCCATGATTCATATTAATAATGACATGCCTGCAATTTTGCTTGGGAAATAGGTTATCTGTGATTCTCAGAAGGTGACGTTCAGCTGCCTTGGGACACTGAAAATAGCAATCTATGGCAAAACATTAAGACTTTTCCAGCCTTAAAGGTGGTCTAGAAATAATTTTAGGTAGGTAGGTAGATGGATAGGTGACTGATAGGGTCCTACCTCTGACAAATAGATAAGTAGCCCCTGATGATCTGTCTGTCATTTCTCCTCCTAGCATAGAAACATTTCCTATGTGATAGAAGAAGCATGAAGAACATGGTTCTGCCACAGATTTCTTGCTGTTAGGGAATAGGAAGATGTTGAAAGTGCATATCCTCCTTGTAGCAGCTAGAAGAAATTCACCTGGGAGACTAAAGTATGGATGAAAAGCTACACCAAATTTTTAGTTTTCCTCTGCACACACATGTATTTCAATGGGCAAACTCCAGCAAAAGTTACTCAATGGGATTTAAATGAGGTCATGACTAAGACCTTTTTAATGGGACATGATGATGAACAGCTTTTGGATTGTGCACTTTGGTCTTGCAGCAAGGAAATGTGTGTAGTCCTAGAAGCTATTGTGAAACAAGGCATACATTATTGGTTGCATGGGTTGGACAAATCTATGGATTTCAGTTTTTCATTTTTTTCAGTGTTAAGTTTGGATTGTCCCAAACTTTGATTTAAAAAAAAATTCACGTGAAAATTTGAACATGTTTCTGTGCTCATTTCTCCTAAAACATGCATTTTTGTGCACTATTTTGCCCAAGATACACATTTCTTTCAAACAATTTCCCCAATATGATGCATTTTGGCCATTAGTTGTACGGGCGTATGCATTTTTGTGTGCACTTATTCCTAATATACACATTTCTGTATGCATTTTTTAAAAATTAGAGAACTCCATTGCAGAATTCTGGGAAATGCAAATTTCGAAAGATAACAAAATTTCGCTTCCCATATTGATTCAATTTGCAAAATTAGCAAAGTTGGCATTAAAATGCAAACTGAACAAATTTCTTCCCATCCCTAGAACTTGCACCATCAAATTTACTGCATAACCATGATGATGATGATGATGATGATGATGATGATGATGATGATGTTGATGATGACAACTCTTCGTTTTATTTCAAAATGGATCCCATTTATGAAGAACATTTAGAGCACATTCCTGCACCAGACCTTTTCTTTCTTCGAGAAAACAAAATATGTTCAGTGTCTGATTGCAAGAGAAACATTTTCTTCTCCCTGAAGGATTCCCTTCTCCTTAAAGAATCAATTTTACTGTCATTGTGATTTGGAAGTCACACTTGGCAATGGTGGTTTTGGAAGAAGCAATTTGCCATAGAAGTTGTACAAGAGTTAAGCTTTTGTTTTATGGACACATTCAGAATAAGAACAAGAACAAGAAAAAGGAGAGAGATGTATCTGCCCCCCCCTCCAAAAGTCCTTTGCCCTTGCAAGATGTCAGAAGGTTGGATATGTACAGCCTAGGAAAGATGTATAAATCATTTTTATACACACAGAACTGTCTTAGAAAACTAGAGATTTTTCAGTATAAAGGAACCCACTCATCGAAAGAACATTTGCACATGTTTTTTTTTTATGAGTTACACTGTACACAGGAGGATGTTGCAAAGTACCCCTGCTTCAGAAGTACCCTTACTATACAATACTATAACAGGAAGATTCACCTGCTAGTATTACAAGAAATACTATAACAATGCTGAAAATACTGATACAAAACAGCTGCAAGTGGATATGCTTAGCAAATACCCCTTGTTTTAATTGTTCTATTGATCACCAAGTTTTTAAAAAGTTTTAGCTGTAAAAAAAAAACTATTTCAAGAAAATAGTAGAATTTAAATTTCCTTCTTATAGACCTAGATTATTCCCCCCCTCCAGTTACAAAATGTAAGTCATACAGTGCCTACCCAAGAAATAAATAAGCATTATATATGTATAAACTGGAAGCAACACCTTTATTTTTGCAGAATATGCCTGCATTTGAATCCTGGAAATAATTGCTTTGATTATGGAATGATAATCATAGATTGGCAGAGTTGAGAGACTGAAATCCATAGTGAATAGTCATCAAATAGCTTTTTCAGTCTGCTGTTTCATTAACAGAAGTTAAAAACACAAATCTGAACACTGAAAACTGAACAGTGTACTTTAAAAGTATACCAGCCTGGTTTTTATATTACCCAGTGAACCAGAATGGTATGATACTGATACGTAAGTAACAACCAGACCAGCATTTCTTATCAAGATGGGCAAATTGTAATCATAATGACCTCAGCTGCGTTTGGAATTTTACGTTGCTCTATTTTCTAGAACGTGTTATTTATTTATAACAAAGAGCCCAGGAAGTTACCACATTTTATCCTCACAACAACCCTGTGAGGTAGGTTAGACTGAGAGTATGTGATTGGCCCAAAGTTACGCAAGCAAGGGTCCAAATCCTCGTCTCCCAGCTCTACGTCAACCAACTTTCAAAATACTTGCAAGCAAGTGCACACATGTGCAGCCACATCTGGGTGTTTTGTTTTGTTTTAGCAAAACAGCAACAACAACAACAAGTGCAGGGCAATTGTTATCAGGCATCTTCACAGCATCTGGGAAGTAAAGGTCCATCCCTTCCCTCCTCACCTGTACTTCCCCCCAATGCCCCCAATGCTACAACTTACTTTGTAGCAGGCCTGTAGCCAGGGGAGGGGCTGCCCCCCTAAATTTTCTCTGCACCCTATTTCCCCCCCAAACAACTAATTTTTTTTTTAAAAAAGCAGTTTACAATTTTGTCTTTAAATGGCCTGGAAACCAGATGAACTGCTCCCCCTACTTTTATCTCCCCCTCGAACTTTTAACCTTACTACGGGCTTGCTTTGTAGCTGCACAGCAGGAGGAGGCATGGCTGGGAAGAGATAAACTTTCGCTGTCCATGCACTGTAGTCCTGACAACATTTCCCCATCCCCAGTACAGCTATAATTAATTGAAGAAAAACAAAGAGACATAGCTGCATGGTAAAAATTAAATGTATTGTGCAGTTTGTAGTCTAAGGCTGCAAACCTAAACAGGCATACCAGGGAGTAAACCCCATTGAATACAATGGGATTTACCTCCTAGGAAACACACATAGGACTGCACTGTTAGTCATCAATCATAGGCAGAATATGACCAAAAGGAATTGAATAAACTGAAATTTATCAACTGTTATTTAAATTATTCTGCTAGACCTCCTTCATGAACAGCTACGGCAGAATTTCTTACAATGAATGTCTCCCATCAAGCTGATAAAAAAGACATGTACACTGAATTCCTCTATGGAGTATTTTGAAATATTTTTCAGCCTAATATACATGCTTACTCAAAAGAAAGTACTGCTTTGTTAAAAGGGACTTATTTCAAGATGTAAGGTTGCAGCCTTTGGCTATCAGTTGTTGCATTCTTTGGAGGTGTGGAAGATTCACTTGCAAACGAACTGTAAAATAACATGGCATCCTATTCGTTTCTGGAAAGTTGTTGTTGTTGTTGTTGTTTTTGCGGGGAAGAAGGATTTAGAACATCTTGCATATCTCTTGACAAGAATCTTGACTCCAGAAGATTCTTCTAATTTGAGTTGTATGTTGTATTGATATATTAAAACTCACTGACCCCAAATGGTGTTGTCAGAGGCCATTGCAGTTGGAGCACTGGGTTGGAGAGGTATTTTCCCCAAATCTCACATAACTCTCAGAATGCTTACAGAAAGGAGATCTAGGGAGCAATCCTATGCATGTTTAGACAGAAAAAAGTCCTACAACTCCCATGGCTGGGGAATGCTTGGAACTGTAGGACTTTTGCTGTCTAAAGGTGCATAGGATTGTACACCCCTACAAATATAAGCCTGCTTCTCTATACAGATCAGCCTTTCACAATTGGGGTAGGAATGGACCACAGCCTTGTCCAACCTGATACCCTCTAAAATGTTGGACTGCAACTCCCATTGTTCCTATCCAACATGCCCATTGGCCATGCAGGCTGGGAATGCTGGGACTTGCAGTCCATCTGGAGGGCCCCAGGTTGGTGAAGGATGATCCACCGCAACATTTTCAACAATCCTTAATGTTATGTATTGCACACTGTCCACTTAAGCTAAGCTACTTGTTTAAACCCCCTAATATAGACATCAACAAAGATATCCTATGCTATTGCAGAATGATTTCAGATTCCTTCAATGTCAGTGTTTGGTATGCCATTGGGATGATCTGAATCCAGCCAGTTATTTTTTAACATGACAGTATGACGTCTCCCTATGGGATGCTCTGTCTTACAATACTTTGGTTCAAGAAAAGCAAAAACCATTTTAGAAGTCCACTGTTTTCTTAAATGCAGTGGCACTGACTACTTCTGTTTTCATTCACTGTCATAATGATTGAAGAAAGCAAATGCACGAATTTACTGAACATGTCTGGCATCCTCAGTCTAGACCTTGGCGTGCAATGTCGATGTAGCATCCCTCTACAGCAGTGTTCTCTAACTTTGGGTCCCCATATGTTTTTGGCCTACAACTCCCAGCATGCCCCAGCCAGCATGACCCAAGGTTGGAGAACACTGCTCTACAGAGTCAGTACACACCATCTTGGACACTCATTCTCCAGCACTGGAAGCATAAGAGCCAAACTAAACATTCTGCTAATCACCCATGGAAGAGCTATGCATCATTGGCTTACTTACTTTAGCGTAAGCACACATGGGCCCGTTTTGGATCAGGACCATGGCACTTTGGGAGGTGGGGATTTAAGTTTCCCCTTCCCATTCTTGTCCCAAAAATTCCACAAATGGGTGGGGGATGAAAAGAAGAAGGGGAAGCTTAAATCACCCTGCCCCAATCACCATAGTCCCAATCCAAATTGTGCACTGTATGTCCTACCCTGGGTTACATTATACCAAGGGTAAGGATGTTGTTGGACAACAACTGTCATCATCCTTACCCATTGGTCATGCTGGCTGGGGATGATGGGAATTGGAGTCCAACAGCATCTCAAAGGCCACCGGCTCTCCACCCCTGCATTATGCCACGGAAGAAATATATAATCAGTCAAAGCACAAGTCACTTCAATATAGTTTGACAGGTCCTAATATGGCAAAAGAATGAAAACAAAAAGTGTACCAGAAATTGGCCTTGATAGGTAAATCGAGTATTAATATATGGGGGCAGTACATCTCTGAACACCAGATTCTGGGGATAAACAACAAGAGCAGGGCCTTTTTTTGCCCTGCTTATGAAATCCAAGAGGCATCTGGCTGGTTTCTATCAGAAAAACAGTCTAAAGGCACAATCCTATACATGTTTAGACAGAAAAAAAGTCCTACAACTCCCAGCATGCCTGGGGCATGTTGGGAGTTGTACAACTTTTTCCTCTCTAAACGTGAATAGGATTGAACCTTTAGACTAGGTCCGCTTTCCCCAATCTAGTGCACCCTCCAGATGCTTTGGACTGCAACTCCCAGGATTTGTGACCATTGGCCATGCTTGGTGGGGCTAATGGGAGTTGAAGTCCAAAGCATCTGGAGGGCACCAGGTTGGAGAAGGCTGAACTAGATGGACTTGGCCCATCTTCTGTTCTCCTGACTCTCAGTGAGCCCAGCAGCTGCTGATCGATGAGTGAGCAAACTTCATTCTTCAAAACCAAACCAAAGCAAAACAAAAAATAGACAGAAAATTCCAAAGACCATTGTAACCTTCTCACCCCAATTTGAACCTATTTGGGAGGGTTTTTTCTTTTCTTTTTTAAAAACTAATTCTCTATTCATTCCTCACATCTACATTCACAGTAACATTATTAAAAGAACAGAATGTTATACAATTGATATCATCTTCAGAAATCTTAGGTAAGTGATTGATGATGATAGGGAAAAAAAACCCAACCAACGTTGGGCCTCTTTTGGACATTCCATCAAGATGGTCCCATCCATTCTTTATGACAGGGCTCGCCAACCTTGGGTCCCCAGATGTTTCTGGCCTACAGCTCCCAGCATACCCAGCCAGCATGGCTAATGGCAAGGGATTCTTGGAGCTGTAGTCCAGCAACATCTGGGGACCCAAGGTTGAAGAGCCCTGCTCTATGAAGCCAATATAGCTTTGTTAGTGACTTGGCTAAATTCAGGATTTCACCCTTGGGTGATTCTGCAAGACATTTTCAACTACTCATTTAAGTTCACATGCTAGCCTTCCCCCTCCCTCTCCCTCCCCCACTCCTTACTTTACAGGGATAGTTCAGATTTCATAGACAACAGTAGTAAATTAAAAGAACAAAAACAAATTGTAGGTAGCAGCTGACGAGAACTTGAGTCAGTTTTCATTGAGCACTGTGGCCCCTTAAACCAACCGCAGGGCTCTGTCTGCAATAAATATATGCTGACTCCATTTACCCATCTTGCTGGCCTAAAGTCTGAAGCTCAGACGTGTGAAGATTGTGGTGAAGGAAAACATTTTTCCTGCTGTACATGTGTAGCGAGATCGGTCCCCTCGGAGGCTGCCCCAGCCTCCCTATGAAAGCAGAATGTTGCCGTGGGACAGGAGTTTGATCTTTCAGAGCCCCGGCAAAAACAGGAACATTCTCGGCCTTGGCTGTCGGCTTCGACATACTTGGTGCTTCTAAGCCGTTCTGGCTGACCTCTGAAGTGAGGGTTTCATAAGTGTCTCTCGTGTGCTTGATAACTTCCACGATTTCTTTTTCTTTCAGAAGGTTGCTGAGGCACACACTCGACAGCTGGCAGCTTTTGCTATCGTAGGAGGTTGCTTGGTTGCCCGGTGAATATCTAAAAAGGTCCTCGGTGGGTGTATGTGCTGACTTTCTGTCCTTTGTTTTGAGAGTTTGGCTCACCATTTTGTTTAGATATGTAGCCTGGGGCAAAGAAAAACAGAAAAGGGAGGGGATGAAATGTTAGCAATAGAACATATTCACAGTAAGGCAGATTGGAGCATGCAAAATGTTCCCAGTAACGTCTGCAGCTATGCACCTGGCTAAGCATTGTATGTGTGTGTGTTTTTCCCTCCAATGGTTGAATAAAATAGTGACAAATATCAAAAGCTGACAGAAAACCAAGGCATGATAAGAAAACAAAAATGGAGGCCTCTCCTATAAGTTTCAAAAAAAAGGGGGGGGGGAATTAAGGTACAAGTTTTCTGACTACAGTATAGCTGAACAAAGAATGCATTGATTTATTTTAGAAGGATGGGAATATCAAAAAAGGCCTGGAGGAACACATGGGTCTTTGTACTTTGAGAACAGATTTATGGAGAACCATAGTGCTATGTTTTGAATGTGGACTCCCTACAACATTTTAAAAGATAGTCTCCAAATAATAGACAATTGTCCCAAACCACATTGATGTGCTGAATGTAGTTTACCCTTGCAAAAGGATGTGAAGACACCCATATCAAGCAGCTGCGGCTGTAAGCTCAATTATCCTTGCTGAATCAAAGTGATGCGTGCATCCTCTAAGGCAGGGGCAGGCAACCTTGTGCCTTTCAGATATTACAGACTACAGCTCTCATCAGCTCCATCCAGCATGTTCAGTTGTCAGGGGTGATGGGAATTGTAGTCCCAAACATCTGGAGGATACCAGGTGCCTACCCCCTGCTCTAAGTGATGTTCAGCTGTTTGTGGGGAAAAACTGAATCTACACCCCCTCATCCCCTACCACGTTAATAGGTGATCGATGCTATCAAAGGGTCATTTTTCTTGTTTTACCAGAGCGGCATAGCTGTGGTTCCCCATGTTGCTGTCATAAGTTGGTGTAGATGGTGTAGAGCAGAGGTGGGGATCCTGTGGCCTTGCAGATGTTGCTGGATTCCAACTCTCATGAGACCCAGAGAGTATGGCCAATGGTCAGTCCAGCAACATCTGGAGGGTCCCAGGTTCTGCACCCCTGGTGTAGAAGAATTCAGTCATGGAGGAATTACACCCACCACCATTCCAGTAATGAAAGACAGGTCCAAAGCTGAGAACAGAATGCCAACAATCTGCTCTCCAGAGAAGATTCTCACATGTGAATAAAGTTGACCCATATTAAGTGATACAGAAGTATCAGGATGTACTCTCCCTGCCTGCAATTATATACCCCAAAAGAAGGCATATTTTAAAAAGGACTTCTCTCTACAAAGGGAAATGTATAAGCCGAAACGTAAAACTCAAGCAGGGAAATTTCCCTTCTGTTGTTAAGACACATCACAATGCACAATGTCAGATTTTCATCCACACAACTCCAAAATCTATTCATGTTAATCTCGTAAAATATGCATGCATGGAAAGGCTGAAAGAGAAAAGAAGTGACAGAGAGAGACATAAATATGCTTCATTCCCCAGATGCAGACCATGCAAACTTTCAAGGGAGTTCTTTAAAAAGGTATGTCATAACTCACACTGCAATTAGCACATCTTTCCTCTCTTCTTTTAGTAGCTAGAGAAATGTTACAGTTTTAAAGCTCGAGTTACTGTAGGAGAACCAGCTATCACAGCAGTCCACTGTACTCTGACACATAATTAGTGTTACCAAATGCCCTTCTTCACACATTAACTCACATGTGCAAACGTGGGCCTGACGATAATATGCACACGGTAGATAGATGCTACACTCCACTTCGACAAAATAGCTAGAGAACAGTGACAGTTGAAACACAGAAGTTTTATTTTACCACTAAATTTTACAAAAAGAAAATTATTGATTAGTACACCAACCCCATAGCACAAGACTGACAGACTATGCCTAACAAAAGTGATAGAGCAAGAAGAGATGGAAGCAGGAAGTTATGATTCATTAAAGAAGGAGGAGCACGGAAGGTGCTAGAGAAATAGGAGAGACAGGGTTTGGGAAGCTAAGCAATACTTCGAGTATCAATGGCAAAGGGTGGGCCATATGTAGGGTGGCCAGGTGTCCTACTTTGCAGAGGGCAGTCCTCTATTTTGGACATCTGGCAGAGGACAGTCCTCTATTTGAAGGTATCCTATATTTGATGGGCTGTCCTGTCCAAGTCCGGTTTAAAGTCAAAGAATCATAAGGAAGGGCAACAGTTAACAGTTAACACCTGAACAGCAAAGTGAGCAGACACACAGGTCACCTGGTCAGTCTCCACTGCGATGAGATGTCTTGTGTTTCTATTTAAATAATAGTAATTGTTTCTAAAGTCGCACCTCTACCTATAGAATTGCATATGCAAATAGGTGTCCTCTTTTTTGGTGATGCATTTCCTCTTTTTTGGCAATGTGTAAGTGGCCAGCCTACATGATGGGCAGCATGGATAGATGTAGAGTAATTTCACGAGAAAGAGCAGTGGAGGCTGGTGACTCCAATGTGAGTGGGGCTGCATATGCACTCCAGATTTTATTCTAAACCTTAAAGGACCTGTCTGTGCTGTTGAAGCCTATCCCCAAAATAGGTTCAGAACCATAGATAGCTTCTTAAAAGTTCAGAGTAAAATCCAGAGCGGATATGCAGCCCCACTGACACTGGAGTCACCAGCCTCCACTGAGAAAGAAGAGAAAGTAAAGTCACAGTGGGTATATTTACCTTGTTCCAAGGAAGGAGGATACAAAAACTATACTTCTTGATTGGTCCCAATCACCTGGAAACCCACCATGGGCTTGGGCTAGCCTGGCCTTTACCAGCTTTTGGATGCAAACTTTGGCCTTGGTCAAAGGGACCGATGACTACACTGTGAGTGACCACACTCTCTGAAATATCACAAGATGGCTAGACATTTGGGCAAAAGAAAATGATGGGGAGACCCAATGGTGAGCTAAGCCATTATTAGGAACCCCAGAGCCTTGGAAATATGCTAAATGCAGTTCAAAAATAGAATTTGTAATGGAGAGTCCCAGGGCGAGGTCTCTCCTTTGAACCTATAAGAAAATAAGAAATACAAGGAGAGACAAGAGAAAAAGACAAGGGGAAGGAGGCAAAGAAGGGAATTTGGCTATGTGTGTAGCTAAATTGGCTTGAGACCCTGAAAGACTTCAGCCCTAGGCTCCCAGCTTGTCTACCAGAACCCCAGTGAACGTAAATTCCACAACCGTACCAACCACATTGCCTCACTACAAGAGGCAAGACATGGTTTCCCTTTAGGTCCAAGGGGGTAGGCCACCGAGATCTGCTCCCCCTCAAATACAGCTATGCACACAAAATGGAGGTCCCCTCTCATGCAACCCCTATGGCAAGCAACCAGTCTCCCATCCATTGAAATGGTGTGGGAAACATATAGCAATGGGCATTCCACAGGATGTGAAGCTCTATCTGGGTATAAAAGCCAATGGGTCTTTTGAGGTACAAAAGGCATTAAGGTGGTTCAAGTGAGGGGAGAGGAACTAAGGCCCTGGAAATATGGGTTAGATACCAGAGTAGGAGAGGCAAAGTGCTAGGAAGGATCTTGAGGAATGGGCTGTGAGGCAAGCGAATCCCAGGTGAATCTTGGAGATGTTTGACAGTCAGTCTATCCATGCTGGGTCCCATGATCAAAATGCATGCAAGGTGGATGGATCCAAGGGCAGTTGTAGACTTCAGTGGGAAGTGGCTGAGATACGGTTGCCCTGAAGGTCTAAGAGGGTACACCAGAGAGATCCACAGACCCACAAATACAGCTGCACATCCACATATTTGCCTTTTGGCCCAAAGAGGGGGCCCCAAGGCAACTTACAGTGAAAACTTACAACAATTTAAAAACTTTTAAAGACTTAAAATCGGCTATAATTGTTTTTGCATGAAAACTCTTGCAGTCTGTAGGGCTTCATTTCTAATTATCTTTTCCAAAAAAGCACAATGTACTGTTGATCCAGTACAGGTACTGGAGAAGAACCTGGCCCTTCATGGCATGCTATCTGGGATCGTTGAAATCCCTTTGGGATTGTCCCTTATTCATGTAAGGGGCTACCACCATACCCCTTGAACAAATGTGCTGAAAAGGAGGTGTAAAAATGTGCCACATTGAGAAGCATGCTACTAACCATACCATAAAAGAAGTTTAATCATGGAGAAGAGCACCACATATTATTGCAATATTACTGCAAAAATGCACACAAAAAACAGCACAGGTGCAATAGCAAGCAATGGGAACAAACAAGTGAAAATATTTGCATGGAACATTACCCCAGAACATGATCCTGTTCCTGAGAACTCTGGCTTATCATGAACAGGCTCATGCATGCAGCCCAGTCACTTCCATTTTGCTCCTCCTTCATGCTACCATAAACGCTGAACAAACAAGGAAGGGTTTGTTTAGCATGCTGTCTGCTCTCTTGCCAGCTGGCACCTGCCCCTTTGGTCAATCTGTTGCCGGCTTGTGCTTACCCGTTCACTTGCTCTGGGCAGCCTCCTGCTTGCGAAGGGAGAACTTTGAAAGCTCCCTCCACCCCAGAAGCACACAGGGTAACATTTCCTTTCAGGGCCCACTTGTATATACTAAGAAGCATGTAGACTTGTATATACTAACAAGCGTGCTTGCACATATGTTTCCAAAACAGCAACGTCCATGCACAACGTAGGGATGTTGGAGAAATCCACATTGGATTTAAATGAGCTGGGATTTATATGAGCTGGGATTTGCGGATTCTGATTTGCGGATTCTGCAGCGAACCAGCTTCATCCATGTTGTACAGATTCACGGACTGTTGGGTTTTTTTGTTTGTCTATTTGTTTACTTTGGTGTGTGTGTGTGTGCAAATGCACACTTGCTCTAATGTGCACTTGCATTAATGTGCATCAGTGCAAGTGCAAATTAATGCTTATGCACATGGGCACACGTAGAACAAAATTCTTCTACATTCCTAAAAAAAATCTTGATTCTGTCAATGAATGGACAATGGAACGAGAGGTGCCTGACAATCCATGAAACACAGACGGAACGGATTTAATAAAATCTGTACTTCCCTGTGCACGAGAAAGAGGAAGCAGCAGTTTGCAGAAATACCCCCCCCCCAAAAAAAACCCTTTAAAAAACAAAAACAAGGTGGAGAAACCACCCAAAACAACCCAAAGAGGTCTGAATATACTCAGTACCTATGACATGCTGGCTGACTATTGAGAGGGAAGAAAAATGGAAAAGCGTAGGGTGGGGGAAATGGAGTGGTCGGGACCCTGAACAGAAGCATGCCTCACTGCAACATCTTGTTACAGGACCCACTTGTAATCTAATATAAGAGTCTCCTAAAAGGGAGACAGAGAACAAAACCATTCAACTCCTTTCTATATTCATATGACATTAAACAGGTTTTGTGGCCCTGGCAGTTTATGTAACTGCAGATCTAATTTACCAACACCAGTTAAAATCAGCTCCCTGGTATATCCCATCTGTCACCATGTCAACTGCTTAATTTCTACAACACCTTGGTTTCATGCCCACCAGCTTCCAGTGTTGCGAATGATCCAATACAGAATGTAATTTAGCTAGAGTAGGTAATTGTTCTTCATTTTAGTTCGTTAAGAACCGCTCTTCTTTATTGATTTTAGGATGCACCAAAACCATCACTGTACTTTTTACAACGACCTGAATCTGCTTCTATTGATCAGCTAATGCTGCCTTCTGGCAATACCCTCCATGCTAGGAAAACAAAGCTTGCTGCATAAAAAACAAACAAAAAAAACACCGCATGGTGAAGTAACTGCATGTGCATTGGAAATGAGCCAGGAGCTGGTAAATTCACCACCTGTAAACTCAACAGGCACAAAGTGGATTAGAGCAACAGAGATGAAGAGGGTTTACTATTCTTCGCTCTCCAATTGCCATAGCTTCTTCCATGACTTAAATTCAACCAAAATGATGGAGGGATCTTATATAGTCCACCCGCTATCTCTGACTCTAATACATATAGGGTGACCAGATGACAACCCCCTGCCCCTTTAATAATTGTGCAGAAGAGGGAAATTCTACAGGTGTGGCCTGTAGCTTGCATGACAAGCGATATGTGCTGCAATTTTCTCTTCTACATAACTATTTAAGACAGGGGTGTTCAGCGTCTTTCAGCCTGAGGGATGGATTTCATTTTAGAGAAGGTCTCAGGTGCCCCATTGCAGTGGTGTCTGGGTCCAGGGGAAAGGAGGTGGGACCAAAATACCCAAACTACCAGCATATTTTAGCTTAATGTTTAAGATTAATCCCACTTTGGGATTTATTTATTTTTAAAAAGAAAAAGTGGTATAGAAATTCTCTGAAATAAATAAATAAATGTTTTTATTGCCAGTAAGTAAGCATTAGGAGGGGCATTTCAACATTTTAAGAGAGGAGGAACCACGCAAATGCCGGGAAAGCATCAAATGGTTGGCATTTGTGTGTGGGACGGGGGAAGCATGAACCACCTGGTGACATGCCGAAGGGGGCATCTCTAGGGAACCCTGTAAAGTCAAATTGGGAATTGGTATCTGGGCATGTGGTTCAGCATCCTGATTTGAGGCATAGGAACCATGTCTTCTTTTCCATCTGACCACCCTTAGATATCTAATTGTCTGAGTGAAATTAGGCTTTTGCTTCTACTTACGCTCTGGACATTCTGATTGCTTCTGTGTCTGTTTGTAATATGATAGCTCCCTTGAATCTTAAAATATCAGAATGAAATTTGACGTGCACATCAAGGGACACATGTAGGGCCCAGGAGGGGAGAAACAACAAAACATATACTGTAACATGGCATCTGCTTTGAAGACTGAGATATCGGCATGGAAGTTGGTATGCATTATTCTGGGTACAGTTCTACTGGGTACAGTTGGTTCAAACACCAACTCCATTGCCACACCTGATTTCAAAAGGCCAGGAAAGACTTCAAACATTGCAGTGGAATATCTCTGACTGAACGTCAAGATATAATAACAGTGAAACTTGATGGGAATATTTTGCAGCATAACTCTTTGTTCAAAGTTCAAACATTGGCTTGATCCCCATGCCTATTTTTTTTTAAGTGGGACACTGCAAAATACATTGTAGTTCAATTTTTGAAGCAAAGAGTCTCAAACATTGTGATTCACAAAGAGTCTTCTAAACAGATGCTGAGCATAACACAAATGAATTAAAGCATTCAATCGCCAGTGTTCTCCTCTTTTAATATGAGCTAATGGGAATTCTAAAGGAAGACAGCAGATAATGGTTGTGCTGCATGATAGGCAGGAGGGCAGTTTAAGATAAGAGTTTTGTATTATAATTATCTACTGATCTAGAACAAGGGAAATGGGAAGCTGCCGTATACGAGGTCAGACTGTTTGTCCATCTAGCCCAGTACTGTTTACTATGACTGGCAGCAACACTTCAGAGTCCCAAGCACAGATACAGTAATACCTTGGATGGCAAGCATAATTCGTTCCGGAACCGTGCTTGTAATCCAAAACACTCTTATATCAAAGTGAGTCTCTTGCGGGTATGAGTGGGGCCGACTTTGGCCCTCTACGCCCGCTCGAGGCGAGCGGTTACATCCCTACACTACTTGTATTGCAAGACCTTGCTCGTTTATCAAGTCAAAATGTATTTTAAAAAATTGCTTGTCTTACAAAACGCTCTCAGACCAAGTTACTTGCAATCCAAGGTATTACTGTAGGTCTTTTCCAGCCCCGATACCTGACCCTTTTAACTGAAGAGGATGGAACCTGGGTCCATCTACACACAAAGCATGTGCATTATCCTAACCACATGGAGCCTGGGTTCTGGTCAGGGAAGACTGGTGACTCCTGTGTCAGTGGGGCTCCTTATCCAGTGCAGCTTTCATTCTGAGCTTAATAGGAGCTATCCATGGTGCTGTACTCCATCCCCAAAATAGGTTCACCACCATGAAGCCTCCCCTGGACTTAAAGAACACTGGCAAGAGGAGTTGAATGTGTGATTTTTTGGAGGCAGCCATACAAGTGTACACGCACACGCACACCCATACATACCCATACACTCTTCCCCTACACACACACACACTTTTTCTTGAAACCTGGATGCAGGCCCTCTGAGTGCTGGTTTCTAGAGTGTCCTCTGGGAAGTAAGGCCCTCTGAGTGCTGGCTCCTAGTGTCCTCAGCAGCAAATTAGGTGCTAATCGTGGCAGCAGTGGTGTGGAGGACATGGAGGCCACAAATAACACCTGGGGGGCGGCACATACAGCCTGTGGGTTGTGCAATCCTGATTTAAACACTGCCCCATTCGCAGAGGAAACACTGCAGGAAAAGTGGGTCTTTTGCAGCTGGAGTTACTTTTCAAGGGCCCTACATTTGGTGCTGTGACAAATACCAGGTCAAACAGCAAGAGGTTTAAGAGATTGATGTTGAACGTTTTAATATATTTCCTTTTTTAAAAGACAAAACAAACCCACTGCTATTCGTTTTCCCACTGATGTGCATTGACTTCTTCTAGGCACCTGGAGATCTTTCCTACTATTTTCGCTGTTTGAAAGAAATGGGGGGGGGGAATTGTGGGATGGTATTGCTGCTATTTGTTATCACATTTCAAATTAGCTTTCCTGTTACACTTCATATTGCAAATCCAAAACTCTGTCGGATCCCAGAGTTCTGAGAAAGATTAGAATATGTCATTGAATAGTTTGTATCTCCTAGTACTACTAGGATTTAAAAGGCAAGTGAGGCAAACAATAATCTGAAAATATCCATTGGCAATCGGTGGCGATCAGAATATTCTTAGACATAGAGCAATGGACAGGTCTGCCATTTTCTCTAGAAGTGGTCCAATGTAACTCATAGATACTACCATCACTGATGGCAACATCCAGCTGAGGACTTTGTTCCATCTTTTTGGCCTGCTTTGCATGCAGAAGATTGCAGGCTTTATCCCTGGCATCATCAGATAGCAGACTGCAAGATGCAGAACTGGACAAGACCTTTACCTAATACCCTGGAAAGCCAATGTTAGTCAAGGGACAATACTTGGCTAGATGTACCAAAGATCTGGCTCAGTATGAGGGGCTTCAGCTCTGTATGTATGGGAGTAAGCCTTCTAAAGCGAACAGCATATCGAAAGTCCCATTGCTTTCAGATCAATGAGACTTGTGACAGCCTTAATTTTGAATGGATTGTGCCCTTTATTTTTCCCATTATACTTTATCAGTGCACCAAGCAAATGGTAATACTCCTACCATTTTAATCCTATTGAGAGTCAGTGTAGTGTCGTGGTTAGAGTGTTGCACTGGGACTCAGGAGGTCCGGGTTCTAGTCCGCACTCGGCCATGAAACTCATTGGGTGACTTTGGGCAAGACACTGACTCTCAGCCTACCCTACCTCACAGGATTGTTGTGAGGGTAAAATGGAGAGGAGGAGAATCATGTATGATGCCTTGGACCCCTTGGAGGAATGGTGGGATATAAATGTAACAAATACATGAATAAAATACTCCTACGCACTGGTCCTCATGATTACCTGAGAGCTTTATTTACTTACTTTCAACCACTGAATGCCAAAATTCAAATTCCTACTGATGTTTCAACATATGACTGTGGAGAGGGGCAATCGACATGCACAAAATATTCACCTCTGCAAGGAATAGTGTTTTTTTCTTTATTACTTCCTCTACCTCCCACCCCTCCAACAGACCTCGTCCTCTATGGACTGGCAATGTTCATGCTATTCACGCTAGACAGAGGATGACAGATAGAAGTTGGGGATGCACATATGCTGGCAAAGACCTGCTCATTTACTGTCATGTTAATCAGTGGAACCATCCCTCAGCTCAAATGTACAATTCCACAACAGTGAAATCAAAAGACTTACAGAAAGGGCAAGTTGTATGCTGATCATGAGAAAGGGGACAATGACACACCCCCTCTGATCATCTTTTAATTGACTCAGCTCTTAATTTTTATGACAAGTTGACTGAGAGCAAGATATCCCTAAAGGAAGAATGAAAATAATCTGGTCCTGTAATCAGTCACCCTCAAGCAAATACTTTATGAGCAAAGTGTAATGAAGAAACACGAATTTCACAAGCTAAAATAAGGCTCCACTTTTCAAACTTTTCTATTTTTAGAGTAATATCACGATCCTATATGTGTCTACTCAGAGGTAAGTCCCATTAAGTGTGTATAGGACTGAAATCTAAAGCTGTCTTACAACATCTAGGGATGGACGAACCTGTCAGTTTTACTTTTGCCTTCATCCCTGCCCATTGCTGGAATGCAGCCCATAAGAGCTTCTCTGAAATAGAATTTGGCCCTTGGTTCAACATCCCTGGCATGGAAAATACTGAGGTAGATGGACCAATTAGGGATGTGCAAATCAGCAAAACTCAAGCTCACCAAAGTTGTCTGAATTCTGTCTCAAAGCTCATTCTGGCTCGAGTTCATATCAGATTGCGAGCCTTATTTTTTTTCTTTTCACATGAAAATAATTTCCATGCATATTTTTTCAAATACTGTATATGCCTCAATGGTGCAGATCTTTGAAATGTATGCATTCTTCTCCCATTGATTAAAGCTTATTTGTGCACTTCCCCCCCCCCAAAGTATGCATTTTTTCATGCACATTTCTCAAATGTACGCGTGCTGTCAAACACATTTTTTTGGTCCGCGAATCACATTGCAAGGTCAAGAATGGACTGCATCTGAGTCCCTGTTCATTCCGGAAAGTGAGGACTGGGTAAATCCTGATCAAAAACAAACTGAAATGAATTTCTCATACATCCCTAGCGCCCAATCACAATATATAAAATATGATAATCTCCATCAACGGCATTTCCATTACAGTCATGCCTTGGATTGAGAGCATAATTTGTTCCGGAAACATGCTTGTAATCCAAAACACTCTTATATCAAAATGAAATCCCCCAAAAAAAATTTGTACAGAGATTTTTAATTTAAGCTGTACTACAGTACTTGTATTGCAAGACATCGTATATCAAGTAAAAAAAAATTAAATAAATATTTTAAAATTTGCTTGTCTTGCAAAATGCTCTCAAACCAAGTTACTTGCAATCCAAGGTATTACTGTACATTGCAATCTCCTTGCTTGGAAAGAAAGAGATCCTACTGACAATAATTATATTTTGTCTTCCAGCCATACATTTATTTCAAAAAGAAATGGCTTAATTGAAAAATAACCTCCATTTAACACCTTTCATTGAAAGGTGGAAGAACAGTGTTTTGAAGCCTTAATACTGGATTTAGAAACAAGTATGTCAAGAGCCCAAGTCAGATAGCTGCTATGATGCAAAGCTGTCCCATTACAAAGTCTTATTAATGAGTCAGTGTCCTCAAATCTTGGAGAGAAGATTCTTTTCATTTCACCTTATAATACCCATTAAGCTTTAAACATAACTGGATTTAAATCTGAGGATATATTTTTTATCAAGAGAGAGAGAGAGCAGAATGTACCTGATGAAAGAACAAATCTTAAACAAAATTGTTTTTGGCACACACACACTCACACACACACTTTCAATTAAGCATTAAACACCATCCATTGTTTCTTTAGAAGTATCCTTTTTGAAGTGCGTATATTAGACCAGGGGTGCAGAAGCTGTTTCAGCTCGAGGGCCTAATTCCATTTCAAAGAAGCTTTTGGGGACCACATTCCAATGGAAGGTAGAGGACTGAATGCAAAAGGGCTGGGGCCAAAGTCACCAGAAACAAATAATAATGCCAGCATATTTTAGCTTAAAGCTTTTACTGCCAGTAAGTAAGCCTTAGGAGAGGAATTTCAACCTTTTAATATGGGTGTGTGTGTGTATAAAAACCAGGAAACCACTAAATGATCGGTGGTTGGGGGAAAGGGTGTGAGGACAGGGCAAGGGGGTGTGGCCATCTGGCAAGCCTTGGAGGGACAGACTGGGACCCCAGGAGGGCTGGAATTAGCCTGCAGCCCTGAGGTTCTATACCCTGTATTAGAGCAATGACTGAGGGGCCAAGCATTCCTATTGCTGGCCTTTCATCACTTCCTTTATCCATCAGCTTTTCTCACGGAAACTTTCCTCTACTGACACCTCACCCTGATTCTCAAGGACCCAGCCACTGCCATCCTGAAATCAATCAGGCCCTGCACCATGAGAAGCATCTCAGACTCCAAGGTTCTGTCCCTGAGGCTAGGATTTTGAGGGGCCCTTCTAGCATTCAAGTGGAACACTCCCAACATCCCAACAGAAGGCCCGCCGCTGCTGCTGCTGCTGCTGCTGCCTCTCTCACCTCTGTTTCATAGATTTCATAGATCATAGAGCTGGAAGGGGCCTACAAGGCCATCGAGTCCAACCCCCTGCTCCTCTTCCCCCTTCCTCTTCTGTCCTCCATCCTCTCTGCCAGTTCCCCCTGCTTTAGTGTGCCCATGGGTCCTACTTAATAGGGGGACATTCCTCTATTTGAAGGCACACTCTTTTTGAAGGGCTGTCCACATCAAGTCCAGTTTAAAGCTAAAGGACCATAAACTGGGAGAGTGACCATATGGCCTCGAGGTTGTCCATTCACAGGCAGCACGTAAGGATGTGTGAATCAGCAAAACCCGAGCTCACTGAAGTTCCCCGAATTCCATCTCAAAGCTTGCTCTGACTCAAGTCTGTATCAGATTGTGAGCTTTTTCTTTTCTTTTCACATGAAAATGTGTGTATTTCCCCAAATGTACGCATCACTTGTGCACATCTTTGAAATGTACGCATTCTTCTCCCATTGATTAAAGCATGTCTGTGTGCATTTTTCAAAAGTGTGCATTTTTTTCCCATGCACATTTCTCAAATGTACACACGCAGCCAAACACATTTTTTTCAGTCCGTGAATCACACTGCGAGCTCGGAAAAGTATAGACTTCGACTGCAGGTTGTGTCCGAGTCCATGTTTCATCCTGAATGTACAAATTGGGTAAATCTGTATCAAAAATGAACTGAAATGAACTTCTCATGCATCCCTAGTTAGCACCTGGACATCAGGCTGAGCAGGGAAGGCACCGATGTCACCTGGTCACAGTCTCCCTACTATAGTGAGATATATTGTCTTTCTTTTTAAATGAGAGCAATTATTTCTTTGATTGGTAGGCATGTGCGACAAGGGGAACTGCATCCTTTCCATTGTCTCTCCACCTGACTCTTTGTGTGATGTTTGAAGAGGTTATCTCTGCTGTCTGTTTGCTTCAATTTTGCCTTTTGGCTAAAGTCTTTGTCTGATTCGCCAATATTTCCATGGTAAATCCTGCTGTTGGCCAAAAAAAAGTCTGTTTATTAGCATCTCATCAGTCAGGAAGATTTCATATGGATGTACATTTGTTGGGGTGGGTGGGTTATTTATTTATTTATTTATTTATTTATTTATATTCATTAGGCAGTACCTGGGGAAAAACTAATATTAGTTTTGCTCTGAAATTAAACTGCTCAAGCTCATTTTATCTGCTCTGAAGCAGATAAAAGAATATGGCACTGTCACCCTTTCTTTTAAATCAACATTGAGCTCTTCTATTTCCTATGCTGAGACATTGTGTGTTGATAATTGCTAGTGCCTACTATCCTAAAGAAAGGAATACATAAAATATGAATTGTGTTCTGCTCGAGATACACAGTGCTTCAGTAAATACTGTAATGAAAACCCAGTTGACAACGATTGATGTAAAATGCTTTTCTTACTGTGGGAAGTTTCACTGTGCAGGGATAATATCGTTAATATACAGGCACTGCAGTAGCTCATTCAGTTCTAAGGCTTTCCTCTTTTGTGCATTTTTATTTTCTTTTTATTTGAAATCAACTTAACATTTCTTTCTCTACTCTTGTTCCATTTCTCTTAGTAATCAAATGGCCAGCAAACATTAATAGTTTTACAAAGCATAAATGAAGCAGGGATATTATTGTCCACTGGCAGCGGCTGGTGAAGTGGTCACTGGGATGTAATCGACCACAGATGCGAGGTGAGGAGTGAGGGAACAGTGATTCAACAACTTTGCTTGTGGGTGTCCAGTGCTGCGAGATCAGCGCTGAGCAGGTGTGGAGTTGCTGACTCACTGGCACCAGCTCGTGCAGGCCATGATGTCACCAGGCTGCATTAGGTGCTTCTAGCCAATAAGCAGTCATACACCTGCATGCTATGGTGTAGCGGAGGTGGGCTTGCAGGGACAGACACAGACACTTTTTGATTAGCAAGGATGCTGCTGATATCATCTGCCACCCCACTTCAGAATCTCCTGTTCCCTCTGAGCTTACCTCCTCACAGTAGCTGGGGGGAAATGACTTTTCCAAAAGACAATCTATTCTGCCCTGTTGTAAGGCAGAATATTTGGGGGTTGTTTGGTCTTGAATGGCCAACTAAGACCCGTTAGCTTTGCAAAAGACCAGCTCCTAGGGATGCATGAGAATTCTGTTTGGGGAGGTAAAAACTCAATGGGGCCTACCTCTGACTGCCACCTCCACGTGAGGCTTGGAGGGCAGCAACAAGGGGGAGGGCCTTTTCTGTGGTAGCCCCCCCAACTGTGGAACAAGCTCCCCCTGAGGCCCTCCTGGCGCCAACTCTACTATCTTTTTGGTGCCAGGTTAAGACCTCTACGTTGAGGCTTTTAATAATTAAATGGTATATGGTGGGGTGGTAAACTGTTTTTGGGGTCGTGCTTTATTAACTTGTTTTAGAGATACTTTTAAAATTGGTTTTTAAAATTTCATAATGTTTTATTATTTATATTTTTACCGTATTTTATTGTTTGTTTTTAATTATTGTTGTACACCGGCCAGAGAGCTTTGGCTATTGGGCGGTATAGAAAATGAATGAATGAATGAATGAATGAATAAATAAATAAATAAATAGATAAATACATGGATTTTTCCAGTTTGGCCCTGTGTATTTTGTTTTGTTTCCCTCCTGCTGCTGTTGACTCAATCTGTAGTGAGTCAAGGCAATATGCGGATTCCATGTATGTGTGTTTTTAATAGCAGCAATTTGCAGAATTTGGGGGTGTGTGTTGAAATTTATACAAATGGTGTTGTAATTTTTTTAAAAAAATATTTGTGATCTTGCGCAAGTGTGCACGATCACAAGTCCACCAGTCCACTATGTAGCTCCACCAGAGGCACATTCACCTCTTGTAAATATCCTTGTCAGTTTCATTCTCTCCACACACTACTTCATTTACCCAGCAGAGCCATATTCCCTACTTGTCCAAGAATTTGTCAGTTCCCCACCCCGCCATTGCTTGGGAAGTGGATGAAATTGACAAGTTCTTTGACAACTACAGAACAGAATATGGCGCTGCTGGACTAACTGAGGTAGTACAGTACAGTCCTCTGCCGCTTACTGGAACGGAAACACTGTGGAATCCCATCAGGCTTGAATGGAACGGAATTCCCAGCATTTCACATCCTTCTTCCTGGTAAAGATAAAAACTGCTAGAACTGGTTCATTGGTGTGGATCAATCCAGCTGCCTGCATTTTTGGACTCTCCCTGGGGGTGTGGCTATGGGGATTGTCATGGTGAACAACTACACTTCAACGTTTACCACTACAACATTGCCTGCATGTGGTTGATCCAGCAGCCCCAATGCATCTGCATTACAGCATACACCAGAAAGAGTGTAAGGTCCTACTCTCCCACTCAATTAGGAGTGACCTGACCTGTTACTTCCCAGTCACTGGTCAACACAGGTGCCTGTGAAAGCCAGAAGCAGAGACTGATCCACAGAAAACATTCTGCAATCCAAGCAGAATTGAATTTTGACTATATTAAAAGTGGATTAAAATTTACTTATTCATTGATTGCATTTGTATCCCGCCTTTCTCCAGCATCACTATGGGAATTCCTAGACCCAGGGACCCAGTGTGAGCTTCCACTCCAATACAGCTGTAGCGATGAGAGACACTCCCAGAAATCAGACTTCACCCTGAGACTGCATGTTAAAATAACCCAGGTCCCTCCAATTCAGCTGCCAATATCTTTCAGAAAATTAGAATGTCAACATGTGGCGTCCAGATGGGAAGATGCAGATTTGCACATGTGCGCTACAAGAAATACATATCTGAGTGAGAATTTCCTTCCCTTCCCTAATTCATCTCCTCTCCAAAAGACAGAGCAGATCATGCCAACTGATCGTTAAAAGGTTGCAGTAAGAAGAAAGATTCAAAATATTGCCAAAATATACTTCTTAGGAAAATGTGGTATTTATGAGCAAAGGCATTTGATATTAATTAAATGTTCAAAGCTGTTTTTCTGAGCTGAAATTAATGTCACCAAATTCAAATACTGACACAGTCATAAACACTCCCCACTCCAAACCTGGAATCTTTACAGTAACTCAAAAGGGTACATACATTTTACATTGAGAAATTGAGCATCTCCTTTTCAATTTGATCCATTCCTAAACACACAAAGCCTGATGACTATTTCATAGGAACTCCATGGCAATTCCATAGTTCAACACTTTTAAGTAGATGTGCCTATATATGTGACTTGACTCAGTAGAACCCAAAGCTCAGATTATTTGTGTGGAGGGGACTAGGGTGAGTCCTTAAGTAAATCCACAAGTGCCATCATGGCCCCCATAGCCATCTCAAAACAGTAGCTAAGGGTGCCATCACAAAAGGTCAAGAAGATTCTGCTTCCCCCCACTGTAATTTAAGCACGAGCAGAACCCCTGTGAGTTATAATTTGTTTATTTACTATTATTTATTTTTAAGATTTATTAGTTAACTATAGCAACCTTCCCCAATCCGGCACCCTCCAGAAGTTTTGGCCTACAACTCCCAGCCTTCCTGACCACTGGCCATGCTGGCTGGGGCTGAAGGGAATTGAAGACCAAATCATCTGGAGGGCACCAGGTTGGGGAAGGCTGCCCTGTAATGAATAGCTCTCAGGATGCCGTGCAATAAAAACACAAACAGCAGAACAAAAGCAGCAATCTAAAATAATCAGTTTAAAACAACAAAGGCTACAGGTGTGCTCCTTTTTGTTATTATCAAAATTTACTGCTATCCTTCCATGCAGATCTCTACAATATATATTTTATGTAAACAGCATTGCTGTTTATTTGTACTGTTGATTATTAAGATGCGTGGAGTCTTTTTATAGGGATGTGGAAACATGTGATTTTCAAGCTCACTGAGGTTCTCCAAATTCCTCCTCAAAGCTCGGTTATCCTAGTTCATGTTCCCAAATGTGAGCATCTTCCCCCTCCTCCTAATCGGGAAAAAATGAATTCAATTCCCAATTGAAAAAAAAATAAACATTGGAAAAAATGTGCATTTCCCCTGACCCCATAGGCTAAAGCATGAAAATGAAGATGAGGCGAGCAAATGCAAGTGTGCACTTTCAAACACAAGTTTGGGAAATTGCAAAAAAATCCCCAAGAATTGTGTTCTTGCTTGTGTTCAGGGTTGCGAACGGGACATGTTCACAAGATTTGCAAAACAGGAATTAGATTCTCATACATCCAAATTAACATTGTACAATGATGATGGGGCTCCTTGAGGACCTACACATGCAATCTCTTCTGCACATGCATAGAGGATCCTGACACTGAAAAGTATATTGAGAAGCCCCTGATTGTAGAGAGCTCCACAGGTACATTAGAACCTCTGCATTGTAAAAAGAAATATATGGGGGGGAAATGGGTTCTTCCTTTTACTATACGAAAAAGTAAAACGCAAAACAAAAATATACACACTAGAAAAAAGTATCAAATAATCTTTGCTCCTCTCGAAACGCACAGCCATGTCTTTTGATTTATTTATTTTTGTTAGTAGAATGTATCAATTTCATGAGGCTAGGCAGCAGTCAGAAATTGAAAAGATGTGGTATTCCCACTGAAAGGTATTATATAAAAGTCAGAGAGAATCTCAAAAAAGGAATGTTCCTGCTGTAAATGTTTAGGATATTCATTTTCTTTAGTAAAAAAAAGTCTGATATCAATGTTCAAAGTTGACCCTTACAAAATATTCAGAAAGAATTACAAATGGCTCAGTGTAATTTCAATCAGATTCTGAATTAATTCCAATTAGCTTTTTTCTGTAAAGGGAGTACACACAGTCAGTATATCTTTTGGCAAAAATGAAAAAGAAAAAAAGCAATGAAGAAAACATCCCAATGTGCTTCATTTTAGTAATTAATACCTATGCAGTACTTTTTAGGTGTACGCATGTTTAAAGAAAGGCTTCAATTAATTAATTTGTTACAAAGAAACATTTCCTTTCCTGAAATATATTAATATGTTTGCAGAATAAGGGCATTTTGTTTGGGGGCATGTTAGCTGCAAGAATTCCTTGCACGTACCTGCAGACGTTAAAAGGAAGAAGTAATGAGTGATTATTTATCTCAGGTGAGATCATATTACTTGTTCAAACTAAGGACAATGTGATAAAGAAATAGGCATCTGAACTGTTTTTGTGATGCCATCATATATCCAAATATGATTGGCTAGGTAGTGTAATGATGTTACCAGCCTCACTATGTGATCTGATTGGCTAAGATCATTGCAATAAGAAGAAGGAGCAACCTTAACAAAAAATGGAGCTGTCCATTGCTGTCCATTACTGTTGAACATGTGCAAGATGGTGCTGATGCATTCATATTCTACTTCAGGGTTTCCCACAGGCAGTTAGTTGACCATTGTGTAAACAGAATGCTGGACTAGATGGATTATTGGTCTGATCCAGTATGGCTCTTCTTATGTTGGCTAAACAGCACTTCTACTGTTGCGAGACTATTATTATTATTATTATTATTATTATTATTATTATTATTATTATTATTATTACATCAGGATTTGTTTGATGAAAATGATAGTGAGGTTAAATATATAATTGACCAAAAAAGGAAAGCCTTCCAAATATGGCAAAATGATATTAATTGTGCTGCCAAGAAAAAAAATGTACGCCAGTCCAAAGAAGAACAAGAGAACTTAAGAACGCTTAGGTGGAAAAAGAAAGCTCAAGAAATTCAACAACTTGCAGAATCTCATGATGCACTGGGCTTTTTTAAGGCCACAAGGGCCATTTATGGACCAAAAACCTATGGTACCTACCTAAAGCCGCTAGGAGCTATCATCAGGAGGTTTGGGGTGCGGTGTCATCAGTATGCGGATGACACGCAGCTCTACCTCTGTTTCAAGTCCTCACCGAGGTTGGCCGTTGAGACCCTGTCCAAGTGCCTGGAGTCAGTGGGTGGCTGGATGGGAAGGAACATGCTGAAGCTGAACCCCGACAAGACCGAGGTACTTCTGGTGGGGGACAAGGGGAGGTTGGGGGATGTTGACCTGGTGCTGAATGGGGTACATCTACCCCTGAAGGACCAGGTCCGCAGCTTGGGGGTCATTCTAGACTCCCAGCTGTCCATGGAGGCTCAGGTGTCAGCTGTGAGCCGGGTGTTGCTGTATCAACTCCATCTGATATGGCAGCTGCGCCCCTACCTTCCTAATCACCTGCTCCCATCAGTGGTTCATGCCTTGGTCTCCTCTCGCCTAGACTACTGTAATGCGCTCTACGTGGGGTTACCGTTGAAGATGGTTCGGAAGCTTCAGCTGGTACAGAACACGGCGGCTCGCCTGGTTAAAGGCAGCCACTGGCAGGATCACATCACTCCAGTGCTCAAGGAGCTGCACTGGCTACCAGTTGCTTGCCGAGCCGAATTCAAGGTGTTGGTTTTGACCCTTAAAACCCTAAACGGCTCTGGTCCAGTCTATCTCGGAGTGTCTCCAGCAACACCAAGTAGGCCGCTCAACAAGATCTGCCACAGAGCAGCTAGACTGGTGGGGACTAGGAAAAGGGCCTTTTCTGTGGCGGCCCCCATACCAGTGGAACTCTCTCCCGAGTGACCTCCGCCATGCCCCCTCTCTGCTGAGCTTCTGCCGCTCACTAAAAACTTGGCTGTTCAGGTGGGAATATGGGGTGGGCTAAGATTTTAAAATTTTATACTGTTTTAAATGTACTGTTTTTATCTTATGTACATCGCCCAGGATGGCCGGTTTGCCAGCCAGATGGATGATAAATAAATGTAAATAATAAATAAAATAAATGGTACAAACCCTTTACAATCAAAAGATGGCACCAAACTCTTAAAAGACAAAGAGTCTATTGCACTACGTTGGAAAGAGCATTATTATGAACTTTTAAATCATAAATCTAAGGTGGATAATGAGATTTTTTTCGCAAATCCCACAAAAACAAATTAGAGAGGAACTTGCAATACTCCCCACTTTGGATGAAGTTATAAAAGCCATTAATCAAATGAAGAATAACAAAGTTAGTGGACCAGATGGGATTCCTGCTGAAATCTTTAAAGAAGGGCCCCCTGAACTTGTACGACATCTTCATAAACTCATCGATAAAATCTGGATAAGAGAAGAGATCCCAGAAGACTTCAGGGATGCGATAATTATCACCCTCTTTAAGAAGGGTGATAGAACAGACTGTGGAAACTACCGGGGCATTTCTCTCTTAGCTACCGCAGGTAAAATATTTGCTAGGATTCTCGCAAACCGTCTTCTATCTATTTCAGAAGAGATCCTCCCTGAAACTCAATATGGTTTCCGCCCCTCTAGAGGGACAGTAGACATGATTTTTACTGCACGTCAGCTCCAAGAAAAATGCCGAGAGCAAAATCAACCCCTTTATATGGCATTTATTGATTTGGCTAAGGCCTTTGATACTGTAGACCGAACGGCTCTCTGGACTATCCTTATGAAGATTGGATTCCCCCAATAAATTTGTGAATATCCTGCGACTTCTCCATGACAACATGACAGCAACGGTTTTGGACAATAACGGCTCTCATAGTGCTCCATTTAAAGTGGGATCAGGTGTTAAACAGAAATGTGTTATTGCCCCAACATTATTTGCTATTTTCATCACCATGATTTTACATCTTGTCGAGGGGAAACTTCCCACTGGTGTGGAAATTATATATCGAACAGATAGAAAGCTTTTTAATCTCAGTAGGCTGAAAGCAAAAAGTAAGGTAATTACAACCTCCGTTGTGGAACTTCAGTATGCTGATGATAATGTGATCTCCACACATTCAGAGGATGATCTCCAAACTATCCTAAATGCTTTTGCAGAAGCATACGAAAAACTTGGTCTCTCACTTAACATCAAAAAAACCAAAGTGCTTCATCAGCAAGTGCAAGTTAACCCTTTGGTGATGCCATCTATCCAGCTTGGCGGGGCAATACTGGAAAATTTCTATCATTTTCTCTATCTTGGTAGCTATCTTTCTGTTACAGCTAACATTGACAGTGAAATCCAGCATTGATTGAGCGCCGCAAGTGCCGCATTTTCTCGAATGAAACAGAGTGTTTGAGGATCGGGATATCTGTAAGAAGACCAAAACGCTGGTTTATGAAGCCATTGTAGTATTACCAACTTTATTGTATGCCTGCGAAACATGGACTATCTATAAACGTCACTTCCACCTCCTTGAAAGATTTCATCAACGTTGCCTCCGGAAAATCCTGCGAATTACTTGGGAAGATAGGTGAACAAATGTCAGTGTAATGGAAGAAGCAAAGACTATTAGCGTTGAAAAAAGTCATCCTTCAACGCCAACTTCAATGGACCGGACCGGTCATGTTGTTCAAATGACTGACTGCTGTCTCCCAAAGCAGTTACTTTATTCCAAACTCAAGAATGGAAAGCGGAATATCGGTGGTCGGTATAAGAGGTTTAAAGATGTTCTGAAGACTAATCTAAAAAAAATGCAATATAAACATCGAGAACTGGGAAGCTCTGGCCCATGAATAATCTAAAATGGAGGTTGGCCTTTCACAAAGGTTCCATGGAGTTTGTTGAAGAAGCCCAAGTGCAAGGCGAAAGGGAGAAACGTGCTAAGCGAAAAGCACGTCAAACGAATCCTTTACAGGAACATCTTCCATCTGGTAACCTGTGTCCTCACTGTGGGAAGCTGTGTGGATCTAGAATTGGCCTCCACAGTCACTTACAGACCCATTGCTAGAGTCTACACAATATACAGGCCTGTGGCTTACGCTGTAGAATAACGTCTACTTGCTGAGGCAGGCTGAAGAGAAGAACCTTAAATTTTACATCCCCATAAATGATATCATTATCCCTAACTGTATGATGTGGAATTTGGGAAGAGAAGAAGCCACAATTGAAAACAAACATGAGTTGTACATTCTACAGTCCCCCAAGTTGCTAAGTTTTTCTGCTGGTGTCATGGCAATTTGTCATTTATAGCTAATCAAATCCAGAAGGAAGCTATTTGATTACCATTTTTTCCAATGAAAATAATCAACTATGACAGCCTCCGAAGGAAAAAAAATAGTCTGTGTTGCATGAACATTACAGACAACACAGGCAACATATGAAGCCATGAATCACAGAAGCATTGCTCTGTGGGTGACCTCATTTTTGTGCCAGAGAGCAGGTAAGACTAGGACAACAGGTCTGTGGCTCACACTGTCTGAGCGTGGAAAGCTAAGCAGGGTCAAGCCTGGTTGTTACTTGCATGGGAGACCCCTCCTCTAGTTTCCTGCATTCAGCAGGGGGTTGGACTCGATAGCCTTGTTGTAGGCTCCTTCCAACTCTATGATCTATATATATATATATATATATATATATATATATGAATTTCCTCCTTTTATAATTTTCTTTTTGTAATTTTATCCTGGAAGACAATCTTACTCGGTCACAAGTGATCGCCTACTACTACTATTATTGAGAGGAACCTTTTCCCATCCTGGCTGAAATTGTGGATTTCTACTTGAAAGCTGAAGAAGATGAATGATGAAGGATATTGAGTGCAGCTCTACAACATTCACATTTCAACACTGTCACCACCAGTCTGCTCTTTAGAACTTAAAATCTGTGAGAAAATTCATCATACTATAATTATTATGTCTAATCAATATTCGCTAATAGCTTTCTTTAGTTGTGCTTGTAGCATGGAAATGTGGTCCCTGTTGCTTTGTTTGGTGTAATAAAATGGTCATTTCCCATGAGATGAGCTGTGATGGAAAGCCCCCTTGCTTACAATTTTGATACACCAGCTCTCTCTAAATTAAAGCTGACCTCAAGATGTCCTGAGAGCATGCTGACCTAATCAACTTCCAGGAAACAGCAAATGGTGTCCTAGGGAGTTGTCACATACCTAAGGTCTCCAGGAAATCAGAATATGTTTCCTTCTCAAGCAGCAGATAGTGAAGTGCCTAGAAATTGGTGATGATTAAAGCCCAGAACCCTTGGGGTCATCAGTTCCTTTCTAGACCTTCTTTGTCTTTGATAATTATATTTTCAGACCTGGCAGGCAGAGTCCAACTTCAAAGCTCTCATTTTCCTATTATCAGGTGGCGTCGAGAGCACATAATGCAGGCCGCATGCTGAAGCTAATCAGGTATGAGCCGGGTCAGTGCTTGGATGGGTGACTGTCTGGGCTGCCCACATCTGTTCTCCTGCATTGACCAGGGGGTTGGACTCGATGGCCTTATAGGCCCCTCCCAACTCTACCTATGATTCTATGATTCTATGATTCTATTCACGGGTAGTGACAATGTACTAGTGACAATGAGCCCAACCCCATTGTTATTTTCAACCTGTTTTTTGGCTCATTAAAACATGAAAAGCACACATTTCAAATGGGAAATGCGTGCATTTCTGTATGTATTTTTCAAAAGTGAGCATTGTCCCCCATTGAATAAAGTGTGAAAGTGAGGGGTTTTTTAAAACAACAACAACACACACACACATTTCAAAGGGCACATTAAAAAAACATGTTTTTTGAATGCGGACGCACATTCAGGAAGTTGCTAATATTTCTCGAAAAAGAGGATGCCTGCTCACATCTGGGATTCCAAACAGGACACGTTTGCATGATTTATGAACAGAAAAGAATTTCTCGTACATCTCCGGTAAACATAGACTAGCAATAAAATTCCAATTTTGAGAGATCTACCTAAACAATTTTCTTTAGCCTTTTCCTGAAAATAGGAAGATATAGGCTTTGGTGAACCTGCATAGGAGCAGAATTCCACAATTGTGTTGCTACCTGCAAAAAGCTCTGCCTCATTAAAACCGACACAGAGAGAGTTTAGAATGTTTCTTTATTTAAACCCTATGCAGATATTCTATGTGTATAGATATACAGGGTGTGTGTGTGTGTGTGTGTGGTGGTCACTTGAACTGACTTCTACATATTTATGGTTGTCTCTGCACAGAGACCAACAAATGTATGCTCTGTGTATGTGAACTGTACCCTCAGTTTTTCCAGGGTTTGAATGGCGTTTCCAATGCCTATGTGTACTTGGGTGATCTAGGGCAGTATCCAATGGTGTCATTCCACAAACTCAAATAGTACTAGTGGGGCTCCACTGAATCTTTCCATTGCACAAGCGGTTGCCCATTATGCTTGTGCAACTGGTTGTGCGAGCCACTGTGCAAGCTGTTGCACTACCAGTTGCACAACAGGTGGTGCAAGCATAATACACAACATAATACATGCTTGCAGAAATGTAACTTTAGTTGGATTATTCTCTTGCGCATAGTTCAGAACCCAGTTTCCGTTCATGCAACGTCATTTCCGCTAATGCAATGACACAGTTGGATACTGCCCCTAGGTCTCAGTGCAGATGGGACCTCAAATGCATGGAAGGTGGAAACGATGAGGGGGCATGTCTGTTAGGTTGACCCCTTCCTCCTTATATAGATACATCTGTAGGCACATTGACTATCTGCACAAGGTTCTGGACTTCCTCCAACACCTCATCCACGCTCATATTTAGGAGCACAGGGGTGGGTGGGTTTGGCACTGAAGTGAATTTTAAAGGAGAAGGGGAGGGGGAAAAATCCTTAAAAGCTTTGCCAGCTAACATCATAAGGAACCGGAAACCTGCATCTCTATTCTCAGAGCAAATAGTGGAGGAGCATTGCAATTCTCTCATCATAGAGAATGTACTCATTCCTTTTACACTTTCAGGATGACCAAATGATCAGGTTTTTAATGCTTCAGTTGTGGTTGGGATGGGATTCCAGTCTTTGTTCTCCAGGTTTGTCGCCTTCAAAACATATTATATTTTCAACTTCAGAGGGTTTTATTTTGCCTTCACTAATCTGCCAACGACTTAAAGTGTTCAGCAGATATGAAAATGTCTCATAATGGAGCAGAAACGCTCTCGGGATTTCAAAGTGCTGCAGGGGAGAGATGTAATAGACATGCAGAGAGTAAATAAATTCCCTGCCTCTCCCCCCAATGTGAATTCTAGTAAATATCTACAAGCTGCTTTGTCAATACTAATGTTCAGAACATTTCTCAAAAGGTGTGATGTAAAAGGGAATATCTTTTGAGGGAGAAAACCTCAGAGCTTGAACTTGCTCTGTAATAGTCAAAGCTGCCCTCACAAGTGTTGGTTGCACAACCACTCCTGCCCTGTTTGTTCAGTATACTCAGACTCAGCAAACCAAGCTATTCCCCACTCATAGGGATGTTTGAGAATTTTGTTTATGCTTGAAAAATTGATCAAAAAATGGCCTGCTTGCAATCCCATATGCACTTGCACTTTTGGAGGAAAGCTTGCAGTTCTTGAGCTTGTGATTGCATTCAAACAAATGTGTCCTTTTTAAAATATGTGCACTTTGAAATGCACATTTTCCCCAAAAGGTTGCATTTTCACATTTTAATTAAGCGAGGGAGTGCTTGGATGCATACGTGGAAAAGTACAGACTTTTTCCTGTTTAAAAAGAAACCCAGAGTCGCATTTGGGAGCGAGAATGAGGTGAAACAAGCATCAAGGTGGGAGAAGGAGCCCTGATGAGCTTGAAAACCACTCATTCACCATTCCCCTCAGAAAATAGCTCAGCTTATTCTGAGCCAATTACAAACCAAAATCAACCCTTGATGCACTCCTCATGATGGACATTAATCACCCTGTACATTTCCCAAGCCTCCTGGTGCCGAAGTCATTACTATACCATGTGCCACGGAGGATAGTAGGACCAGAGACTTTTCACTTCCTATGTCACCGTGAAGCAGCAGCAGTCACCTGGGAGGAGGATCTAGGGGAAGGAAGATGCCTTCTTTGCAACTTAAAATTTGAGCCAGAAGGTGCCTTTTTAGTGAAGGCAAGGATAAAAAATTGCCAAAGTTCACATTCTACACCAGGGCATTTTTACCATCTCAAGAAGTGTGGGATTCTTCTGTCCAATACATAAATAGCACTGGTGTTTGTACATCTCTTGAATTTCTGGTAAAATTGGGGGTTTACTTGAAGAATTTCAGGGGAAGGCAAAAGAATTTTGATGAGGCCAGTTAAATTTCTCTGGGTATTTCTGCTGCACTTGCCTAATTTGCTGCACTTGCCTAACGCCAGGCTTTTACAAAAACTGAAATTCAAAGTGAGTTCCTAAATTCCCCCCCAGGCAAAATATCTGAGGTAGATAACAATTATCAAGGCTATTGCAAATGATGGGAAGAAGGAAGGAAGGAAGGAAGGAAGGAAGGAAAGCCAAGGCAGAAATACAGCAGACATGTGGTCACCTTTGTAACTCTATTTCCCAACTCTTTTCCTGTATGTCTTTTTTTTTTTTTTTTTTAAGCATCCTGATAACTGGAAATTCAGTGGAAATAATTACCTATCTCTACTGAGATTTTGAACCCAGTGTGCAGTAGCTATGAAAAAGGCAAATCCCATGTTGGGCATAGTTAGGAAAGGAATTGAAAATAAAAGTGCCAAGAACATACTCCCCTTACACAAATCTATGGTGCAACCCCCACTTAGAATACTGTGTACAGTTCTGGTCACCACAACTAAAAAAAAGGATATTGTGCAGTTGGAGAAAAGTGCAGAAAAGGGCAACTAAAATGATCAAGGGGCTGGAACAACTCCCCTACGAGGAAAGGTTACAAAATTGTTTAACTTAGAGAAATGGAGAGTAAGGGGAGACATGATAGAGGTGTACACAATTATGCATAGTGTGGAGAAAATGGATAGGGAGACATTTTTCTCCCTCTTTCATAATACTAGAACCTGGGGTCATCCCATTAAGCTGATTGGTGGGAGATTCAGGACTGATAAAAGGAAGTCCTTCTTCACACACCGCATAGTTAAACTATTGAATTCACTTCCACAAGATGTAGTGTGATGGCCATCAATTTGGATGGCTCTAAAAGGGGATTGGACAAATTCATGGAGGGTAAGGCTATCAATGGCTACAAGTCCTGATGGCTATACGCTACCTCCAGTATGCCTGTGTCCACCAGTTGCTGAGTAACCTGGGCAGGAGGGTGCTGTTGCACTCATGTCCTGCTTGTGGGTTTCCTGCGGGCAGCTGGTGTCCACTGTGTGAACAGAAGGCAGGACTAGATGGACCCTTGTTCTGATCCAGCATGACTCTTCTTATGTTCTTATGTTCCTATGAATTTGCATTGCTTGAGCACAAGTTCATGTTTCTTCTTCTTCTTCTTCTTCTTCTTCTTCTTTTGAAAGATGAGAATACAGGTAAATTGAGGTCATGCTGAAAGTATAATCTTCTGCATGTTTACTAGGAAGTGTGTAATATATATCCTGCTGGATGATTCTGGTTAGTTTGGAAGAGAAATGCACTCATGAGTTTATTTATTTATTTATTTATTATATTTATACCCCACCTTTTTTCCTGCAAGGAACCCAAGGCAGCTTACATAATCCTCCTCCTCTCCATTTTATCCTCACAACCACCCTGTGAGGTAGGTTAGGCTGAGAGTCAGTGACTGGCCCAAAGTCACCCAGTGAGTTTCATGGCAGAGCAGGGACTAGAACCCAGATCTCCCGAGTCTCAGTCCAACACTCTCATCACTACGCCACACTGGCAGTTGAACCAACTGCCTCCCAAGTCAGCTTTAGTTTCACTGAACCAGCAGTAGTGAATCAGTCTATTCCTGATCCATATCACTGCTGCATTCTGTCCCCTCTCCACATTAATCTGAAATTTTGTTAAAAATCTGCATTTAAATAACATTTTAAAGATAATCTGTTAAAATATGCATTACTACATGCACTTTCTCCCAAAATATGCACTTTCAAGCACATTTTAATATGTTTTTTTTTAGTTGATGACTGAAACATTTGTGAAGTGTGAAAACCAGTGTAAAAATCAGTTCCAATCTGCAGTTTAGTCCAGAAGGTACCGATCAGGTTAATTTATATCAGAATTTGCAAAGCATTCCTCATGCATCCCTCAACTTCAGGTATGCATTTAGTCTACAAACAGCTCCAAAAAGGCACCTTGGGGACATATGCACTGTGGAGAGAGAACTGTGTTCCTAAGCAGATTTTCATTTGCTTCTCTGAACACATTTTGTGGCCTGCATACACAGCTATCAGTATATTTTTAGTAGGACTAAATATATTGAGCAAATTGATTTAGTCCATTTGGAGCATACACCTGTGTCCAAGCTTGTACTCTAATGTCATCTTGAGCTTGGTTGATAGTCTACATTTTTTTTAGCTGCGATAGCAAAGTCAGCTCTTGATGTAATGTTAACATGGAAACTTTGATGTTTAAAGCTAAAGTGTTTGGGAATAAATATTACAAGCATAACAATTCCTATATTTATATTCACGAGTACACATATGTAAAATCTTATGTATTTCCCTGATTTATTTATTTGATTTATACCCTGCCTTTTTACCAAAAAGGGGCACTCAAGGAAGATTACAAAACAATTTAAAACAGACTAAACCTATAAAACACATTGAAATACAATGAAAACATTACAATTACAGAATAAAAACAGCACCCAACCCACAGACCCACTTACAGGCCAAAGGGTTTCTTGAATGAAGTGGTCTTTGACTTTGCCTGCTGTCGGAAGGATAGCAGAGTGGGAGCAATTTAGCAAACCTTCCCTCCCTTGGAGGGAGTTCCACAGCCTGGGAGTGGCCCCCGAAAAGGCCCTCTCTCATATCACCACCAAATGCACCTCTGTCTTGAAAGAAGAGCCTCTCCAGAAGATCTTAAGGACCTGGCAGGCTGGTATGGGAGAATGCGGTCTTTCAGGTAGCCTGGTCCCAAGCCATATAATAAGTCATAATCAGCACTTTGAATTCTGTCCAGAAACAGACCAGTAGCCAGTGAAGCTGCTGTAACAACAGAGCCATATGTTCCCTGTAACTGGCCCCAGTCAACAGTCTGACTGAAGCATTCTGGGCTAGCTGCAGTTTCTGAACAGTTTTCAAATGCAGCCCACATAGAGAGCATTACAGCAGTCCAAATGGGATGTGACTAAGGCATGTGTTACTGTGGCCAGATCAGACATCTCTAGGAATGGGTGCAGTTGGTGCACTAGCCTCAGCTGTGCAAACACACTCCTGGCCACTGCCAAGAGCTGGGCATCCTGGTTCAGGGCCGAGTCCAAGAGTACATCCAAACCGTGAGCCTGAGTCTTCAGGAGGTCATTGGCTATGCTACTGTGATGTCCTGGAATGTTCATAAACATTCTAATTTCTGGAGGGTGATTTTTGTGGGGACATCAGGAGGGATATGCACTGACCCAGTTCACACAATCAGCAGCACATTGTGGCTTAATGGCATGCCGGCTGCAATTACGAATATTCAAGCTGCAGTGGGTAGTTGCTGCAGCTGATCATGACATGCGAACCCAGGCAGGGTGACTTGTTACTGTGGGTAACAAGCCACCCAGAACCCATGAGCTGTAGTAGGGTTCTGGGGTGGCTTGTTAACCATGGAAACGATCCACCCTGCCCAAGTTTGCATGTCACGATAAGCCCAGGTGCCTGCCCACCATGGCTTGAATATTCACAGTGGTGGCTGGCATGCACTGCAACCCACTGTGGCTTATTTAAGCCATGGTGGGTGCTGGTGATTGTGTGAACCAGCCCATTGTTTGCATGTTGATAGAAGGATGAGGGATGCAACTCCAGCATAGGGAGACCAACATCAGAGCTACTAGAAAGACTCCCTGAACTGTTTCTTTAAAATGAGGCTGTTCATTCTGTATTGAGGATTTAGCTGCATATTTGTGTAGCAACTCTACCTTCTGAAATTATTTCTCAAACAAAGAAGGGCAAACTCCCACTTTCCTTGTCCCACTATATTTCCGTGCTGCCCTTAGGGGTGGGTGATCCACCCAGCACTCAGCTTGCGGGCCAAGCATGAGCACCACGCGAGCCGAGTAGACCCAAGCATGAGCTGAGGCGCTTGCCGGACTTCCGGGTCCCCCGGCTCTATGTTGTTTTTGTGAAAAACAGCATAAAATACGTTAAAACGGCTGCAATTTGTGTAAGTTATGCGAATCGCAGCCATTTTTAACACATCTTACACACCATTTTTTATGTAAACAATGTAGAGCCAGAAACCAGAAGTCATGCCGGGGAAAGGTAAGTCTAATGCTAGGAGTGCACTGCATTATCTAAAAAGCTATGCAATTTTTCATAACACAACATTCCTAATGTTGCACGTTGGGTTAGCACTGAGTGGACTTCAATCTTCAGACCAAGAGAGTGAATACATTCACTGAGAACATGATAGCATTACGGTAATGAAGACATGATTGGCTTTTACAAGGGTCTGCTGCAATCTGTTGTTGTTCTTAAAGACATCTGTCTGTCTAGTCCAATGGCTACTAAGAACATAGAGGTTTGACAATGGCAACTGCATCAAGCTAGTAAAGAGCCATCATTTGTGTTGAAAACTTGAAATGATTTTGCTAAGCAAAGCCGCTTCCACCTTCAAGGGCACAGTGAAATATTGCCATAGAGACCATCTATTTTTAGAAATAACTATCAGAACGTAGCATCTCATGCTTTGTACTTTCTGTCTTGCATTTATCATAGGTGAATATCAGTTTAGCATGTGAGGGACATATATGTAGTTTTTGACATGAAATTTGGGCAGGGTGGGATCATGACAAGGAACACGTGCTGCTCGTAATTGCTTGGTGCTCATGAACTGTCAGATCCATTGGGGGATAGTTATCCTCAAACTTGAGGTCTCCTAGCTCTGATGCTACAAACCCCCCAATTTGGACGCAAAAATACTGCAGGATCTACAATGGTCCTCGCCCTGATTCCCTGAGCTCCAACTGGGTGATTGTCACCATTGTCCTTTTTCTATTTCCTCTTGCTGTCAGATTTGAATCTTATGAAATGAGTTGGAACAGCCTTCACCAATCTGCTGTTCTCCAGATGTGTCGGGCTACACAAGTCCCATCATTCCCAATCTGCATGGTCACCATGCTGGCTGGGGATGAGGGGAGTTATAGACGAAAAACATCTGGAGGGTGCCAACTTTCTGTGTAAGTTCTGAAGTGGGGAGCAGTGCACCCATGATATCCTCCTGGATCGACACCGCAGATTGGGCATTGGAGGCACTGTGTTACAGTGGTTCCGGTCCTAGCTGTGGGGTCAATTTCAGACAGTAAGATTGGGTGAATATTCCTCGGACCCTTGGCAATTGTGCTATGAAGTTCCACAGAGTACCATCTTGTCCCCAGTCTTGTTTAACATATATATGAAGCCACTGGGAATAGTCATTAGAGGATTTGGAGCCAAGTGCCACCAGTACGCTGATGACCCACAGCTCTATCTCCCTGTGACAACTGAAACAGGCGAGGCTGTGCAAGTCCTGGATCTGTGCCTGAACTCAGTGATGGGTTGGATTAGGGCCAATAAACTGAACGTTGAATCCTGGCAAGATGGAAGCCCTGTGGGTGAGTGGTTCCCAAGTCCAGGAGATAGGTCCACTTAGGGGTGTACCACTCAGCCTCCAGGCGGGCATAGCGGGCCAAAATTGGGCCTGCTCACACCCACCGGAGGCTCGTGGTGCCTTACCAGGTCCTGTGCTGCCTGTGCCACCCGCGCTAGGTCCCATTGCGTCACTTCCGGCTGGCCAGAAGTGACACAACAGCACCCTGCGCAGGCACGCTGGGCCCCCGCGCTGTGTATTTTGGCCCAGCGCCCCTGCGCAGGGTCCCGTCGCGTCACTTCCAGGACCAGCGCGGCCAGCGTGGTGGGCTCGAGCGGCGAGGAGAAATGCTCCATGCCACTCAGAAAATCGAGACGGGGGGGGGCGCTGCCACGGAGAGATGAGGCAGTGGTGAGACGGGCCCCCAGAAGGTACGTGAACACCTCTAGGCCCACTGCCTGTTCTGGATGGGGTTGCGCTCTCTTTAAAAGATCAGGTTTGTAGCCTGGGGCTACTCCTAGATCCATCATTGTTGCTGGAGTCCCAAGTGACTGTGGTGGCTCGGAGTGCCTTTTACCATCTTCGACTGGTTCGCCAGCTACGGCCTCTCCTGGACAGGGAAAGCTTGGCTCAGTGCCAGTTCAAACTGTAGGTTCTATAGCCAGTGTGGCGTAGTGGTGAGAGTGTTGGACTGGGACTCAGGAGATCTGGGTTCTAGTCCCCGCTCAGCCATGAAACTCACTGGGTGACTTTGGGCCAGTCACTGACTCTCAGCCTAACCTACCTCACAGGGTTGTTGTGAGGATAAAATGGAGAGGAGGAGGACTATGTAAGCCGCCTTGGGTTCCTTGCAGGAAAAAAGGCGGGGTATAAATATTATATATATATATATATATATGTGTGTGTGTGTGTGTGTGTGTGTGTGTGTGTGTGGTAGGGCACAGCAACCATCCCTCCCACACACAGAAGTGGAACTAAGGGTAGAACTATATGGCATGGTGGTACGTCCATGTCTTCAAACATGGAGGGCTGCCAAAGAACTGTAAATTGGGTGAGGGTGTCTGCTGCCCATCCCTTCCCCACTGCAGCCCCCCCTGGCTTTCCTCCCCAGGCTAATGTATGGTCTCAGAGCTCAGCTTGAGGAATGTAGTTGGGGGCGCAGGCAGGAAAGAAGTGAGGGAAGGAAGGATTCTGCATCCTCCTCTTTCCATACACTTTAGCACTTGAAAACACACAGGCACACACTTGCCAGGTATTTGGCAGCAACCTGTCATATGAATGGATGGATGAATCTGTCAATTTCAGTTTGTCAGTTTCTCATTTTTCCAATCTTCAATTTCTTCCACCTTGTTTCTGCACAGTTTGCAACTTAAAACAAACAAATAAATAAATAAATGTGTGCTTGAAAATTGTATTCATTTTCCTGTGCATTTCTCCTAACACATCAATTATGGTTGTTTTATTGTTTGTTGCTTTGAGAATTTTTAAGTTTAGGAGTAGATTGTAAATTCCCTAAATAAATATAGATATATACATATATATTGTGGCTGACATCTAAAATTTGGTGGAAACTGAAGTTGTCTCAGACAACTTTTGTGAATGTCCAAAAGCTCAGAGAGTGATGACAGTTACCTCGGTGTACAGAAAGTGTCCACACACACACACACACACACACACTTCCTGAAACTTAGCTTCCTTATTGACTAAACTCCCAAGTCAGAAGCTAATTCCAACACATACTTTTTGTTTCCCCTTTAAGAAATTAGAGAACATGATGCCCTTATTAAGGAACAATTATCAACTTGTTAATTTGGGCTACAGTCCATAACCCACTAACTTCAAATCTTGTTGATGGACTTGCATAGGAGGACACTGGGATACATCTGCTGCAAACATTTCTCATCTTCTCACTTTGTGATGGGTGCTGATTGGAACAGCCATCTGAAACAGATTTCTTAATCCACAAGTCTGTGTATGCATGAGGTGATGCTTTCTTTACTAATTTATGGCCCATTCAACTTGCATAATTGCTATATGTTGTTTCATGATGGCTGGTAGCTTTTCACCACACACAATAAAATCTAAGGATCTAGTGTTTCCGCTGCATATTTCGCCACCAAGCTAAGAGTACCAAGGGAGTCAATAATAAATGGTCTATGTTACTGAAATGTTAGGAAAGAACTCAGAAAGTTATTTTCACATTTTATTCACCTAATAGAGCTTTGACTTTTATTAAATGCCAGCTGTGCAGTATGATTGGTCTGAATACCAAGAGAATTTAATAGATTCATACACTAATGAATCAATTCCGCCCATTATATTATAAAAGAAAGGGCTGGGTTTTTTAAAAAAATCTTTTTAACACCCTCCTCTTCAGCATTTTGCTCTTTTACTTATCTATAGCTCTTCCTTGTTCACATCTTGCTCTTGCTTGAGATAAATATCTTCAAAGGATAGGTAATTTGCATGGCCATTAGCAACACCCAGGTTACCACTACTGAAGCTGGTGGTTTTTTGTTCCCCCCCCCCTGATTATTACTCTAAAAGGGATTTAGATTAGATACACACCTCAAACTGTATGCCCTCACTCATGTTCCAACCGCCAGGCAATAAGATTTGCAACTTATTTTTCCACTCATATCAAGCCTTAGCCTTCCATGGACAGCCGATGCACATACTACACTATTACTTTCCAGACTTTGACATCCTCATTGAGTGAGCTGTATGTGGAATATTAATGCATGCACTTAAGCAAAACAAACAAACAAAAAGATTATGATCAATGTTATTCTAGTGTAGCTGTACACTGTGATTATTCCCTCTACATTGGCTGTTGCTAGGGTGAGACATGCATGCTCGGAGAAAGGCTGGGTCATACTTAGATAGGCCCTTTGAAACCAATGGGATTTAAGTTAGTCTTGACTAATTTAAGTCCAATTGATTTCAGTTGGTCTGTTCTAAGTATGAGTAAATTGGGATCCAATTCATAATAAATAATTTAAATTTTTTTTAACAAAAGATCTTTTACAAAAGTTTTGTAAAAAAAGAAAGAAAGAAAATAATTCAGTGGTTTATGAATCTTCTTCACTCAGCTTTAAAAGAAAAAAAAATCCATATATTCTGAAATAATTCATTTGAATTATTATTAACTTCTTGTTACAACAACCAGAGAGCAAATGATTTCAACGTCTACAGATAAATGTGCTGATTGACTGCTTCAAAACTAGGAGGGGGGGGGGGAATGACAAGTTTTATCATATACAAAATTCTTCAACTTGGTATTTACTTAAAACACACACTCACATTTTTCTCCTTGGAGAGAATTGGAAAACAGTACTCAGTCAACTCTGGCAGCAGGAACTCTAACAAATCACAATGGTCTTCCTTGTCAACACAGATCTCGCTTGCAACACTGAGATAAAGTTCTACTAAGAAGCTGGAAACACTGGCTGCAAAGGGAGATATACACACAGCCTTACTGTGCTTTCATAAGAGGAAAGAGGGATGAATCTCTTGCATTTGGTGACAAAAAAAATCGCACCACCATTAATTAATGACAGGGCAGATAAAACGGATGGCAGTCCTAATCGTAATGTGTTTTGGGCCTGCAAGTAAGCTGTTAGGATTTGGGAGGAGAGGTTTTGTCAGGACTTGACTTTGCAACAGGCCTTGAACTGGTTTCCTGAAGAAAGTCAATTCAGGGATGGGTGAGCAAGTGATGTTTGAAATCGCCAGGATTCTACGAACATCACCTTGCTGCTCGTCTCGTGGCCAATTCCCATTTGTGTTTGTCATTGCTGCTCGTTTTGTGCAAATGGGAAACTTGCACAGATCAAGCAGTGATCGAACGGGAGATTTGTGCAAATTTCCTCCAGAGACTAAAGCAGGGCTAATTCAGTCTACTCAGGAAATTTGCGCAAATTGAACTGGGAATTGGGAACACGAAGAACGTGAGGCTGTATTTGACAATTTGTGAAAATTTTTGGCAGTCACACATGTTCATGCTTGTGCTCCCATTCAGGGCTCCAAATGGGGCTTGTTGTTGCTGCTGCTGCTGCTGCTGCTGCTTTTTTGGTGAGCAAAACTGAAATCTTCATGCATCCCTAGATGTCATGAATATAGGAAGCTGCCTTATAACAGGACAGACTGTCTGTCCATCTAGTTCAGCATTGTCCACTTTACTCTGAGTGGCAGCTCTAAGGCAAAGGACTTGCTCATCATTACTTGATCTTTTACAATCAGGGATGTTGAACCTTGGCCTGTAGGTCAAATCCAGCCCAACTAGGGTCCCAATCTGGCCTAGGGATGTGTGAGGATTTTGTTTTGGGGTGGAAATCTAGTGGACTAGCCAGGCTCAACCCCCCGAACTCCATCCCACTTACTTCTTCCCCGGCTCGACTTGCGTTCTCCCGAGTCGAGCCGGGGAAGTGACTTCTGGGTTCCTGGTGGGCCGCTGTTCATGTAGAAATTGCCTTAAGATATACCTAAAGTGGCTGCAATGTGCATAATTTGTGCAAATTGAGGACTCTTTTGACTTATCTTATATTTATTTATTTATTTATTTATTTATTATTATTTATTTATTATATTTATACCCCACCTTTTTTCCTGCAAGGAACTCAAGGCAGCTTACATACATAATCCTCCTCCTCCTCCTCTCCATGTTATCCTCACAACAACCCTGTGAGGTAGGTGAGGCTGAGAGTCAGTGACTGGCCCAAAGTCACCCAGTGAGTTTCATGGCCAAGTGGGGAGTAGAACCCGGATCTCCCGAGTCCCAGTCCAACACTCTCACCACTACGCCACACTGGCTCTCAAGGCACTTTCTACATAAGTGCCTTGTTGTACACTGCCCAGAGAGCTTCGGCTATTGGGCGGTATAGAAAACAAACAAACAAATAAATAAACAAACAAACAAACAGTGGCCAGCTGTGAACCTGAAAGTCCAGCGAGCGGTGCGGCATGCACCAGCTTTCAACCCAGCTCGGCAGGCGCAGCAGCGGCATCAAACCAAGCCAGAGACAAGTCGGGTCCCAGCGGATCACCCACCCCTAGTCTGGCCCTACCCCTAGTCTTTACCTGACTGCTGATCATTGGGTGGTTTCCTGGCTTTTGTGCAGATTCCCCCCCCCCCACACACACACACCACACTGTAAAAGGCTGACATGACTCTCCTAAGGCTTAGTTAATGGCAGTAAGAGCTTTAAGCAAAAATATGCTGGTATTTTTGTAGGTTTTTAATATATATATTTTGGTCCCTGCCCCTTTTGCCTTTGACCCCACCCATTTTTCCGTCATTCCCACCCACCACTGGAATCTGGTCCTCCAGCCAAAGGAAGTTTGACACAAGTGGAGATGCCAGGGATCAAACCTGAGACCTTCTGCATGCAAAGCATGTACTCTGCCACTGAGATATTGCCCCGTTCCTCTTGCAGGTGGTGGTGGGGAGGGTATAACAGCAAGCTTGAGTCTTTGAGCCACCACCCGGTTATGGCAAAAGGAGCAAATTGCAAGGAAATCAGCCACTCCAGCTGAGCAAGGCTCTTTGTGCACCAATGGGCCAAAGCAAGTTACATGATACTCAGGCTTGCTCCCTGTTCTGGGTAAATAGGTAGCAATAGATAGCAACTCCCCTTTTGGTAGCAACTTCCTCCGCCTTCCTTGGATTTTGCATCATCTCACCCTCAACTGCACAAGAGCAGAGGCTGACAGGAGGGAAACGGCCATGTCCACCCACCCCTCGGGCACCCCCTGGGAACAATGGTATGTCAGCAAGTAGCATAGTTCCCAATGGCTTCTGGGGAAGGGAAATGGTGGCTGCCAATAGGCAGACACTGGGAAAAGAGTGCTCCTTGTGGCCACTGTTACAAAACTGGAGCTTGTGGCATTCAAAAACAAGATGTTGAAAAACTAGAAAAAAGGTAAAGCATTCACCTTATGTCCCCCATTTCAAGCCAAAATCTTAGTCTTATGAAAGGCCCACCTATTAGGTTTATCTTCAGAGGCCTTCCTCTGTGACCCAGCATCCCCAGAAATATGCATAGTTGGCAGCAGGGAAAGGGCCTTTTTAGTGGCTGCACCTAGACTCTGGAAGCCCATTTCACTTCCTCATTAATGGCCTTTCAGAGGATGGTAAAAATGCTTCCTTTTCTGGCAGGCTTGTGATCTGCTGTTTTTTAAATTGTCTCTGTTATTTTTATTTTTATTTTACTTTCTTCTTTTTGAATTTTTTTTGTTGCTGCTGCAGTTTGGTGTTTGTTTTTTTGCTCTTTTAGTTTTTAAATTGGAAAATATGTCTTTAATTGCTAATATATGTTTTTTTGGCTGCCTTGAACTCTCTGCAGGAAAGGCGGGTAAATGAATGTATTCAATAAATACACCTCATCAACCCTCTGGCTCAGCCTTTTAATTCTGAATGCTGTGCTCAGTGCAAGGTTTCGAATTATCACAATGAACCATCTGGTGGTGTACTGGAAAGAGTTTTAGGATTAGACCCATGAGATTGGTTGTCACTGGTTCTCATACAGTTATGAAGCGCACTGGGTAGCCTAGGGCACATCATGGTGTCTCAGCCTAGCCTGCCTATAGAATATGCTGGTTATAAGAACTATGTAATTGTTAGCATTTATTAACCTATTCTTCAGCCCATGGACTCTCAGAGGTTTCTTTTTTTTTTTTTAATGTCTTTTACACTCTGATTTTTCTTGTATTTTATTGCACTGTACATTGCTCAGAGTGGCTGGATGACTGGCCAGATGGGCGATTCAAAAATATAATAAATAAATTAATAATAATAAATAAAGTCAAGCCACATAAAAATTCCAACCAAGCTAAAAGGCCTGGGCAAATAAAAAGGCTTTCACCTAGAGTGGCCACTTACAAATTGCTGAAAAAGCAGAAATCCATGACCCCCAAAAAAGAGGACAAAAGAGGATGCAGTTTTTCATAAAATTTGCATATACTGATTTATATGTAAAGATGCAAATATGGAAATAGCGTAAACAGAAATACAATGCACCTCACCTTAGTAGGGAAGATCTCAGTCTGCTGTGCAGGTGCTGTTAACTGTGGGGGCTCAAACTTCAGGATCATAGGGTGGCTCCTCCATCTTGTGGTTTTTTAAATTGGACTTAGAATGGACGGCCCTTCAAAAAGAGGACACCTTCAAAAAGAGGGCTGTCCGATAGCCTTTCAAATATAGGACTGTCCTCTATAAAATAGAACACATGGCCACCCTACTTCCACCTGGCACCAAAGGGAAACAGATTTGGTGCCAGGTGAAGGGGGGGAGAGAGTTTCAGAATAAGGGGTGCCATAATTAAGGAAGCCATATTCCCAGTCACCTCCCATCTCACCTCCAAAAGCTGAGAACATGGAGAAGGACTTCCGATCAAGACCGAAAACACAGTGAGTAGTTTTGGCTCAGGTTTACTGCAGACTTCTTTAGAATTTAACCTGCTACAGCAAAGTAGGAAATCCCACCTAGAAAGCATCCTTACTTTTTAAGCATTATGCATGAGAAAAGAACTTCCTCATACAGCATGGCCCACAGCTGACCCACTCCTGGAGCTGTATCTTGATTGAATATATCCACCTTAAGGAGCCAAGTGATGTAGAAGAAGCAGTTCCATTTGGCTATGCAGAGCAACACATTAGGTTTTTAATTGGTTTAATTTAGCGAGCTGCTAAAATGACTGTAAACATGCCTTGTGCTTTCTTGTCTTTTATCAAGATGTCAATTTTCTTCATTACATGTGAATGTAATATTCCGTTGACAGTTGTTACAGTGATTTGTACAGATGATGGATACGGTGATTTGCATAGTATTAAATAAGAGTTGATCTGAACCAAAATGCTCCATGTTCTCTTTTTAAAATATCCTCTCTCTTTTTGTCCTAGAATGCCAGTCAGTCTTTCTCCTGTGCTCTCCCTCTCCCTCCGCCCTCACTGCCATAGATCAGTAGAAAATTCATCATACCCTTGAGTTCTATGAAGAGAAAAGGATGCTCTCTGTGATTTAATATATTTTACTGGATGAACACTGAAGATGGAATAGGCAAGCCATTAAAGTTACCTGAAGCTTCTTAAGGTGAGATAATAGCCAACTACTCTTATCTCAGGCTGGCAGAAACATGGTGCACTGAGGAATAGTACAATTCATACCAGTCTGTTTGCGCAAGTGGGGATTACACAAACACACAAAGGAATGGGGTTTTAAACTAAAGGAGCCTGACTCTCACATTTTCCTCCCATATAGGTCCGGAGAAAGGCATATGTGCCCTTGGGTCATTGTCATAGCAAAAGTTGCTCTAGTTCAATAATAATTACCAATAAAAACAAACCATCTTTAACTCCTGTTCTCCCTGAGTTCTGGTTGTGGAATGAGCTCCCCAAAGAGGCTCGCCTGGCGCCTACATTGTACTCTTTCCGGCGCCAGGTGAAGACCTCTTTATTCTCCCACCCAGGCATTTTAATCATTTTTTATCATCTTAATCATTTTTATCTTGTAGTTTTTAACTCTGTTACTGTAATTTGAACTGCTGCTAGCTTTCCTGTTTATTTTTAATCTGCAGTTTTACATATTATAATTATATTATATTGTATTTTATAGTTTTCACTGTTGTAAACCACCCAGAGAGCTTCGGCTATTGGGCAGTAAATAAATGTATTAAATAAATAAATAATCTTTTTTCGGGGGGGGGGGACACAGTGGCTGACCTGGTGAAGCTATTGTGTGCATGGGACCCAGGGATGGGTGAGAATTTCATTGGGTTCATATTTTCATGCAAATTTACCTAATTTACTGTACACTCACCAAAATGAACCACAATGCAGTTGCACTCCAAGATCACATATTTCCAAATGTCGCGGTCAAGATAATCAATTTAAAAATAAATGTGTAAACAAAATGCATGTATCAGGAAAAAAGTGTGCTTAAAGTATGCGTAGTAGGGAAAAGTGCACATGAAATCAATATATGCTATGGGGAAAATCTGTATGGTTTTAAACAGTGGATATATATAAAAAGGCATATATTGGGAGAAATGCACACAGAAGCATGTATGCATTTTTGCACTGACCTTTTAAAAATAAATTCACAGAATGATGCAGAAATGGGACAGAATGAATTTAAAGGTGGAAATCTGACAAAAAGCAAATTTGACAGAGTTGCCTATCCCTAGTATGCATCTCTTTCTAGTCAGATATAATATCTGATTAGATATTATGGCCCTGTACACTTATCGAAGTAGCTCTTCCATAGGAGCACGTTTGTGTGGTCCCAGCCCACCATACTTTGAATGTAATGTGATGCATCACGATGTCACTTGCGATCCAATCTTATCCCTCAGAAAAGACCACGCAAATCATTTCCACATAATATGGCCACATCACACAGTACAGTGTAGGCATGGGGAGAAGATGTGCGTATGCATACCTCCCCATCACACCTAAAGAGAAGCTACTTTGGTATGTGTATAAACCAGGCTTTCAGGTCCTACCGAGGTTCAGATACAGAAACCAGTGAAATTTCCTCAGAGGAGCCAGAGCAGGACCCCGCTGTTGATTCCAACACAAATAGGGATCCAGGGGAACCAACATCCACGGAGGATAACCTGAGGCTGCCACTCCCCAAGATGTTACACTCAGGGAGGATGGATGCATCATCAGGGCACACTACACAGCACCAAATTGGACCTCGCCAGTTCTAGACCCTTCATCGTCACCCTCAGGGACTCGGAAGCAGAGGAGACAACTGGCGCATGCCAAAATCCAGATCTGAAGAGAGTTGAAAATTTCAAGGAAACCAAGTCACTGAAGTCAGCTGATAAACATCTAGAAGCTTAAGAGGCTACCTGTAAGAGATGAAATGTGATGGGTGTGTTTGTGGACAGTTTGGAACCAATGTTTAAAGGCAGCTTTCTCCGACCTGGTGCCCTCCACGGCAATTCCCATAATTCCCAGCCAGCATGGCCAATGAAATGGCCAATTTTTACTGTTTTGTGAAATTTTTACTGTTAGGTGCCTTGAGGTTCTCATCTTGATGGAAGATGCAGGATAATTATATATCAAAATTATATATCTGTATATCATCTCTATCATATCTATCTATCTATCTATCTATATAAAGATAGGTAGGTGGTGGGATATAGGTAGATACTTCCAAGCTCACTTCAGCCTCTGATTAGGTCCTAGATAATATCCGCCTGTCACAATCTCAACACAACCAAAGGAATGTTATATCTGTATACATCAGGGGTGGAGAAGCTTTTTCATCCCAAAGGGCCATATTGGCTCTGGGGAAGCACATTGGGGGCTGCATGCCAGCTGTTTCATCCCTTGCATCAGTAACCCCCCCCCCTGAAAATGCCCTTATGTGTGGCAATTTGACCCCAAATGAGGCTTTTAAAAAGTCTATTTCCAGGATGGGGCAAGGGGGTAGGGTGGAGGCTGCTGGGCAGGCAGATCGGGAGGCCCCACAAGCTGGAGGTTCCCCACCCCTGGTATAAACAGTTGTGAAAATAAGTCCATATTAAAACGAATGGGGAATCTGCAGAAGCAGCAGCACTTTGCAAACCGGAGCCTAGTCATTTTAGAGAACTGATGTAAAACTATGGACATCAATTTCCTTATTTATTTTCATTCTTTTTCCTGCCACGCTGATGGATCAACTTCCATTATTCTTTGACTGTTCTGGCAGTTTTAGTAGTTTGAAAAAGTTCATTTTGAAATTTCGGTGTTTGTTCGTTGTATTTATTCTTTTGCTGCTTTATGTTTATTCCTGCAGATTTTTATGTTAGACTATATATGTGCTAACATAAAAACGGGAAGACGAAAACATAAAACTGCCCCAAGAATTAACTGTAATGTGTTTGGGAGGAGAATTCCTGAGGAAGTTTTTCCTTTTCCCCCTGTAGGTTTTTTCTTTGCTAAAGAATAATTAGAATTTTTAAAACACTATTAACTGTGTCTAATGGATATTTAGAGCCTAGTGGATGGCTCTAACAGAAGAATAATTGGCTACGCCATGTGAATGTAATCAAAATTTCTTTAAAAAAAAATAAACCCTCAAGATAAACCTGGTTCAGTACTGACTCATGCTTAGTTCATCTTCAGCTGGTGGAAGAGCATGTATTTCTCTCCTCCCTATGCATGTGATATAAGATGGGCATCCTAAATGGACAGCAGTACAGTAGAGAGCTCAATCAATGGGATTTAGGGATGGGTGAATATTTCATTTCAGTTCACCTTTTGATCAGGATTAACCAAAATTTGCAAATTTTTTCATATTTAGGATGGAAAGAACTTTAGATTAAAAGCATTTGAATGTGGGAGAAACCAAAACTAACAGATAGTACATCCAGGCCCAAGGCTTTGAGGGCGTAGCTCTTAAAAGTCTGGGTTTGGATCCCTGTGTATTCAGCCATCATGATAGTGCTGAATTAGGGTTGCCACCTCTTGTGTTGCTCCTCATCTTTTACAACTGTACTGCAGGTAGGTACAACATGGTCCTCTCCATGCTGGGAATAGCTGCTGTGCCTACTGAATTTGGCTGGCGCAGATGGGTGAAAAGTTTGTTTCAGTTCATTTTTGATAAGAATTTATGAACATTCACAAGTTTCCTCATATTCAGGATGGAAAGAACTTTTAAACATTCAAATGGGGGGGAGAGCAAAATTGGGAATGTTGTCCATTCCTACAGTCAATCTTCCAATTCGGGCCTCTTTACATATTGTATAAAGCATTTATATTACACGTTATGTTGTAAGCACAGGGGAAGGAGTGGGGCAGACTAGTGACACATTTTGTTTTGATGGATCTCATTCTATTTGATAGAAAACTAAATTAAAGGAGAATAAACTTTCAGTGAAGTTCTCATGGGTGTGGTGCAAGGTTCTTGTGCTTACTTTAGTTATGACCAAGGGGTGCGAGTGTCCGATCTTCCATTGTACAATTATGTCTCCAGCCAGGACCGGTGCAGGGCAGTTTGGCGCCCTAGGCTAAATTATATTTAGCGCCCCCCCTCTCGTGCTATGGGGGGGGGCTCCGGAAAGCAGCCCTGCTCTGCAACCTCCCCCTGCCTGCCGCCGCCGCCGCCGGACCCCCCCCGCACTGCTGCCGCTGCTGCTGCCGCTCCCCACCTACCTTCCCACGCTTCCTCCGAAAAGGGACCCTCGCGCTCTGTTTTTGCCTGGGGAAAACCAGAGCAACAGGGCTGTTTAAGCCCTGTTGCCCTGGTTCCTCCCGCCAAAACAGAGCGCGGGCGGGGCTCCGGAAACAGTGTGGAGAAGGTAGGTGTCGGGGGGGAGGCGGCGCGTAGGCAAAGCGAGGCGAGGCGAGGTGGGGGGAGGCGGCGCGGGGGGGAGGCGGCGCAGAGGCGAGGCGAGGCAAGGCGAGGTGGGGGGTGAGGCGGCGCGGAGGCGAAGCGAGGCGGGGGGATGCGGTGTGGGGGGGAGGCGGCACAGAGGCAAGGCGAGGCGAGGCAGGGGGTGAGGCAGGCGCGGAGGCGAAGCGAAGTGAGGCAGGGGGAGGCGGTGCGGGGGGAGGCGGCGCAGAGGCGAGGCGAGGCAAGGTGGGGGGAGGCGGCGCGGAGGTGGGGGGGAGGCGGCGCGGAGGTGAGGCGAGGTGGGGGGGAGGTGGCACGGAGGCGAGGCAAGGTGGGGGGAGGCGCCCAGGCTCGGCCCCACCACTACTCCGGGCGCAATCCCCCGCACTGACCTGGCTTTCTCGGTGAGGCGGGCGGGCGGGCAGGGCAGGAGCGCGCCGGCAGCGAAGAGGAGTGCATCGTTCTGTGCCCTCTTCCGCTACGCGCCCTAGGCAACAGCCTAGTTGGCCTAGCGGTAGCAGCCGGCCCTGTCTCCAGCAGTTTGCCACCTCCCTGGCTTCCTGAACTTCCATTAAATCCCAGTGGCAGATGTCATGAGTTAACTCCTCCTATCAGGCTTTTTCTGATCAGGAAGCATGGGCAACCAGGGAGACTGTGGAGACAACACAGACAACACTGTGGAGACAATGTCAACACAGCGCCTCAGTCAACTTGAAATGATAAGGCAAATTCAAAAACACTACCAAAAGAAATTCTAAAGTGTCTTGAGAATAAGGCAGAAAAACAGAAGCCTTTTTCAAGGAAGAAGAAAGCTTCCAGGAAATTGGATGACAGATTTTGGTGCAGCACTAGTACATAGGCATGGGTGAATCGCCAGTAGACCACCAGGATTCTCTGAACGTTGTATCGCCACTCATCTCATGCCCAATTCCCATTTGCGTTTGTGATCACTGCTCACTCTGCGTGAATGAGATACTTGTGCAAACTGAGCAGCGATTAAATGGGAGATTTGCGCATATCTCCCCAAATTTGTGCAGATCTCCCAAAACTTGCACAACTTTCCTCCATAGACAAATGGGACTGATTCAGTATACCACAGTATATTCGCTTTTCAGCCTTTTGGCTAAGATCAAGTGTAGTATACCAAGGAAATCTGCACAAATGAAATTAGGAGATTTGTGCAAATTGAACTGGAACGAGACAAACACAAGCATAGTCACATTTTGTGAATATTTTCAGTGGACATGGTCTCGCACTCGCATTTGGAACTTCAAATGGGGCATGCTCACAGAATAAAATTCTGTCATAGGGATGGAACCTGAGCGGGGAGCTTACCTGCTCGGGGGGTGCTCCCAAGCACCCCCCGCCCGCTCTCACCACACTCGCTCCGCTCGCAGTGGCAGGGAGCCGGAAGTGACGCGATGGATTCCCCGTCGCGTCACTTCTGGTTCCCTGGTTCCCTGGCGCTGTGTTTTTAGCGTAAAAACCAGGGCAACCCAGCTTAAAACAGCCACGAATAGCAAATCGCACCGATTTCAAGCTGGGTTGCCCTGGTTTTTATGCTAAATATGCAGTGCCAGGGAACAGGAAATAGACGTGCCGGGGACCTGGAAGCTCCTTTCCCCGGCACATCCTGCGTCGAGCAGTGGCAAGGTAAGTCGTGCAAGTCTCGGGGGGGCTGAGCGGGCCGATTTCGGCCTGCTTTCAGCCCCCCTGAGACTCGCGGTTACATCGCTACTGCAGAATCTGCATGGTCCATTACAGAATCCGCTGCAGAATCCATGGGTCAGATTCTTAGAAATCCTAGCTCATTTGAGCAATCTGAACTAATTTGAGTCCATTGCAGATTTCTCTGACATTCCTACTTACAGCACTGGTGCTGCAACATGGAGGAGCGGTTGTCTCTCCAGCACAGACACAGCACACCTCCACCCCTCTGCAACTCAGCAGAACTAAGGTGAAGCAAGTGGAATGTTAACAGCTGTCTAATTTGTCACCAACATTTGTATTTTCAACTGACTTGGGGGAGGAGAGTTCTTCCAATAAAACAATAGTAAAATTATGTGAGTGGAAAACATTTTATGCTTATTTTCACTGCTGCTTCTGTTCCCAGTTTCCTCCATAAATAAGTACACGTGGCTCTCTAACCAGCCTTAGCATAGCTGGTGGGATGATGTGTTATGCTATGATGCAGGACTTGATGTTGCTATCAGGCTTCAGTAAATAAAATTATGTGTGTCAACACAGCCAATCACAAGCTATATCTCTACATTTCTTTTTCTTTACTACCTTCTTTTTTTTATTCAGAGTTTCAAATAATATACAACAAAAACCAAACCAACATACAAATAACAACTGCAGTGTCCCCTTCACCATACAGGACCAAAGAATATTCATCCTCTATATTCCCCTATTAAAAATATTCCCCTATTTTGGTGTTTTTTTCCAACCCCCCCCCCCAAAAAAACAACCCATCATATCTTGACAAGGCATGCTCCCTTTTTCCTTGACTAACACAAAATCTAAAAATGCCCCCCAAATTTGTTAAAATTATTTCTCATATCTCTACATTTCTGATGTCAATGTGATTACATCAATGGATGTGCATGTCTAGTATTGCACAATGTGAAATATGGACAAAACCAGCAAACAAACAAAAATTGAGAGGGCTGCCAAAACTAATAAAGGAGACATTTTCTAAGCAAAAACAAAATTTTAAAAGCTTTGGTGAGAACGTCCACAGGAACTGCCTGGCATTTTATTCTCAGATCAGCCTGGGTAATGCACAGAGCCAGTGTCAAACTATACTTCATCAATGTTTTTGATGGTACTTTCTGGTCCTTATCCAGGCCTTATCCATGATCTTTAACCAGGCCTCATATATGAAAGGGAAGTACTCACTCTATCAAGCACCAGCATCTCTTCCTGACAGGTGAGAGCTCCTATCTGGCACTCTTCAGCGTCATTCTCAACGGTCAAATTATTCCAGCCAACACTTAGCAGCAGCAAACCTCATTAAGGGGAAAAGGTACAGTTCTTCCCAGGGACAATAAAACCAATCTCTTTTTCTACTAGAAGTAGAATTTGTGCATAGAGCAAAACCAAAGTGTAGGTGAAAACTGTTCATATGCTAAGAGCTTTCTATGGAAGCTTATGTGAAGAATAAATATTTTATGTTGTAAAATGTACTGTCAATAAGGGTCAAATATGTACCTGGGAGGGATATGCTGTATCTGGCATATGTTGTAAAAGAAACATATAAATGATAAGTGAGAAACCTAGCAATGAACTAGTGATATGTCAAGCCAACTAGTAAGAGCATCTGCCATCCTCTTGCTTATCATTTGACAATGTATTATGATAATTAGCACTCACTAATAACCCATCTGTTTCCCAGGGAAGCCGAATCTGGCCTTTCCCACTTGAAACAATCATGTTATGTACCAGTAGAAAGAGCACACAAGCTGTCGGCAACATACTCCAGTGCAGAAGAGGTACAAACACCTAGTTCAATAATGAAACCAAGTAAACACAATTTACGACCCAATAGAAACAGCCAGTGAATTCCTGACTGATTTTATGGCATTATCTATGTACCAGACTGAAACCTTCATCTTTGCAATGATCTAGCCCATCTTACAATCTTTGCAGAAGAATTACTTTGTCAAAGTTAATGAACACAGGGAAATATGAAATAAAGGTGGCTGTCTCCTCTGAAGAAACAAATAGGCCATTAAGTCATTAAATCTAGGAACACCACCTGGAAAGGATGGCTTAATGACAGAGTTTTACAAGTTAGCCTCTGATCACATTGCTCAGACATTTCTACAGCTCAAAAGAAAACACAACTACACAAGTATCCATCTACCAAGGAAGCAGGGCATATCACTTGCTCTCATCCTAATAAATGCTCTATATTGTGGGCAGGATCCAACGCTGCCACACCACTAGCAGAAACGAATGCTAGCACAACAGGGAGCCATCATTTTCTAGTACAACAAGAAAATAACCCAAATGAGTGCTTCTGGAGTGGGACAAGTCAGTGGAGCTTGCAGAAGGGAGCTCCATTGACTTCTTCCATTCTGGAAGCACTCATTTGGGCTAGTATTTTGGGGTTGCGCTACTAAGCGCTAGTTCTCTATTGTGCTAGTATTTGTTCCTGCTAGCACAAAGAGTTCAGTGCTGGTGGACTGCATTGGATGCTGCCCTTTATGCAGGGCTCCCACCTTTCCTATGGATGGAGGCTATGTCTGTAACAGGTTCCTATCATTAGAAATTGGCAGGTGGCGCTAGCTATGGGGAAAGCTTTTCACTTGTTGATTTCTGCCTGTTCCGTCTATGTTTCATGGATTGTCAGGCATCTTTCGTTCCATTATCCGTTCATAGACGAAATTGAATCGGATTTTGCTTACGCATTTGCATATGCATTTGGAGTCGTGAAAATTCACACTTTCAAAAATGTGCAAATCCCCCCAAAATGTGCAAATCCCCCCAAAATGTGTATTTTCATGCTTTGCCTATGGGGGAAATGCATATAATTGGTCAGTGGTGTTTTTTTTTATTTTACATATTTTTCTGTAACTAAATTTGTGTAAAATTACATAAAATAAAAAAGCGGAATCCACACAATTCAGGAAAAGCTGGTCTGTTGTGGAATCCGCAGGTCAGATTCTTAGAAATCCAAACTCATTTGAGACTGTTGTGGATTTCTCTGACATCCCTATTTTATTATGAATTCCCTAATTTACCTTGAAAGTTCACTTTGTGTGAAATGTTACAGAACTTCTAGCCTAGTCCAGTCCCAGGTCATATCAAATTTGTCTACGGCACAAAGGATTTCTTCGACAGCCTGAGATTCACAAGGCAGAGGATAATTGCAGCACACCGACAGCTTGACTAACAACCTGCTTCAATGCCTTCTGTGGACTTCAGGTAAGGATGTGAGGAATCCCACCCACCCCCCTTGAGAAATTTAACTAGTCTTATTGAAATGCTTTTTGTTTCATCAAAATTCCTCATGCTTTGTCCAACCAGAGACCTCCAGATTTATGTCAAAATTTCACTTTAGGTGAAATTAGGTGACATTCTAAGTAAAATGAACATTCAAGAAAACAAGATAAAAGCCATGACAAGCACATTGCCATATGTAAAAATGCAGGTTCAAATGATGGTGAATCTGAAATACCAGGGCCAGAAGAACAAGGGTTATGGACTTCCCAATTCTGAGAACATTGTTGGTGCAATCCTATGCCTGTTTAGACAGTAAAAAGTCCTACAACTCCCAGCATTCCCCAGCCAGCCATGCTGACTGGGGAATGCTGGGAGTTGTAGGACTTAAGACAATAAAAAGGCACAGGATTGTGCCCAAAATCTGATATGGGAAATAGAAATGCTGCCATATCAAAAAATGTCTCCCCACCCATTTTTTTTTTAGCCTCACTATGCTTCATATACATATTCTCGACCTATATCTACAGTCAGTTAAAAAAGTTGCCTTATTTTCCTCATCTGTTATTCCCAAACACATACACCAGCACCAGTCATTGGCTAAATGGCTGTTATGTCATAGAATGTAAATTCCCTGAGGGAATCAATTCAACAGCCATGGATTTCATTTGTATTCTGTTTTTGTTTTGTTTTCAAAGAAAAAATATTTTAATATGGTGTTTCATTCTGTTTGTCTTTTATCATTCACCACACTGGAATCTGTTCAGATGTGGAGCAGTATATAAATGTTGTAAATGAATCAATAAAGATGAGATGGGCTACAGCAGACTTCCCCAACCTGGTGCTCTCTAGATGCTTTAGACTTCAGATCCCATCAGCCCCAGCCATCATGGCCAATGTACTTCAGCAATCCTGGGAGCTGTAGTCCAAAGGTAGGGATGTCTGGTAGGGTTGTCAGAGAAATCTGAAATGGATTTGGATGAGTTCAGATTTCTGTGAACCTGACCCACAGATTCTGCAGTGGACCGGCATCTTCCGAGTCATGTGGATTCTGCAGACTTATGGACTGTTTAATACGCACACACACACACCATTTTATACATCTCTGATTCTCTCTTCAGTCTCTGCTGTGTAGGATTAGTTTTGTGTGCGCTATGATCATTGATTGTACACCGAGCTAAGAAAAATACACAAAATGTTAGCAAAACTTACATACATTGCAGCAGACTGTTTGGCACACTTCTCCGAGGGGGGGGGATTTGAATCCACTTCCGTCAATGAGCGGACAATGGAACAAAAGTCGCCCAATGATCCGCAAAACACAGAGGGAATGGATTAAACAAAATCCAGACATCCCTGTCTGGAAAGCGTCTGGTTGGAGAAGGCTGGGCTACAGGAAGAAAGGCTTGAGAAAGTCCTGTTGGGAATGGCAATCCAGGGCTGCTGATGACACTTTCCATGTAGTAGACAAGGTTGATATGACCAGGGACTAGAGTTGCTATAAAATATCACCTACAGTGTAACCTGAAGGTGCATTTGGTGTCCCACTTTGGGAGAAGCACCTGGGGAATTTCCAGGAAAGAAAACAACAACAACACTAGAATGCTGTTGGAAGGAAGGGGATGGAGTGCTCAGCAGTCAGCATGCACACAGATAAATTGCAAGTCTACAGCAATAGCAGATACATATATCATCCTACAACACTTCACCATTGCCATTTTACATGCCAACTTTGTCTATTTGCAGCTTTCCCAGAGATTATATGGGAATTACTTCCTCTGTTATTCACCTGATGAGCATATGTCATGTCTTTTAGATAGTAAGCCTGAGGGCAGGGACTGTCTTATTATTAATCTCTGTGTAAGCCACTCTGGGAGCCTTTTTTGGCTGAAGGGTGGAGTACAAATGCTGTAAATAAATAAATAAAATAAATACTAGCTGCCATTCGAAAATGTAATCATTGCTGCAGATGAGCATATTATGTCCTCTACTGCATAAAGCCTCCCCCTGGCAAAATATCTCATCCTTGGTAAGAATATTTTGCATTACTCAGAGACAGATGTGAACATCCAGGCAAGCTTTTTATAAGAGCTCGTAGAAAGCGAAGCAAGGACAAGATTGTAAGCCCCATTAATATCCCAAAGACATGACCCATGATCCTCTTAAACTGAAGAATGTGCATTAAAGACAATGTTCCTCTTCAGCTTCTTAATAAGAGTGCATGATGGGCTGAAAACATTTCATGATGGACCGCAAACTCCCAAACACTACTCCAATCCACAACTCTGTGGAACCAAAGTGCTTGTGTTTACACCCACTTAGTTGTAAATAAGTTGTAAGTTAGTCCTCTTAGGTCAGTGAGTTGTGGATCAGGCTGTTGTCATTAGCCAGACTTAGGGACGTGCAAATCAGCAGAAGTCGAGTTCATCAAGGTTCTCTGAAGGAATTTTGGAAGCTCATTCCAGCTCGTCCCCTGAAGAGTGTCCCCAGCCCCCTGAGGAGTTCCATGTTCAAAAAACACCTGGGGAACTCCTTCACCATCACCAGTCCTCTATCGCTTGTTTCCCTCCACGCTCTCTTTCCCATCAATTCCCAAACATACCACATTGCAAAGATTGGGGGAGGGAAATCAGAGGCAGTGGAGAAGGGTGAAAGTCAAAGCTCCATCCCGAATTCCCATTGCTCCTATATGTAATGAAGTTTTCTGAGCATGCTCAGAGCCTCTGTTGCTGATAGGAATCTGGGGAGCGATAGTTTCACCATTCTGTATTCCTGAGGGATGCATGAAAAAGCTACAAAACTATAGCCCCTCCAGAAGTTACAAGAATGCATAGAGGGGGGAGCAGAGCCGTGCATGCTGGCCCTGCACTTCACATCTTCATCAACTCCAACCCCATTTCTTTGTGCATTGGGTGGGAAGTCTGAAGAGGGGACCTACATGCACTTGGCTGAATGAGTGTAGACTCTTCTATGCAGGGCTTTTTTTCTGGTGGAACTCACCGGAACTGAGTTCCAGCACCTTTTCTTCTATTAATTGCATTACAATTTAATCGCCATCTACTCCCGAGGAAATGTAATCCAAGAGTTCCGGTACCCTTTTCTCCAGAAAAAAAGCACTGCTTCTATGTGACTGAGAACCCTGCACAATCAGGTTCCCTATCTCATGGAGAAACCTATGCACGTTTAGCTGAAGCTTTAGACCTTCTGCCCAACATGCAAAGGTCTGGGGTTGGAGCCATCAGGGCAGGGACATCGGAAGTGGGGCCAGGACATGTGACCCTGCTTCCCCACTCCATGCATTCTTGGAACACATGAATGATAACTTCTGAAAGAGCTTTGAAAACAGCATAATCAATGTAGCCAGATTATGGAAAAAAAATGCTCACCACATTGAATGTTGTTTTCCTGTTAATCAGTACCCTTTGTCCCCCTAGATATTTCTCAGCACCATTGTTCTTCCCAAACCTATTTTTGCCCACACTTTTATTTAAACTGATTGGTTGGGTAACCTACATGATTTTGTTTACATGAATCTATGACATCTTCACAGAAGACAAACATTTGTTGTGACATCATAGTCAAAGTCATGAGAGTTACCACCATCAAACTGCAAAAGGGCAAAAGGAAACTAAAGAAGAAGGGAAATGGTCCTGAGAGTAGCACTGGAAAGTGTTCACAGCAAGTGCTGAAAATCACAGGAAAAAGGGAGGTGCATTTTCATGCTAGTGAAAAATAATAGAAAACTAAATAGAGTAGATTTGGCTTTGCACTGCTCTTAACCTCAGGGTCCCCCAATTTCTTTCCACATCTTGGATTCTGTAGAAGGCTGGCTCTTATCTCATGGCACAAAACCTTTCATTTTGCTTTGTTTAACTTAGCAGAAATGCAAACACTCATTTGCATCCTAAATCAGTATACATGTTCATGAGTTGCAAAGGAATGAGCCCAAACATATCAACACATTTATGAAACCATTACCTAGAACTCAAGACATACTGCTTCAAATTCATGGCATGGAAACGGCAACTACTATTCTCTCAGATGAAAAGGTTTATGGCTGTCTTAGTGTGAGGAAAGCTCAAGGGCTCTGCCATTATTTCTTCTCTGGCTTCCTATTCTGTTTCCTTGAACAGTGACATGAGTATTTTTCAGGTGCCAAGTGCTTATGAAACACATTATTAAATGTCATAAATGTGCAACTGTGTGGTTGATATCAAGGAGAGTTGTCCATGGCCTCTTAGCTGGCCTATTCGAAACAAAACTGATCAATGGTGGCCTGAATAAAAAAACAACATGAACTGTCTGATCCTTTTAAATGCTTGAAGATGTGTAGATCTTCTACAGGATTAGCACACAAGATATGGTGTGGTTGAGAGTATATTGAACTTGTATCAGGGTGACTCAAGTTCAAATCTTTGATCAGTCGAAATGCTCAATTGGTGACCTTCAGCCAGAGCAAGATCTTCCAGGCCAGCCTAACATACTTCATGGTTTTGTGAAGATAAAGTGGTAAAACACATCCATGGATGTGACACTGAGTTCTTTGGAGGGGGTGTAAGATGGATGGATGAATAAAAAAGTATTGATGATTGAACAAACAATGTCAACATACCACAGCTTCCCTTGATTCTTCTCCTGTTTCCCATCTTCCTTTTTAAAGTCAGAGATAGATGTGACCAGATTTCTGCATAGTCATTTTATTAGGGATACCTCTCAGCTTGTAAACCTGAAGATGTGGACAAATTGCTTGGAGAACTGAGAGCCACCACTTGTTCTCTGGATCCCTTGCCCATTCTGGCTTGTGAAATCAACCAGGGCTCAGCTGGGTATTTGGAGCACAAAGGTGATTAATGCCACCTTGAGGGAAGTGGTGGTCCCCTCTACCTTAAAGGAAGCAGTGGTGAGGACACTATAGAAAAAGGATGTGCAAATCAGCAAAACCTGAGCTCGCTGAAGTTCTCCAAATTCCACCTTGAAGCTTATTTCGATTTGAGTCCATATCAGATTGCGAGATTTGTGACATATGAAAATCCACCCCTATTTTTGTGCATATTTTTCCAATTGTATGCATCAATTGTATGCGTCTTTGAAATGTACCCATTCTTCTCCCATTAATTAAAGCGTATTTGTGTGTATTTTTCAAAGGTACACATTTTTTCAATGTACATGTGCAGTTGAATGCATTTTTTTTGGGAGGGGGTTTGTTCTTAGCTCAGAAATGTACAGACTTTGACCACAGATTGCATCCAAGTCCATGTTTGATCTGAAAGGGGCAAACTGGGTAAATCCTGATAGAGAATGAACTGAAATGAATTTCTCTTTCAACCATACGAAGAAACCTAGTTTAGATCCAATGGTTTCTTACCATTACTGCCCAGTCTCAAATTTGCCATACTACTTTGCAATAAATAAATTTGCCATGTATTGTTCTGTACCATTTCTTTTATCTTTTATATTGCTTTGGAAGAGGTCCACCCTTAAAGGCACCCTAGAATAATTTTATATAAATAGATAAAATTAATTAATTCTGTACTTTCCCTTTTCTCTGTTCTTATCTCTCATAATACCAATCTGTTCATTCAGATAGCCTACAGCCTTTTTAATATTTATTTCTTATTAGTTTAGATGATACAGAATATACCAATTAATACTGAAAGAATTAAGATTCAGAATAAAACAAAATAAATATGCAACAAGCAAGACCCATTTTTAATAATCAAAATGTTCCATATTTTACGATGAACATCATGGAAAAACAAACAAAGAGTCCACAAATAAGATGGCAGGATATCTACATCATGCTCAGCACTTGAGATCTAAAACCATCCTGTATAAACTCATTATTCCAGTAACATATAAACAAATTCCAATTATTAATAAATAATTGCCTCACACTGATGATTCCTTCTGCTTGACTATGTATAATTTCCATGGGTGATATATAATTAGTGTCCATCTGCTGACAGAAGGAATCCATCAGCAGAACTTGAGCAATTCCCCTTCCCTCCCTCTGCCCCTGATCTGCTACAGAGGGTTGAGGGACCCACATCCCCATTCTGCTGATGGATGCTTTCCATCAGCAGAAGGACACTATTTGGATGCCACCTGATGCCACCTGTTAGAGAAATCCTTAATGGATTCAAATGAGTGCAGATTTCTATGAGTCCGTCCTGCGGATTCCACAGTGGACTGGCTTTTCCCAAGTTGCATGGATTCCATGGACTTGCAGACTGGTTTTTTTTACTTTGGGGGGAGGGATTTGTGCAAGCGCACATTGGTGCTACTGCTAATAGTAATGCACATTAGCACAAGTGCAGATTAGTGCTAATGTGGAACTGGAGGCTTCAGCTGACAGCCTTCCCCAGGAGCAAATAGAAGAGCAACCTGGTCCCCTCCCATGCTGTTCCTGAACTCCCACAAATGCAGGAATCAGAGCCTGAGACAATTCATCCCTCTGAATGGTGAAAGATCAGATGTGATCAGCAAAAGTTTAAAAGGAAGCCAAAGTGTGGGGCCTCCCTTAAAAGCAACACGCCGACCTAATTAACCAACTGTACTGACTTGAGACAGCTATAAATTAGCCCGGCTGAAGCCAGGCTGCTGCTGCAAACAACAGCATTTTAATCTCTGTTGCTTGGCCTTGCTATACTGAACCTGACAGATTCCTAGACCCTCGGCTGCCCACCTCAACCACTCTTTCGGACACCCCTAACTGGCATGGAAGCTTGGTACAACTGACTCCTGTGGATTGAACTCTGGACCGCTTTGACCTCGCCTCTGCCTCCTCCTACTGCATATACTGGAACTCCCATGTATAACCCTGGACTGGCCTGGTTCCCCCCCCCTTCATTATTCCTGAGATTATCCCAGCCTTGACTGGGGCACTTGCTGACCTAGAAGCAGGACATCGTACAACCCTAAAAACAACAACAACAACAACAAAACAATTCCATCGATGAGTGGACACAGGAATAGAAGACACCGGACAATCTGTGAAAAACAAACAGAACGGATTGAACAAAATCCGTACTTTGCTACATCTGATCCTATACATTTGTTGATGATCATTACTTTCTAAACTTTCTGAAGCCATGCTAGGACCACCCTTATACCATATCAGAATGTTGGTCCATCTAGCTTGGTATTATCTACACCAGCTTTCCTCAACCTGGTGGTTTCCAGACATGTTGGAATGCAACTGCCATTGGCCATGCTGGCTAGGAATGATGGGTGTTGCAGTCAAACACATCTGGAGGGCACCCAGTTAGGGAAAGCTGGTCTACACTGACAGACAGCAGCACTCTGGGAGTCATTCCCAGTCCTACCTGGAGATGCCAAGTATTGAACCAGGGGCCTTTTCCATTCAAAGCATGTGCTCTATCACTGATCTATGGCCCATGCCCAAAGGAAGGAGTCCTGACAGAATCCCCCCCCCTTTAATGCTCTGTCCTTTCCCCCCTCTATTGCACTGACTAAAATGGGGACGAGCAGGTGAGTGAGTTATGTGGCACAACTCTGTTGCCTTTGTTGTTTTTATTGTTTCTATTTTTAACACGACCAAGAAAAATGTCACAATAAAAATACCACAGAATCTCTGGCCATCAACCGGCTGTGCCTGTGTATACATTTCTGTTGTATTGTGTTGTACTTCTCTCTACCTGAAGAGAGAGCCCTGGAGTCTTAACCATGGTTTGGTTTGGTTTTTAGGGTTTACAGATGAACTGGTATTATGGGTGCAGAACCAAGCACACTGCAAGCAGTACAGAAAGCATCACTACCTTGAAATCTCAAATGCTACCTCTTCCAGCCAACCCCACCCCTAGCAACCTTTCCAGACAAAATCCAAACTCAGCTAGTGGGAGGGAAAACAACAACTCAATGCGGCTCTCCATTACAGTTTTGAGCCACTACCCCAGTGGTGGGGAACCTCTTTCAAGCATGAGGACCAAAGTCAGTTTTGGAGACGCTCTCAGTCAGGGGCCACATTTCAGCTCTCAGTCAGGGCCAAAGGCAAACAGGGTGGGACTAAAGACACACAGGGCAGGGACAAGATTTTTTTTAAAAAAATACAAACATACCAACATATTGTCACGTAAACCTCTCACTGCCAGTAACTACAGCTTAGGAGAGGCATTTCAATCTTTTAAAATGGGGAAAAATTGCACAGAACCCAGGAAACTACCAAATGATCAGTGACTGGAAGAAAGGGGTGTGGCCAGGGAAAGGGGCATGGCCATATGGGGACTCCCAGAGGGCCAGATTTGGACCCAGGGCCTGAAGTTCTCCACCCCTGCCCTGCCCTACCACATTCTAGGCACCCATTGGGAGTCATTCATCCACACCTTTGGTTTCCTTGGTGGCCAGTTCTTCTCAACGCCAGAATTCCACATCCCTGATCAGCCATGGCATTCACTGGATGATCTTGGGCCAGTCGCTGTCTCAGCTTGGCGGCGGCCTACCTAACAAAGGGATCATAAGCCAGGCCAGACCTGTCCTTCCAACCCCTCAGACTTACAGCACTGGTAAATGTCCACTCTGGCAGGTCACATCATTATTCCTGTTGTGAAAAAAAATAAAATGGAGCTTTGCTCCCCCATGTTCCTTCTTCACTACACCACTGATGTGAGGAAGAGAAATGGTGCTGGTGGTTTTACTGGTGGCAGATCATGGTATTACGCAAGGTGAACATACCAAAAGGTAGGCGTGCCAAAAGCTATCTGCCTGCCCTCCTATGAACACCCTATAGGAGTGCATGCCTGGACAATTAGGGGGATGGCAACTGGAAAGGCACTGAACAGGCCAGTGGTATCTGCTTCGATTATTCTATGGAGAAGTCGTTCATTAAACGAGCACAGGCAAATTAATATGAGAGTGGGTGCATCAGCTATGGATGAATTACCTACAGGTTAAAGCGGCATTTGCATTTGTAACAAAAGAGATGTTCTTTAATGTGCAAATAATTTTATCTGTTTTGAGGATAGGAATCGGCTGTGCAAGGATGTTTTGACAACTGAAACTGCTTGCGAAAGGGTAGTAATAGCAGCACCGCTTCAGGTATACTTACAGGGTAACTTGAATGCATGGAGACATTCCAATATGATAACTGAAATTCAAAACAGCAAATAAGCAGCCCTCCCCTCACACACATCCCCTCATTTCTCAGTGACAAATTATGTGTAAGAGGAAGAAGCAAGAAAATGTCTTTTTGATGTCTCAACAAGGCAGACAATGAAAAGTGGGGGGCGGGGATCATTATTAGAAACAGGAGGACCAAATGCAAGAAGCCAACTAGACATTAAATGATCTTCAAACATTTAGTCAAAGTATACATGTGCCACAATTTTGGAATGTAAATTCTCTCCTTATATTTCAGATATTTTCCGGAGCCTGCAGGAGTCACTGCTTGTTATCTATCAGTGTTCTAGAAGCTTAGCTTCTAGTGACAGTGAAACAGAAGCAGTGACATGAAATCCAGTAAATGATCACCAGTTTACCTTTATTTCCTATTCTCCTTCCTTCCTCAGTACCAATTCTCACCGCCCACTGCAAAATTGATGTAACTGCTGAAAATGGCCTTTTAAAGCCTCCCTACAATTATTATTTTTTTTCTCCCTTGGTGTTATTGATCTGTAAAATTGTGATAGCCTGGACAATGGCTTATGCTGACCAATTTTAGTATCTCAGACCAGCTGCATGGGAACAGGTCACCATGGGACCATGGTGTTATTGGGCTTCTAGGGTTGGTTCACACATACGTGTTTAACAACTGATGACAGCAGTCTCAAGAGGTGAGCTGCATGTGTGAAGGAGCCATCACAGATCCAGCACCACAGACACAAATGAAATGTTAGACTCACATCACTTCAATCATAATTCTTCTCAGTGCTGTCACATCACACATTCACCTGCAAGCATTTGAATAATCAAGTGATTTTAAAAAAAACACAAGAGATATACATGCATGTATGAACCTGCCCTAAGACAGGCCCCTGGTCTGCCCAAACCAGGGTTTCACCTGGATATAATATGCATTTCTGTGTATACGACTGCTTCACTACAGCTAGTGGAATGGAGTAGTACGGTTGTTGTAGTTGCATCAACACAGTAGAAGCTGGTGGCTCCAATGTTAGTGGGGCAGTGTATCTACTCCAGGTTGTAGTCTGAACTTTTGAGGAGCTATCCATGATGCTGAACCTAGTTTAGGACTAGGGTTCAGCACCATGGATAGCTCCTTTAAAGTCCAGATTAAGGCCCAGAGTGGATACACTGTCTGCTATGTATTTGTGTGGTAAATATCCTTGTCAGTTTCATCCTCCCCACACACGCTACTTCATTTAGCCCAGCAGAGCCATATTCCAAACTTGCCAAAGAACTTTTCAATTTCATCCCCTCCATCTGGGATATTCCCAACCAATGGTGAACACACATCGTAGGTAGACATCGTTTCCTCCCCTTGGAATAATAACAACATATGATGGTTACATGTAAGAGCAGGCAGTACTCCTGTATCTTTAATAGTTGTGTGTACACAAGAGTGAGATTCACCATGTGCAGCTTTCCTCTCCTCTACATTGCCAAAGCTTCCCCTTCTACACAGTTCTTAGAAGGTGCAGGTGGAGTGCCATTTTCTAAGAGGAAGGTGCAAACACATGCCTTGCATGCATAAGATGCTAGACTCAATTGTGGACATTTCCAGATCTCATTTAGCAAGGTTGACAAAGGGCATAGAGCCATTGCCAGGCCATACTGGGCTTTCTGGACCAATGGTCTACATCAATATAAGCATGTATGAACTTCTTTTGTTGATATATGTTCTGCTACCCATACAAGTGGTCCAATTGCATGATCAATTGTTTGTTATTCCTTACGGGAAGAATGAGATGGTGCACATGATGCTAGCAAGCAAGGTTTTTAGATGCCTAGGTAGCAATGGGTGGAACCACCTGGTTCTACTTCATGGAGATTGGGCAGATGGTGGGATTAAACCATGGGGCTCTTTGGATATGCCTGAGATGGTCCTCTGAGACAGTAAGGGGTCAGTATTTTTGCTGCATTGTAGACCATGCATCCTGGGATAAAGAGCGGCACATCCCAGGACAGATACAGGATGAGGTTGGTAAAGTGTCATGGGAGGATCATTATGTGGAGGGGTCTAGAAAAGCACAAGGCCCCCAACCTTGGATGCCCCAAGGCCTTCTAGACAGGAAACACCCCCTTCCCTACACTGGGAACCCTACATATAATACTGGAACAGGACCGGAACCTGCTGGAAAGCTCTAGAAGTGCTTCTCCTTCCAACTGAAGGTGCTATTCCAGCCCAGATTCTGATGGAAGTGGAATTCTGCCCCAAAGCAAGGGCAAAGGGCTTAACATCAGCTCACTTGTCCTTTTAAACTGGAGGGGGGAATTTCCAAGCCCCAAGAGGTCCTGAAGTTGCCTTGAAGAGGGAGATGAACAATCCATGAACTAGCCCATGGAACTACACAGGTGAGACTGTGTAGCTTCTTGGGGACCTTATGAGATGTCACCACCATTAACCTACATCCAGACCACCATGTTAACTACCCACAGCTTCTTGTCAAGTTTCTAGTGAATCATAAGCTTCTTTGGCTATAGCAAAAAGATTGTACTATAGGTGTTAAGTACAAAGAATAGCCCAAATGAACAAATCCTTTACCACTGAAATCTAGATTAATTGTGATCTGGCATATTTATTACAGCGTTTGGAAAAGTTGAGCTGTGTAAGCTGACTTTGAGTTACTGCAAATGGAACATAATTTCCTTTTGCCATTCCTTTACAATTGTGTAAGACATACACGCCAAATCTATTCCCTTTAAATGATGGCTTACAGCAGCCTGATGATTTTTCTTCCCTTAACTCATTTAGGTGATATCTTTCTTTTCCTCTGGGCACCGGTCCATTGTCTTGTTCGCACATATCGTCACTTGTTTCCAAACATATGTGGAATTTCAATGTGCTTCATTCTTTTTTTGGAACAGAGTGTTACCACAATTACTTCCAAAAGCAAGACACTGCTTTAACTTTACTCTATGTCAGGTCACCAGGAAAGCTGAATTGGAATGCCAGGTTTGCAAATAAGGTTGCTACGATAAAGAATTCCCATACGTATCCATTGACACAGGCAATTTTTACAATGTTAATTCAGTAATGCACTGAGTTAATGCAATTTGCTGAATTCAGATTTCTTTTCTTTTCCTATGCCCCTTCAACTATATAGTGATTAGTGAATAATTGAGAGGTAAGCTAATATGTTTAGTTTAGGTTGTTCAGGGATGTCTACAACTCAGGCATCAAGGCAACAAGGGTCATAATCTTAAGCACACTTACATAGAAGAAAGTTTCCTTGAAATCAATATGGACTTACTTCCAAGTGTTTAGGATTCAGATGTTAAAAAAATCCAAGAGAGGTTCACAAGGGTATAATTATATGAAAATCCATGCTGTTCACAGATTGAAAAACTGTGATAATTTCAATGCCGCTTGAATCACATGGCATACAGACTTAATGCATATGGTGGTGGCTGTTTTTCTATTGACTGTATTGACTTATTACAGTCTGTAATAAGCTTTTTGAAATTTCAAAAAAGAAACCTAGTATTTACTAATTGTTCAATTGCATGCCCACAGGCTCTTTTCTGAAAATCTGCACTTTTTTAGTTAAGAAAAGAAATACCCTTTTTGTTAGACAAGGTTGAGTTAAAACAGCTTTCCTCAACCTGGTGCTATCCAAATGTTCTGGACTTTAGCTCCCACCAGCATCAGCCAGAATGGTCAATTATTCGAAATGCTGGGAGCTGAAGTCCAAAATATCTTAAGTGCACCTAGTTGGGGAAAGCGGAGTTAAGAAACAACATAGGTTTTTGTTTTTTATTTATTTATCTATTCATTATATTTATACCCCGCCTTTTTTCCTGCAAGGAGTCCAAGGCGGCATACATGATCCTCCTCCTCCTCTCCATTTTACCCTCACAACAACCCTGTGAGGTAGGTTAGGCTGAGAGTCAGTGACTGGCCCAAAGTCACCCAGTGAGTTTCATGGCTGAGTGGGGACTAGAACCCAGATCTCTCGAGTCCTAGTCCAGCACCCTAACCACTACGCCACACTGGCTCTCAGTGTGGGTTTTTTTTGGGGGGGTGTTTTTTTACTAAGCAAGCATCTCTCAAAGATCATTCAAAGATAAAAAGATCATTTCAGCTGCAATCCTATATCTACTTACCTGGGAGGAAGCCCCTTAGAACTCAATGGCACTTACTGCTGAGTACACATGTATAGGAATGCACTGTTACTCACACATGATCATGTTGAATGTCAGATGCTCTCTGACATTTTGGGAAGGGATAGGTGTGAGGCCACAACTACTAGCGTCATAATCCCAGATGCAGAAATGGCACATGACAGCAGTTATTAACATTATTGTCTCTTGTGATTTTCTGTAGGGTACTATATAAGGCAATTTGCACATCAGTGGTAGGGGGAGGATGAACATTTAGACTCATGAAAACGGAAGAGACCACGTGGCCTGGCTTAAGCATCCAATGACTGTCATCCACTAACTAGTAGATGGGAAGCACAACTTTCTTGCTTGCTTGGCAGAAGATGCTGCAAATGCAAGCAAGTATTTATGCTGCTGCTGCTACATCTCAGAGTAACAGAACCAAGTTGCCAAGTGCCCCTAGAGAAATCTACTCTTGAAACGGAAAGAGAGAGAAAATACAGTGAGATTGGACTGTGCTGTAAACGATCTGACTGCTTAAATCTAGTGGAGGCTGGTGACTCCAATGTCAGCAGGGCTGCAGCATATCCACTCCGGATTTCACTCTGAAGCTATCCATCATGCTGAACCTACTTCGGGGGTAGGGTACAGCACCATGGATAGCTCCGTTAAAGTTCAGAATAAAAGCTGGAGCGGATATGTGGCCCTGCTGACATTGGAGTCACCAGCCTCCATTGCTTAAGCCTTTTGGTTCAAGCTGATTCATGGGTCAGCCTAAAAAAATACATCCTAAACCTCTGAGCACCATATAGGAGTAAGAGTAAATCTTCCTTGGAAGGGATATGCCTTACATGTAGAAAGCCCCAATGGAATCTTAATCTCTAGCTTGTGGCCTACCATTTCAAAAATGCTGTTACTTAACTGCAAGATTACACTTTCTTCAAATAAATGAGCAACTGTATCTCTTGTCCATGGCAAAATTTGACCTTTTCCTCCTGAAAAGCATACCATTTCATCTTTAGTTTCCAGTGACTCACTGGAACATTAAGGTTGTTTTCTTAAAACAATGCTGAAAGTGGGAAATTTCACATTTTATTCTTAACACTTTTTTTGTTTGTTTTCTTTCCAATATTGTGTGAAATGAAATGATTGACACAGCAGACACAGCATTCTCTGTACTCCCAGCTCATGCACTCATGCACAAGAAGCTTAAAGCTGCAGGGAAAGAAGAACTGAAGAGTACCTTATCATGCCCTAAGAGTTTATCTTCAATGGGGGGAAATCTTTTGAAACTGCTGCTGGCAGTTCCTAGGAAAAAATATTATATAGTGCTGCTGATTTACTTTTCTGTGTGCCATATAGTGAAGGAAGTGTCAGAAATGAGGGCCACACCATGCAAGACATTTTGGATGAAATATTCCAAAATGTATTCTGCCAGTTATAAAGTATATATATATTCATATAAACCTCAGTTTTCCATCTCAAAAGGAATGTAAACAACAACTGGGAAAATACTGCTGCCCCCTTCATTCGTTTCTTTCTAGGAATGGGTGATTCAGTCCATTTTGCTTTTTCCGCACATTCAGATTTTTTAAAATTTCAAGTTCTTTCTCTCCCGAATATGAAATAGTTTGTGAATTATGGTAAATTCTTAAACTGACACAAAAGCCGGACCCTTCTGCACTGGCCAAATTGAATTGGTGCAGCTATTCCCAACATGGAGAGGGCCTTGATGTACCTGCCTGCTATATAGCTTTTAAAGATGAGGAGCGTGTCAGGAAAAAAAAAGGTGGCGATCCCAATTAAGCACTAACATGGTTGAACACAGGGATTCATACCCAGATTTCTAAGAGCAAAGATCTAAGTACTCATTGCCTGGATGGATGAATCTGTCAGTTGGCCATGCCATGCTGGCTGGGAATGATGGGAATTGTAGTCGTACACATCTGGAAGGCACCAGGTTGGGAGTGGCTGGAATAAGAACATACGCACATAAGAAGAACCATGCTGAATTAGACCAAAGGCCTATCTACTCCTGCATTCTGGTCACACAGTGGCCAACCGGCTGCCTGTGGGAAGTCCACAAGTAGGGTGTGTGAGTGCAATAACACCATCCTGCTTATGTTCCCCAGCAACTGGTATTCAGAGGCATACTGCCTCTCATACCGGAGGCAATATATAGCCATCATACCTAGTTAGTATTGAAAGCATTATCTTCCATGAATTGTCTTCCTTCTCAGTGGTGCCCCCCACCCGACTATGGAATGGTCTCCACACTAAGGCTCTCCTGGCACCAACTTAGTCATCCTTTCAGTGCCAGGTTAAGACAGCCCTCTGTACTGAGCTGTTTAAGGACATCTGGAGTTATTTTAATGGCTTGATGGGGGCACCCATGTCAGGTGTTTTTAACAGGTCTATTCTGTATTAAATATTGTTATCTGCTGCCAAATTGTTTTTAAATTTCTTAAACTGTTGTTAAATTCTGTATTGTGAAATAATATTATGGCTGTTTTATTGTATCATGGCCTTGTTTTAGGCACCATTGTAAACCCCCCCGGAGAGCTTTGGCTATTGGGTGGTATAAAAATGAAATAAATAAAATAGCAGCCTAATTCTATACGGGTGCCCACACAACCCTCCGAACCCAGAGGGTTGCAGGCATCCTATGCAGGGTGGGAGCAGCGCGGTGAATAGGATATCCACTGCACTCCACTCGCCCTCAAAAACCTCTACATGGCCGATGTTGGCAGTCGAGATGTTTTTCCTCTCCTCATGAGGAGGAGAGGCTGAGGTGCCACCTGGATTCCTCAGAATCTGGCAGAGCCTCAATCTTCCCCTCTCCACCCCCAGGAATGCCCCCCATGGAGGAATTGAAGACGGAAGACCCTTTTTGGTTTGCTGCCAGTGTGGAAACGTGGGGGGCGGGTACTCTGCAGTGCTGCGGCCTCAGAAAAGACTTCCAAGGTCTCAGCACCTTCCAGTCCCTATCCTATGTCCCCCCAGACAAGGTCAGAGGGACATAGGATTGCACCCTAAATAAATTTGTCTAATCTCCATTTAAATCCATCCAATTAATGGCCATTTCTATATCTTGTGGTAGCAAATTCCATAGTTTAACCATGCACTGTGGGAAGACATACTTCCTTTTATCTTTCCTGAATTTCCCACCATTCAGCTTAATGGGATGGAGTAGGTTTGTGCCTAATTTCACTTAAAACAACATTTCAAGATGAGTTTGACCATTCTATTTGGGTGAAACATGAGAGGAATTTTGAGAGAAGAACAAGTGTTCCAACAAGACTAGCAAAATGTCTCAAGAAAGAAGTCCACACTTCCTCACATGGGAAGGGACCTACACCTCCAAAAAAAAGAACCCCCATTAATGCAGGGGGTTGTTGAAATTGTGCTGTAGTTGACATCTGCCTCTGTCACTCCATGTTTTGGGCTTGGGAAGAAATTCTCCACACACTGGGCAAAGTAATAAGCTCAGTAAGTTTTGCCTAAAGTCAAATTTTTGATGCATATTTTGAAGGTTCTGTTCTGAAGGTGCTGAAAGAAGGTGCTGAAGGGCAGCACTTTGCCATGCAGCAGGGCAACCTCCCAGTTTAAGAAATAAAATTAAATTCAGGGGGCAGGGAGTCTGGTGGGCACCAAGAGAGGTGTCCATGGGCACCCTGTTGCCTTCAAGCACCATGCTGGAAACCACAGATGCAAACAAAGATGATGCACACAGTAGGCTGCAAAGAGACCTGTGAACTACATAGCTAGCTCTGGAATGCTGCAGCTCACAACTCCACTGGGAGCGAGGTGTGTGCTGTTTGCACACTCAAGAGAATAAGTTTGCTAGACTCGTGGGTGTCAGTCAGTCAGTTTATCGCTCAATAGCTAACCAGGCTTTCATATATACATCAGACTAAACACAGAAACAAGAAAAATACAGAATGTATTTTTACAAGGAAATGAAACTAAGCACAATGATAATAAGATAAGAAATAATTTAACAAAGGGTTAACAACTGATTTGTGTAGTAAAATCAATTAAAATAGTTCAATGACCTGTGTTATCATCTGGTGTGTGTGTGTGTGTGTGTGTGTGTGTGTGTGTGTGTGTATATATATATATAGTTTGAAGGGGAATTATCTCTAATGCCAGCAGTAAGGGGATCATGGTACTGAATCCTAAAATCTAAATACAATGCGTATTCCAAAAGAGGATGAACCAAATCCTTCTGGCATCCAACTGGGCAATGGCTTCCTGTGCCTGGAAGGTGTAATGAAAAAGGTGGAGAGGCAGAAGAATACACTTTCTTCCCAGTCATTGGTTTGGGAGGAATATGATGTTCACTTAAGATGAAGCTGTAGTGGAAACGCAGAAGACCATTGTTATTTCCAGGAGTTAGTTTTGCACAACAAATAGCCCCCTCTCATGTCTAGGCTCCCAGTTGTTGCTTTTAGTGGTTAGCTAAGCTTTTCTTCCCATTAGTTTCTAGGGCCAATTATCTGTTTGAGGCTGTACAGCCTGAGGCTCATAGATAAGCCTCTGGCGAGATCTCAAGCTTAGGCCACCTGTTGTTAGCAGCCAAGCAGCTGAGCTGGGGTGGGAGTGATCTACGCTGGGTTACTGCCAAACAGTCTTGAAGTCATTGGACTATGTCCAGAACAGGAAGTATCAATGGGATAGTATGGGGACCCTCCCAGTTCAGAACTTTGATGCAGGTTGATCCGGAACAGTGCTGCATAAACGAGGCCATGGAGTGCATTCATCACTGATTTTAAGGGGGTTTCCAGTGACTGAAAGGATGTGTGCTTTATGATCTTGCTCTGTAGTTGCTCACTGCAATTATTATACTGCAGTGTCCTGCTTTAATATTGAGCTTTGTTCATTTGCTCTTGCTTAATAAAATCTTTCCTTCACCCATTAGTGTGTTTATTGTATTCTGAATACAGAAGACTCTTGGCAAGACAGAAGCCCTGTGGCATTCCACTTGCAGCACCATTTTACTGATGAGTGGGGATAGCCTTAGGTTTCATAACTCAAACTGCCGCTCGAGAACCAGTTTTCTTTCTCTGTGACATAAAGAATGTTTTCAAAGGGAAAAGCAGGCTTCGGAGGGATAGGCACCACACACAACCCAAATGTTCACTATAAGCTAGTTTCACTAGTCCTAAATATTGACCTGGGAACTCAAACGGAAGGTATTAGGGTTAACTTCACCTTCAATTTTAATTAGGCTGTGTGTAACAGTGACAGAACAGAGTTTGTTTGTTCTTCCTTTTTCCAATTTTAGAACCTAATAAAATAATTGCATCATAAAATGTACACTTTAAAAATTACTTGCAGATAAAAAAAATATGGACCTAATTATGGTATTTCCCCACAAAATATTATCATTGCTGCCTCAGAAATAAACAGGAAATACCACAGTATACTATACCACAGTAAAGATGGGTATCAAGCCTAGCCCATTATTAGTGCAGAATTTATATTATAAATTATATGGGCAAAGGAGATATAAGACGCATATCTGCATGAATGAACTTAGCAAAATGTAATGCTATTGTAAAGGTGAACAGAAATGCCATTTCCAAAAGTTGACCCCATCATTCTATGAGCAGCTAAATGTTCAAGTAGCTGTTAGTAGGTCTTCCAGCAAATACCAGAATTTAATTACTATTTTTCTTTTGTCCTTTGCAGGTCACGAACTTCTCGTTCAAGTGTCTGAGAATTTAATGTGATGGTAAGATGAGTAACACTTCTATACCTGAGAATTCTGTAATGGGAAAATGGTAAGTCAAGGAATGTAAACTAAAATATTGCCTTATAAAAAGAAAGGTGGCCTTTATGTTTGCTTTCCTGTTCTTCCCACTTATCTGAGAAATGCTGGGGGAAATGGTCATTCCAGAATCACAGATAGGAATTTGAAAAATATTCCCACATTAAACAGATGTATTTTCCACTATGAAGTCATGTCCACTGGCAAGGGTAAGATGATCACTTGCTGTTGGCTCCACTTGACAAGCTAATCTAAGTTTTCAATCTATCGCACTTTCAGAGTCGAGTCAAGGTTTTATGCCCCCTACAGACTTGTATCATACCTCAAAGTCTATCCAGTGCTATTTCAACATGAAGTATTACTGCATAAAAATGAAGGCTTTTGAGTTTACCCTTACAATGGCACCTGTACATATATAACAGTATGGCTGGGGGTGCAATCCTGTCCAGATGAGTGTAAGCCCCTGAACCCAGAGGCTCACACTCATCCAATGCAGAGTGGGAGGAGCGGCAGAGGAGATCTTCACCTCCCTGCTCCTCCCACTCTGCATTTTCACTAGACGTCCATTTTTGGCCATCTAGCAATGGCATTTCAGAGCCATTGCTCTCCTGGCTGCTGCAGTCTCCTCCCCTCCCCACAAAGCGCCCCCTTTAACCCCTCTCCGAGGCTGCTTTACTGACCTCAGAGGGCATCCAGTGTGGTTCTTTCTGTGTCAGCTGTGAGGGGGCAGGGGAGGGGGATCGGAGGAGCTCCGATTCCCAGCTCCGAGGTTGGAACACTGTCTCCGACCTCAGAGCTGGGAATCCAAACTAACCTATGCCCGCCCTGCCCCCCTCCGCAGGATGTCTAGGGGCATAGGGTTGTTCCCTCCCAGAAAGTTTATAAAATCCATATAAATAACAAAAGTGGCAGTGGAGGACTCCGTGTGGCTGCTCTTCCCAGTGATAGCAAGTGGTTTCATGCTGCATGCTCCACTCCCATGGACTCCGCTGATGCTGGGAGCAGCAGCACTGGCTGAGTTCCTTTCTTCATGCTATGAGAGGCATGGAACTCCATGTCTCTCCCAGCACGGAGGAAGGCATAGTGTCCAGGGGGCAATGTGCATGGCCATGCCCAGTGACATAATCTAGCCCACAGAGGCCCTGGTGGGGGGCAATTTGGCCCCCACCCCAATAGAGTTCTGTACCCCCATAATTTTGGGCAATATCCAACTGGGTCATTCCGCTAGCGCAAGTGATGTTGTGCTAGAAGAAACTAGGTTCTGAACTCTGAACAAGAGGAGAATCCAACTAATGTTATTGTTTTCACAAGCACAGTTGCACAAGCAGTTAGACGTTCCACTGGCACAACCTGTTGTGAATCACTTGTGTATAACTGTTGTGCAAACCCGTTGTACAACATGTTGTGCATGCATTCTGCTTGTGCAATCCGTTGTTGCACAACTGCTTGCACAACAAGTTGTTAAAAACTGTAATGGGCAACCACTTGTGCAATATGAAGATTCAGAGGAGCTCTGCTAGTGCTGTTTGAGTTTGCAGAATGACACCATTGGATACTGCCCTTGGAGAACTGACTTCTGAATGAAACATTTGTAATTTACTGCACATAAGTAACTGGAAATTAGCTATGGCATAGGAGCAGTTAAGAGGCCATGCCGTTAAGCGAGGCCCTGCCTTTGTCAAGGAGAATTAAGAAGTCCTTGGAAAAGGGACACAGGGAAGAAATTAAAATGTAAAATAGTATAAAAATCATTATGTAGAGAAACTCAATATGCTCTGGATAGAAAGTTAGGTACTGGACAGATTGCAGGATTCTCCTACTGCGAAAAGAACAACTGGACTATGAAATAGTTCTGCTAATAAAGCAGCCTTTTAAAAGGCGAGAATGTGAGTAATGTACAATTTAAATTATCCAGATAGATAAAAGCTAGATTACCTCTATTGGAGGCAATAAGACCAGGGGGTACAATGTGCTGGCAAGTGATACGTGACCCAATTCAGTACAACTAGCAAATAACAAGAGAGGAAACATCAAACAATATGAGAATTGTAATCTAGAAACAGAGATGGTAGGTTATGAAGTAGCGAGCATTTTCAAAGCCACAAATATGAGTGAAATGACAACCTATAGCTTATTTCTTTTGGATTGAGTAGCATCTGAATAAAGTGATATGACCTACTTCCCTCTTAATGCTTAGACTTGGGTTCAGCAAATGGAATGTTTCTCCCCGAACTGAGGAAATAGCTTGGTTCATTTTTGAGTCTGTTTCTGAGCCAAATTAATCTTTGTCATGTCTCCAGTGATGTCACTGGGAGCATGATGGGAGCCGATCTCTCCTCCTCCCACTCTCTCTAACATCGCCTCCTGCCCTTCTCCTTCCATCCATGCCCCCTCTTCCACCACCCACCACCTGGCATGCTGGTCTGGCAGCAGCATGCCAGGCACTAGAGGTAAGGAGAAAGACCGTCCCACCTTCCCTCCCTCCTTTGCACCACTGATGGAACTGCAAGGAAGGTTGAACAGAGGCTGGGTGGGAGGAGCTTGGATGTGGGGATCTGGAGGTGGGTGGGTGGGGAAAAGTTTGAATTTCTCCAACTCAGATTATAATCTGAGCCTGAAGGAGGAAACAACCTCTTGAGGCTGTAAAGCTTGCCTCATATTTGTAGTTGCATCTGATTTTTTAAAATGCAATTCTTCAAAAATGAATAACAAACACAGAGACTCTGGCTGTCAGAATTGCACCCTTCAATGAACATGACCAAAACAATCATCCCCTCCACTTTGGGGAGTGTTCATCCTTATATACATGTTTATCATTCTCAGGATTTCTTTTCAATTCTGTTTTGATAGCTCCCCTACAAATCAAAAGTGGGTTCACAGACAGCTGCATTGAGTGAGTGCCTGCAATCAAGCCACTAGATGCTTGAAGATCTCATAAGAACATAAGAGCTGTGCTAGATCAGACCAAGGGTCCATCTAGTCCAACTATTCTGTTCACATACTGGCCAGCCAGCTGCCCACAGGAAATCTAGAAGCAGAACTGTTCCTCAGCAACTGGTAGTAAATAGACATACTGCCTCTGATACTGGAGGCAGCATATAGCCATCAGGACTAGTAGCCATTGATAGCCTTCTCCTCCAGGAATTTGTCCAATCCGCTTTTAGAGCCATCCAAATTGGTAGCCATCACTGCATCTTGTGGCAGTGAATACCATAGTTTAACTATGTGCTGTGTGAAGAAGTCCTTCCTTTCATCTGTCCTGACTCTCCCACCAATCAGCTTCATGGGATGACCCCGGGGTTCTAGTATTATATATATATATATATATATATATATATATATATATAGAGAGAGAGAGAGAGAGAGATGTCTCCTCATCCACTTTCTCCACACCATGCATAATTTTGCACGTGTCTATCATGTCTCCCCTTACTTGCCTTTTTTCTAAGCTGAATAGCCCTGGATGTAGTAACCTTTCCTCATAGGGGAGTTTCTCCAGCCCCTTGATCATTTTTAGTTGCCCTTTTCTGCACTTTTTTCCAACTCTACAATATACTTCTTAGGTGTGGTGAATGGAACTGTGCACAGTATTCCATGTGTGGTTGCACCATAGATTTGTATAAGGGGAGTATGACCTTTGCAGTTTTATTTCCAATTCCTTTCCTAATGATGTCTAAAATGGAATGCATGCATGGTATCTTTTCAGAATGAATGACTGACAGCACAGTGTCCTGACTCCTGATCCAGATCAGACCCTTAGCATGGGGCTTTAGTCCTTTGAAATAAATGGGTCCCTTTTTGGCCATGCAAATTGCAGCCGCAGGGCAGGGTGTGTGTGATCCAGACTGGGACCACAGTGGGAGGCAAAGGATTAAAGCTTTTATCTATCTGGACCCTTTGGTGCTGGCTAAGGTTCCGCTCTGGATTCCCCCCCCCCCATGTCAGTTGTTTGTAAGAAAAACACAGCTGCACTCAAGGCCAGAACTGCACTGAGAAGGTAACATGCAGTTTGACCCGCCCAGCCTCTCAATTTCAACACTCTATCTGCTTTACTACTCTTGCTTGTTCTTTCTTTTCTGGGGGTTTAGGAGTATAAAATATTAATATGTTCACAGTGCCGGAAGGAAGAGTCAGTCAGTACAGATTCGTGAAAGGAGGAACAGACTCGTCTGATAAACCTGAATTCATTTCAGTGTATTATTGAACTGGAAGGAAAGAGGTGAAGTAATGGATACGATCTGACCAAAGGAAGCAAAAAAAACAAACAAAAAACCCTCCAAAACACAAACAAAACACACACATCAGGGAGCCCGATGTGTAATCCATTTGTATCCATTTAATTGCAAATGCCACCAAACGTGATAGGAGAGAATTATGAATTAGGAGCCTTAAGGAGAAAAAGGAAGCCTCCATTTGTTAGTAGTAATGAGGGAAAAGAACGCGCGGGTTTGCTAATGCTGCAACGGTTCGTTTTTAGGCTAACTTTGTATTCCTCACATATAAATGACCTGGAGGAAAGGTGTAATTTCCAGATACAGTGGAGCAAAGAAATCACTTCTTGAAATGAATGTGATGATTTCCGCAGCTAGCAGAGTTAACAGATGGATGGAAAGATTCTCCCTGACTGTCATAATGTGCAGCACATTGGCCTCCATATGGAAAAAATACAGTCAGCTGAAATTAGAAATATGTAAAGGATAAAAACAGTGAAGCTGAGTAATGGAGCAAGCAAGGCTGATGCCCACAGTGAAGAAGGGGGGGGGGGAGACCATGGAAACATCTCAGGCTATTTCAGTATCAAAAGGAGCAAATCACACATGGCTTATGATGACATTCAGTTAGGTCAGCCTCCTCCAACCTGCTGCCCTCCAGATTTATGGGATGACAACTCCCAGCATTCCTTACCATCGGCCATGTAGGCTGGGGCTGATGGGGGTTGAAGTCCAAAACAACTTTAGTGCACCAAGTTGGGGAAGGCTGTGCTAGGTGGACCACAATTTGCTGAGGTCTACTTTAAATGAAATACTAGGGGTTGGATCCAGGATCTTCCTTCCATCAATGGCAGGGCTCTGCTCATGGAACATGGAAGGTGCCTCCACCCAATTCTCCCCCCTGCACCCATAGCTCACCACATTCAGCAGGGTCCCCAGACCCTTTGTGTAGCATTTTCAGGGGCTGGAGGAGCTGCTGTGGGGAGGAGCAGGGTGGGGAAGTCAGCTTCTGCCAGGCCAGTTGCACATGCACCTTAATCTGGATTCAATCCCATGACATCATGTCTCCTCAGGAGGACTCCTCTTCTGAGGATGACTTACCCCACCCCCTGGGGCAAACATCATGGAGTGCCTACATCTAGGGACCCTGAGGTCGATCAGGGAGATGCTTGTCAGCCCTTCCCCTCAAGATGTGGTTAGCCCCCTCTTGGACTCAGGGGTAGATGCCAAGGGGCCAACTAGCCCTGTGGAGTACAGGTGCCTAAAGGTTCAGGCTCAGCCAGCTGCCAGACACAGAAGTTCCTGCCTGATGAATAGGAGCTCCCCATGAGTAAAGATATACTCATAAGCAAGGCTTTACTTGTGAGTTGGCCATTCCGCAGGTGACATTGATGGACTACAGCTGTGCTCTGGGTGGGGGCTCTGAAGGCTCTGGCTTCGAGCCTTCAATTCTAGGTGCAGAGTGCTGGAGCAGTGTCTGTGAACTGGCTCTTTGCCTTGTATTTCTTCTGATAGCTGAGCTGTCTCCTGGAACTCCCTGTGTTTCTACTGCCTTTGGTGCTGGCCCTGATTAATTACCTGGAGCTCTGTCCCTGCACCACTGAAATCAGGAGAGACCAGGGAAACATCTCAGGCTATTTCAGTATCAAAAGGAGCAAATCACACATGGCTTATGATGATGGACTACATTCAGCTAGGTCAGCCTTCCCCAACCTGGTGCCCTCCAGATTTATGGGATGACAACTCCCAGCATTCCTTACCATCGGCCATGTAGGCTGGGGCTGATGGGAGTTGCCTTTCAAACTTCCTTCTGCTTCTGACTGCAGCTATGAAATCACCATCCCTGGGAATTAACCATGCAATCTTAAGTAGGCAGGGGGAGCAACATGCTAGATCTTCTGTCATGTCTCAAACCCTGCTAGTTCACAGTGGCCAGTTGTGGGGACAGACTTACCTTTCTCACCTCTGCCACACCTCCAAAATGCCCCTTTTCAGTATTCAACACAAGCTATTGCTGGAGGGAACACCTCTGGCAATAGGTTTATGCCCACAGAAGTCCCTGCAGGTGTAACAGGGCCTCTGGGGAGGATGTGACCCAACCACCATCAGAGCTCCTCTTTGTTTGTTTGTTTATTTATTATATTTATACCCCGCCTTTTTTCCTGCAAGGAACCCAAGGCAGCTTACATAATCCTCCTCCTCTCCATTTTATCCTCACAACAACCCTGTATGGTAGGTTAGGCTGAGAGTCAGTGACTGGCCCAAAGTCACCCAGTGAGTTTCCATGGCCAAGCGAGGACTAGAACCCGGATCTCCCGAGTCCCAGTCCAACACTCTCACCACTACGCCACACTGGCTCTCAAGAGGAGTGCCTCCACCCCATCCTACCCCTGGCAGCCGGCAGATCTGGGGGTTAGGATCACTCTGTTAAGCTGATCTTCATGTTCAGAAAAAGTACATGCTGTAAGTGTAGGAATCATTTGTTGAAATGCCCCCCCCCCACACACACAATAATTAAAAAAAAGAATAAAAATCCCTCCTTGAACAGAGAAAGTTAATGTTGTGTAACACACAAAGCTAGAACACCCCTTAGAAACTAGCTTTTCACAGGGAGATTTTGATAAGAAGGAACATTCAAATACGTCCGTGATTCTCTCACCCACATTCTGTACTGGTACAGTCCATGTAAGGCAAGTACCACTTGTCTTTCTGAAGTTGAAGACTGATCGTAAGCAGAGGCAGAATAAAGATCTTTCATGATTACTTTTAGCTGAACAAAGCTAAGGCCATGCATGGAGCTGCACTAGATGAACTCAGATGTTTATATGAAAATATAGCATGCCATTGAGCTCTAATACTCTGCAGATCATTCTAATATATAATCATGAATATTATTTTATTGTAGCAGCAATAGATCATATACCAGAACTGCCATAAATGGATGTGTGGTTTCTCAGGAATAAAATAAAAACAGCAAACTACTGGCTGGCTTCATATTAGCATTACATGCCACAAAATAAGAATATGTGTCAATAGATGTACATTAGTTTTTCTACTTCATTGGGTATTTTCTCGTTCTTACTAACCAAAAAGGCACATTTACAAAAGAAACATTTAATGGAGCTTGCACTTAATTTTTCCAGTTCTCCACTCTGTCATTTTTCTATTTAATTGTTTGTTAAATATATTAACAAGGCTATGTGATACACATTCTGAAATTAGACTGGCTGAAAATTATTGTTAGCTTTATGGAAGCCAGTTTTATTAATGATTGGATTTCACAGGAAGACACAGCAAACGTAAGACTTGGGGCAGGATCCGACACTTCCCGTGCACCAGCTGGACCCACCACTAGTGCAAAGGGAAGGTAGCAGCTCCTAAAGCCACTGGAAATGAGCCAAAACACTCATTTCCAGAATGGGGCAGATCAGTGGAGATTGCAGAAGGGAGCTATGCTGACCTGTCCCATTTTGAATACAAGCATTTCAGCTCGTTTCCAAGGTTGCTTTAGAAAGCATTCCTGTTTAGAAAGTCTTCCTGTTGCACTAGTGGCCAATCCCATGGAGGCACAGCAGAAATACTGGATACTTCCCATGGCTCTCTCCTTATTCTTTGCCTCAACAAGCAATAGGGCAAATTATATATATATATATATATATATATATATATATATATATTCTGGATTATCACCCCATTAAGAAATGAGGAAGGGGGGTGGAAATCTAAAGCATCATGGATTTATAAAATATAATTAAAATTTTCATAGAAGAACCGCTATTAAAATTATGATGGCCTACTGCAAAAGCCATCATTTAATTATAAAGGGGAAAGAAAGTAACAAATGTATCAAGATGCTCTGATCAATTTCACTCATAAAGCTGCCAGCAGCCCATGACACAGATAAATCTAGTAAATATGACTTTGGTGGCTTTAGCAAAGCTACAATTAAGCTTAATAATTCAAACACTAAGGATAAAATATGACTGCAGCGGAGGAACAGCATTAAGCTTGTGCTAAGTTCATGGCATGCTGCACTGTCCCTTTTATTTCGTAATCGCAATGGAGTTTGCAGAAAGTGGGGAAAGAGTTAACGTTTCTCTTAAGAATAACATCTGGACTGGAGATGTTACTAAAATGTGTTTGGGGAGTGTGATTCAGGGTGTTATTATTTCAGGGTGTTATTATTAGTAATGAACAGGTGCCTACCCTTGTACAGTAAAATACATGGCATCGTGTGATAAAGTAGATTGTACTTAAAGAATATACAAGTGGGACTTGCAACAAAATGTTGCAGTGTGAAGTGCTGCCACTGTTCAGGATTCCACAGCCACACAATGCCATCCTCCCCCCCACCCCAGTTTTCTGTTTTCTCCCACCCTCAAAGAAGTCACCCAGCTTTCTGCGGTCGTTGAGGACAGTCAGTCCCCACTGGGTTGTTCCCCTCCTCCTTAAGGTCCCCCCCCCCTAAATATTTTTTTGTACTTCTGGAAGCTTTGTGGTTCTTAAGCCTGCTGATACCACCCTTGTGTGTGTGTGTGATGTCATTTGGGCTACATAAGCAAGATCACTTGCAGCCTGAACATCAGAGGTAGAGGGAATTATCCGTCCGATTAAGGCTGTTTTAGTACAGTCCTCATTGGCTTCTCTTAAATGCTCCTCGGAACGCTGAATAAAGGAATATTTCTAACTATGTAATTTATTACATTTTTCCTTCTGAAAAAGGATGGAAGCCTAGAAATGGGGAGAACTGGTGGGCTGTTTAGGTTATCTAGCATGAAAATGGATGCTTCTAATGAAGGAAACAATGGAATATTATGCATGTGTATACTGCATATTTGTATAAAGAAATTCAAAGAATGATATAATTAGTCAGACCACTGTTCCAGTTTTCCTGGGACTGTCCACCCTTGACTTACAGTTACTCCTGCTTTAAGGCAAGGAAATTTCCCAGCTTTGCAACCTGAGATCACTTTTTTAATTGGAGAAAACAAGACTAGAGCTCGACCAAAATTTCTCAAAGACATTTTTCTGAGAACAGTTCTGAGATTTCTCTTTTTCTCACTTGCCTAGAAACAGAAGGCAACTTTGCAGAATTTTTTTATATTCTCCAACGTGTATTTATTTATTTATTTATTTATTGGTAGTGGCAGGTATTTTCCAGCCACAATGTCCCAGAATGAACCTAGGTTTTTGAGCATTATGGAGGATGCAAAATGGTGGCCAGGCTGCCAGCACAGTTGCTGCTGCTGTCATGGCAGCGAAACAAAACAAAGCAAAAAGAGAGGGAAAAGTTCTCCTACTGCCACTTCTAATGGTGAGCCCTACACCCAAGAAAATTCCACTCCCCCGGGGAAATTCAGTGAAATGGTCCCCACAATTACTCTGCCCACAAATAAAGTGCAGAATTTCAAGAAGCCATTTGTGCATAGCTCTAGGTAGTAGTCGCTTGGAACTGTCTTTTAGCAAAGTATGTGCCCTGCCACTGAGCTATGATCCACCACTTTCCATTTCAAGGCTCAAGATTGGCTACTCTGTACATGCTTCCAGGGCAATAGCAGGGACTAAGTTGTGCTGCTTTTTACTATCTTGGTGTGCAGCTGTCCCTTAAAGCAGCACAATATGTTTGCAGTCAGCAACCGTAGTAGGGATCTATTACAGGAAGAGTGTTGAACCTCAGGCCAGCGGGCCAGGTGTGGCCTGTGTGGGGTCTAATTTGGCCCTCTGGGATTCCCCTGATGCCACTCCCTTTCTTGTGGTTTCATGGGATTTGCATGTTCCCCCCCCCCATTCTAAAAGGCTGAAATGCCTCTTCTAAGGCATAATTACTGACAGTAAGAAGCTTTCAGCTAAACTATGCTGGGGTTTTTTTTGGTATTTGAACAGCTACTTGGCAGGCAGGTACAACATGGGTCCTCTTCATGCTGAAAACAGATGTACCTAATCAGTTTGGCTGGTGGTGATGGATGAGGATTTTGTTTCGTTTTGGTTTTGGTAAGAATCTACTAAAATTCACACATTCCTTCATATTTGGGACAGAAAGAACGTCAGGAGTTTCTTTAAAAAAAAGTGAATGCAGGAGAGAGCAAAACTGACAGATTCATCCTTCCCTACTGAAGTGTCTCAGATTGTTTCTGGTGTTCTCAGAACCCAATATGAAACCCAACTGCAGCTGCTGATCCAGAAACTTGGGACAAGAAGGTCTGGAGCAGGTGACAAGTATTCCTCACGCCCAACCTCAATGTTCTCCCCCCCCCCCCAGTGCAGCCCTTTCTCCTCACTTTTTTTCATTTATGGAGCAGGGAAGGGAAGAGAGCCAGTGTGGTGTAGTGGTGAGAGCGTTGGACTGGGACTCAAGAGACCTGGGCTCTAGTCCCCACTCAGCCATGAAGCTCACTGGGTGACTTTGGGCCAGTCACTGACTCTCAGCCTAACCTACTTCATAGTGTTTGTTGTGAGGATAAAATGAAGAGGAGGAGCATCATGTAAGCCGCCTTGGGTTCCTTGCAAGAGGAAAAAAGGTGGAATATAAATATAATAAAATATAATAAATAAATAAAATCCAGAAGAGAGAGAGAAAAAGACACCTTGATTAGGCAACACAATAGCTCTTTACAGAGGTTCAGGTTATATAAAATGACCACAACTGGGGGAAGCAGGATTGCAACAGGCTCCATCCCTACTTTTTTGTATTTGACAGGATCTGATAGGATCCTATACAGATATTTCTGGCACCCTCGCCCCCAATATATACAGCTCTATCTATGCATGGAGGATAGAGGATCAGGAGTGCTGCCTTTTCACAATTCCATTGGATCAGGAGCGCTGCCTTTTCACAATTCTTTTCGACTGCACAGAGGGAGCTCTCTACATTTTTATGCACAGGTCTCTCTACAGGTGTTCTAGTGACTGCACACAGGCTAGCTGTGGAGTTTCCCAGTGCAATCTTGCCCTCCCAATACATGCTCTTTAGGACATCTGAAAGGGACCAATCCCACCACTGTATATTCCATACAACAAGATGCTGGAGCGGGTGGTGGGTGGGGTAGCACAAATCATTTTTGCCCAAGGCAGAGCTGGGCAGTGTTTATATAATACATAGAGGAGAAAGGAAATCATGCAGGTAGTGGCACAATATTTTGAACTGGCAAAGTCTGTAATCAACAAAGATAATCCACAGCTACCTTATTATCTAGCAGCTTTCATCAAAGGCTCTTCAAATGCATTACAAAAAGTAATGGATGTGGCTGTTCTTCAACAGAAGATCTGCCCAACTAGAACGCCCAATTGTACTGTCATTTAATTAGCCTATGCATTGCTTTGTTGATGCCTAGAACAATGCTATGAACGGAACCTGGGTCTTATTGATGTGCCTGCACAGCTTTGTAATTAGGCAATAACTAATAAGTTGAGGAGAACACCCATTTAAGATTTTTTATTTGGTGCCAGAGGGCAGAAAGCATCTGTACAAGAGTAGAAAGGATGTTTTCCTACTAGTCCATTTTAGTAATTGCAACATAAATGCCGTATATAAACAAAAATATAGATAGAGCCATTGTCAGCTGGCTCCCTTTCACTGCAGAACAGTACAGTGAAATAAAATATAGATCAGTTAAATCAAACACAAATCGGCCTCCACCATGCAAGAACAATATACATTCTATAGGAACTAAGTAAAGAAGGGATAATATAAACAAACGCAGTGTGCTAAATCATTGTAAGTGGTCAGGACTGGTGTCAAGGTTGGGCATGGTTGGGCAGCTGCCAAGGGCTCACACACACCCCAACAGGGGGCCACTGACAAGAGCCCCCTGGACAATGGTGAAGTTACATCCTATTTATCACTGATTATACTTCACCAGAGATAAGCTACAACATTTCTGTAAATGAGTATGGCTTACTTTCAGTGTAATGTGAATGGCAAATATCCCAGAGTAAATGCTTTAACAAGGTAAATTTGCCCCATCCAATAACCAAATTATTCCTCCATCTGAAATCCTATCTGATAAGTGCCAGTTAGCTAGAATTTACTTTCATGGGCATGAGTTTTTAGAAACACATTTTCCCAATTCCTTTGCTAGCAACTAGCTCCTGTAACTGAAGAGTAGTTATTTCATATAGAATAATTGAAAACAGAATTTGTGTAACCAAAAAGGGAATATATTACTGTTTATATACCCTTATTAAATGTATATATGTATTTACTTATTTACAAGATTTTACTGCTCTGCAACCAATAAAATATCCTAGAGATGTACAATAAAACGGGGCAGAAAATAATAATAACAATAATTGAAATGCAGAATTAAAACCTTTAAAATCATATTATACCAATAGAATCATGACTGGTTAGTCAGGGAAGGGTTATTTAAATAAAAGTGTCTTCAGCCAGCACCAAAAATGAAACAAGGTTGGTACTCATGATACATATGGTCAAATGTATGAGGCCTTAATAGTTTCAATAATGCCACATTACAAAGCACCTGGTAACTGGATAGATTGGTAGTCAGTTGTACATATTGTGTCCTGATGGAATAAATGCATGATGCAGAGGACAAATAATCAAAAGAGAGAACCAGTTGGAGTCATCCAAAGGCCTCAGTCTGTTTCTGCCTACCTACCATTGGTTGTGTAGCAGCCATGGCTATATAGAACCCTAAATAAATAAAATGGGTTAAAGAAGGTGTTTGTTTTTTTAAAAGTCAACAAGATCACCCCAGGGACTGGTCCGGCTGGGTTTTTCTTGCTTTATTACCTAGCAGATGGAGTGGCAAATGTGCGGCATACGGCAAAAGCGATGTTATATGCCAGTTTGTTTAAACAGATTGCCTTCGTCATTTGACCACCACTGCTAGAAAGGCAATTGAAAACCACAGGCTCCAAGCATTTACATAATGAATATTTTAAAAATGCAAATATCAAGCATTTCCCACCCTTCAAATACACTGTCAAACGTTACCTTAGAACAAACACAAATGTACGCACTCCAGCACCACAATCAGTTGACAACCCAAGCTGGAACTCTTCAGATACAAATTGTCAAACAGCCAATGTCTGAGCGTGTTATTCAGTTTTGCACCTTGCACTCCTATGCTTCTTATGCTTAAACTGAACACCAGGTAAGGAAGAATGGAAGTGCAACACACAACTCCTGCCACGTGCTTGATAGCTGGCAGAGCACTTTTCAGGTTTTGAAAATATGTATTGCTGTTATAAATTTGTTTAATTTGGACTGATTGTTGCACTGGAATTTCCTTTGGACAGAGAACAGACTTCCACTGGCCCCTCACTTGGGGACAGGGAGAGAAGATTTGCGAGTGGGGGAGGAGAGAGGAGTCAGGTAACAGGTCAGGTTGGTCACAGGTAAAAAGGCGGGGACACAGGAAAGGGCTTATTTAGGCACCTGGGTAGGGTTATGGTGATCATCTAGTGGCACCTTTCAAGGTGACTGACGTTTACCCAAGGCTGACCTCGCTAATGCCGTGAGGCTTAGCAGGAGGGAGATTGGGACGTCTTTGGGGTTTTGCCTTTCTCGCCTACATTGGGTGCCTGGAGGCGTCAAAGTAAGGCGACGATGGTAAGGCCCTCCAGCTCCACATGGAGGGCAACTGGCCGGGGGCGGACCAACCCGCCTCCGGTGCGGTTAGGATGTATTCGCCAAAATATTTAAAATATTGGTTTTTTCCCGGCCAATGGCCGGGCTAGGTTAGTACCGCACTTCACCCTTCACAGATCTTCAATTCAATAAATGTGGCCCTGATTTGAAACCATATACTCTGTGTCTGACTCTTCTTTATCTCACCCATACACTCGCAAGTTGTATTTGTGAAGCTACTACAAATAGTTCCTTGTTTCAGCATGCTGTTCTCTGTATTAGAACTATACTCATTTGTTTTTGTGGCTCTGTGTGTACTTGGAATCTGCACAAATACTACCCTAGCTGAGGCACTGATACAGAATGCTGCTCAAATATTTGGAGAATCTAGTTGGAAAAAACCACAGTGTGCCAAGCTGTGAGAAGGAATATATAATTACTGATACTAAAACGTCTAATGATGCAGTCAGGATAATGTTATTAATGGAATTAGTGATGTCTCGCAATCCTAGCTTGCCATTTCTGATTTGCCTTCCCTTGTCTCATTCATGCTTTCTACAACCACCATCTCATACACTAGCCCTTTGTGCATGGTCAAAAACCATGTTGGTTGAATTCAATATATTTTGGACTACGATTTCCATCAGACCCAGCCAGCCTAGCCAATAGTCAGGAATGCCGAGAGTCGAGTCCAAAACATCTGAGGGCAACAGTTTGTAGAAGGCTCTCTCCACATGAGTGGAGACCATGCTTTTTTCAGGGTTCCTGATTGCATAGAGTAAGTCGATGTGGCTAGGTTTTAATGTTTTGATTCATATCCCGTATAAATGTTTTACTATTATGTGTTCTAATTGTATTTTAATGCATATCATGATGCATTTTAATGTTTTTAATTTTCTTGTAAACCACTTAGAGATATTTTTAAATATGGTCAGTGTTATATAAATCTATAAAATAAAATAAAAATAAATAAGCAGATACCCTATCCCAGGGGTGAAGAACCTGTTTCAGCTCAATGGCTGAATCCAGTTTCAGAGAAGCTCTCAGGGATGACATTCCAGTGTTGGGTAGGGCTGAAGGCAACGGGACAGGGCCAAAGGCAAAATGGGTGGGGACAAAAATACAAAAAAATACAAAAAATACCTTCATATTATAGCTTAAAGTTTCATTTTTACTGCCGGTAACTATGCTTTATGGGAGGAAAATGTTTAGAATGGCGGGGGGGGGGACTGCACAGAAGTCAGGAAACCGCCAAACAATTGGTGGTTGGTGGAAAGGGGCTTTGGCTGTGGGAAAGGGATATGGTCAGGGAAAGGGGGTGGAGCTATCTGGGGAATCTTGGAAAGTCAAAATGATCATCCCAAGGAGGGTCAAAATGAACATTCCAAGGGACTTACCGCATGAAGCTGCACTCATGGCCACTTACGTGGGTGACTGCGTAGGGGAGGCTGGTGACACCATGGTGGTGAACCTATTTTGGAGTACAGCACCATGGATAGCTCCTGCAAAGCTCAGAATAAAAGCTGCAATGGATAAGGAGCCCCACTGACATAGGAGTCACCAGCCTTCCCTGACTGCATGTATGAGCCATGGCTAAAACTCTATATACAGTATCATCAGGACACTACCAGCAGAATTTGTCTTCATTGGCCATACATACACTCCCAGGGGAAACAAACAATTTCCAACTGGTAAAAAGGAATAAGCTACCTACTAGTAGAGGGCAACCAGGGATAAGCAGAAGCGCCGATGGTGCTCTCTGTTCACAGGTTAATACCAGACCAGAGATAATTTAGAAATAGTAGTAATTGGGTTGTAGATAGGGTGCAATTTCCTCACCCCCTGTTGCATGTGATTACCTTTTGTCATGGAAATGCTGTCCCATCCACCACAGCAGTGTTCGGTAAGGCTGAGATTCTAACTATATTTATTTAGAAGTCAGGTCAACCGAAATCAATGGAAATTACTTCAGAGATAAATGTGTTTGAGACTGCAGTGTAAAGCTAACAAGTATTTTAGCACCTGTTTGTGTACACATGCTCCTGAGAGAAGTATTAAAAAAAAATACTAGTGATGTACCACAACGGTTGTATTTCTGATCAATAAATGGTTATGCAGTTAGAGCGACAATGACGCAACCTTGCCTCTTGCAGCGCATACAGAAGCCAGTTGCTTCTATGTTGCATCTGTTAAGTGGAGACTTTGAGTTTAGGCCACCGCTATAATGTATGCTCCCAACAGGATAGTGACAGATGGGGTTAAGGAGAAACTATTAATAAGCTCTGTGGGGAGCTTTTAACTGCTGCAGCCTAATGCCCTGCAATTGCAGAATTTGACAGGAGGAAAGATTCAGCTTTACTAGAGGCCTATAGTAATTCTCCTTTGATGCACATCTCTTAGTAGTGTTAACAGCAGTTATACATTTGCATCAAGCAAGTAGCATATCCCAAACCCTCAGGGACTTTCAAAGGTTAGCGAGGCTCTAAGCATTTTCAAGGCGTGCTATGTAGAATTGACACACTCAGATGATTCTCAGCTAAGCATAATACAATCCTGTGTCAGCCAGATGAATTTTACTGGGCTGAAGGAAGGTAGTTGTACAATTTCTCCGAAGCATCGTTAAGCCATGAATGCAGCCAATTAACAGAGTCGCAACCTACGGAAGCATGATGTGTTATTTTCTTTTGCATATTCTATTTTGGGGGCTATAAGATTACTATTGGGATGCTTCAGTTGATGCTACTTTGATCAATCTTTTGTACTCATATTCTGAAAGAAGGCTGTTTAACCTATGAAATGAATGCCATCTTCATATTATTCTAGGAAATAAGTGCAAAGAAGGTTTGAAGTGGCAAAACTCGCTTCTAAAGCAATTCTGTTAACCTTGCAAGATGTCTCGGTTAAATCCCCCTTCAGAATGCGGCCTAAAAAGAAATGTGGGGAAGTAGCTACACGGACTTCTTGGGAGAATAATAATTCATCGATCTACAGCTGAATTCTCATTGAGATGGAAAACCTGGATCTGGCCTTTCCCCAATAGGAGCTGCCTAACAAGCTAAATTTCTATGTGAAGAGACTACGGTATTTCTTTGTAATTCAGTCATGTGAGCCTCCACCTGCAGTCTGAAGTAGTATACCAGGGATGGGGACTCGGACTCGAGGACTTGACTCGTGAGTCGGACTGAGTCCCCCCTCTGACTCGAGTCGGACTCGAGTCCCAATATTTTTAATGGGACTCGAGACTCGACTCAGGACTCGAGACCAAGGACTCGTCAACATCCCTGCTTGATGCCACCTGCAGGTGCTGTCTGGACCTAGTTGCAGTAACAATCCAAGTTTATTTTTAAAAATCATTTTACTAATGTAACCTTTCAGACATTTTGGGTTTGGCTGCCTCTGCCTGCCTGTTTGGGGTTCCCTGCCTCCTCTGCCTGCCTGGTTATTTTGGGTTTGTCTGCCTGGTCTGTTCTTGTCAAAATCAGTGGCAGAGTTTTGAGATAAAAAGGCACACTTGTGCCTAGAATTTATTTAAGCCACACATCTGAAGTAGCCTTATTTTGTTGGGAAAAACCCCATTGATTTTAATAGGGACTCGTGGAGTCAGCTTTGGGAGTGACTCGTGACTCGTGACTTGTGAGTCACCATTTTGGACCAAGGACTTGGACTCGGACTCGAGACTTGGGTCCAAAGACTCGTGACTCGAGACCAAGGACTCTTCAACATCCCTGTAGTATACCCCACATTCAGGTTTACAACTCCGTGAGAACTAGGCCTAAGTCTAACTAGGTAGCAGTGAGCTCTGTATAAAGCTCTCTGGGTCCTGCCCTGTATCAATGAATACATTTCTGAAGGGGCTAATTCCTGTGAGTGGTGTTGCTCAGCACTTTTGATAACATACTAGTTCATAGAACACCTTCAGATGTGTCCATGCTACAAAACTTGGCTACAAAACTGGGAGGAATTCCACAGTCTTTGGGCCATAGACTAAACATTTATAGCTGCCTGCCCCAAAATGCTGCCCTCCCAATGTCTTAGATTGCAACTCCCATCATTCCCAGGGATGATGGGAGTTGTAGTCCAACAGCTTGGGAGGGCATCAGGTTAAAGTGACTTTTACGCATTTGAGATAGGGATGCTTGAGGAATTCAATCTTTGTGAATTTCAGTATGAACTGACCTAATTCACATCTTCTGCACTGATAAACTTAATGATCTGCTGGCATCTGCCCTTCTAGGATGTTCTGATACAGTTCAGTAATGGGTTTCAGACAGGATGCTTTTCTGATCCTACCTGAAGATGCCAGGAATTGAACCTGGAGCTTTCTGCATGCCAAGTATGCTAAGGTCTACGTTGGTGTAGGGTTAGGACCAGAGCAGTACATTTGATTCGACCATACAAATGCACATCACTGGATCCTGCATGACATGCAGCAAGGTCTCTTATGTGTACCACCCTACACCAACATAGCCTTATATTACAAGAGCAGGCTGAGAAGTAGTTTCCCACTATATTGATGTTTCATAGCTGAGGATTTTATCATGGATTCAATAGACAGTGACACAAGTTTAGTCTTTATTTACTTAATAGCTATGAAATCCAGCAAAATCTTGATCTGAAAGACGAAAGGAAAGTTATCACAATAGCCCGAGCAACTCCAATGTGTTAAGTAACACATTCTGTCAAGTGTATGAGACTACACAACGACCTGCCACTGCAGAGCTATTCCCACAAAAGACGCTATTATGGTGACTCGGCAATCTATATTGTCCATTGGAACAATGTTAATGCTAATGATACTAATTTTGAAACATGCAGTTTTGTATCATTAGCTTCGGAATGCTGTTTATTTCACTGGACCCAGTGTAGCATAGAACATTATTTTGTAAGAACCTTTCCTTAGCTTTCTGCAACAGATCTGTTATGTGCCCTAGCCAGCAACTCGGAGGACAGTCAGCATTACTGGGGAGCAGGGAAATATTTCCCCTCGTTCCACCTACTTCATGTTCACCTGGTGAGGAAAAGAATGGACTGAACAGAAGCTTCCCAAGGAAAATAGAATAAAAATTGATTGTTCACCTGGTTACAATTTTGCAGTGAAGGCACTCAACACTCATCTTGACAGTCCCCAGGCATAGACCAAGAAGAGTCCAGAAATTCAGGGAGCTGTGTTGTTCCACAACAACAAACCGGATTTTTAATTTTTTTTATCACCACTAGGAGCAAGACCTTTGCTCAAGGTACTTTGACCCTGCAAGGCCTGGTTCCACTACACCACAGCTTGTTATAATACTAAGACCTTTGTAAAGCTAATGGGTCTTAATAACCAATTCAGGACCAAGCCACCCCAAAACACTTTGGATTACAACAGAGATGGTTCACAACACAATAGCATATTGTTGCAAGGGAAATCCATCCCCCACCTACTATGAGGATTGCAGCTAAGCTCAGAGGGAACAGGGAAGCCTGAGGGAGGTGGCAGGTGAAATGAAATCATGAAAATGTCAAGGTACTTTGACCCTGCAAGGCCTGGTTCCACTACACCACAGCTTGTTATAATACTAAGTTTGAGGATTTGAAGCTTCTGGAACGTTATGGGCACTGATTTTCTGCAAGGTGTACAATAATTTAAATAGCACTTGGGGTCTGCCAGAAGCACAACTCTCTTTTCTGAAAAGAAAAGGGAATGACTGAATAATGTTTATAACATGGCATCTGATGAATTGGTATCTCTAGTCCATGAAAACTTATGCTCTAAGGTGCCACTAGTCTCTTCGTTAGCATCACTATGGTTATTAGGAGGCACACACAAAAAATGTAACCACAAAAAATGGCTCTGAAAATATACCGCTTTTTGGTACTTAACCTGGAGAATCTGGAGAATCTCACCTCTCGCAGAAATCTGAAATGGTGCCCCTGATTAGTCTGTGTGATACGTGAAGGGGCTTCTGTGGAGAATGGCCTAATTTGAACCCCGACTTTGTAGGAAAAGAACCACTGATGTTCCTTCAGAAAAATTGGGCTTTCTTTCCAAAGTTTAATACATAACAGTAGTTCTTATTTGTAGAAGCACGTTTTGAGTACTTCCTGCTTTATTTTCCATGAGACAGTGTCAATTTCCATTCTGCAAAAACACTGGCATTTTTTTTTTTTTGTGAAAGAACTTACTGTCTTTCCCCTTGAGCAACTCTAATTTTAAAAGATTTGCCTGACAAGTCTGTTAGTGCTTTGGGAAGGAATGAATGTGTCCATGTAAAACTCCTGCAGATCTCAGACTTCTCCAAAGTACAAAGCCTGCTGTTCATTTATACTCCACTGAAATACAATTAATAAGGGGAAGAAAAGTAATTTAAAATTATGATGGGTCAATTTTATTCTTATAGATATTAACTTGTTAAGACTTGTTATATCTTACTGAAGAAAGGTAAGAAGAACCTTGATTTAAAACATGAAGTAGCAGAATTACAACTTGACAGTTATGCCAAAAATGCTGGAGCCATATGATGATTATATTATGTTGAAATGTAATTCTAGATTACATTTCAATGAATGAATCCTGATTGTTCAGACCAATCTGTAATCAAGATGTGTCACTTAATGATAAAGGGCTGGCTCAGATATAGAAAGCTGCCTTATGCTTGAGAGCTAGTGTGACGTAGCAGCGGTTAGAGTGTTGGACTGGGACTCGGGAGATCCGGGTTCTAGTCCCCGCTTGGCCATGAAGCTCACTTGGTGAATTTGGGCCAGTCACTGACTCTCAGCCTAACCTACCTCACAGGGTTGTTGTGAGGATAAAATGGGGAGGAGGATTATGTAAGCCGCCTTGGGTTCCTTGCCAGAGGAAGAAAGGAAGGATGATGATGATGATGCATTAGATCACGATGGTCCTTCTTGCTCAATATTGCCTACGCTAACTGGCAGTCATTCTGGCTCTCCAGGGTTTCAGACTGGACCCACCTGGAGATAGCAGGAACTGAACCTGTAGCCTTTTGCATGCCAAGCATGTGCTCTACCCAGTGGAGCTGCTAGATAATTTCAGATCCTGGAGTCCTGGACTTAATGGACTGTGTACATTACTTCAGTTGTGAAGCACACAACTATGATTTCTGTTCTCCTTCCCCAACTGCCATTCCATGCTTTACACCTGCTTCTACATTCCTGATATGTTAGAATGTTTGCCCACCCTGATTTATACACACACACACACACACACACACACACTGAGCATGCACAGTTTTACATTTGAAACTCACTGAAATCATAGTGCCATCATGACTACAGGAATAAAATGGAGTTTGCTTCTGGTGCCCTGATGCCCTCATCATTTCCTGCTCTCTGCGTGGTCATTTGGACCCACTCTTGGCTTCAGGGCCCTGAGCCTTGGCCCCAAAGTCCAGCCCTAGCTGGACCACGAGGTCTACCACTAAGATACAGCCCCTCCCCTAAATGCTCCCTATGTCTTAACTGCAGGACTGAGTGCTCTCTTTCCCAGTGCCCCCTTCTCTGATGCAACTCCCCCACCCACCAGCTTTAACCATAAAGGCATCACTGACTGTGACCATTTTATATTGAACCTTTAAGCACCAAGATTTGCAACCAGGATGTTCCATGGTGCTGAACTTATCTTGGGGATTGGGTTCAGCACCATAGATAGCTCCTTTAAAGTTCTGAGTAAAATCCGGAGTGGATACCCAGCCCTGCTGATACTGGAGCCATCAGCCTCCACTGCTGTGGCCTAATCCAAATCCCATAAACCTTGATTAAGGGAAGGTACTGGGAGTGCTATGTCTGAATCATCCTTTTCTCAATAACAGTGCAATCCTATGCATTTTTACTTAGAAATGAATCCTATTGAGTTCAGTAGGGCTTACTATCCAGTAGGGATGGGAGGATTGTTTGGTTCATATTGGAATACAATCCAACCTAATTTGCACTTTCCAAATGAATACAGTTTATTAGTTCTCACACTTCTCTGAATTTTGCAATGCAGCTCTCCAATCAAATATGCATGCTGCATGCATTAGGTAAAGTTGCATTAAAAATGCATATGTTAGGGGGAAGTGCTTGCAAAAAAAAAATGCATACATTAGGGGAAACCAAAAATGCATCCAAATTTTCATGCCCACGAAAATGTACACCAAAATGCAAATGATTTTTTTGTGTGAAATTTTAGGGGGAAATAAAATTGCAAACAGATGCAGAAATGAGACAGAACGAACTTGTACTTGAAAAAAAATCAGTCATTATAGAAAACAAAACAGATTTGTCCATCCCTACTCCCAGGTAAGTGTTCATTTGATTGTAGCTGGGCAGGGTGATCCTATGACCCCTAGACGTCTAATCCAAGGTCAGAAACAGAGCTCCAAACTCAGAGTTGGGAATCCACGCTTGGATCCTGCTCCCCACCTCACAGCTGGTGTGGTAAGAAGAACCACGCTGGCTGCTTCTCCAAGCAAGGTTGGAAAAAGCAACCTTGGAGAAGGGGCAAAGGGGGCAGGGCAGGGAGAAGACTGGGGCTGCCAGGATACAATGTATCCTGGCTGTGCTTCAGCCTCCTTATCTCCTCCTCTGAATCGCTGCAGTTAGACAGCCAAAATCTGCCAACTAGCTGACTTGCAGAGCAGGACGAGTGGGAAGGCAGAGATCGCCTCCACTATTTCCCCCGCTCTGCAAAGGATTCATGTAAGCTTCCAAGTTTGGAGGCTTACGAGCATCACGGGCACAACCCATAGGATTGTGCCCTAAATGTCACATCATGTGAGTTAACGGAAAGAGATTTCAGCCAATCATATTTTGCTGGCAGTATGGGGAGGTGTTCCTGGCATGATGCCTACTACTTGGGTGAAGGAAGGATGTAAAGACTTAGGCAAGTGGTTACTTAATGCAATTTGTGTACCCATTCTATTTATTTTATTTATTTATTTTTCCTATTATGTAGCTTAGGAAAGGCCAAGCATGAAATTGGAGCTGCAAAGCGAGTCAGAATTTATTGATATGAATCTGTGCTGAGAGCTCAATAGGTGCGCAGCAAAGCAAGAAGGGTAAAGGGACTAAATAATTCATTGGACCTTTAAGCATCAACAAATATCACTTACAGTGAGAGATGCCTACTTTGCAACAGTAGATGTGAACTGCACACATAAAAGAGAATAGATGTTTCATGAACATGTTAGGAGAACATTACAATAAGCGTGGCACGGCTGGTTTTTGTGAAAGTAATTCTTGAAGGAAAACTCAATAAGCAAGTTATTTACCAAAAGGGATGGAGATTTTGTTTTATTTAGAATCCTATCTCCAAAGCTGCAAATCTAACATGGTTAAATCTAAAGGGAACGGTGAGCCAGATGAGAAACATAATGCAATAAAAACTGTGTGCAGGGGGAAGTCCCTGGAATGAAATTGCTGCAGTAAGGTAGTAATATTAATAGAAGCTTGCCATTGGTTATACAATCACACAAGCTCATGTGTATTGTAGCTGAAGCACATAGCAGAGAGTTAGTTTGGTTCCGTTCCAAGCATAGCTGCTGGATTTCTCAGACAAACCATTTTGGGGCAGAAATTTGCCATGTTTCCCCCTCACCTTAAAAGGTGTTTTATAAAGCAATATGTGAAGTTCAAGCAACATTGGTAGAATAGTTACTGAGTTGTTCAAAAGTATCATCATCAGGCGATCACTCGTGACCGAGTAAGATTGTCTTCCAGGGATAAAAGGAGGAAATTCTAAAGAAGATTGTGTAGACTCTAGCGATGGGTCCGTAAGTGACTGTGGAGGCCAATTCTAGATCCACACAGCTTCCCACAGTGAGGACACAGGTTACCAGATAGAAGATGGTCCTGTAAAGGATTCATTTGACGTGCTTTTCACTTAGCACGTTTCTCCCTTTCACCTTGCACTCGGGCTTCTTCAAAGTCCATGGAACCTTTGTGAAAGGCCAACCTCCATTTAGATCGTTCATGGGCCAGAGCTTCCCAGTTTTCGATGTTTATATTGCATTTTTTTAGATTAGCCCTATGAACATCTTTAAACCTCTTATATTGACCACCGATATTCCGCTTTCCATCCTTGAGTTGGGAGTAAAGTAACTGCTTTGGGAGACGGCAGTCAGGCATTCGAACAACATGACCGGTCCACTGAAGTTGGCATTGAAGGATCATTTTTTCAATGCTAGTAGTCTTTGCTTCTTCCAGTACACTGACATTTGTTCGCCTATCTTCCCAAGTAATTCACAGGATTTTCCGAGGCAACGTTGATGAAACCTTTCAAGGAGGTGGAAGTGACGTTTATAGATAGTCCATGTTTCGCAGGCATACAATAAAGTTGGTAATACAATGGCTTCATAAACCAGTGTTTTGGTCTTCTTACAAATATCCCGATCCTCGAACACTCTATGTTTCATTCGAGAAAATGCAGCACTTGCGGAGCTCAGACGATGCTGGATTTCACTGTCGATGTTAGCTGTAACAGAAAGATAGCTGCCAAGATAGAGAAAATGATCGACATTTTCCAGTATTGTCCCGCCAAGCTGGATAGATGGCATCACCAAAGGGTTAGCTTGCACTTGCTGATGAAGCACTTTGGTTTTTTTGATGTTAAGTGAGAGACCAAGTTTTTCGTATGCTTCTGCAAAAGCATTTAGGATAGTTTGAAGATCATCCTCTGAATGTGCGGAGACCACATTATCATCAGCATACTGAAGTTCCACAACAGAGGTTGTAATTACCTTACTTTTTGCTTTTAGCCTGCTGAGATTAAAAAGCTTTCCATCTGTTCGATATATAATTCCCACACCAGTGGGAAGTTTCCCCTTGACAAGATGTAAAACCATGGCGATGAAAATGGCAAATAATGTTGGGGCAATAACACATCCCTGTTTAACACCTGATCCCACTTTAAATGGAGCACCATGAGAGCCGTTGTTGTCCAAAACCGTTGCCGTCATGGTGTCATGGAGAAGTCGCAAGATATTCACAAATTTATTGGGGCATCCAATTTTCATAAGGATAGTCCAGAGAGCTGTACGGTCTACAGTATCAAAGGCCTTAGCCAAATCGATAAATGCCATATAAAGGGGTTGATTTTGCTCCCAGCATTTTTCTTGGAGCTGACGTGCAGTAAAAATCATGTCTACTGTCCCTCTAGAGGGGCGGAAACCATATTGAGTTTCAGAAGAGTTCAAAAGTATACTGGGGGGGGGGAAGGATATACTAAAAAGAGGAGGTGGTTGAGCATGTAAGGGCAGTCCCTTGAGGGGTCAGTAGAAGGTAAACAGGGATGTATGATATGATCCACAAAAGAAAATAAGGAAGAGTCCCACTGGATCAGACCAAAAGGTCTACCTATTTCTTAGGTAGGTGGACAGCTCAATGAAAATATTGACCCAGTGTGCAGCTGCTGTGAAAAAAGCAAACTCCATGTTGGCATAATTGGGAAAGGAATTGAAAATATAACTGCCAAGATCATACTGCCATTATACAAATCCATGGTGCAACCACACTTATAATACTGTGTACAGTTCCGGTCACCCCACCTTAAAAAGGGATATTACAGAGTTAGAAAAAGTGCTCTAAAAGAGCAACTAAAATGATCAAGGGGCTGGAGCAACTCCTTTATGAAGAAAGGTTACAACAGCTGGGATTGTCACCTTAGAAAAAAAGTGACTAAGAGGGGACATAATAGAGGTGTACAAAGTTATGCATGGTGTGGAGAAAGTGGACAGAGAGACATTTTTCTCCCTCTCTCATGTCTCTGGGAAGCCCACAAGTAGGGCATAGGAATATCAGAATAGAGGAAACCACCTTATACTGAGTCAGACCACTGTTCCATGGAGCCCAGTATTGTCCACACTGACTGGCAGCAATGGTTCTCCAGGGTTTTAAGCAGAATCTTTCCTAGCCTAACCTGGAGATGCTGGGGATTGAACCTAGGAACTTTCTGCATGCACTGAGCTGTGGCCCCTCCCATGAGGGCAACAGCCCTCTCCTGCTGCTTGTCCTAAGCATCTGGTTTTGAGAAGTATACTGTCACATTTCAGTGTCTCACCTGACTTCCACATTTTTCTTAGCCAAGTGAAAATGTTGCATTTCTTTTGAATGTTAATTGTTTTGAAAGGCTACACATAGTTGCTAGATTGAGCTGATTTTCTTTAGCTCTGATCATAATGGCTTCTCACGCAATGTTTTTACTGAGTACATACACCGATGAAGGCAAACATGATTAGGCCCTTTGTCCCATGACTCTCGTCTGCCAATGTCCTTGCTACAAGCTTGAATATATTCCCCAAAGAAACTTCATTCTCCAGGTAGTCAAAGTATCCAGTTTTGTAACTGTTCAGAGAGACAGCAGCAAGTAGGCAGAGATTCCCAATGAATGGACATAGATATAATACCTGCAGAAGATTTATGTCAGCTTTCCCAAACCTGGTACCCTCCAGATGTTCTGGATTACAACTTCCATCATTCCTGATAATTGGCCATGCTTGCTGGGGCTGATAGGAGTAGAAGTTCAACACATCTGGAAGACATGAGGTTGGGGAAGGCTGATTTACCTGGAAGAGCAGCGCCAAGAAGCCAAAACACCAAAGGAGAGGCAAAGCTCCAACCGGTGATAAGAAAGGAAAATATAATTTAATAGATGCTGTGCCCACCATGTTTCACAAAATGATCTTCAGGGGCTGAAGCATCTTAATCTGTCTTATTCCAATAGCAACAGATCAAACTGTTTGCTTAAAGAATGTTCTATCAATTTCACAGTTACCTAACATCTTTCGGTGGGGACAGGAAAAAATAGAACAATCCATACGGCACTACGGCAGCCTTCCCCAGCCAGGTTTTGGACTGCAACTCTCAGCATTCCTGACCATTGACATGCTGGCTGGGGCTGATGGAAGCTGAAATCCAAAACATCTGATGGGCACTTGGTTGAGAAGGCTGCTGTATGGGCTCCATTGCATCCATGGATCCCTGCTCAAACCCCATTATTAGTGAAGCTTGCCCTCATTTCAAGCTCCACTTTCTATTCTTCATTTTTGTCACACCTTTAAAGTGTGTTGAATCCTGAGCATTAAATTTGCTTTGCATTTTGACTGCTCTCCTTCATATCCCCAGAAACCTCAAATTTTCTGCACCTTTCTCCCCTGCTAAGTGCAGTTTTTCTTTGAGACTTACTCGGGGGGAGCTTTCCTGCTCACCCACCACATGTCTCTCCCTTTAATGAGTCACTGAAACTTTCTTTTACAATCTTTCTTTAAGGAATGTAACAGTAGAGTTCCCATGTCGGTGTCAAGTAAAAGAGATCATCAAAAGAGAAAACACACAGAAAGACAGACCCTCAACAGAATTTTACAGAACAGAATTATGCTGACACATTGGATGATGCTGAATATTGAAAACTCTGTAGTGTAGGTGATTTTAGTTATATGCCTAAACCATGCAGCCTATTTTTTTTTTTAATTTTAAGTTCTCAAATAGCTGTGTGCAATTTGCGCTAAAAAGGAAAACGTTGTGCCCATCTAACCCACATTCTGCACCAAGAAAAGCTGGAACCTGCAGCCTATGTATTAAGCAAAATGTTTGCTTTTGTTATGTTTTTACTATTTTTAAAAAATCGTGCATTCTGCTTCTGCTAGCTTTGGGGAAGGTCAAAGTACTGCAGCCCCCTTTTACATGCTTCACTATCAAGAAAGCTAAGCACAATCAAAGAGTTACAATGAGCAATGGACAGAGATGAATTTTGCTAATGGTTGCTTCCACATCCTGGCCAAAAAAATCCCTCCAGGTCCCATCCAACTAGGATTCTGCCACTCATCCATCATTCTTCCAAGGCCTCCACCTGAGTGAAGGATATAAATATCTGCCTTGTACTGAATTAAAACATCTAACCCAAGACTGGCTATTCCAATGGCCAAAACAGACATGACTTTAAATCTGTATCTAGCAGCTGTGCCACTTTTTTCTTTTTCTTCAATTTTTTTTTATTTTCAAAAGAAAAATAAAGCACAGACAAACATCACGAACACACAACACTAAACCAAAATGGACTTCCAATTTTTCCCACAACAAAGTATATAAGTAACATTACATACTATACTCTGTGGTTTACAAATAAATTTCTCTTTTTCTATTGTCAAACATTTTTCTTCTCATTCATCCACCTCACAAGTTCACAAAACCTTATTATAAACCATAAACCTATATATGCTAATTCTTCTAATTCTTCTAGCAATCTAAAACATTTCTACATCTATTTAATACAATTCCCTAGTTTCTTTCCCTCTACTGTATTATTTATCAAAGGACAAGCCACCACATCATTTCCCCTTACATCAATACCCATTTTATTTACATCCGTTCTATTACTCACTCTCAATCACTAATTTCAACAGAGATCAGTACATTCCACCAATAACACTTTACCTTTCAAATTCTAAGTTACTACTAAAACAAATCCTTATTTTGTTCTAACAGCTCCAGCTTCTTCAGAAATCATCCTTCTGTTAAAATCCTTCCCAAAGATCCCAATCAGGTTCAAAATCACCTTAATAAAGATCCTCAAACTTTTTTTCATTTTTACTCTAGGTCCAGGGCCCCCAATCCAGATTGTGACCCTAGTGGGGGAAGGGGGGGGGCTCTTACGATTCAGACAGAGTGCCACACTCGTGACAACTCTGTTGTAAAAAATGAAAAGGCATAGCTGCTAGACCAGGGATGCAGAAACTCAGGCCCTGGGGCTAACTTTGGCCCTCTGGGCACCTCAATTTGACCCTCTGGGATTCCCCGTGCAGCCACGCCCCTTCCCCTGGCCACACCCCTTTCCCCCAACTACCTATCACTTGGTGGTTTCCCAGCTTTTGTGCAATGTTTCCCCATTCTCAAAGGTTGAAATGCCTCTCCTAAGGCTTAGTGACTGGCAGCAAGGGCTTTAAGCAAAAATGTGCTGCTATTTCTGGTAATTTGTTTTTTGTATTTTTGGACCTGCACTTTTTGCCTTTGGCCCCAAACACCATTGGAATGTGGACCCCGAGAGCTTCTCTGAACTAGAATTCGACCCTCGGGCTGAAAGAGGACTGCAGCCCTGTGCTAGACACACACAAAGAAATGTCTCTTTGGGCCCTTGCTTGTCGCAATCCTGCAGCAAAGTTCTTTCCTGACTGGCAATATGAACCAGGGTTGTCTTAAAAAGAAAAATAATGAAGAGCTGGTCTATTTGAAATTGGCCATGCCTTACAATCACCAGCACCCCACAAGAAAAAGCCAATGACATGCAATGTCAAGATTTCCAGTCGGTCTGTTCTCTCCACACATCAACAACACCAGCTGTGGTCCAATTAAGCTCACCAGTGCACAGGTGTTCACAGGAATGACTAACAAAAGTACAGATCCCTTTAGGGCTTAAAAAAAAAAAAAGAAAGAGGGGAGGGTTGTTGTTGCTTTTTGTTCATTTTGGGTTTGGACTGGGGCTTTTGCTTCCACACACCTTTGAACATCCAGGCTAAACAATGTAACTGCAGAAAAGAAAGAAATTAGATCCTGCCACTGGGAAAAACAATCAGCATGAGCTGTAACCTAATTAAACTGAACAGATTTCAGGTGTGTATTGTGTGGAAGGAAGGGCAAACTAATATGCATGCTTGCATGTTACCTGCATAAATTAAAGTACTTGAAATCAAATCATTTTAGATATTAAGACATGATTTTCTTTCTTTCAAAAGAACACACTCCCTTAAAATTTAGCACAGTAGATATATAGTTATAATTCCACTGTGGGGTAGGTCTGTGGCTCAGTGGTAGAGCACCTGCTTTGGTTACAGAAAGTCTCAAGTTCAATCCCCGGCATCTCCAGGTAGGACAGGAAAAACTCCTGCCTGAAACACCAGAGAGCCATTGCTGCCAGCCAGTGTCAACAATATTGGGCTAGATGGACCAATGGTCTGACTCCCATGTTCCTAGATCCCCCTGAATCACTAAGAGCAGCAACCCGAAATTGTGCTTTGCATGGATTTGAGGTTTCACATGGCAAAACTGCACCGAACCAGACCAGAGGACATTCCAGAATCTGCCAGGTCCCCCCATTGGTCTGGATAGTTACACCACACACGCATAGATGGCCACAAAATCAGAGAAACCAAAAACACATGCACGGATGGCTACAAAATCAGAGAAACATCACTAAAATCCACTGTATTTGCAGTAATGGCTCTAGTGGAACTGGACATCCAGCTGCAAAGTCCTACCCCGATTGAACAATTTCAATGATAGGGACATAGACAATGAAGTTCAATACTGTAGATAGGAAAGTAAAGAACGGATGGACTCTTATATTACTCTAACAGTTCTGTTATCAAGGCAGGATAGGAGTACTGCAAACAGGCAAAGAGACATGTTTCCATATTGCATCTGCCTTCAAGCTCAGAACCCCACACGGGTGGTGTCACAGGTCGGCACCACTGGGCACCTGCCGGGGCCTACCTCAGTTCAGGAGACCAACTACTCTCATTTCTGCTTCCTCACTGTCACTGCCTGTTGATTTGCCTTTTCCAAGCAGATAAGCAGCGACAAGAGTGAGGAGCTGAAGCAGCATCTCCCACTTGCCTTGTACTTTCTGTCTGGGCAGTTGTGCAGATAGGGGCCAGAGGGAGAGGAGAGGACACAGGAATGGGCAGTGGTGACAGTGGCAAAAAGAAGGTGGGTCCACTCAAAGAAGAGGGCCCACTTCACAAGATCTCACCCAAGGGCTCCTCCCAAACCCAGAGCTGGAACTAGATCCCCAGTTAGCTAAGGAAGTTCTTTGGGTTACTTTGAAGAAGTCACTAGTCTAGCACTGTTCATACAAAGTGAATGCAAGTAGGGGCAAGAAGCATCATGTTGGCAAGCCCTGTCCGTAAACTACACTCATTCATTTGACAAGCTATATGGGCCCCGACATACATAAAAACTGACCAGGTCCCTGACCACATGCACAAAGCTATGCATTCATTGTCTTAACATGTACAGTATATGGACTGTGAGGATCGGGGGTGTTGACAGTGGAAGCTGCAATGGATTAGGAACCCCACCGAAATAGGATTCACCACAGGTGAATCCTATTTCGGTGGGGTTCCTAATCCATTGCAGCTTTTATTTGGAGCTTATAGGAGCTATCCATGGTGCTCCATGGTGGTGAACCTATTTTAGGGATGGAGTTCAGCACCGTGGATAGCTCCTATAAAGCTCCCAATAAAATCTGCAATGGATTAGGAGCCCCACCGAAATAGGAGTCATCAGTCTCCCCTGAACCTCTTCCAACTGAATTTCAGAATTCAATTTTGGAAAAACTCTCGGGGGCCACATTCTAGTGGTGGGTAGGGCCAAAGGCAAAATGGATGGGGCAAAAAAAAACCCCAGCATATTTTATCTCAAATCTCTTCCTGCCAGTAAGTAAGCCTTAGGGGAGGTGTATTTCAACTATTTAGAATGGGGAAAACGCTGCAAAAGGCAGTAAACCACCAAACAATTGGCAGTAAGGGGAAAGGAATGGGGCCAGGGGAAGGAGCATGGCCATCTGCAGAACCCCAGAGGGCCAGATTTGGCCTCCAGGCAGGCCACATCTGGCCCACGGACCTGAGGTTCAACATCCCTGGTATAGATCATCTAGTGGACAAGTGTTTGCTGCACATACCATTCTTGTATGAACAGAGCTGCTATCTCTCAGTTTAAACAACCACACAGGGAAGTTGTGAGCCTTTAAAATATTTTTATTATTTTATTTATTTATTTATTTACAAGATTTATATACTGCTCCACATCTAAACATACAGTAATACCTTGGAATGCAAGTAACTTGGTTTGAGAGCGTTTTGCACGACAAGCAAATTTTTAAATATTTATTATTATTATTTTGACTTGATATACAAGCAACGTCTTGCAATACAAGTACTGTAGTATGGCTTAAATTAAAAAATCTCTGTACAATTTTTGGGGGGGAAATTTTGTTTTGATATAAGAGTGTTTTGGATTACAAGCACGTTTCCGGAACGAATTATGCTCTCAATCCAAGGCATGACTGTATTCCAGAGCAGTGAACAATAAAAAGATTTAAAAGATAAAAAGAATAAAACACTATTTAAAACAGAATATCAATAAAAACCCATAGCTGCTCCATGAAGGAAGCCTTCTTGGAATAGAGATGTTTTCAGGAGGCACCAAAAACAACACAATGTCAGTGCCTGCCTGTCCTGCAGAGGCCGGGAGTTCCACAGAAATGGAGCTGCCACACTAAAGGCTCTTTTCCAGGTGGACTCCAAATAGGCCACATGTCCACACAGAACCACCAGGAGCATGTCATCTGATGACCTCTGTGATGGAGCAGGTTGATAAGGGAGAAGGTGATCTCTCAGATATCTTGGTCCCAAGTTGTTTAGAATTTTATACACTAGTACCAAAAACCTTAAACTGGCTCGGTAGTGAATAGGCAGCCAGTGCAGTTCCCTCAGCAAAGGAGTTGCAGGCTGAAAAGTTGCACTCTGAGCTCCTTTATTTTGGAGCTCAGAGCTTTAATAATTTTTAATTTATTTTTAAAAATGTCTACACCACCCTTCATCCAGATGGGCTCCAGAGTGGTCTACACAAACATAAAAATTACAATAGCAAATACAATACAACCACCCCCCTTCCCGGCAACAACCTCCAGACAAACCAATAAAACTGAAAGGACTCAAAACTATACAGCTGTAAAACAGACAGACAAAGGCAATCTAATCATATATGGACAAATACAAATGCCTTGACCTGGTGCCAAAATTGCATTTATTTTTCACACGAAATAACTAACTTCCTCTCAAGCCCTCTCAATGCATTTTAGAGATCACAATGAACATGGGAAAGGATATGATTTGGAAAGTATGTGGAGTCGGGCTTTGCTGGTGTAATATAAGAAAGTTAATTTTCCTCCCTATCCTCATAAACCAGCTCATTGAGTTTTCTTTCAAGCATGGGTAGAAGAAAAAATTATCCCCTTTGGGGCTGAGCTTTGAAAAATGTATCAATAAATTCCAAAGGGAATAGCGGAAAACATTTTTCCTGCTGTCATTCTCTCTGTTAAGCAGAGTAACTTTTTAAAAGGTCTAAGAGTCTGGTTCATTCCTGTAGAATACATTTAAGTAGCGATGGAAGACACTTTTGGGAAACCAGCTTTCAGAGGGAAAGGGCTAAATACTTTTTGTCTGCCCCAGCAGCTCCCCCATGTGTCAATTTTAAAGAGAATTTTAAAGAGAACCTCTCAAGCACCATATGAATGGTACTTCATGCCTGAAATAAATAAATAAAAAGTAACATTTCTATACTGGAAGTGTGATAATAAAAAAAGCACATATAGTAGGGCTGCCTTAGGAACAAAAGAATCATCATCATCATCATCATCATCATCATCATCATCATCATCATTTCTCTACCACCCAAAGTTGAAGTTCTCTGGGCAGCACACAGAACAAAGTTTAGAACCATAAAATGCAATAACACCATGTACTGTATATAAACCTTGGTCAGTATCCAACGTTGCTTGTGTATCAGAAGAACCCACTACCAGTGCAACAAGAAGCTAGCGCATCCTAAAGCAATTGGAAACAAGCCGCAAAACATTCAGTTCCAGAATGGGACAGGTCAGCAGAACTCAGGGAAACAGGCTCCAGTGACCTGTCCCATTCCAGCAATTAGCGGTTTGGCTCATTTCCAGGATCACAGTATGAAACACTAAGCTTTCTGTTGCATCAGCGGTGGGTCCTGATGGCACAACACAATCAGCGGAGGCGCAGGGGCAGCACTGGATACTGATCCTGACCCTTAAGTTTAAAACAGAAGAAAAGCTAAGCAAAACAACAACAACAAAACCTCAGCAAAAGCCAGCAGCAGTGCAAAGATCTAAAACTGCACTAATGCAATTTTTAAAATGGAAGGATTAAAAAAACTGGGGAAAATAAAAAGGTCACTGAAAAGAGTACAAGGAAGGTGCCAGGAAATCCTCTCCAAACCCGGGGTGCCACAACTGAAAAGGCCCTCTTTTTAGTAGCCACTTCATTTCGTGGGGGCACCTGGAGAAGGGCATCTGAAGATGATCTTAGGATCTGGGCAGGTATACATGGAAGGAGATGATCCTTCAAGTAATCTGGCCCTCAAGATTTTTAGGGCTTTGTACGTTAAGACTAGCACTTTGAATGTGGAAATGGACTGGCAGCCCCTGCAGATCATAAAGCACTGCCATGATATGATCAGATTGGCCAGATCCGGTTAACAATTTCACTGCCCTAGTTTGGACCAGCTGAATTTTCTGGACCATTTTCAAATGAAGCCCCACATATCATGCATTGAAGTATTTGTGTGCAGTTTTCAAAAGTACACATTTTTTCTCATGCTCATCTTCAAATGTATGCATGCCGTTGAACACATTTTTGGGGGTCCACAAATCACATTGCAAGCTCAGAAATGTACAGACTTTGACTGCAGACTGCATCTGAGTCCATGATCGAACTGGAAGGTGCGAACTGGGTAAATCTTGATCAAAAATAAACTGAAATGAATTTCCCTAATCCACTCTAGCTGGCAGTGGCTACCAAGGTGCTCAGGCAGAACTTGGGGAGGGAGTTCACTGGCTACCTGATCCTTTTTAGAATTTAGATCAGACAGAGACACCAGGGATGCTGAAAAGCATGTGCTCTACCACCGAGCGATGGCTCCTCCCTTTTTAATTTTTAAATTGAAAAATAATTAAGTTTAGTGGAAGGATATGATTAGCTTTATTTAACTTTTAAATGGATGTGCCATTCCACTGAATTCAGAAACAGTGTTATTTGTCTCTGTTAACAAAAGTATCACAAAGGTAAATTACCAGTTAGTTGAAAAGTATGTTGCTAACTGCCCAAATGTTTAAGAGCAGCAAAACAGAAATCAGTTAAGTGCTGCAAATGGGAAAGCTATTAATGAATGGTATAACAAAACGTGGAAGAAAGCCAAGTTGGCAATATTGATAAACCATGTGCAAAACAGATGAAAAAGAAAGAGTAATTTGTGTGCATTTATGGCGCTCCTTTTATACATATAATACATATTTATTATGTATTATGGGCACTCCCAGTTAGCTAAGACATTCTTTGAGGGATCTTTAACAAGTCAAGAAGAAGAATCCTAATCCCAAAATCCAGCCTGCTGGAAGAGATTAGGATTAGGTGGCCCCTCCGCCACCTTCTGCCAGCAGAGAAGAGAGCTCTGCTGGTGGTGATGCTGGTGGGTCTGCTGACCCTGCAGAGAGTTCCCCGGTTGAAAGGAGCCCCTGGCAGAGTTCCCACCAGCAGTATGGCAAGCATGAGGCTGCAGTACAGGCATTCTAGGGTCAGGGTTGGGGTGAATCGGAGCCGGCTTTCGAGTGCTAAATACAAAGTCACTCCTTCACCCCAGAGAGGGGATTCCTCTGGTTGCTTATAATGGGGTGTGTGTGTAAAATAACAAAGATCCATCAAGCTGAAAAGGCCGGCAAAACTGTCCCGTCCCCCCCCCCCCAGACACCTTCTGCTCTGACTGGTGCAAGATGGCAGGATTTGGGATGAGGCAGTAAATCTGCTGCTTCACTCCTCCCTAACCACACCTAGGATTGCACTGTAAGTCGCTCAGTCTAAGCTACCTCATGCCATAAAACAGCATGATTGGATCACTGAGAGGATAAAATGGAGAGGAGGAGGAGGAGGAGGACTATGTAAGCCATCCTGGGTTCCTGTAAGCCATCCTGGGTTCCTTGCAGTGCAATCCTATGCAGGTCACATTGTACTGACTAGGATTTACTCCCATGTAAGTGTAGATAGAATTGTAGCATTAGACTGTTTCACACATATACATCTAGTGATTTATCCAAACATGATTCCTCTAGATTTGGTGATCTGGCAGAGGCTGAATCTGTCAAGTGTGAACTAGGGATGCTTGAGGTTTTGGTATGGTCCATATTTGGGAGGTGTCATTACTCCAGAGTCCAGCAGTGACCTGGACATCGACTCAGGAGCTCAGGTACCAGCAGAGGAAGCATCAGGCCTGAACGCCACTGTGGAGCCAGAGACCCTCATGTGTGAAACATTGGAGACCCCTGAGCCTGAGATGCCAGAGACCTCCCAGCCTGGACCAACAACTGCAGCCCCCAAGCCTAGCTCCAGCAATGGACTGTCCCCTCATGTCCAAGAGCTCCACCAGCCATGGAACCAATGCGTCAACACTGGCAGCATGTGTGGCGTGAGCTCTTTGAGAGAAAGAGGAGTGCTAGTCCCCAGGCCAGAGGCTTGTCCTTTTAAGACTTTCCACTTCGTAGGAAGTGGTGGAGTCTGAGAAGGGGCTTCTGGACTGAAGCATAAAAGACTTCAGTCTGGTCTCTGAGCTTGTCCAGAGACATTGCTCACTGGAGCTCTCCTAGGTGTTTCCATCTGGCCTGCCTTGTTACCCTGAGCTCCGAGGGCCCCTGCGTCAGACTAGAAGACAACCGAAATTAACTGTCCTGCACTGCACTTCCCAGACTAATGTGTAGATTGGAATGCAGTTGTCCTTTGGATGTTGCACCTCTCTGAATTTTGCAATACAGTTCTCAGCACAAAAATATGTATACAATTTCTATTTTAGGATAAAATATGTTCATCAATGTGTAGTTTGTTTAGAAATGTGTGTTTTGTGAGAAGATTTGTTCAAAATGTGTATTGAAATATGAATTTGGGGGCAGATATATATATTTTTAAAGGATCACAGATTAATGAGGGAACAGGACAGAATGGACTCATGAATGAATCTGACATGGATCAGTGGACTGATTCAACTATCCCTAGTGCGAACTTCATTCAGTTGGAAAACACTTTGCGAGGGTAAAGGGGGAAACGAAGAGATGAGACAACAGTTATGGTATAAATCAGGGCCACATTTATTGAATTGAAGGTCTGCGAAGGGAGAAGTGCGGGATTAACTAAGGCCGGCCTGAAGGCCAGTGGAGCATACCTGGGCGAAAGCATCCCGAACTCGAGGGCGACGCGGTGACTCGCCACCCCTGAATCCTGCACTCGGAGTGCTGGGGGATCTACCCAGGATCACCATCCCCTGGCGCCGCGGGACAACCCGAGGAGGGTGAGATGGGTAGACCCCAAAGGCGACCCTACCTCTCACAAATTGAGCCACAAGGCATCTACATTTGTGAGGCTCGGGTTCTCGCCAATCACCTTAAAAGGTGCCATGGGATGCACACCGAAACCCTAACCCCACTGCCTATACACCACACTTACCGCCTAACCTAAGGCCAATGTGACCGAATTGGCAGGTAACCCAAAATAATAAACCCACTGCCGAGTCCACAGTATGGAGTAGGTGAAACACGCACACTGCCCTGAGCCAATTAGGACAACGAGCCAAAATTCCTACTCAGCCCCATAAAAGGCGACCAGAGGAGCCCACACTGCTTCATCGGGAGTGGAGGGAGCTGCAAAAAAGGAGGCATGGGGTGGGGTCTCCTGTGCCTAAATACTGCCTCAGGGCCCCACCCCTTCAGCCTCACCCCATCAGGCAAACAATTTGCCCGTGCCCTGATTGGAGGTGAAATCACCTCATTCTAGCTCTCGCTCTTCCCTCCCCCCCTCGCAAAATCCTCCCCCCCCCACAGGAACGTGGGGTGCGAAGGGAAGTGTTTGAGATTATGTGAGGAGGCCTGAATATGAAAATTCTGTCTGTGCTGATCAGTCAGCTCCCACATGAGAATAATCATTCAGTGATACAATAATTAAGGTTGCAAGAAATTGTATTTACTCCACTAACTAGGGAGTAAGCCCCATCTAGCGCAGTAGAATTTACTTTTGAGTAAACATGTGTAGGATTGTGCTGTAAGTTATGAACATGCTTGTATAAACCACTTTTTAGCAATGATCACTTGCATTAGGTTTTGAGAATAAATGTACCATGAATATTGATAGTATTTATCTTGCAAGCAAGACCCAACCAAAGATCACAGACTAGCTTCTGATGAATAAAACATTAGGTCATGGGAAAAGAGGTTTGCCTATTGGGTTGTATATAAATATACCAAAGTAAGAAACAACATTATTATTTGTATTATGTCATAATAATGATAAAATGTATTTCGTCCTGGGGGAGGGGGGGTCTCATAAGCACCCTAGCAAAGAACGCATCAGAGCGGGAGTAAATTATGGCCTAGTTCATTTGGAGCCCAAGATCTGCAGAGTCATCCTAGTGAAATGTAACCAACCCAAACTTAGTTGATCTGAGTTTATGGTATATATATCTAACTTGATTCAAATTATATGCGAAAGAATATTAAGCAACCATGAATTATTCAGGGTGGAATATAGCTGCAATCAGGGATGGGTGAAGAGATGGTGTTCGTGTTTGCCCAGATTCTCCAAATATCAACTTGAAACAGATTCTCCAAACATCTCCTCCATTTCCGTGAGTGTTGATGATCTCTGTTCATTTTTAGCAACTGGGAAAATTGGGCAAATTGAATGTGATCAAACAGGGAAATTGTGCAAACATTTTGCATATTTTCCAAAATTGCACAAATTTCCACCATAGACTAAAACATGAAATTGCCCATTTTAAAAATGTGCTATTTCAAAATGCTTGTTCGTTAAAAAAAAAATTGCACATGTTTCAAACACAACAACATGCTCGAGAATTTGCTAACATTTTTAGAGAACGCATCCTCTTGCTCGCATCCATGTTCGGGGTTGAGAATGGGGCATGTTCAAGTGTTTTGCAAACACAAATGATATTCTTATACATCTCTAGCGCCAACATCAGAAATATGGAAGGGTGTTTTCTAAAAGAACAGCCTTGCCCTATCGGATGAATGGGAATGATTAAGAACAGCTTCCTCCTGAGAAATTTCATGAGGCTAACAATTATCTTAACGGCTGCCTTCTTTGGGGCAAGCTTTTATTGGAACACTTCCTAGCACTTAATGCATATGTCTTGCTGGGTGAGCATAAGTTCTCCAGACAGCCTGTTTCTTACACTGTCCTTCCCCAGGTCTATGCAGGGGAACTCCCAAAGTGGTCTCACACATTTTGGCAGCAGGATAAATCAAGATTTCCATTTAAATCTACTGCCAAAAGAAAAAAGCAGTTCACAGTAACTGCATTAAAAACACTTTAATCTACAAAGTCATCTCTTCGCTGCACCTGCAACTTATGAACTGTAGCTTTAGATCAATACAAGATCCAGCATTATTTAGTCTGGAAGGAACAGCAGCCTGCAAGAATAATGCCAACACAAAAGACATCCCTCAGAGAAGGGTGAAAAGGAATGACACTATTTTTAGGACCTCTCTCCATTTTTCAAGGCTGTGGAGCAACTAGCAAGGCTGAAAACAACCTTTTGAAGAAGAAGCTTCAAGAGGAAAAGCAGTATCCCATTTAAAAATTCATATCCAGCACCCAAGACTTTCTGCCTGAAAATTATTGCATGACAGCTTATTGGGAAAGTGCTTAGCCATGAGAGTAGGGAAAAGACAGGCTATGGGTTTATGGGACAAAACAATCAAAAGAAGTTTGACTCTTTGGAAGACAGCTGAAATCTGTACTGCGAAATCAAGATACCAGCAGGTTTGAACAAGCAAGCAACAAAAAGATATTTCTAGATGAGAATACTGGTTGAGGTTGATGCTTAACCTGCATCATCTAATGGCAAAACTACACAGATAAGAGACACCAGGCTGCCACTGAAAATGTCATCCCTGTGCTGTGTTCTCCCTCTTCCCCTGGAGTAATACATGCCCCATGCTGTGTGACAGCATGATTTCTTGCGGTTCCTTGTCCCAGTTCTGAGTCATCGCTTGCTGATGTTGGAGGAGATGAGGAAATACATAATAGTATGCCATCATGACATAGAATGCAATATACAGAAGAACTCAACAAGGGTATTCTATTTTCTGTGGCAACCTGGTGTCTCCCAAAAACTTATACATACATCCAAAGTCCTCAAACATGTGTCACATTCTGCTCAGAATCTGGAAGAGCACACTGAATGGATGTTTCCAATTAGTCCCTCACCATAATCTCAGTCTGTCATCACAGATCATTTTGCATAGTTCATTTTGTTTCTTATTAGGGTAATGACTGAACGATGAGAAAAAAAACAAACTGAAGGTGCAAATTTACCCTTAGAAATCTCACAGCCCTTTATAAAATCAAGCAATACAACTTTATATTTCTAATGAAGGCCCGTAATGTCGGAAGTCAGGATGCCCTTTTGAGCTGGACATGAGCATGAGAGCAATCTTCAAAGGTACAAGGTGGAAGTATCTTCCGTGCTTTGATGGTTCAAGTCATGTTTAGCATTAATCTGCCCTCGATGAGAACCATTTCTAAAGTTCGCACCAACCACACTGTCTTTGTAACCATTAAATACATGGGATCAAAGCTTGCCTCCCCTTCCCCATACCAGAGAAAAAAAGCTAGCATCTTCAGACTTTAAAGAGCATGGTTTATCAGGATATGAAAATATTTGCCTGTAGTGAGTCCTATATCATCTGAAGGGAAGACTTGTTGTCTTAAAACAGACTGAAAATAGAGTTTTGTAGTTTTCTGAGTCTCGGAAGTCACTCAATAGTGCAGCTCAGTTGTTTGTTTGTTTTCATTTGGGCACAGTCACACAGCTGCTGAAGGAGGCAAAGGGACCAAGCAATCCCATGAGAAGCCTGCATTAATGACAGCCTCTACTTCATTTTATAGTTTTTAAAGCTGTGTTCAAAATACGTTGTGTGTTCATGGTCAAGTTTCATGTTCATTGCCTGTACAGAATCTGCCAGTTGCCCTAGGACTACAGAACTGAAGGAAAGCACATATTGACCCTATGCATCAGGCAGAGGACTCTGGGGACCATGAACTTGCACCCCGTCTCCCAAAAAGAACATCACAGCAACCTGAAGAGTAGCCTAGGCCCATCCATTCCCCTGGCCAAGGAAGTACTTTGTTTAGCCCCACAGACAGAGCTATATTCCACACTTGTCAAAGAACTTGTCAATTTCGTCTTGCACTTCATCACTGCCCAAGTGAAGGTCGGATGTGGGGAAGAGCTTCTTGATGGAGGCATCTCCAAGGACAGAAAATGGCTGACTGATGAAGATGCCAATCAGGGGCTAGTGGCATGTCCTGAACTTGTGAAGTGCCACCCTCTTCTCCAGCCTGAGTGCCAAAACACAGCAATCCACTGCCCTTGAAAGAGCTGTGAGGAGTTGGGGGAGGATTTCAGTGAGGACACTCCAGAGAGTTATTATTAGCACTTCTTGTTATGCCTCTATTATACAGCATCTCCAGTTAGTTTGATGGACTGCAGCTCACTATCATTTTTAAGCAATGACCCACTGTGATTTCATCAAGGAGGCCATACTGTGGAGCCCTTAGCTTCAGGAAAGTAAGCCGAAATGCCTCAAAAGGGAACTAGATAAAGAGGCCATGTCCATATTTGACTAGATACACTATGCCTCATCATCATTAACATAATTCAGAGATTCTAGATTCTAATTCCCAGTTTTATAACTTTGCAGTGGTGTAAGTCAGCCATTTCAAGGCAGAATTAGAATACAGTAAAAAGTCAAGATCGCCATGCAGATTAGTTACCCATCAACATGCTTCAGCCACCCCCTTTTTAATACATAAACACAAGATAGTTACACAGTTTAAAGGATAGTTAATTGCCACCTCCTTTTTCAGTTCATAATTAAGCCAAATTCCTATTTACATTGCAGTTTGGTACACGATTCGATTAGGGATTTCAGATATATATTTAATTAGGGAGAATATTCAGTCGTGAATAGCAACAATCCCATGCACATTTTGTGAATGCCCCAAAGAATCAGTATTACTGTATGTATTAAGCTTATATATTAGCAGCTTCTATATTATTGTTAGCATTTTTTAAAAAAAGAATTGGACATTTACATATGAATCTCAATGCTCACCAGATTTTGGACATTCGCTGTAACTTTTCATTGCAGCTATATTTAATGAAAATGTCCACGTTCACATTTAAATGTCCAGTGTACTTGCTTGCATTCCAGTATGGCTTATATATAACTGTGACAATCATAAAATCTTTTTTACACTCTTTGAATGTTAAACTCCCTCCCCCACTGTTGATGCATGTACTAACACAGTATTGATCTGCATTAATTTCAGTTGCTTTGCTCTTAATTGCTTGTGTACTTGTCAATTTAACTCAAAGTACTTTTTCCCCCCTCGGCTGGGCAACAAATAATGCTCAGTGGTCATTGTCACTGGAAAGTCTGGGAAATGGAGTTTCCAGTGCCTCCCAGCTCAGTCCATTAGGGAGAGATCCTATGGCAGTGATGGCGAACCTATGGCACAGGTGCCACAGCTTGCACGGAAGGACCTCTCTGTGGGCACTCGAACCATTGGTCACCAGATCGTGAAAAGACTGTCCCCTTCTGCAAAACACTAATGATTTTGTTCTTTCTCACAGTGTGGAACAGAATGATTTTATTCTAGAATTCCTGTTACAGAATTCTTTTCTACATTGTTATCACATTTAAAAGATTTTGAAGAATGATGCACAGAGCATGGCTTGGATGTAAAGCCCTAACAGTTGACCTGAGCGCTGCATGTGTTGCTCTCAAACTAACCGGGTATGAGCCAAGGTTTGACAAATTATCAGCATGCATGCAATAGCAAAAATCACATTAATTGTGCAAAAGCATGCCCAATGCAAACTTTTACCTAATGCAGTGTTTGCAGTCCAAGACATAAAGTGTTTAAAATGTGTTAAGCACGTTTAGTTTTCTTATTTATCTTGCTCATCCTAGTACAGGTTGACTTTTACTTTACTAATCTGACACCTGTAGAAGCAGGGAAAGGACCCGGGGTAAAGCTTGCCCCATGCAATTTCAGTCTGGCATATAATCATATTACAAGTTGAGAATCCCTTATCCAAAAATACATGTGCCTAATTATTTAAAAAGTTTGTATAAATTCCCTTCAGGCTATGTGTACAATGTAGTACTATAATAATTTTATGAGTTGATTTTTTTTCCAACAAAAAACTGTATCATTGAAAGCTCTGTTATTGTGTGTGTGTTTTTAAGACAAAATATGTTAATTAGTTCGGACATGAGTTGTTTTTCTGAAATGAAAACCTCGGTATTCAGGTTTAATTGCAGTGTTGGCACTTTGAAATAAATAAGTTGGTTTTGTGTTGCAGTTTGGGCACTCGGGCTCAAAAAGGTTCGCCATCACTGTCCTATGGCTCCTAGACATTGTCGGGGGGGGGGGCATAGGATCATTTGGATTCCCAGTTCTGAGGTTGGAGACAGCGCTCCAACCTCGGAGCTGGGGATCAGAGCTCCAATCCCTCTCCCCTGCCCCCGCACAGCCAGTGTGGAAAGAACAGCACTGGCTGTACTCCAAGGTCAGAAAATCAACCTCAGAGAGGGGTTAAAGGGGGTAGTGAGAGGGGTGGGAGGGAAGGAGACTGGAAAGGCCAGGATATGAAGTATCTTGACAGTGCTCCAGTCTCCCCTCCCCCTCTGAAGCACCCCAGCTAGATGGCCAAAAACAGCCATCTAACAAAAATGCAGAGCAGGGGGAGTGGGGAGATGAAGGTCTCCTCTGCCCCTCCTTCTGCTGTGCTGCTCCAAGTTTGGAGGCTTATGGGCATCTCAATTGGATTGCACCCTTAAGCAGTGACGCAAACTCAATTTCTGATGTTCCCTGGCAGCAATGGACTTCTCTGAGCATGCTCAAAAGAATCCAAGAGTGACGGCCCCGCCGCCGCCCGGGCCTCTGCAGCTGCTGAAGCTTGCCCTGCCACTGGGCCCCCTCCAGAGGCAGTGTTAGGGCATGGCCCACTAGGGTTGGACTCGTAGTGGTGGGGCCGAGCCTTGAGTCGGCTCCTGGCTCGCTCCTGGCTCAGCCCTCCGCAGCAGCGGCGGCCCGATCTCGCTCTTCAGAGCGGCGTGGAGTGTTCTCCACGCTGCTCGAGCCGCCTGCCGCCGGAGAACCCCCCCACTGCTGGAGCCACCGCCAGACCCCCCCACCCCCCGCAGCCTACCCCCCGCAGCCTACCCCCCCGCCGCTGCTGCCGGAGCCCCCTGCCACCCCCCGCAGCCTTCCTTGTCCGCGCCGCCTGTGCTGCCTGCGCCACCTGCGCCACCTGCGCCGCCTACGCCACTGCCAGACCCACTGCTCCATCGCGCTGGACCCCCGGGCGCGCTCTGTTTTGGCGGGAGGAACCAGGGCAACAGGGCTTAAACAGCCCTGTTGCCCTGGTTTCCCGCGCCAAAAACAGAGCGCGGGGGTCCAGCACGACGGAGCAGGGTCCCATCGCGTCACTTCCTCCGCACCGGAAGTGACGCGACAGGACCAGCGGACGGGGAGGCAGGCTCTCCGCAGAGCCGGAGAGCCTGCAGGTAAGCCCACGCAGGTGGCCGAGTAGCCCGGCGGACACGAACAGGCCCAGTTCCGGCCTTGCTCCTGTCTGCTGGACTACTCGGGTACATCCCTAGCTGGAGCCCAAAATCTTTCATTTGGAGCCTCAAATCGCTGGGAGGCCATCTGCCCCACCGCCCCGCTGTCCATGGGCACTTGCTGAAATAAAGGTACAGGGGCCCTGATGATCTCTGTTGCGTCTGATCCCACGGGATTAGCTGGCTTTTTGCCCACATGTACTCCGGCTTGTGCAGCGCGGAGAACACTCCACGCCGCTCTGAAGAGCGAGATTGGGCCGCCACTGCTGCAGAGGGCCGAGCCAGGAGCGAGCCACGAGCCAACTCAAGGCTCGGCCCCACCACTACCGGAGTCCAGCCCTAGTGGGCCATGCCCTAACACCGCCTCTGGAGGGGGCCCAGTGGCAGGGCAAGCTTCAGCAGCTGCAGAGGCCCAGGCGGGATGTATGAGAATTTCATTTCAGTTCATAAATCATTCAAAACTGCCCCATTCACAAAATGCAAACATGAATGGGTATGCACGTTCTCTGAGAATGTTTGCAAATTCCTGAACTTGCCTTTGTGTTCACAAAATGTGTACTTGAAAAATGTGCAACCTTAAAGTCTGTACAATTTTTCTCATTCAAATGAACTGCAAATCAGGATGCAAGCAGTGAACTGAGCTTTGAAGTAAAGTTCGGAGATTTCTGGTGAACTCGAGCATTGCTGGTTCTCCCATCTCTACGTCACCTCTTGCTGCCCCCCCTTGATTTTTTCTGTCTAAGTTTTTTTCTTCTTCCTGAAATCAAATGCCCTCATCTCTCCTGTCCATACATCCCTTGTTAAGGACACACACATGGAGGGAGAAACTTTAGAGCATATGTAAATTAGCATATCCAAATTTATGCCTTTTTTGGTCCTGTGGGCCTAAGCCCTGGAAATTTTTGGTACCTAGCACCACCCCTGGCCTCCTCTCTACCAGTGAAAGGGGGAATCAGTGGGGTGGATTGTGGAAAAGGCACTCCAGTTTAGTTTTTTCAAACTTCATCAGTAAATGCTCAGAAAGACCCTGAATTTTGGAGGAGAGTTCTCCAAGAAAATTTGAAAAAAACAAAATAACTCTGAGGCAGGCGGAGGAAGGGTGGAGCACATCCATTACTAAATGACCAGGACTAAGCTGGGGCCATATGTAATGTGCCATCAAAATGGTTTCCTGTGTACAGTTTTATCCTGTTCCACAATCAGTCTCATTAGTGTTCAGAATGTATCACTAATCCAATCAAGATTAACTTTAAGGATTTTGAGTTGCACTTCTTCCTCAGATATTTGTTCATGTCGGACATTGTAGCCAAGGATTCAAATGTGTATGATCTTGAAACCATAGGTGTCAGGTACATTACTACCTGAGGAAAATGGGTTTGCACATTTTAGATTGACTGCACAAACGGGCTCATGGGATGACAAAAGTCTTCTATAATTCGATGCCACAAATGTCTTGTTACATTGACTTAATGACAGAGCCTATTATATTGATTGTCTTTGTACTTCCTTTGGTGTCTCAGCAAATTTTGCCTCCAGCAGCAGTAAACTCTAAATCTGGCTTTTAGTTTCCAGACCTCTCACTGTCCTTTAAAGAACTGCACACACTTTCTTAAGATTCTGGTTGACTGCACAGCTAAAAAGGATGCTGAGTGTCTGAAATAGCTAGCTAACGGCCTTCAATACTGCTGAGTTGTTGTGAGACTTTTTTTTTTTTTTGTACAAGTCTCCACTTTTCGCTTTACATTTGGACAGTTTAGTAAACCTTTTGAACTGAACCAATATCTTTTTTGCAGACTTTCTGCCCCCAGCCTCAAAAGCTGAAGTTGAGGGAGGAAATGCTAAAATGGCAGTGGGATAGGAACCTTTTGGAGGAAGTGACAGACAAAATCCAATGGAATCTCCATGAGTGTGCTTCTGATTGCCTTGGCTCTTGAACTCATGACCTCAAAAGCTTGTGCTAATAACCTCCCACTTTCGACAGGTTGAAAAGCACAGAGCTAGGATCTCCGGCAGCTGTAGCTTAGTCATTTTGATGCGTTGGCATTCCATTCCTATCTCAATCTTATTTGAAACATTGTGATCTTGGCTTCTCGATTGAACTGAGTAGTTATTAGACTTGATTGCCTTTCTGCCGGCTCCACAAAAGGATGACAGGAACAATCCAGAAAATGTTAGGTCCATTCAAATCAATGGGACACAAGCACCCAATTAAGATCTTAGATCACATTGATTTCAGGGAAACCTAATTACACTTAACTTTCTTTAAATTGTTCTCAAACAGCAACTACAGCAAATTAGGCTAAAGTATTTATACCTGGGATGGCTAAGTAAGTCAATATTCTTCTTCCTATGTATACCTTGGGAAGCAAATCCAAGAGTGCAAAGGAGCAACAGGACTACCAAAGCACAACATTTTATGCTATGTGTTGTTTTGTTTGCTCTGTCATAGTAAGAATGAATGAATCAGTCCATGTTCCTTCCAGATGCATTCACTGCACTCTCTTCCCTTCTCGTTCTACATTCATCTGTGAATGTTAAAAACAAAAATTCACATTTAAATGTGGTTCTCAAGATATACATTTCTATGCATATTTTCTCCCAAAACACACAGCTCAAAAAATATCTTTGATATTTCTGTCAATCTGAGAACTATGACAGAACATTCAGGAAGTGCAAAAGCCAGTGGATAACAGAGTTCCCATCCTCAAATTGGTCCAGGAGGTACCAATCGGGTTAGCTCATATCAGAATTCACAAAGATAGATTGACTTCCTCAAGGAAATCCATGCTGGAATGCTGGACTCCAGTGTGAAGTAAACTCCATGCCTTGTGTTTTACTGTTGTAAAACTGTTCCATTTTCAGAGGTTTATGGCAATCTGGTTGTCTTGAACTATGTATATACCAAGTTTCAGGTGGCCTGTAAATACTGTGACAATATTTCTTCATGTCACTTCTTTGGAGGAAGAGAAGTATAAATGTTCGGTTTCTGACTGTTCTGCTTGTCTTGGGCTACATATCTCTACCACATTTCAGGTTTCTTGATAGTATGAAATGTCTATCTATCAATCTATTTGTTCTCTAGGTCAGGGCTGGGCAACGTCTGACCCACAAAATGTTTTGGCCTACAACTAGGGATGTCAGCAAAATCCGGAATGGACTGAAATGAGTTCAGATTTCTATTAATCTGACCTGTGGATTCTGCAGTGGACCGGCTTTTCCCAAGTCATGCTGATTCCACGGACTTGTGGAACATTTTTAAAATTTATTTTATGTAATCTTACGCAAATTTAATTGTAGAAAAATACATAAAATAGACCAATAATCTGCATTTCCCCCATAGGCTGAAGTGTGAATATATGCATTTTTCTGGGATTTGTGAATTTGGGGGGGGGGATCCATGCATTTTTGGGATTGCAAATTTGCGCAACTCCAAATTTGCACAAATGCATACAGACGGAATTTTGCAAAATCTGGTTCTGTCAACGAGTGGATGATGGAATGAAAGTCACTTGACAATCCATAAAACCTAGACAGAACAGGTTTTACAGTGCCTGTACATCCCTACCTACAACGCCTATCAGCCCTAGCCAGCATAGCCAATGGTGAGGGATCATGGGAGTTGTAGGTCAAAACATCTGGAGCGCCATGGGTTGCCCACCCCTGCTCTAAGCAGCAGCAAGGAGCAGTGTCTGGCAGCTGAAGGATAATCACCTGTTTTGTATACCGAGGACCCCGGATTGCCCTGAAGAAAGCAAGAATAGCAACATCACTGGTTGTGAGTGAGGCTCTGAGCCCTTACTAGGAAGCCCCTGTATAGACTCATGGATGAATTCTGGTTCAGCCTAAGGGAAGTGGAGAAAACAGCAGAGAAAGTTTGTCTCCAAAGTGACTCACAGAATATCTTCTGCAGTTAAAAGGAGAAACCCATTAGCTTGATTAGTGTGTTGTAACTCTCTTCTAATAGATTATATTGAAATTTTACCTGGCCTGCCAAACTTTGAATGTGCACTGGCTAGGTACTAGGTGGAGACATAAAGAGAACTTTCCACCCTTTCTCCTACTATCTCTCTGTCTTTTTAGCTACTTGACCTCTACTATGTGCTTCTCTATACAAAAATGCAGTGTTGCAATTGACCTTGATAATCGATATTGAAATCAACAGTTGGTGAAACAGGATTTCTGATGCAGAAGGAGGCAGCAAGCATAGGAATTTGGACAAGAGATGGTGTTCCAAAGAACGATATCCTGCAAGTAAAATGTATTTCTTTAATTTTTTTGTGCCATATACTTTTAAAATCTCATTGCAGTTTTTACCACTTTGACCTCCTGCTTAGCAGCCCATGATCCATGTTATGAGACTACTTGGTTCATAAAACATGTTTTCAAAACCCACAAAGGGAATCAAACTTGATTTGTGATTCATTGTGTGGTATCTAAAGCTTCCAAATATTTATTCACAAATCACCATTATGTACTCCATTGAAAACGGTTGTGACTATCAGTTCTTTAATTAGTATTTGTGCTTTTGTTCCATAGTAAAAGTAACAGCAGGCATGTCTAAGTTATCATGAACAACTAGCTGTTCATATTTCTACCATTTCCATTTGTCTACAGAATATTAATGCTATTTCTGAAACCACTGAACATCCCCCATCCCACCACTGTGCCAAAAAGACTCGTCTCTGTATAGTCTTTCCCCCTTGAATATTCATGGTCCCACATGGCACAGATCTTTTACATTTTAAGGCCTAATTGTATTCAAACTGCCTACACTTTTATCCTCATTACCTCACAGTCTTCTGGTTACCAAGGCTTTTCTCTCTGGAGAATTGCTATTCATAACTACAGTAGGGATTTCATTTACAATACCTACTATGTCCTAATCCCAACAAAAAAAAGAAAGCTGTTCCTATGTAAGAGACTTGTGAGGAAACAGAAAAGAATCCATTAAACTTAGCAACCTGTCATCTACCTATTTATTTGCCAACCCTCCTGAATAAGGGTCTGATTCAGAAAAGTCTTGTGCTCAGTTGATGTGACTCCCATCCCGCTAGCACCATGTAATACTGGACATAGCCAAGATCCAGCAACAATACCATGTAAACCAGGGGCGCAGAACTGCTTTCTTTGGTTGTGGTTGTCATGGACAGGGGGGTGTTGAGACCCTAAAAATCTATACTCATTTTAGGCAAGTTGCTTAAAATAAACCCTGGATGAATGGGTGTATCAGAACTTCTTGTGAAGACCTTTATAGAAACTTTGTAGAGCCTCACACCATGTATAGAGGAGGCTCTCTACTATTGACAGCTGCCCTCCACATGTGCAATGGGGGGGGTGAAGCATGCCTGTCCCTACTCCCACTCCTCGCATGTAGAGGATACACATGCTTTGAACATGAAGACTCAAATGTTTAGGGTAATCAAACTAGTAGGATGATTTATAGCACTAACATTCACGAGGCAAAATTTAGTTATTCTGGCTGTAGTCTTACAAAATGAGTTGTAATTGTTATGTTGCATTCAGTCTCATATTTTGCCTTACTGGGATTGTATTATTTATTTGTCCCTGCACTCTTACATCTAGGTTGAAGCTATTGCTTTTGCCTGCCTTCGTGCTTTTACAATGCTAATTTTTAAGCAGTTTATTAAATCAAAGCAAGGTTTTTTTTTCTCCCCCAGATCAATGTATTCCTATGAGCCTTTGATAACTGGAATAATTACTTTTCCCTATTTCTGCTTGCTTGTGCTATTTAAGAGGATTTGGCTGTACATAGAGGGATTAAAAATGGGACTCACTGAAGCTTTGTGTTTCTTCTCTCACTATAAAATACAAACATTTCCAACTATTGAGGAGCAGTTTCACCCAACCTCCCCATTCCTGACTGCACTTCACGAAACTACAATTCCCAGGATTCTTGGCAGCTCAACATATTGCCTCTAATTCCTGAGTTTACATCAAGGGAGCAGAACCTCAGGCCCAGGGGCCAAATCCAGCCCTCCTGAGGTTGCAATCCAGCGGCTGTGGTTCAGAAGGCCACACCCACATTTCATAGATTTTCATAGATCATAGAGTTGGAAGGGGGCTACAAGGCCATTGAGTCCAACCCGCTGCTCAATGCAGGAAACTAGAGGAGGGGTCTCCCATCCAAGTAATAACCAGGCCTGACCCTGCTTAGCTTTCCACACTCGGACAAGCTGAGCCAGCATGAGCCAGAGGCCTGTTATCCTGGCCTCACTCCTTCCCCCTAACTACCAATGGTTTGGTGGTTTCCCAGGTTTTGTGCAGTTTACCCCCCCCCCCATTCTAAAAGACTGAAATGCCTTTCCTAAGGCTTAGTTCCTGGCAGAAAAAAATTTAAGCTAAAATATGCTGGGGGAGGGGGGTGTTTCTGTCCCAGCCCCTTTTGCCATTGGCCCCACCCACCACAGGAACGTGCATACCTTTGTAGACTTGACAAAGAAAAACTGATACTCCTGCATTATACTAAATGACACATGACACTGTGAGAATTAATTTGGCATTTCAGTGGGCCCCAGTGATATGCTTTAGTCTCCTGTGCCAAAATACTCCACTTCTCAGACCTGTTGGCCTTTTCCAGTTCAGCCATTTAAACTAATCTGCCACTGAATTTTGACATCAGTTGACCATACATACACCTCATTATCCCTGACTCATGATCTCCTATTATGGATTTCCTATTAATGCTATTCATGTGAAATAATTTAGGATTAGGTTCAGCGACTTCTACAGTTATAAATATGAAAACTGCAACCCCTGTATTCAAATACCTGAACAATAGACATGACGTATTCTAAGCGATTATCTGTTACATTTTGATTCTCAACTTTGCGTTTCATACCCATCTTAATGCATGAATTTTAAACATCTCAAACTCTGAGATGCATTGTAATTCCTCTAGGTTTTATGCATGGCATAAAAAAAAAAGTCCCACATTATTCTAGGAACTTACTTCATTCAAGTATAAAAGGAAACTTGCGCTAACAAGTCAAAAGTAGCTTTTAGTCCCTAAGGTGCCTTCAAAATCAAGAAAGGGAAGAACAAGTTTCAAAATGAAGTTCTATGACAAAAATTATATTCATCATTTAGAAGAAAATTGACTGGATACCACTTTGTGAAGTGTAGCTTTAAAAAGTGACGGGCATAGCAATCCTATGGTCCCTGGAAGGGCATTCCAGGGACTGTGGGATGCTGCAGATTTCCCTCCCTGAGGATGTAGACACATCTATGAACTTAGGAAGGGAAATCCAGGCACAGATTACCCACACTCCATCCCCTTGTAGGCACCAGAGAAAGCTCCATGGTGGCTTCTTTTCCAAGGTTGCAACAACAATACAAAATATTAAAAAGCAGGAATGGGAAGTGAACATGATTCCACTATTCTTCCGACCCTGCCTGCCAGGGCGTAGGATAGACAGATAGTTCCAATATCAGAATCCTCTGTCTATACAGTGTCAATCCCTTACAACAGCACTCTTAAATGCTTTAAATAAATACAGTAATAAAATAAATCAAGTCTAATCACAAACATTTTAACCCCCAAAAGCCATTGCCCTGAAATCCAACTTGGAAGAAGGGGAGTACATAAATGTTTTAAGGTGCAATCCTATGTATGTTAAGACATAAGAAAGACCTACAGCTCCCAGCATGCTCCAGCCAGCTATACTGGCTGGGGCATGCTGGGAGTTGTAAGCCTTTCTTCTGTCTAAACGTGCATAGTATTGTGCCCTTATAACTAAATAAAGTACTGGTCATTAACATCTGAAGTTTTATATTAAAGAAAAGGGTCCCTCAAAACTGCATTTGCACTATCTAGTTAATAATCTATGCTTTTCAGATCTCCAGTTATTTTCAGACAAAATAATTACATCCTGAAAGAAGGTGTAACTAATTAGTTCTATGCTCATCATTGCTATGACAAAATGCTGAAAAGAACAATGATACATAGATAATACTCATAAATAGCACTTCAGCTACAGCGATTAGTAGAGAAAGATGTGGGAATGAAGCAAAATATAATAACGATATTTCTTTGTTTTTTAATCCATCAACACTTACTTGCCTGAAAATAAATAAATAAATAAATAAATAGCTAATACGTTTTGAGGAACAAATAACATAGAAGCTTAGCCAGAAATGTAATGTTAATGTCCCCAAGAAACTCAGTGTAAATGTAACGTATCCAGGAAACTCAAGAAATGAAACTTGTGATGAGTTTGAAGGAAAGACAAGTGAGTAAACTCTGAATAGTTTTAAAAAATAATGTAGGAAGAAAGCCAGACTATAAAGCACATAGCCTTTGATCTCTATATACTAATGCCCAGAGTATGGGAAACAAACAGAATGAACTTGAACTGTTAATAAAGGAGGGGTAAATACGACTTGATAGGTGTATCTGAAACTTGGTGGGGTGACTCCCATGACTGGAATATAGCAATTGAAGGGTATAACTTGTTCAAAAAGGACAGAAGCAACAGAAAGGGAGGTGGAGTCGCACTATATGTTAAAAATACATATATCTGCACAGAAATACAGAAGGATGAGCTTGGTAGCCCCATCGAGAGCATCTGGATTAAAATTAATGGGACAAAGAATAAAAGGGACATGGTGGTCAGAGTCTATTACCAACTACCCAATCAAGGTGAAGATGGGGATGAAACATTTGAAAAGCAAATTGTCAACATTCCAAGGAGGTATGATGTAGTAGTGATGGGTGACTTCAATTTCCCCGATATCTGTTGGGAGACAAATTCTGCCAAACATGGCCCCTCCAAGAAATTCCTGACTTGTGTTGCTGATAACTTCCTTCTACAGAAAGTGGAGGAAGGAACTAGAGCAGGGCTCTCCAACCTTGGGTCCCCAGATGTTGCTGGCCTACAGCTCCCAGCATACCAGCCAGCATGGCTAATGACAAGGGACTCTGGGAGATGTAGTCCAGCAACATCTGGGGACCCAAGGTTGGAGAACCCTGAACTAGAGGATCAGCTATCCTTGACTTGATTCTAACCAACAGAGATGAGTTAGTAGATAAAGAAGCAGTTACGGGAACTCTGGGGGAAAGTGACCATGTTATACTTGAGTTCTTGACTCTAAAGGAAGCAAAAGCTGAGTGTAGCCAAATGCATACCCTGGATTTTAGGAAAATCAATTTTAATAAACTCAGAACAATGATAAGTAAGGAAGGTCCCATGGCAAGTGACTCTAATGAGTAAAGGTGTCCAAGATGGGTGGGAGTTTTTAAAAAAGGAAATTCTAAAGGCACAATTACAAACAATTCCGACAAGGAGAAAAGGCAGAGGGCAACAGAAGAAGCCAATGTGGCTTCACAAAAAACTCAGAGATGACCGTGAAAACAAAAATGGACACATATAGGATGTGGAAGGAAGGCCAGGCTACAAGGGAATAGTACAGGCAGGTAGCACAGAACTGCAGGAATAGTGTCAGGAAGGCTAAAGCTGAGAATGAGCTGAGGCTAGCAAGGGATGCTAAAAGCAACAAAAAAGTTTTCTTCAGATACGTGCATAGTAAAAGACAAAGGAAATAAATGGTGGTTCAGCTACGCAATGAGGATGGCAAAATGATAACAGATGAGAAAGAAAAGGCAGAAGTGTTCAATTCTTACTTTGTCTTGGTCTTCTCCCCAAAGAGGTTCTATGTCCCCCATGGCAAACCTGAAGTACAAGCTGAAGGGGCAGGATTGCAGCTTGAGATTGATAGATTGAGGATAGATTGAGATTGAGGATAAAATGGAGAGGAGGAGGACTATGTAAGCCACCTAGGGTTCCTTGCAGGAAAAAAGGCGGGGTATAAATATAATAAATAAATAAATAGGCAAATGGTCAGGAAACACCTGATTACTTTGAATGAGTTCAAATCTCCAGGGCCCGATGAACTGCATCCTAGAGTAATAAAGGAACTGGCAGAAGAACTCTCAGAGCTCCTGTCTATTATTTTTGAGAAAGTGCCAGATGACTGGAGGAGGGCTAATGTTGTTCCTATCTTCAAAAAGGGCAAGAAGGAGGAACCTGGGAACTACAGACCAGTCAATCTGACATCAATCCCTGGGAAAATTCTGGAACAGATTATAAAGCAGTCAGCCTGAAAACACCTTGGAAAAAAATGTAGTGATTACTAGAAGCCAGCATGGATTTGTCAAGAACAAATCCTGCCAGACTAATCTGATCTCATTTTTTGATCCAGTAACCTCCCTTGTGGACTGTGGGAATGCTGTGGACATAATATATCTTGCCTTCAGCAAAGCTGTTGATGAAATGCCCCATGATATCCTGATTAGCAAACTAGCTAAAAGTGGGCTAGATGGAACAACTATCAGGTGGATCCACAGTAGGCTACAGACTCAGACTCAAAGAGGGCTTATCAATGGTACCTTCTCAAACTGGGGAGAGGTAACAAGTGGGGTACCACAGGGCTCAATCCTGGGTGCAGTGCTCTTTAACATTTTTTTTAATGACTTGGATGAGGAGGTGCAGGGAATGCTTATCAAATCTCCAGATGACACAAAACTGGGTGAAATGGGTAATACCCTGGAGGACAGAAACAAAATTTAAAGTTATCTCAATAGGCTGGAGCGCTGGGCTGAAAATAACAGAATGAAATTTAATAGGGATAAATGCCAAGTTCTGCACCTAGGGAGAGGAAACCAAATGCAGAGTTACAGAATGGGGGACACTTGGCTCAACAATACTACAAGTGAGAAGGAGGATCTTCGAATTGTTGTAGATCACAAGCTGAATATGAGCCAGCAATGTGATGTGGTTGCAAAAGGGCTAATGCCATTTTGAGCTGCATTAATGGAAGTATAGCTTCCAAATCATGTGAAGTACTAGTTTCCCTCTACTCAGCACTCGTCAGGCCTCATCTTGAGTACTGCATCCAGTTCTGGGCACCACACTTTAAGAAGGATGCAGACAATTGGAAAGGGTTCAGAGGAGGGCAACAAAGATGATCAGGGCACTGGGAACAAAACCCTATGAGGAGAGACTGAGAGAACTGGGCGTTTTTAGCCTTCAGAAGAGAAGACTGAGGGGGATATGATAGCACTCTTTAAGTACTTGAAAGGCTGTCACACAGAGGAGTACCAGAATCTCTTCTCGATTATCCCAGAGTGCAGGACCTGGAATAATGGGCTCAAGTTACAGGAAGCAAGATTCTGGCTGAACATCAGGAAAAACTTCCTGACTGTTAAAGCAATACAACAATGGAACCAATCACTTAGGGAGGTGGTGGGCTCTCCCACACTGGAGGCATTCAAGATGCAGCTGGACAGCCATCTGTAAGGGATGCTTTAACTCAGATTTCTGCATTGAGCAGGGGGTGGGACTCGATGGCCTAATAGGCCACTTTCAACTCTACTATTCTATGATTCTATGAACTATAATTCATACTTCAAAGGAGAGAGGGTTAGTTTTGAAATCTCCTTCTTCTCTTTAAACAAAAAGCGAACAAACAAAGAAAAAAACTTCCTTCACACCAGAGATAAAAAGCTTTAGTGTAGTTTAACTGCATTTGCAATCTTAAATGGTACAATCTAGAATCCTACCATCTCTGTCTAGAACACCTCATTGCACTCGTATTAGGGCCGGCCCTACCATTAAGCCTTGGGTGCCAGATGCTGAGGGTGCCAGATGTGCCACTTGGCTTACCCTGGACCCTCTAAGCTAGCCTGCTGCCCTCAGGTGTACTGGAGGATGTGGTCCCAGTGTCAGTGTTGAAGTAAGATTCAACTCTCAGTCTGACTGGCTTCTGTATGTGGAATGGGGTGGGGTGGGGTTCCATCTCGCCTTCACCTCAAACAGCATGTCTGGAGTCAGCTCTGCCTCATGTCTATCTTGGCAGCCCACTGTGGGAAACAGCATGCTGGATTAGATAAGCTTTTGGTCTGATGCAGCAGGGTTCTTCTTATGTTCATTCTGCATGATGTATAGAATGGCTGTAAAGCAATGCTATTTTAGGCCTACTACTATTTTGCAGTCTGCTGGCTGGAGTTTAAATGGTGCCCACTAGGGCCTACACTTTGGAAAGCCTTGCTGAATCATTTAGACACCAGTTCCTGCCTTCTTTCCCCCACACTCTGGTGCCACCTGAAGCGGATGGCTTAGGGATGTGCGCGTGACTCGATTGGGTGGTGGTGGAAGTGGGACGAACTCGCCCCACTCGCCCCCCCCCCGAGCCCCGTGGAACTTACCTTTCCCCGGCTCAGCACATTTCCCTGAAAGGAGCTGGGGAAAGGTACTTCCAGGTCCCCAGCGCTGCGTTTTTCACATAAATACCATAGAAAACCAGCTTAAAACAGCTGCGATTTGCTATTCGTAGCCGTTTTGAGGTAGATTTCTATGGTATTTATGTGAAAAACGCAGCGTCGGCGACCTGTCGCATAACTTCCTGGAACAGCGCTGGGACCCGTCGCATCACTTCCGGGCTCCAGAAAGTCCGCTGGGAGCCCTGCTGCCGCCACAAGACATATTGAGCACCAGGGGTGCTCACCGAGCACCCAGCGAGCACAAAAAGAGGTGCATATACATCCCTACAAGGAACCCAAGGCGGCTTACATAATCCTCCTCCTCCTCCTCCTCTCCATTTTATCCTCACAACAACTCTGTGAGGTAGGTTAGGCTGAGAGTCAGTGACTGGCCCAAAATCACCCAGTGAGTTTCATGGCTGAGCGGGGACTAGAACCCGGATCTCCCGAGTCTCAGTCCAACACTCTCACCACTATGCCACACTGGCTCTACGCCACACACTACGCCACACATGGCAGGGCTGGATTCCATGAAGCTATCAACCAATTAAAATATTTTAGGCACTGAATCATCTCATACCATTCGTATATTATCCAAACTTCAACACAGCTTCCTTTTTTAGGATATTGGAGAGAGTGCACATTTCCTCTTAAATATGAGATAACTTCCAGTCTATTAGACAAAAGCTGTCATTCACCGTTAGAAGGGAAAGGCCGTCTTTAATAATTTTCCCGGCAATGCAAAATATACCCTATTAATACCAATGCTAAAATTGGTTTAGAAATGAACTCGTGCCAAGACTATATATACAATGTAACTTTTATTGGATGCAACTAAAAAAGTTCAGAAATGAACAACTTTTAATCCCATCAGCACTGTGGAAGATCCAGATCTAAAGGATGTATTGACATTGATTTCTACTGAGCACTGTCAGCTTCAGTTACCTGTGGTTCATATTGCTAGGAGGAAAGGCATAGCAATTTCACCCTGGAAAGCAAGCTATCCACTAGCTTTGTAAACAAACCGCTTTTAACTATCTTTTTCATCAAACATGGACAAGTAGAATGCTGGCATGTCTACGCAGCCGTCACAGTGGTGCACCTCTCAGTCTCAGCTCCACTGATGAACTGGGGTGCCAATTTTAGTCTGCCATTCAATGTTTACGCAATTCATCGACCCGTCTCATGAATTGATTCGAAGCTAAACTAGATGTTAAAATGTGTTGATGCATTTAAGTGCGCAATCCTATGCATGTTTAGACAACAAAAAAAGGCCTGCAACTCCCAGCATGCCCCAGCCAACCATGCTGGCTGGGGCATGCTGGGACTTGTAGGCCTTTTTTTTCTGCCTAAACATGCATAGGATTGTGCCCTTAATCGATCTGCTGTTTAAAATGTAAAATCCCATCCCCATGTTGTACAGTCTCCATCCTGATTGCTCCAATCCCAGGGTTGCTATTTATTAAAAACAACAGGTACATGAAATGCATCCACAGATTTCACATAGCTTGTGGTTGAGCCCTAAAGCTTGCAGCCCTAGGTTTGGGGATAACCTGTGCTCCTCCTCTTATACTTATAAGGATATCCAATTTGGGGATAACCTGTGCTCCCTCATACACTTCTACGGCAGCCTGGTGAACTGGCTAGCTTTTAACCCTTCCCCACACACACACACACACACCTGGTACACACGCAGATGGTACACACACAGAGTGGCCGGGTACCGGCTAGATGGGCGATTAGAAATACAATAAATAAATAAATACCATTTTGGCTACGTAAGAATCTGCACTCAAACAATTAGTTTGGTATTAGTATAGGATCATATCAGGCATCCTTGCTTCTTCTTCTCTTAAGCAAACTATTACAGTCAGTTTACTAACACTCCTTTGCTTCAGAAGCTAGTGGAGGACGGGCTAATGCACCATAAATGAACACAGACTGTAGCAGGGAGAGAAGACACTTTTGTGATTTGTAACTGTGGAGGAGGAGGGCACGCAGATGGGATTTTTGATGTGAGAGTACATGGGAGCATTCCTGTGAAATATTGGATGTTATGAGTTTACCAAGCCCCTAGTGGGCCATCATGTTCCACCAGCTGCAGATCCAAACATATGATTTTATGTTGGCTTGATCTCAAACAGGTACCCCTAATGTCTGCCTTTAATTTTTCATCTAGAATAATCTAATTCAAATTGTGTTCATTGGATTATATTAACCAAAGAACAGAACATAAGACAAATATATTACTAGTGCATAATGTCAAATTAATATAGTGCAGGGATGACATATAATTTTCATTTTCATCATGAAAATTTGCTCTATTTACCTTTCCTCAATATCAATGCCATCAATTAATTCTTTCTGTTGTGGAATCACCCCAGCTCTTGCCTTTTTGCTTTCTGGTATGTGCAGATGTATGTATCATAGAATCATAGAAAAGTAGAGTTGGAAGGGGCCTACAAGGCCATCGAGTCCAACCCCCTGCTCAATGCAGGAATCCAGGTCAAAGCATCTCTGACAGATGTCTGTCCAGCCGCACCTTGAATGCCTCCAGACTGGGAGAGCCCACCACTTCCCTAGGTAGTTGATTCCATTGTAGTTGATATATGTGTGTATATATCTGTATATGTATGTGTGTGTGTGTGTGTGTATGTGTGCGTTCACACGAGTTCATGCTATATATATTTCATTAATCATTCAAGTGACTAATGAAAATATTAAGCCATAGATTCAGATTTGGAATGATTAACTTTATTTATTTATTTATTTAAATGAACATGTTGCTTCCATCAGAGGTTCACTATGGAGGGAGCTCTCTGTGCAGAAAAGAAAAATATTTATGTCTACTTTGGTTCATTTTTTATTTATACGCATTCTGAACATTTTCATGCAGATTGCTTCAAAACTCTAACAAACAAAACTCTAATAATAAAAAAGTAAGATTAGTAAGAGTGCAATCCTATGCCCCCTAGACAGTGTCTAGAGGGCCATAGGATTTTTCAGATCCCTAGATTCAAGGTCAGAAAGGAGCTCTGACCTCGGATCTGGGGATCCGCACTCAGATCTGGAGATCTGCACTCTGATCACCCCACACACACACTGCCAGTTTGGATTGGAAAGAACTGCTCCAGCTGCTTCTCTGAGGTCAGAAAAGCGACCTTGGAGAAGGGGTCTAGGAGGCATTCCAGGGGGTGGGGAGAGGAGGAGACCGGCGCTGCCAAGAGACCACATGTCTTGGTGGTGCCTCAGCCTCCTTCCCTCCCTCTTCTAACTGCCACAGTTAGACAGCCGGAATTGGCTGTCTAGCTGCATTGCAGAGTGGGAGGAGCATGGAGGCGACCTTCACCTCTGCGCTCCTCCCATTCTGCATAGGATAGAATCATAGAATCATAGAATAGTAAGGTTGGGATACATGTAATCCTCTTGAGTTCAAAGGGTTCTGGGCATCCCCATCTGGATTGTGCCCTAAACCTCTTAAGTAGGTATAAGGAAACATGCAATGTTCAAGCTCATTGAGGTTCTACAAATTCTTCCTCAAAGCTTGTTTCACCTCGTTTGCATTCCCAAATGCGAGTGTCTTTTTTTATTGAGAAAAATGTGCATTTTTAAAAGTGTGCATTTTTTCCCAATTGAAAAAATACGCATTTGGAAAAATGTGCATTTCCCCCATAGCCTAAAACATGAAGATGCAGATTTGGCGGGATTTGTGCAAATGCACACGTGCACACTTTCGAATGTAAATGCAAGTTCGGGAAATTGTGAAAATTTCCTGAGAATTGCGTTCCTCCTCACGGTCACATTTGGGATTGTGAATGGGACACATTCACATTATTGCGAACAGAACAAAATTATTGTATATCCCTGCTCTTATGTGTAGAATGAGTAACTTGTGCTACTCTACAAGTTTGAAACAAAGGGAACTGGATTTCTTTTATAAATAAAAGTATTACTTCATGTAATAGAAGAAGCAGAGGCTACATGATGAAAACATGCAATGAATACGACAAACATGAAAAGAAATTGCTTTACACAGCTTACAAGCTGTGGTAATGATCAAAACAGTATAAGAATGTTGAAAAGATGAAACAAGCTAATAGATGGTGAGATTATCAATTAATATTCACTTCAGATGATGCTGGCATATATAATCTTACTTGTGGAAATGAAAAGATTAGACTGACAGTTGTTACAAATGCTTGTCCATGCCATGGTTGCATACTTTCTGGAGAGCATCTAGATCTGTTTGACGCAAACCTAGAATACCAGGTGAAATGGAGTATTGGCCCAACTCAACAAGCCTTTTGGATTTTCCCTTTTTTAATTTTTAATTTTTTAAATATTCCCAGATTCTACAATAAAACATTCTAACCGCAACTGAACTTATGCCATGATATCTACCTTCTCAATTTAAGACAGCACAAATTGCCATCTCTGTTGAAAACATTAGCTCCAGTCCAGCAAAACCTAGTTACCTTTCACTGAACCGATGAAACAAGTTAGTCATTGCTAATTTGAGTGCCATGGCGTTTGAAGACATGCACAGTGCAATCCTAAGCATATTTACTCAGGAATAAGCCCTACTGAACTCCATGGGTCTTTTCCCCTAGAAAGTGTAGTTAGGATTCAGCCTTTGTCACAACTAACTTTAGCTGGATCAGGACCAAACTACCTACTTACATGGAGCTCAATTCATTAAGAAATGGACCATAAGGAAGGGTCATAGCTCAGTGGTAGACCTCATGCTTTGCACATGAAAGGTCCCAGATATGTTTCTAGCAACATAATTACAGCCAGTGAGTGATATTTCAGTTGGACATCACCACTAATTCCAGTTGCAGAGTAGAGTTAAAGGAGAAAGCAAGGTTAGATGTAGCAAAAGTGATTATTTCTTTTTCAAAAATTGAACAACTAGTGATGGGAAAACTCTCCTGGCACAGTTCAGAAAGTGTTCAATTTCCCCCAACCCAAGGGTTGTGGAAAGCTCAAGATTCCCTAACTTTTTTTTTTCAAGGAAGTTTGGTAAAACCAAAACACAGAGGAAATCATGTTCATCCCTTTCTGCCAGTCTCCCTCCACCAATTCAAATAAAACCTACCTTTCCAAGGAATGGGGAAGGGGGTGAAGGAACTGTGGAAAAGCTTTTAGAGACAGGAGAGGCCTTGCAAGCCTCTTCTTAATTGATCTGGACACTTCTTAGCATGTGCATGAATAGAATTTCCTACTTGGGATGCATTGGGCTTCTAAGTTTCCTGTGCTTTCCTGTTCAATTAATTGGGTGTAGAGGCATAAAAACCTATAAAGTCTCAATCATCCTGCTGGGATGTTTAACTTGTTTACCATCATCCTGCTGGGAAAAGATGTTTCCAAGCATGCTCAGGTACATCCAGTGATGGCGCGTGAGTGACAGCAGATCCCCGTGTGTGCGAGATGGGAGATTAAAAAATCCTGTTCCCGTAGGCGCCCATAAATCCACACACAGAAGTTCAGATCTTTCTCTCCCTCTCTGCACAGCGTGCAGCATTTCGGTTGCAAACAGCCAGCCAGCTCCTGTAATCTGATTCCAGCTGCCAGGTCCCCTGGTTTGTAGATTCCATGTAGCAAGGAAATAACTCTGTAACTCCACAGGTCTATTCTACCTGTTTATTTACTTTAGCAAGTAATATTCTACAGAGTATACATTCCTAGTTACAGTCCATGTGCAGAGTACAATGCATAGCAAGCATTTATTCCAGTGGAGCAAGGTTGGCTTTACTCCACCTCAGCAAAGACGTTACATGGTTGCACAAGTCCAGCAAGCAAAAGTCAGAAGAAAAGAGTGAAGAGAGAGAACAGTCCTGCTCCTCTCTAAAATGGCTCCAGACAGAAAAACAAGTCAGTACGTCACCAGAAAGCATAAACCATGTGACAGGCTCATACTGTTTCCCATACACTCTAGTAACCCCTGCGAGAGCACGAGATTCTAGAAAGACATAACAAACTTGTTTACCGCCATTCTGTTCCTTCCATGTTGTCAACAATGTGCTCCAGCTTGTGAATGTGATACATATCACAACATCCAGGACAGATAAAGAGAGGCCAGGGAGGCCCCTTGTCATTTCTAGTTGTCCAATCACATTGCAATGGTATGTTTGCTTGGAAGGGGGGACATGGCGGGAAGGATTGGCTGGTAGTGGTGGTGAACCCCCATTACAAACCATGCCTGAATTCAGAGGGATTTTGACCTAGCTCATAATCGGATGTGGATTTCGGAAATCAGGGGACCTGTATTCTGCATGCCCGGTTCCAAAATTTGCCATCATCAACAGAGACGTCAAAGCTGGAAAAGTGATTTATGGTACTTCTAAAATGTTTCAAGAAACCGATATATCTTAATACTTGTGAAAGTATTGAAAACAAAACCATAAAAACGGTAGAAGGAAAAGACAGTTAAGTGCGCCACTTACACATTTTCCATGCTATGCCGCACAACACTTTCAATATTTTCATTACATTGGGAAATGTAGCACTAGTTCTAATTTGAGGACGATATTGTTGTACATGATCCAGGAGACATGTGGAGTGTCTCCTAATGATTTCTGGTTTTGGTGTGTGTGTGTGTGTGTGTGTGTGTGTGTGTGTGTTACTTTATTATTGCCATGGTTGGCAATTCGATCAGATTGGCTTGCAGAAATAGTTAAAAACAGAAATAACAAATCTATCGAACTACAACATTTAGGATTGGATCCAGTATTCTATGGATGGAAGGGCTCTGTTCATGAAAGGTGCCTCTACCCAATTCTCAGGCATCTCCCCCCCCCACACCACCATTCAGCAGGGTTCCCAAACCCTCTGTGTAGCATTTTCAGGGGGCTGGAGGGGTGGCTATGGTAAGGAGGGGGGTGGGGAAGTCCACTTCCACCAGCCCAGTTGCACACACCTAAATCTGGACCCATCCCTTAATAAATTAATGCAATGGGTCAAAATGTGTTCTCTTAAATCCTTCTTGCTGTTCCCACTGAAGACTCATTCTAGGGAATCACATGCTACAAAATAAATCCCACTCGATTTAATAGATGGCGAGATTCCTCAAATTAATTCATAAGCACATACGTTGTTTCAGTGAAGTAAATATGATTTCCTCATCTGATGTGAGATCACTCAGGGTGTGTGTGTCACACATTGCACTCATAATAAAAAAAGTCCCCATGGCTACTAGCATAAGCTCTCAACTACAGATCGTTTATAGGACACACTAGGGGTAATGAATTGCTAATGGCACTTAGTAAGTTATTCTCAGTGGATTTATGGAGCATCTGCCTCATCTCTGGTGTGTAACTTCTTGCTAGTTATGGCTCCAGGATGTATAGGGGGTGAAAACCTATAACTAAACTATCAGTATCCTTTGCTCCTGGCTGACATATTTCCACAGATTGCTGTGTTGGTTCCAACATATAGAAATATGCTGCTATCACATATTGGACCAATTTTTGTTCTGTTTTCTGTTCAATTTCCCTTCTCAAACAGAACCTTCTCCAAAAGTAGATAACTACCTCTTGTTATCTGTTAATCATTAAATCATGCCTTAACGATTCTGAGCAACACATATTCATGTCTGAACACTAAAAAAGATAAAGTTATATTTTTGATTTCTTGAAACATATTTTCTGCTCCTCAACTGTGTCAACGCCAGGCAGCCTTCCTGCAAAATCTCCATATGACATTTATCTTGCTCTGATATTCATTACGGACCTGTGGCTTGTGTTTGACAATTGTCAGTGCTCTGTCTTTTAGTTTTATCACAGCTCCATAGCGAATTCTTTCCTTGCTATTTAGTGTTTGCTCAATGCAGCTACAGTACATAGGAATAATGCTATGATTTTCCAAGACTTATCACAGGTTATTTTGGGAGTATTCTTGATATAATCTCACTGAGTACACAGTAAGGAAAACTTATTGCTCCAGCTGAGCTCAAAATCAATTGCCAAGTCCAAATGTCAGCAAAGTGAAAGCTTGTTCAACATTCATTATGGGTTGTGATTGATATAGCAGAGTCAAAAGGAAATTATAATGGAACTGCAAATCTAAAACTGGTCTTTAAAAAGGATATATGTATTGATGGGAGGGGGGAAATCAACCATTTATCAGCGATGGAAAGTATGTATTGTGCATAGCATTACATGTAGCTTAAAAGTGCACTCAATTAAAAGCAATCCAAGAAAATGATAGTGCTAGGTGTCTGTCTGTCTGTCTGTCTGTCTGTCTATCTATCTATCTATCTACATATCTATGTATAAACGCCAGTTCTCAATGGGGAAGGTTGAAGACATTTTGCTTCCCTGTGCAAAGTCAAGGTGCACAAGTCAAGAGGCATAATAGATAAGACCAGTCAAGTCATTTTTGCTCCTGGGGCAAAAAAATCTCACAAGCACCTCTCCACTTTCCTGGCAGTAAAAATACAATAAAGTACCAATTTGCTGCCTGTTCACCCAAAAAATCAGCTGCCTGAAGTGGCTACCTCACTCTGCCTAATGGTGGGGCCAGCCCTGCCACTGAACCAAGGATGAGGTTACAGAGATAAAGTGGAGGGGCTATGGAGAGAACCTACCGTACTTCTTCTTAATGGCTGGGGCCATTTGGGGATGCTACAGGGAGGGATGTATCAAAACAGGGACATCTGGCTTGTTTGAGCTTGCCAGATTTCCTGCCTGCTTCTGATCCGATGATTGGAATAGGGTGAGTCGAGTTTTCTTGCTAAAGCCACGTGGGTTTTGGGTGCCATTCTGTGCATAAAAGGCCATTTTTGCACAAGTCGCATTAAAACGATGTGCTTTCCAGGGATGTTGAAGAGTCCTTGGTCTCGAGTCACGAGTCGAGTCACGAGTCTTTGGACCCAAGTCTCGAGTCCGAGTCCAAGTCCTTGGTCAAAAATGGTGACTCACGAGTCACTGAGTCACGAGTCACTCCCAAAGCTGACTCCACAAGTCCCTATTAAAATCAATGGGGTTTTTCCCCAACAAAATAAGGCTACCTCAGATGTGTGGCTTAAATAAATAAATTCTAGGCACAAGTGTGCCTTTCTATCTCAAAACTCTGCCACTGATTTTGACAAGAACAGACCAGGCAGACAAACCCAAAATAACCAGGCAGGCAGAGGAGGCAGGGAACCCCAAAGCAGGCAGGCAGAGGCATTTGTCTTGGACAATTCAAACTGTGGAACTGGTTAAGAAGAGACCAGGCAGGCAGAGGAGGCAGGGAACCCCAAACAGGCAGGCAGAGGCAGCCAAACCCAAAATGTCTGAAAGGTTGCATTAGGAAAATGATTTTAAAAAATAAACTTGGATTGTTACTGCAACTGGGTCTAGGCAGCACCTGCAGGTGGCATCAAGCAGGGATGTTGAAGAGTCCTTGGTCTCGAGTCCTGAGTCGAGTCTCGAGTCCCATTAAAAATATTGGGACTCGAGTCCGAGTCGAGTCAGAGGGGGGACTCAGTCCGACTCACGAGTCGAGTCCTCGAGTCCGAGTCCCCATCCCTGGTGCTTTCCCATGCCATTTTCCATTGTCAGGTTGGGGGGGGGGGGAACCACGCAAATCACAGTCTGTGTTACAGATGGAAGTCCATGAGCTGACTTGACTCACACACTGCAGTGAGCTGGAGCCAGCATGTGGGCAGTGAATCAGAATCTGGGGGCCAAACTGAGGAAATCCAATGGATTCCTCACATATCCATAGGTAAAGTTTTCAGCCTCACCCCAACGATGACCTGACGTATACAGCTTTATTTTCTTCCACATACGTATATGGTTGCTATTTATTCTTATGAGGAAAAAGTAATGTTTGGTAAGGGGAAACCTGCCCCCCGTCTTTCACACTGCAGAGGGGTGCAAGGTGTTTCCATATACAGAACATGAAGATATGGACTACTGCATGCACACACACACACATGCACACACACACACTTATGCACAGTTACATGATGATGCGGGATACTTGGCTCAACAGCACTACAAGCGAGAAGAATCTTGGAGTTGCTGTCAATCACAAGCTGAATATGAGCCAGCAACGTGATGTGGCTGCAAAAAAGGCAAATGCTATTTTGGACTGCATTAAAATAAGTATAGCCTCCAAATCGCGTGAAGTACTACTTAGCACTGGTTAGGCCTCATCTTGAGTACTGCGTCCAGTTCTGGGTACCACACTTTAAGAAGGATGTAGACAAACTGGAAAGGGTTCAGAGGAGGGCAACAAAGATGATCAGGGCACTGGAAACAAAGCCCTGTGGGGAGCGACTGAAGGAATCGGGCATGTTTAGCCTTCAGAAGAGAAGACTGAGGAGAGATATGATAGCGCTCTTCAAGTACTTGAAAGGTTGTCACACATAGGAATATCAGGATCTCGTCTTGACCATCCCAGAGTCCAGGACACAGAATAATGGGCTCAAGTTACAGGAAGCCAGGTTCTGGCTGAACATCAGGAAAACTTCCTGACTGTTAAAGCAATACAACAATGGACCAACTACCTAGGGAGGTTGTGGGTTCTCCCACACTGGAGGCATTCAAGATGCAGCTGGACAGCCATCTGTCAGGGACGCTTTAACTTGGATTCCTGCATTGAGCAGGAGGTTGGACTTGATGGCCTTATAGGCCCCTTCCAACTCTACTATTCTATGATTCTATGCATGCATGCACACACATGCATGTACACACACACACACACACAGGAGTACTTGCAATAAAGGAGTACTTGCACCCTCCCTCCACACAAAGCCTACACAGCATAACGATGAGCATTTTGCTAGTGATCTATAAAATGATGCTTTATAAATTGCCATACATTCCTGTGGTGGTATAAAGCATATAAATCATTTTAATTCTCCAATCTTCCCAAGTATGAGTCCTTCAGCTCCAATTCTGCTGTTAATTCAGTCCTAGACTGTCTTCCTCAGTTAATTGCAGGTGTTTGCTTTTATACCATTTTATTTCAGATCAGTAACTGCATATAAAAGAAAGGTTATTGCTGTTTTCCCCCAACGCCACCAACTCATTAGACAAAATGGAGAACTCAAGGTTTTGCGCAAGGGAGTCAGCGGTCACTCTGGCGAGGCAGGAGGGATGGCACATTAGTACAGGAAGGAAAAGGGCAGCGTACACATCCACGTACACCACTTGATCGTGTTACCCTTGATTATTGTACATGGCCGAACAATCCAATGTGGCTGCCCGTAACCCTCCAAACTTGGAGGATTACGGCATCCAACCGAGGGCGGGAGGAGCATGCGGGCAAAGGTCTTTCAGCCATCTAAATCTTTTGCCCCAGCACACAAGGAGCAGAGGATGAGGCACCACCAGGATACATTGTATCATGGCGGAGCCTTACTCCTCCCCTCCCCTCCCGTCCCTGCCCCCTCCCCTCCCCCAAATTAGGGATGTGGCCGAGAATCTCAGCGGACATGAGCAAGGCACGAACTGGGCCTGCTCGCGTCCGCCGAGATTCTCAGCCACACGCGCGGACTTTAGAAAAGGTCTCCGCAGAGCGGAGAGCCTACTTGCCTGTCCGCTGGGTCCCGTCGCGTCACTTCCGGCAGCGGAGGAAGTGATGCGATGGGACCCTGCGCTCTGTTTTGGTGGGGGGAACCATGGCAACATGGCTGTTTAAGCCCTGTTGCCATGGTTCCCCGCGCCAAAACAGAGCTCAGGCGGGGCTACAGCGTGTTGGAGCCGGCTCAGAGCAGTGGCTCCGCAGCCAACGTGGAGGCGGCGGAGGCGGCGGAGGCGCACCAGAGCGCAGGAGGACCAGGACCCAGGTAGGACTGGCGGTGGGGGGCGGTGGGGGCCTCTGGTGGCGGCAGCAGCAGCAGGGAGGGCTGGGGGGTCCTCCGGCAGCAGCGGCGGCTTGAGCGGCTCGAGAGGCGCGGAGAACGCTCCGCGCCACTCTGAAGAGTGAGATTGGGCCGCCGCCACCACGGAGGTCCGAGCCGCGGAGAACTTCGGACCCACGTAGGGGCCGAAGTACATCCCTACCCCAAATCACCGTCTCCGAGGTCAGTCTTCTGTCCTCGGAGCCACAGCCAGTGCGATTCTTTTCACAATGGCTGTGAGGGTGGAGGGAGGAGGGTGCTCTGAGGTTGGAGTCAGAGCACATTTCCGGGGTCCGAGCTGGGACTCAGACCTCTCCTATGGCTGCCTAGGCTCTGTCTAGTGGCCATAGGATTGCACCCTTAGGGATGTAACCGCTCGCCTCAAGCGGGCGTAGCGGGCCGAAATCGGCGCCCCTCACGCCTGCCCAAGGTGAGCGGGTCTTACTGGGTCCAGGTCCCCGCTCTCCTCTCCACGGCGAGCCGCCCGTGCCGCCACCCACGACGGTCCCGTCGCATCACTTCTGGCTGGCCAGAAGTGATGCGACGGGACCGTCACGGGGGGCGTGGGCGGCTCGAGTGGCGCGGAGAATCGCTCTGCACCACTGAGAATCGAGCGGCAGGGGACTCCCCGCCGCGGCGAGGTGGGGCAGGGCCCCCCCAGTACGTGAACACCTTTAAAATGACTTGAAGCTGAATGTGTGAAGAGGTTCCACTCAAAAGCCTTGAGTTGTAGGTGGCATTGGATGATATTCTTCCTGTGGTGTTACATCTGTGACTCCTCATTCACACATTGCTGTTACTTTGTGCTACAGCCACCTCCCATATTCCAGGTTTCTAAAATCTCATGTTCTTTATCTCCAGTTTATGCGGAAAATTGCGAATTGGTTCAGTTCTTATCAAAAACTGAACTGAAGTAAATTCTCACCTATCCTTACTCTGGACTGTACCACTTCAGTCTGTAAGTGGGGGGATGATTTGATCCATCCAAAATCTTTTCTACACATATAAAATTAGCATGTCAGGTAGTAGGGTTCTAAGTTAGCCTTCTCCCTAGCATATTAGTTTTCTGAGTGCAGAAAAAAAATTGTGCGCAGAAAAAAATGTGTACAAAAATGAGTATATGAAGAAACATATGTGTGTGCCTCTCTCTACCTCACCCCCTTTTTCTACTGCTCAATGCAATCATTTTAAGTGAAAGTGAATCGGGGTACGAATCACTAACTGGAGAACCCGGTAGGCTTATTTTGTGCACAGGGATCCATAAAGCTTTCAACATCTATTTAATCACCTGTAAAAGAGAAACATGTTGTTTTTAAAACTATGTGCTGATGAGGTGCGTAAGTGCAAATAAGAAGCTATTACTCACATATACAACAACTTTCTCATAGGAGTCAAATTGTATTGATTGCAGTAAGAAAACTAATGATTTCTCCCTGCATGCACATCTATTTATGTTTCCTACAGTTCAAGTCTCTTCTTTTCGACCTTAAATTACAACTTCCTCTTGTACCTCATTCTCAAATGTAGGATGTTTGATGAATTTGCAAAATCCTGTATGAAATTTGCACCCCTTGTACTCTGGTATTCACACTCTGGTAAGCTCCCATGTGGATTATTGTAATGCATTACACATGGGGTTGCCTTAGAAAACGGTCTGGAAACAGGGTGGCTAAACTGTTAAATGGGACTGGCCAACGCGATCATATTATGCCAGTATTTCTCCATCTTCACTGATTGCCAGGCTCAATTCAAAGTGCTGGTTTTAACCTTTAAACCCCTACAGCATGGAGCCAAGGATAGTCTCCTCCCAGATTTACCTACCTGGACCTCGACATCTGATGCCCTTCTCCAGCTGCCCCCACTAAATGAGGAAAAATGGAGAGAGAGCCTATTCAGTGGTGGTGCCCCATCTGTGGAATACCCTCTTGAGAGAGGTTTGCCTTTTTTATTCTCCCAGACATTTTAAGAACTGTATGTGCTTGCACTGTTTTATTTTGCTGCTGTATACTGTATACTCTGGTTACTGGGTAGTCTAAAAGTGCAATAAACAAACATACATACATACAGGTCTGTGGCTTATGCTGGCTCAGCTTGTCTGAGCATGGAAAGCTAAGCAAGGTCAAGCCTGGGTATTACTTGGATGGGAGACCCCTCCTCTAGTTTCCTGCATTGAGCAGGGGGTTGGACTCGATAGCCTTGAAGGCTCCTTCCAACTCTATCTATGACATCTACATACATACATGTGTGGATCAGAAGTTAGGTATCCAACAGATTTCACACTTCTCCAAACGTTGTGATGCAATTCTTGGTGTAGTGTAATACAAAAAAATACAGTAATACCTTGGATTGCGAGTAACCCGCTCTATGAGCTCCTTGCAAGACAAGCAAAATTTTTGCATTAATAACGTCTTGCAACACGAGCCCGGTCTCGCAATAGAAGCCGAGCCGCATGTGGAGGGGCAGCGCAGCGCAGCCGCTAGCTCGGCCGGCGCCTCTCACAGGTTTGCCAGCTCCCAGGCAGGGAGACAAGTGGAGGCGCTGCCCGGGAGATGGCAAAGCAGTGCGAGGTGCTTTTCCGGCTCCCGGGCAGGGAGACAAGTGGAGGCGCCTGCCGCAGCGGCAGCTCTCTCGGGCGGTGTCTCGCCCTGCTGTGCCTGTTCCCAGGCAGGGAGCCCCGTGGAGGCGTGGCGTGGCCGCTCGCCTGGCCGGCGCCTCGTGCCACTGCGCGGGCTGCTGAGCAGGGAGCCCCATGGAGGCAGGCTAATTTGTTAAAGTGCAGGTTAATTTGTTTTATTTTTAGTTTATATGTTCTGTGTATTTTGTATTACAATAATCATTTTTATATGATTAAATGGTTGTGGGACGAATCGTCTGAGTTTCCATTATTTCTTATGGGAAATTTCGCTTTGATATAAGAGTGTTTTGGATTACAAGCACGGTTCCGGAACAAATTATGCTCGCAATCCAAGGTATTACTGTATGCATTTTAAAATTATTTTTAGGTATTTAATAATGTATTTTGAGACTTTAAAAAATACGTACGAAAGCACACAAAATTAACATAGACTGAAAACAGACAGATTTGTCTATCCCTTCTTGAATGGTTACCATCCAAAGAGTGCAGTCTGTAGGATGAAGAGAGTTGGACATATTTGGCTAGGTACAGAGGAAATGTGGTTTGTTTTTCTGCAATGATTGATAGGAAATCCGGTGGAGATGTTTTGTTTCTGTAGGGCTTGATTACATTATCAGAGATGTCTGAAGTTGTGTCAAGTTGTTGATCCAGGTTTATTATCCAGAATCAGCAAATCCTGTTTATACCCCTGTAACTCCCCTTGCTCAGTGTCTCAGGTCATTCACATTACCTTTTGTTTGAAGGGAACTGTGCATTCTATTCATCTCCAGATAATAATCCTGCTATGGTTTACTTTATCTTTATATCCCCAGATGGAAAAAATATATATGAGCCCTATCATCATCAACATCTTCAGTTGAGTTTATGCTACTATCTGTCAGATGCAAGTGTCGTCGGTGACTTTTCCAAGACAAGTGACACTCCCACAATGGAAGCTTTCCTGTAAGGGATGTATGAGAAATTCATTTCAGTTGGT